>OY856389.1:5494786-6151036 GCA_963693495.1 Malacosoma neustria
CAACGATGCAACGCAATAACTGCAACACGGTCTTCTTTAAGCGTCCACTCCATATTTAAAAATGAGTAAAATTCTAAAAGTATACCTTTTTTATTTTCATGAACAATTAGAAATTCGAATTCAATAAACTTTTTTGTGGCCAGCATTCTAAAAGAAAAGTTTTTACTGTGTGACAATACTTATGACCTGACTAGGTATATACCTAGTCAGGTCATAAATTCTGTCACATGTTTAATATAAAATAATTGTAACAAGTTTATTCATTATGTAACCATTTATATACCAAAATGAACTTAACAAAACATAGATTCTTATGACATTAAAGTTTATTCAAAATGACCTCCGTGATTTTGAATACAAGCCTTCAATCTGCGCGGCCAGTCCTCTATCGCAGCACGAACGAGGTCCATGTCAATATCGGCGGCTGCCTTAATCAAGGATGTCTTGAGTGACTCCAAATTGGGATGAGGCTTTGAACACGCCTTTTCCTCCAAGTGTTGCCATATCTTGTAATCTAACGGATTCAAATCTGGACTGGAGGAGGGCCAGTCTTCGTGCCGGATGAAGTCGATTTCACGCGCCGCCAGCCAGTCTTGTGTGCTCTTCGCTCTATGAGCTGGCGCCGAATCTTGTTGGAATACCCAGTGCCTGTTATTGAACATGGTATGAGAAACAGGTTCCACAAGGTTCGTCAGGACTGTATTTTGATACACAACAGCATTCGTTTTTACACCTTTCTCACAAAAATGTACCTCTGTTAAGCCCCAATAAGAAACTCCCAACCATACCATGAGCGAGGATGGAAAATGACCTCGTTGGACATGCGGAATACGGTTGCTCGCTTCTTCACTACTGTGTGCGTACACCTTATCATTTTGTTTGTTGTATCTCTCTTCTACGGTAAACATTTTTTCATCCGAAAAAAGAATTTCCCGATATTTATTTCCCGCGTACCGCTTCAACAAAGCGCGGCATCTCTTCAGTCTCAGGTCCATTAGACGAGCATTCAAACGACGTCCTGTTTTTCTTCGATATGCCCGAAGCCCTAAGTCTTCATTTAACACCCTTTTCACCGTGGTTCTGCTTAACCCCATCTGAAGGGCCAACAATTTCTGCTTACGTTTGGGATTTCTTTGAATTCGTGCCTTCACAGCTTTTATCACTGCTGGAGTCCTAACAGACCGAGGGCGACCACTTCTTGACCTGTCATCTACACTAGAGTCTTCATTGTATCGTTTGATGGTACGATAAATGAATCTTTTGGCTATATTCAAATTTTTTCAGTATGTTAAAAATTTGAATTGGCGCGTAACTGCAACGATGCAACGCAATAACTGCAACACGGTCTTCTTTAAGCGTCCACTCCATATTTAAAAAATGAGTAAAATTCTAAAAGTATACATTTTTATTTTCATGAACAATTCGAGATTCGAATTCAATAAACTTTTTTGTGGCCAGCATTCTAAATGAAAAGTTTTTACTGTGTGACAATACTTATGACCTGACTAGGTATATATATATATATATATATATATATATATATATATATATATATATATATATATATATATATATACCTAGTCAGGTCATAAATTCTGTCACATGTTTAATGTAAAATAATTGTAACAAGTTTATTAATTATGTAACCATTCATATACCAAAATGAACTTAACAAAACATAGATTCTTATGACATTAAAGTTTATTCAAAATGACCTCCGTGATTTTGAATACAAGCCTTCAATCTGCGCGGCCAGTTGTCTATCGCAGCACGAACGAGGTCCATGTCAATATCGGCGGCTGCCTTAATCAAGGATGTCTTGAGTGACTCCAAATTGGGATGAGGCTTTGAGCACGCCTTTTCCTCCAAGTGTTGCCATATCTTGTAATCTAACGGATTCAAATCTGGACTGGAGGAGGGCCAGTCTTCGTGCCGGATGAAGTCGATTTCACGCGCCGCCAGCCAGTCTTGTGTGCTCTTCGCTCTATGAGCTGGCGCCGAATCTTGTTGGAATACCCAGTGCCTGTTATTGAACATGGTATGAGAAACAGGTTCCACAAGGTTCGTCAGGACTGTATTTTGATACACAACAGCATTCGTTTTCACACCTTTCTCACAAAAATGTACCTGTGTTAAGCCCCAATAAGAAACTCCCAACCATACCATGAGCGAGGATGGAAAATGACCTCGTTGGACACGCGGAATACGGTTGCTCGCTTCTTCACTACTGTGTGCGTACACCTTATCATTTTGTTTGTTGTAGCTCTCTTCTACGGTAAACATTTTTTCATCCGAAAAAAGAATTTCCCGATATTTTTTCCCGCGTACCGCTTCAACAAATCGCGGCATCTCTTCAGTCTCAGGTCCATTAGACGAGCATTCAAACGACGTCCTGTTTTTCTTCGATATGCCCGAAGCCCTAAGTCTTCATTTAACACCCTTTTCACCGTGGTTCTGCTTAACCCCATCTGAAGGGCCAACAGTTTCTGCTTACGTTTGGGATTTCTTTGAATTCGTGCCTTCACAGCTTTTATCACTGCTGGAGTCCTAACAGACCGAGGGCGACCACTTCTTGACCTGTCATCTACACTAGAGTCTTCATTGTATCGTTTGATGGTACGATAAACGAATCCTTTGGTAATATTCAAATTATTCAGTATGTTAAAAATTTGAATTGGCGCGTAACCGCAACGATGCAACGCAATAACTGCAACACGGTCTTCTTTATGCGTCCACTCCATATTTAAAAATGAGTAAAATTCTAAAAGTTATACATTTTTATTTTCATGACCAATTCGAAATTCGAATTCAATAAACTTTTTTGTGGCCAGCATTCTAAAAGAAAAGTTTTTACTGTGTGACAATACTTATGACCTGACTAGGTATATATATATATATATATATATATATATATATATATATATATATATATATATATATATATAACATAAGCAAGTGTACCTTAGTGCGTTAACCGCTACGCCACACAGGTCGTCATATAAAGAGATGTCCTAGAGAATAGCTTCGAACTGAGAGGTTCGAATTATCGCAGGTTTGAATTAACGAGAGTGGATTGTATATAGAATAAATGTGGGATAGTTACCCCAGTGGGATAGATGCCAAAGTCGTCATAAAACGTACTTGTACAAATATTAGGTTCATAATATTTTGTTGTTCGTAACATTTCTTTTGTTCCCTCAATCGATGCCGAGCACTCCGCTGGAACGAATGTGTTACGAGTTTGGGAGAAAAAACAATTTAACGTGAGCGCAAAACATTGAATTCAAGTTTCTCGTAATCTTCAGGGATCCAGAACTTTCCAAATTATAAAGTACTCATATTTTGTATTTATAGCTTTTATATATCTATACAAATAAATCAAATTGGAGGATCTGTTTGTAATATTAAAATAACCGCTTTCTACTAAGTGCATTCGGACGTATAATAATCATAATAATAATAATTTATTCAACAACAACAAAATATTGACAATATAAAATACTAGCAGCCCGTCCCAGCTTCGCATGGGTATTTAACAAAAAATTAAATCCTTCTATTTTTTTTCGGTCTCGGGGAAAAACCTCTCTTGACGGGTTCCCCCGGCCCCGGGGGACCGAGGGATATAAGGGACTCCGGAAAAGATGTTCGACCATCCGACTACCCACTAAAAAACTCCGCTGTTCTCCTATCGTCTACGCCCGGGCCCACGGATATATGGCCTGCCGATCTCGTGGCCCGGGCCGGCGCCGGCCCACGCTTTGTCTTAAAGCGGGCCCCTTCTAAAGTGCTGGCGCTAGGAGGTCAGGCTTTCGTCCCCCCGGCGCTCTCTTGTAACAACTCTATGAGTTGAGGGGGGCTGCGGAACAGCACGCGGCCTTTTCCCTCACGGCAATAGTGCGGGCGGCGGATCCTCCCCCGAGGGGCCGCCCGCGGCCGCTTTCTACGGCGGCCGGAGATCGTTGCCCGCCCTCCGGCGCCGACGACGCGGCCTACGTTGGCGGGAGGGGAGTGCGGAGGCGGACTCCCGCTCCCGTTCCGCCGCCTCCCTTGCAGACACTACTGCCTCGCAAAAGGAGGCGACGGCCGTCCATCCAGGATCGCCCCCGACCATGGACAGAACCAGGGCCGGGAGCGACAGGTCCGCGGCCAATTCCGGACGGGACTCGCATCCCCGTTGCGTGCTAGTCAGGCGTGTGTACGACTACCAGACGACACTCCAGAAAAAGCAGAGTCGCTTGACGTCGTAGCCGGCCCAGCAAGACCAACCGACAGCGAGGATGCAATTCCCGTCCCGGGAACACTCTCTGTGCAGGCGCAGTCGAAATAGGCATGGTTTTGACTACCAAATCGGGTCCCATGGTAGAACCCGGGACCCCAATCAGTATTCGCAACCATCCCATCGGGGACCATGCCACGAACAGAGAGCTAAGTTGGAAAGGATGTAAGAGGTAGACGGAAAGAAAGGTAGGACTCTGTCGCCTCGAACGGAGAGGGGAGTGAAGCGACGGATGCTCGGGCACCTCGGGTACGCACACCCGTGCACTCCTCGGACAGAGGAGCGCCCCTGGGGGCAAACCCTTCTATTTGCGTCAGGTTACTAAAAAAATAAAATTATAAAGAAAGTTTGAATATTATTATTTCTATGAGCTTTTATTTTAATGATTTTTTTTGCTATTACTTTTTATTTATTTTTCGTTATTTTTTAATAAGTATTCTAATTTTTGTAAAAACCCCAGTGACGCACGCCTACATTGCATAAGGTGCTGCCTAGCTAGCCGAACAGGGTGAGCGGCTACCACGCAACATTTTTTTAATACTTACATTTTTAAACTCGTGATATCTTTCGAATGGAATATCCGAATTGAATAATTCAAAAAGTTATATAAAGGTTTTGAAACAGTTTTGAATATGAAGTAATTTATTTTGATAAGGATTAATACCAAGATCCAAATAAAGAGCCTTTTCTAGGGGCGGCATTTCAATTAATTTTTTAAAATAAAAGAACACTTATTGTGGCATAACTATAATAGACATATGCTGTCGCGACACTTTTTGTAAATAATGATGTGTTCTGCAAAGTTGTAGTACATTATTTTATTCTATCATCCATAGTTTTCGCAACGCACGCGATTTAAATAATATTTTAGGTAATTTTTTTACACTTCGGGTTACATTATTAGAGTTTTATTAAGGATCCCTAATTTTTTTGAAAATATAATATAGCCTATGTCACCCGGGGATAGTGTAGCTTCCCAACAATGAAAGAATTTTTTAAATCGGGTCAGTAATTTCGGAGCCTATTCAAAGCAAACAAACAAACAAACAAACAATCAAATCTTTCCTCTTTATAATAGTAGTATAGACAACATCAATTACAAGTTACAATTAATTAAGATAAAAATATATACATGGTATACATTGTATACATGGTACATATACCAAAACAACATTTTTTACAATTTTTGTCTGTCTGTTTGCTCCGGCTAATCTCTGAAATGGCTGCACCGATTTTGACGGGACTTTCACTGGCAGATAGTTGATGTATCAAGGAGTAACTTAGGCTATTTTTATTTTATAAAAAAAATAGTTTTTGTTAAAAATGATAAGTTTCGAAATTTTTAATTCCAATTTAAGTTGACCTCAGATTTATATCAACAATGATATTATGAAACTAGCTGTGCCCGCGACTCTGTCCGCGTGGAATAGTGACTTTGGGCAGCATTTTTGGATATATCTTATGGTATATTTTGGATTACAAAACCTGTTAACCCTACAATATAAATAAATGAAATATGCAAACAGTCAGTGTTATCGAATGCAAGTGTTACGCCATGTAAGTAGTTTTTGTTAAATATGATAAGTTTCGGAAATTTTATATTCCAATTTAAGTTGACCTCAGATTTATATCATCAATCATATGAAATAGGGTTCAGCTTAGGCTGGAATATGTAGGTTGAATTTCCAATTTATGTTATCCTCAGATATGTAATCAATCATATGAAATAGGGTTTAGCTTAGGCTGGTTTTGTAGGTTCGAACGCACGTATTCCGGAGGCGCATGGCGTAACAGTTGCATTCGATAACACTGACTGTTTGCATATTTCATTTATTTATATTTTAGGGTTTATAGGGTTTGTAATAAAAAATAAACCAAAAAATGCTGCCCAAAGTCACTATTCCACGCGGACGGAGTAGCGGGCACAGCTAGTAATTTATAATAATATATTATTATTATATTTTACATGGCGGGCGGAGCCAGCGCTGACCGGCGCGTGTCGGAACTTGTTGGCGACGTTCGGCGCTTATCGGCGCTTGTTCATATAAATGCCTGCGCCGGTTACCTGCGTGGACTGGTACCTATAAGCGCTGGTAGGCTTCCAGCTTTCTTTCTGTATACGGCTCAACGATATAGGCTCCCCCCGCCCGCGCTTTCTATCCCTCAAAAAAAGATGATGTAATATGCACGTTCTATTGCGCCATCCTGTATATTACTATCAAGCGTTGATATTATACCTCCATTTATATACTCGTTCAGTCAGAAATCTTTGCATAATCATACAAGAATGAATTTATAACATTTTATAAATTATGCTAAATCAAACAAGTTACGTACATGCAATCATGATGTGTATATATCGAAAAAGGAAACAACTTGTATAGTATAATATTTATTTTATACCAAACATACCATACCATATAGAAACATGCCATGCCATACCATATACCATACAGCTACAAATATGTTATATTCAAAGAGATAAACCGAGCCGTATTTTGTACAGGAATGTTATTAAGTAACAGTGAATTTTATTAAGAAAGTTAGCATTTAATATTTATAAAAGCATATTTCTGTGTAAATTAAGTTTTTGGTTCTTATAAAAAATAAAAAAATTAAGAGAAGTGTAGTGAAAATAAGGGAAAAAAAAATTTAATTGTTTTATATTCGTATTTTCTCCTCGTGTTAATTTTTAATTTATTTAATACTGGTATAGTAGTCAAACTATTAAAAAGAAAAATTTTCGTGCATAAATATCAAATTATATCATATATTTTTTTTCTACGAACAGCATACATGCTGACGGCCCACTTAATGGTTAGCAGTTAACGTCGCTTATGGATGTTTGCGATGTTAAGGTCACCGCAAACATGCTGCTGACCCATACGGATAGGGTAAAAGCCGGAATCCATGCCTCAAACGGATACATACCTCGGTTTTGAAAATACTACATTAGGTATGTTGGTAACCTTAGCGCTTAATTATAATTGAAGGGGGGCACCTTGGAAACTTAAGTTCCATGTAAGCCGTTAGAGTAGGCGCACAAGTTTTGTCCGTATAAGAAAAAATTTTTGCGGTTGAACTTTAACAACAAGTAAGTTAGTTTAGTACAACTTAATAAAGGATCTCAATAAATATTAACTGATTGATTACTTACTTAAATTAATATTATTTTTATTAAAAAAAACGAACTAACATCCTGTCTTCTTCATGCGAGGGAAGTATCTCCCGCAACATTTTAAAGGTTAGGCTAGTAACCGGTACAGTAGGCAACTATTCCTTTGTTCAGAGGCCAAATAAAATAAAATTTACCCAAAACAAATATTAGTTACGTTTCACATAGATGGGCTTGTATGAAATATTAAATATCTATGTTTTGATATACATTTTGAACTGTTCTTAATAAGTACATATTATTTTATTAGAGACCTTTTTAACAAGTGGAGCAACTATCCGGCTTTTACCCTACAGGAACCTGGATCTCTAATGCCGGAACACAACACAAGGTTATTATGGCGGTATACTTATAAACCCAGTGTGGTGGCCGTCCAGACGGGCTTGGGGCCCTACCACGTATGGGTTGTTTTGTCGTCTTTTACGTCAGGCCGACCCCGGCCGCACAGGTTAGTATTCTTACTCCGCCCCTTCACGGAGAAATATAAACAAAAGAAATATAATAAACAAAACTAAATCAAATTTAATTGATAATCTCTCTTTTTCTACGTGGTATTTACACAGTTTTGAGAGTTAATTAATATATTTTTATTTGCTACAATTTCATCTGCATTGCACTCTAATTTTTCTTTATTACCCCCACTTAATTAAATACAATTATCTCATAAAACTAACCTTGGTAGATTGTCGCCAAACAATTCTTAATCAGAAGGCAAGAAACAAAAAACAATGTAGTAATATGTGTTTAAGACACGTTTGATCAGTTAAGCAATCAAATCGGATACCCCTGTTAACGGGGTTTCAATATCTGGAACTAGATTTTGGAATGTTCTGCGCCTCGATGTTAGACGAGCTAAATCACTGTCAAGTTTTAGGAACTTACTTCGTAATTACTACCTCAAGCTGAATAACTATTTTTTTTTTTTGGTGTCGGGGAAAAACCTCTCTTGACGGGTTCCCCCGGCCCGGGGGGACCGAGGGATATGTGGGACTCCGGGAAAGATGTTTGGCCATCCGACTACCCACTAAAAAACCCCGCTGTTCTCCTATCGCCTACGCCCGGGCCCACGGATATATGGCCACCCGATCTCGTGGCCCGGGCTGGCGCCGGCCCGCCCTTTGTCTTGAGGCGGGCCCCTTCTAAAGTGTTGGCGCCAGGGGGTCAGGATTTCGTCCCCCCGGCGCTCTCCTAACAACTCTAGGAGTTGAGGGGGGTCGCGGAACAGCACGCAGCCCTCACCCTCGCGGCAATGGTGCGGGCGGTGGATCCTCCCCCGAGGGGCCGCCCGCAGCCGCTTTTTACGGCGGCCGGAGGTCGTTATTTGACCTCCGGCGCCGCCGACGTGGCCTGCGTTGGCGGGAGGGGAGTGTGGTGGTCGACTCCCGCTCCCGCTCCGCCGCCTCCTTTGCGGACATGACTGCCTCGCAGAAGGAGGCGACGGCCGTCCATCCAGGATCGCTCCCGACCATGGACAGAACCAGGGCCGGGAGCGACAGGTCCACGCCGATTTGGGCGACGAGGGCGCGGCGCTCCTCGCGCCACGCAGGGCACACGGCGACAGTGTGGTTCACCGTGTCCTCCTCGTCGCCCGCGCCACAGTGGTGGCACCCCGACGTCATCTCCCGCCCTATGCGACACAGGTACCTCCCAAAGCAACCGTGCCCCGAGAGGACCTGCGTCAGGCGGAAGGTCAGGGCGCCGTGGCGCCTTTCCAGCCATTCGGCCAAGACGGGCCTCACCGCTTCGATGGTGGCGAGGCCCGCGCTGGGGTGCGCGAGGCGCTCCTTCCACTCCACCATGAGCACCTCGTCGCGCAGCTCCGCCCGCTTTACCTCAACTTCGCGAGGCGCGGGGCGAGAGCCACGCTCGGCCGCGTCCCGGCGCCACTGGTATAATAGCGCCAGGACCCGTGCCTCGAGGTCCCATGGTGGGGATCCGGCCAGCAGGGAGGCCGCTTCGAAGGACACCGTGCGGTATCCCCTAATCGCCCTGACGGCCAGGACGCGCTGCGGCCTGCGTAGCAGCGCCGTCGTTTTGGCCGTCAGGCGATCCGCTCAGAAAGCTGAATAACTATGCATCATAATGTAGTAACCTTTCTTTGAATTTAACAATTAATTATAACCATTTTATATATTTTATACTTATAGTGTATATTTATATTGAAAATTATGTTTATAAGTAACTTAGGCGAATACTCGTGTCTACAGTTACACAACATGTACACTCGTGTTTACAGAACATGTGTCTACAGTTTCAAGAATCTTTTTGTCTGTGGATAAATTGAGTATACAATAAAGAGTTATCTATTTATAGTAGTTACTAGATGCAAGGTCTAGTGCGAAATAGGATGCAAATGCTATGCCATAACTTATTCAAAATATCTTTAAATATGCCAGATCCCACATCTTGCATTATTTTTCTGCAATGAAAACAGTTTATGCAGTTTTCTACGCTTATTTTTGATATATGGTTACCGCAGTGGCCCAGATAACTTACTGAATACCATTCTGGGTAGACAATAATACTTTTTAGCAAATTCGAAAAAGTCACAGGAACATGTCTGTGTATTTATCGCATTGCTTCAGGGACGTAGTTACTCATTGTCAGTGACATCGTGACGATTGATGCGTGCAGGCCTGTGAATGTGCCCAAGAATGTGCGATTCAACGTTTTCATCTCTAAGTTTACTTTACAGTAACCAATTCTTGAAGACGACAAGTACATATTTATTGAGTTACTGTTTTAAATCGAACAGTCTTGGCACCCGGTGAGATAAAATCATTCTTACAATTGTAATTATATAGGATCTCTAATTTGTCGTTGCTAAGTTAACACTAACTTCAAGTAGTCTGTGGTATTCTCATTGGACGCATTGTTTCTTTCATTAGATCCAAACGTATGTGTGTAATTTCCTGGATCATATTCTCGCATATAACCGTTTTAAAAAATTTATTCCTTTAATATTTTTTAACGTTTTACACTACACCGTTATCAATATATTAAAATTATTTCAACTACATCCCACTTTTTGCATTGCAATTTAACTACATCCCCTATGGTGATGTACTCTAAATCTATATCTATACTACTATTATAAAGAGGAAAGATTTGATTGTTTGTTTGTTTGTTTGTTTGTTTGTTTGTTTGTTTGCTTTGAATAGGCTCCGAAACTACTGACCCGATTTAAAAAATTCTTTCATTGTTGGGAAGCTACACTATCCCCGGGTGACATAGGCTATATTATATTTTCAAAAAAATTAGGGATCCTTACTAAAACTCTAATAATGTAACCCAAAGTGTAAAAAAATTACCTAAAATATTATTTAAATCGCGTGCGTTGCGAAAACTATTGATGATAGAATAAAATAATGTACTACAACTTTGCAGAACACATCATTATTTACAAAAAGTGTCGCGACAGCATATGTCTAACTATTATAGTTATGCCACAATAAGTGTTCTTTTATTTTAAAAAATTAATTGAAATGCCGCCCCTAGAAGAGGCTCTTTATTTGGATCTTGGTATTAATCCTTATCAAAATGAATTACTTCGTATTCAAAACTGTTTCAATACCTTTATATAACTTTTTGAATTATTGAATTCCATTCGAAAGATATCACGAGTTTAAAAATGTAAGTATTAGAAAAATGTTGCATGGTAGCCGCTCACCCTGTTCGGCTAGCTAGGCAGCACCTTATGCAATGTAGGCGTGCGTCACTGGGGTTTTTACAAAAATTAGAATACTTATTAAAAAATAACGAAAAATAAATAAAAAGTAATAGCAAAAAAAATCATTAAAATAAAAGCTCATAGAAATAATAATATTCAAACTTTCTTTATAATTTTATTTTTTTAGTAACCTGACGCAAATAGAAAGGTTTGCCCCCAGGGGCGCTTGCTCCTCTATCCGAGGAGTGCACGGGTGTGCGTACCCGAGGTGCCCGAGCATCCGTCGCTTCACTCCCCTCTCCGTTCGAGGCGACAGAGTCCTACCTTTCTTTCCGTCTACCTCTTACATCCTTTCCTACTTAGCTCTCTGTTCGTGGCATGGTCCCCGATGGGATGGTTGCGAATACTGATTGGGGTCCCGGGTTCTACCATGGGACCTGATTTGGTAGTCAAAACCATGCCTATTTCGACTGCGCCTGCACAGAGAGTGTTCCCGGGGCGGGAATTGCATCCTCGCTGTCGGTTGGTCTTGCTGGGCCGGCTACGACGTCAAGCGACTCTGCTTTTTCTGGAGTGTCGTCTGGTAGTCGTACACACGCCTGACTAGCACGCAACGGGGATGCGAGTCCCGTCCGGAATTGGCCGCGGACCTGTCGCTCCCGGCCCTGGTTCTGTCCATGGTCGGGGGCGATCCTGGATGGACGGCCGTCGCCTCCTTTTGCGAGGCAGTAGTGTCTGCAAGGGAGGCGGCGGAACGGGAGCGGGAGTCCGCCACCGCAATCCCCTCCCGCCAACGTAGGCCGCGTCGTCGGCGCCGGAGGGCGGGCAACGATCTCCGGCCGCCGTAGAAAGCGGCCGCGGGCGGCCCCTCGGCGGAGGATCCGCCGCCCGCACTATTGCCGTGAGGGAAAAGGCCGCGTGCTGTTCCGCAGCCCCCCTCAACTCATAGAGTTGTTACAAGAGAGCGCCGGGGGGACGAAAGCCTGACCCCCTGGCGCCAGCACTTTAGAAGGGGCCCGCTTTAAGACAAAGCGTGGGCCGGCGCCGGCCCGGGCCACGAGATCGGCAGGCCATATATCCGTGGGCCCGGGCGTAGGCGATAGGAGAACAGCGGGGTTTTTAATAGGTCGAACATCTTTTCCGGAGTCCCTTATATCCCTCGTTCCCCCCGGGCCGGGGGAACCCGTCAAGAGAGGTTTTTCCCCGAGACCGAAAAAAAATAGAAGGGTTTAATTTTTTGTTAAATACCCATGCGAAGCTGGGACGGGCTGCTAGTTATTTATAAAAACGCATCTATAATAAGAGTATAATTTAATAAGATAAAAATATATATCCCTCTATCTACCTGCAAAATATCCGACCAAAATGTTCGATAATAATATAAAATATACAGTATATTACTATTACAAAAACTATTTCGTACCTACCGAACACAAGAAACA
Organism: Malacosoma neustria; assembly: GCA_963693495.1. NCBI lineage: Eukaryota > Metazoa > Arthropoda > Insecta > Lepidoptera > Lasiocampidae > Malacosoma > Malacosoma neustria. The sequence continues at coordinate 5,507,350 of OY856389.1, forward strand.
CCTGAAAACCACATAACATATTGTTCTATCTTGTGAACACACACAACCTGTAAAAAGGGGCAAACGGAGGGGTAGACCACGAAGCACACAACAACACATCACCACAAATACCCAACCAATATGTACACACACCAAACGCACACCAGGAAGAGAACAGACGGAGAGAGAGAAGAATGAGAATGCGAACACAAAACACAACACTCATACATCGTGCTCAATAGTTAGGGGGGGACATGAATATATATTTTCCCTTTTAGCTACCGGACGGAATATTCGTGAAAAACCGACATAAGTTGAGAGAAAGTCATTATCAATCAATGAGGATTTGATTATGCCAATCCCATATTCATTTGATTAGATGCAAAGGTCATGACTTGTATTTCAATCAAAAGTTAGATTCTATGAATAATTAATTTCCGGTAAAATTGTTGTATTATGCTACAATAATTTCATAATAAGAACATTCTTATCAGTTATTATTATTCTTATAATGAAACGAAATTTGCGTATGTTTAGAGATGTTCGATAATTTTGATGTAGGTCACAAAGGTCGATTCGATCGATATTATCGATATTTTCAAACAAACGTATCGATAAACCATATTATGAAGATATGTGAAATAATAGCATTTTGTGCAATCATTTAAAAGAGTGCAGTACTAAAATAGTGAATGCAGAAAATAAAACGATAAAGAGTTAGCAAAAACTTAATTACGGATTGAAACGAGCTATGCCGGTTTTCCGGCAGCAATGCCACGGCCGGAGTTATTTCCCCTTTTTGCTGTTTCACTGTTACTATTTAGCTTTTCAAGCAACCCACAATACCATACAATATTTTGTGCAATAATACTTCTTCATCATAAACAACATTGAGTGTTATCGCTTATCTAAACTAATGCGTATTTTTAACAATATAAAAATAAGCATATGCAAGCTGGGGTTGGTATATCATTAAAGGCGACAATACAACCCTAGGTACTTGATAGCCCCAAACCACTGGGTCTATAAGTATGCCGCCATAATAACCGTGTGTTGTGTTCCGACATTAGTGCCCCAGGTTCATGTAGCCCTATGAGACAGCAGCGTGTTCGCGGTGCCCCTAACGTCTCAAACATTCATAGGCGACGGTAACTGCTTACTATTAAGTGCGAAATCAGCCTGTCTATTGTTACTCAGCAATAAAAAATAATGACAATAATATTCAATTTAACAATAATCATAAATATACATAATATTGAAAAATCTCATAAACATTTAAGTAAAACTTTTTAAGTATTTTCGCTAATCATGCTCACTTGGTAACTGACAGCGCAATGAAAGTTAACTGGCTTACTGGTTTCAAAAATCATCGAGCTTTGTAATTGTTCAAAAAGGCTCGATGGTTTAGTAGTATTGTAACGCAACAAGGGTTTAATTAATAGTTCAGTTTGGTAATTGTAGAGAATTTAAATTTTAATTTCGATTTAATAAAGAATTTAGATTTGAATACGTGCTGATATATATCAGCATATTTACAAGTCAATTAAAATTTTTTTTGAGCAAAAACTCGTTTCTGAGTCCCTCTGAATGCGGGAGAGGGAGACGTATGTGGGACTCCGTGAAACTACCCACTAAAAACCCCGCTGTTCCCCTATAGCCTAGTTGCCGATGGACAACCGGCCCATTGATACCGTGGTTTATGCCGGAACCAGCCTGCCCCTTGTCAAGGCAAGTCTCTTCCACAGTGTGCGACAGGGAATTCATACCGGATTTCGACCCCCTGGCGCTAACAGTGTTAACCGGGGGGTGTGGGGAATTACGCGGAATAGCACGCATGCCCTCAGGTTCGAGGCGTAGGTACGGACGGTAAAACCTCCCCCGAATGCCACCCACGGCTGCTGTCTATGGCGGCTGAAAGTTTTAGAAATAGTCTCAGAGCTCCCGCTCTCGCCCCGCCACCTCCATTGCAGATATTACTGCCTTACAGAAAGAGCCAATGGCGGTCTTAAAACTTCATTTTTATTCTTAGCACACTGTATTGTCGCTTTAATCATTATGCTTTTATTTATGTTTCTATTCCAGCTAAGTTGTCGGTGAGATAAGAAAACGGTATTGTTTTTAAAATAATCTACAAGCCAAGTTTCATAACGTTTTTTTGTTTTTAAGGCATTTTAGTGGAAAAAAAATTTCAAAAATAATATTAAATAATATCGTTTTTCGTCTCGCATTTTTAAATTTGGCTTGATAATTGTTGTTTTAATATGGATAAATAAACAGTGTTTAATTGTTCTTATAAATCAGAAATTAAAAAATGAGATTCGAATTGATACTTTTTTAAAAAAAATTTTGACGTGCATTTCTGACTTATTTTGAAAAAGCTAAAAAACATGTTGTTGTCCTATGGTACCCCAGTGGTACAGAGCGCCTTCGTGAGACGTCGCCATCCGCTCCTGTCCTGCGCCTGTTGCTCCGCGTCCCTCCAACTCAACCCGACCGCCCGCAGCTCGGAGTCCACGGTGCGCAGCCACGTGTGCGCTGGCCGGCCCCGTCGCCTGCACCCATGCGGCCTCCACGCGAACGCGACCCTGGCTGTATTGTCCTCTGGTCTTCGGAGGGTGTGCCCTATCCACTTCCATTTCCGTTGCGCGATTTCCTGCTTTATCGGAATTTGGTGGCATCACTTCCATAGAAAAAACATGATAACTCAAAAATTGTTCACTTTTGCATAACGCATACGGGGGCTAAAATTATCGCAAATACTCACCCCTATCACCTCCTAACGGGAATACGTTGAATTAACAATAACCCTGTGTAACCACGTTTAAATATACTCGAACATAGACGTTGCGTTCGTGTTCAGAATATTCCTTTGTTTCCAAAACGCAGAAGACGAACCATAAATTGTATATTATATACAATTCATCTTTTATGTTATTTGCTTCAGTAGGCTAGAAAAAGGTGGGCCGTGATAAACAAGATAGTTTATTTGTTTTGACTATCATCTTGTCCCGGGAAAAATATTTTCGCTAAAGGGTTACCGTTGTATGAATTTAGGATCTATTCAATAATATTTATAATAGTACCTAAAAAGTTTGTATTTAATTTGTTTAAGAGTATTTTTTTTATGCGACGAATCGAAATAAACTTTTTTATTTGTTTCTTTAATAATTAAATATTCGCCGATTCCTGTATAACCGGACTGTTTTTTAAACATTAAATTGTTAGAAAATCTAGGTGTTCTCCAGACTAGCCCAACTTCATGGGGATTTCATAATAACCGTATTGTACATAGTCAGGTCATAAGTATTGTCACACAGTAAAAACTTTTCTTTTAGAATGCTGGCCACAAAAAAGTTTATTGAATTCGAATTTCGAATTGTTCATGAAAATAAATAAGGTATACTTTTAGAATTTTACTCATTTTTAAATATGGAATGGACGCTTAAAGAAGACCGTGTTGCAGTTATTGCGTTGCATCGTTGCAGTTACGCGCCAATTCAAATTTTTAACATACTGAAAAATTTGAATATGACCAAAAGATTCGTTTATCGTACCATCAAACGATACAATGAAGACTCTAGTGTAGATGACAGGTCAAGAAGTGGTCGCCCTCGGTCTGTTAGGACTCCAGCAGTGATAAAAGCTGTGAAGGCACGAATTCAAAGAAATCCCAAACGTAAGCAGAAACTGTTGGTCCTTCAGATGGGGTTAAGCAGAACCACGGTGAAAAGGGTGTTAAATGAAGACTTAGGGCTTCGGGCATATCGAAGAAAAACAGGACATCGTTTGAATGCTCGTCTAATGGACCTGAGACTGAAGAGATGCCGCGCTTTGTTGAAGCGGTACGCGAGAAAAAAATATCGGGAAATTCTTTTTTCGGATGAAAAAATGTTTACCGTAGAAGAGAGCTACAACAAACAAAATGATAAGGTGTACGCACACAGTAGTGAAGAAGCGAGCAACCGTATTCCGCGTGTCCAACGAGGTCATTTTCCATCCTCGCTCATGGTATGGTTGGGAGTTTCTTATTGGGGCTTAACAGAGGTACATTTTTGTGAGAAAGGTGTAAAAACGAATGCTGTTGTGTATCAAAATACAGTCCTGACGAACCTTGTGGAACCTGTTTCTCATACCATGTTCAATAACAGGTACTGGGTATTCCAACAAGATTCGGCGCCAGCTCATAGAGCGAAGAGCACACAAGACTGGCTGGCGGCGCGTGAAATCGACTTCATCCGGCACGAAGACTGGCCCTCCTCCAGTTCAGATTTGAATCCGTTAGATTACAAGATATGGCAACACTTGGAGGAAAAGGCGTGCTCAAAGCCTCATCCCAATTTGGAGTCACTCAAGACATCCTTGATTAAGGCAGCCGCCGATATTGACATGGACCTCGTTCGTGCTGCGATAGACGACTGGCCGCGCAGATTGAAGGCCTGTATTCAAAATCACGGTGGTCATTTTGAATAAAATTTAATGTCATAAGAATCTATGTTTTGTTAAGTTCATTTTGGTATATGAATGGTTACATAATGAATAAACTTGTTACAATTATTTTACATTAAACATGTGACAGAATTTATGACCTGACTAGGTATATACAATACATATATACTGTATTCACACACCGCAGTCTATTCTTCGGGTTGCCTGGAAGAGATCGCTTTAAGCGATAAGGTCACCCATTGTCATACAGCATTATATTTTTATATATTTTAAGTTAGTTTTAAGTATCTGTATGTACTAAAGAGTTTTCATTCATTCATTGTATTCACAAAATAAGCAGGGCGCTTGTATTATGGGTACTAGACAACTGATATACTACTTTTTTTTTATTGCTCTATAACAGGAGATAGACTAACGGCTCACTTAACAATAAGCGGTTGCCGTAGCCTAAGATGGTCGAGCCTCTGTATCGTTAACATGCTGCCGTTTGCGTAGAGACACTAGAACTGAGTTATTATTACCGGAATACCACACAAAGTTGTATATTTAGCTACCTACACCCGTAGGTACTCAGCTATGGTTGTTTTGTCGCCTTTCACAACAAGCCGCCCCGCGCTCAAGACACTGATCCATTTTTCGCCTCTCTATGGAAAAAGCTCCGTTTGTAAATAGATGACGTACGAAAGCCGTTGTGCTACGGAGGCCATCAAAATAATGTTAAGGTTAGAAAATATGCAGGAATTTTATATGTGAGAGAGTGATATTGATAGAAGAGTGAATGCAGAAAACATGGTGAATGGAGCTTTGCACTCCTTTATGAACAGTCGGAAGGTGTCTAACAAGGCTCGTCTGGTTGTGCATGAGGGGGTGTTGGTTCCGACACTCATGTACGGAAGTGAAAGTTGGGTATGGCAGAAGAAACATGAAAGCAGAATAAATTCAGTTGAGATGAGAGCGTTAAGAAGTATGATAGGAGTCAAACTGAGCAACAGGATAAGAAATAGTGAGATAAGGAAACGTTGTGGTCTGAAAGAAGATGTAGTGACAAAAATTGAGAAAGGTATGCTGAGATGGTTTGGCCATGTCGAGAGAATGAATGAAGAACGATTGACGAAAAAAGTGTATAAGGCGAGTGTGAATGGAAGTGTTGGAAGGGGTAGACCTAGGCGGACGTTTCGAAACCAGATCAGGGACGTCTTGAAAAAAGGCCAGGTCAAGAGTACCCTAAACCGAAGGGCATGTATGAAGATAATAATTAAAGTGGACGAAGCGAAACAAGTATGTAAGGATCGTAGCAAGTGGAAAGAAGTGTTCTCTGCCTAACCCTACGGGAAAGAGGCGTGATTATATGTATGTATGTATGTAATTTTATATGTAAAACACAGTTTTATTTTGAAACCAGAGTGATGAATTTTTCACAAAGTACAGTTTTATTGATGTTAGAAATTACATAAGATGCCAGAAAATATTTTATTTCAACATTTACTACGTAGCTGTAAAAACGCCGCAGTGTTAAATGCCGCACGCATCAATTATGCAGAACTTCTCTTGATTTGGCGAAGGCCTTCTGTTGTTTTAATATGTACCGATTGCCGCATTCGTCCCTAACCGGATTGCAAGGTACAAAGCTCCGAGTATCATTCTTATTTACTTTCTTGCTGACTGTACAGAGGACTGCATTTTTAGTGTTCAAGTTAATATACCAGTACATAACATATACCAGTTAACCTATAATTTGTGGTCGTTAAAGTATTTTAAACCTAGATTATAAAATGCTACCAAATATCTACTAATGTGGATATGTTTTTCCGTGCAGGGGCGTAGAAAGAATACTGAACCCTGTGGTAAAAGGCGACAAAATAACCCAACATAGCCACGTGGTCGACGAAAAGGCCCAAGCCCGTCTCGATGGCGACCACCTTTGGTCTTAATTAAGCCGCCATAATAACTTTGCTTTGTGTTCCGATATTAGTGACCCAAGTTCCTGTACCTGGAACTGCAGAAAGGCGCCCCAGCATGGAAAAGATTAAGTTTCCTTAATAAGTTTCTTTTAAAGTGTTTTATTATCTCTTTTGCATCTCATGATTACACTTAAGGCCATTACGTTATTTCTCATTCTAACAGGCCTTAACCTTCAACATCTTGCTATGGTTATTGTTTCTTTTCTTGAGTATTTTAAGCAATTAATTTAATTGAACTAAAAATAATTAATGAAATTAAATAAGTCCAATTTTCTAATTTACATGGGCCAACTATCACATAACCTTGTAAGGAAAATTAAACGATGTCCATTCTCTGCTGTGTACTAACTAGAAGAACAATGAACTATTGTCGTGTACTCCCTTAGTAAGTAATAGTCCACATTTTATTTATGGGCACATAGAAAACTTATCTTTAATGAGTATAATAATTTATGAATGATGATTTATTATTGTATATCTAATACTCTAATATTTCAAATTCCTTCCTTCGGAGCTGGTAGCGCGTTGGCTATGCCTCTGGTGTTACAAACATCCATATTCGACATGGCTACTTATGTTATATCGAGTGAGCCTTACCTGTCGACTGAACTCCAGCAAATAAAAGAAGGTAATTTTTTGTAACTAGTGTTAATAGTGGGTTTTTTATTTTATTGCGTGAGTAAATACAAAACATTTCTATGTAAATATTGCGACAATTTGATTTCATGTTAATGTCTCCAAATTTATTTGGTAAGCTCGATTGAGTAACTAAAATTCGTATTTATATGCATCACCTTCATCATATTTCGTAGGCTTATTGTCATTACAGCTGTATTAATAATAGTCTTATAAAAGTTAGAAAGGTTTCTTTAAGAAAGTGCGGGAGGTATTCCCACGTGACCTTTCACCTTTGTAGTGCGACGTGACAGCGGTTAAAAATCGTGTTGTGCTCGTATCACTAACGAGAAGTGCTGTCGGCTTTGTGATCGATCTGCTATTGAAGTAGGTCAGGATAATGAAGATGATCCTCAATCCTTCTCTAAGTACCTTTTACATTAGAGCCCGCCAAATTATTTCGTGTTTTATTTAATTGTATTTTGTGTCAAGTTTTTGTATTGCAGTAATTGAGATAGAGTATCTGCTGTAACGGGCACTTTTAGTTACTTTCAGTAACCTCATCTAAACATAAAAAAATATTTCAATCCTGTGTAAATATCTTTTAGTGGAAAGAAAACCAGTTTACACGTGTTTCTTAATTAAATATTAACAACAAAGGTCGAAATCTATTATTAGGAACTATTCGAATACTATTCATAAATAACGAATTAGTATGAGTACTCACCGGCTATATTGATCTCACGTCCTAAGTAAAGTTCAACCGATTTCACATTAAAACTCGAAAGTTTCACTAAAAATTTTCACCGGCGTCCGCGTTTCAAAAAAACTTATATATCATATCAGTGGGCAAGGGAAGTTAGGCGGGCGCGGGACGGCACCCGAGCGTGGCGCGATCGCCGATGGCAGCGGCACGACGGGGACACCGCGGGGGCGTGCGCATGGCGGGACTGGGCGGCGGGCAAAGTGTGCAGCGGTACACACGTGCGACCAGCGTGAGGCACGTACCGGACTGGCCCGCGCCGCAGCCCGGGCCTATGCCGCGCACCGCCTTCCATTGCCCTAAATTCACGTCAGAAGCGGCACAATAATCGTCGTGCCGCTGCCTGCAGCCGCCGCGGCCGCACACCCTATCGATTCGAGCTACGTGTATGTTTCATAAAAGTTAAAAGTTAACCCGATCGAATACGATGCGGTCAGCGGTTCTCTATCGAAAACGCGATCCCTCCCGTTTTTTCTAGATCATATCGTTGATTTGAATGTTATTATTGATTGGGTCAAAAATGCTTTTGCAGTGATAACTTTTTAAGCGACAGCTTCTTATGGGAGGGTAAACCGCTTCGTTACGTAACGCGTTACGGCGCCAGTCTTCCTGGTTTTCCTTTCTCTCACGCATACGACAGCGGTAGGCAGGCTCCTCCTCTCTCACTCTAACCCACAGCGCTAGATCTATTCAAATTGCGACTTTATTACAATGAAATACAGTTGAGTTTTTTTTCTTTATAAAGAATCTACATTAGGGAATAATTTAATTTAATATAATTTTGAAACAATTTTTGGAATAATTGGAAGTTCGTAAACTTTGCTTATTTTTAAATTATTTTTGGTTTAATAATAAATAATCTTTCCTTACATTATCATATTAATATTCATAAAATTATAGTAATAACCTAAGCTTTTCTCAAGTAAAACAATTTCAATATTAAATAGTTCAACTTTCAACAAGTTCAAGTTTAAGTTATCACTTCTGTCGGGCGTCCCGAGACGTACACTTTTTTTAATTTAGAGTTTAGGTAACATACTTATATTGTCTTAGTTGAAGTTGTAATATTATTTTATTTTTTAAGAAATCTAAAATAATATTACATTAGCAATTATAATAGCATAACATTTTAATTACTCGGTCGAATCGATATTAATGTTATGATATGTTTTATATGATAATGTTATATGATATCGAATTAATGTTAACTTAATTTGTTTAGCATTCAATGCTGCTACGCGGCCACGTAGCAGAGCTACGCTGATCTTGCTACGTCGAGCATTGTTACCACATGAGTAAAAAATAAACGTATACATACGTTTATTTATTTACTCATGTGTTGTTACTACTTACGAATATTTTAAGCAATAATGAGAATGTTCCATAAGACACGATGTAAATTTTCTATTGGCACTTGGGGATCTGGCGCACTAACTAAAAACTTGTTTGGTGTATATAATGATAGTATAATTTTATTTTGTTTTTGTATGATTCAAAAATTGTAGTAAAAAATATTTATAATATTATAATCATTAATACAATTTTGTACTTATATGATAGCAACATTTCGTACATAGTAAAAAAGTATTAAAGTTGAGTATTATGTTATATATGTATAGGTGGTGCAGCACATAATACACTTCTGCTCATCGACGCAGAGAATTTCATAAGAATGAAGAGGCAAGCAAAGCCTGTTGATCTCACGCCTAGTACGATTTGCCGTGTTCGAGAACCGACAGAACAAATGAGGATGCTTTGACAAATAATGACATATTAATGGTGACGACACATTTAGCATTTTATACTTTTTTAAATTTGTTATCAGTTATCTGTATATTTGAGATTAAATATAGCTTTCGTACGTCGTTTTTGAGCTTTTTAATCCATTTTTTGTTGATCGAGTTATTCCAAAATATATATAAATTTCTTAGCAAACCAGTGACGATACTAGACCGTAATAGGTTAATATTAGTAAGCGATAGAGTAAATGTTAAGTTTAGAGACAAATTACTATACGAGTACTATGTAACGGAATTTTCAGACATGATTTTTACCCACTTTGAACGATCAAAAATATTCAAAATTTTATACACTTGTCAAGATCTGATGATAATATACAAATTTAATAATTTGGTCCTATAGTCCTTACCAGGATCATCAGGATTAACGCTTTCTTTTCCTTCTGCTGGAAGATGATGTTTAAAAAACTAAAATATACGCTTTTTCTTATATCGAATCGATAATAAAGTATCGTAATCGATAATAAAGTAGTATAATCGATAATAATCGAACTATAAAGTAAAAAATAAATCATAGTTTAAAAAACTGAACAACGATTTTATTCTTGTTAATTACTTTAATCTTATCTTAAGAAATATTTTTTACTTTGTAGTTCGATAAAAGCGTTTTTTTAGTTTTTTTATAGTATATTTTTTTACAAAGTTTGTCCATGTGTGCTTTCTATATTAGATACTCTTGGCATACTCTTAGGTGCTCTTGGCATGCACTTGTAGTTTTTCAATTTAATTTCAGTTGAGTTGTGTGAAGCTGACGCCTCTTTGTGAATAGCGCCCGGGGCATGATGCACCCCCCCCTTGCCCCCCCCCCCCCCGCACTACGCCACTGATCATTAGCAGATGATCAAGGACGGCCTCGAAGAGGAGAACTGGACCGTGGTTCGCTTATGTTGAAATAATGTACAAGGTTATTATAGTGACATATTTAGGGACCAGGTGTAGCTTTCATCACCAATTGTGTCGCCTTTTATGATAGTTCGCTCCGGACCGCAGGTATTAATATTCTTACTCCACCCGTGCAGGAAATAAAAATATTTTAAGAATTAAAAAAGGAATAGAAGAAAGAAGTTTGTTTATCTATTAGTGTAGAATTCGAAACTGAAATTATCCTTCATGAGAACCTAGACTCCGTATGGTGTCAGTCCGTGATCATCTTTCAGTGTGATATTTTAGACTCAAAAAGTAGGTAGTTCTTACTAGATATCAATTTTAAAAATCCAATCTAATAGGTATTAATATTAAAATGTAATTTATATACTAATAAATGTGTACGATTATGTATGTTTTAAATATAGTGAATGTAGGTTGCCAGAGGTGTGTTATAAATTAAAATTATGGGGTTTCTTTTTGCGTGGTGATCTTTCATATTATTTATTTATTTATTGTTAGAACTGTGTACATTATAATATATATGTTGGTAAGTACATTTTGTATCAACAGTTTGCTTTTTTAAGGCGTACAATATTTATAAAGGTATTTTTATGCTTCAAAATATTAGAAAATAATAGTAACATTCATTTATTTGAAATTATAATTTTATTATATCTAATTGTTTAATTAATTAGAACCATAAAAATATAGAAATAAATTAATTTTAACAAATAATAAACAATTATTTAGTAGTCATTTATCAGATTAATAAAATAATATGCATCAATTTTTTTTATGTTAATTCCATAATAATTTGCCCTTAATTACGAAACTTGTCGTTCACATATTCATCTAAGTTATAATACGACTTCTCAATTAATATTTTTTCAAAAGAATGTTCCGAATTAATATCTTGTAGCAATTTGGGCAAATGATTATCTGGGAGCCACACAAAATAAGCTTTTGTAAGCTTTTGTAGGTAAGTCGTATTACTAGGGGGGCAACAAATTTTGTTTTGGTGACGATTTATCATTAATTTATTAAATAGATGCATATTATTTGTTACAAACATTATTATTTCATAGATATATAAACATGGTAGAGTAAAAGCATTTATTTTAGGAAAGTAAGGCTTACAACTTACAATTCGCTTTAGATTAAATATGGACCGTATACACCTTTTTCGTGACTTAAGACAATCTTTTTATCTATTGAATTATGCCAAAATATACCATATCGTAATAAAGATGTCACATTGCCATGCAGTAGACAAGTTGTCTTTTTAGACAACATGCGTGAAGCGTATGAGTACTGATTGATTTTTGCACTAAGGTTTTCAACATGTAGTTTCCAATTTAATCCACTGTCTAAATATACTCCTAGAAATTTGGTTTCTTGTACTTGTAGTTTGTTATGATTTATTATTTTTTTATCATCATCATTTCAGCCGGAAGACGCCCACTGCTGGACAAAGGCCTCCCCCAAAGATCTCCACGATGATCGGTCCTGCGCTGCCCTCATCCAACCTATTCCGGCGATCTTGACCAGATCATCGGTCCATCTTGTGGGGGACCTACCAACATTGCGTCTTCCGGTACGCGGTCGCCATTCGAGGACTTTTCTGCCCCAACGGCCATCAGTCCTTCGAGCTATGTGCCCAGCCTACTGCCACTTCAGTTTTGCAATCATCCGGGCTATGTCGGTGACTTTGGTTCTCCTGCGAATCTCCTCATTTCTGATTCGATCTCGCAGGGAAACTCCGAGCATAGCCCTCTCCATTGCCCTCTGAGCGACCATGAGCTTTCTCATAAGGCTCATAGTTAGCGACCACGTCTGCGTTCCGTATGTCATCACTGGCAACACACATTGGTTCACCACCACCCATTGTTCAGTAGCTTGTAAGTTTATTTCATTTTCTTGTATATATATTTAAGGTGAACAATAAAGAGTGAAAACTCTTGAATGAAAATTCATTTTCATTCATTGGTTAAAAACCTTCGTCTTGAGACACTGCGGTATATTTTTTATATTATATATATTATTTTATTGTATTATACAAAAAGGCACAAGATTATATATACATAATCTACTATGTGTGTCTAAATCTATATTTGAAATAAAAGAAATAAGGAAGCCATTTGTAATCGAGTTATACAAAAGTTGAACTATTCTACCTTACAATGTAGCCATACTTCGACCCATACTATCAATACCACGCTCTTAGAGGAAACATTAAATAGTTCTGCTCCACCTGTTTTATTCTACTTTTTCGTTACCTTCAATAATGCTCAATATTTTTGAGTATAACTTATGTCATAGGTATTATTTGCAATATCAAATAACTACAAGTAAAATATGAGTCCTTGATCTGTAGCTGGCAATATTTCCGAATCCCTGGCTGTATTAAGGCTTTCGATTTGAAATTTGAATACTGCTGACCGAAATTCTCACGAACTTTTTAGTCACATAAGACATCTGGCGAACGTGTGAATTGGTATCACAAACCCCGAAAGATGTTTAAACTTCGTGGCCCAGTCTTGACGCTAAAAGTTATAAATATTTAACCATTGTCGAGAATTTTCTCCGTGCAGGGGTGGAGTAAGAATAAAATAAAAAAAGCAAGAAGAAAGAGTAAAAACTCTTGCGTCCGGAGTCGGCTTGGCATAAAAAGCGAAAATACAGAATGAATGGTAGGGCTCCTAGCCCTTCTGGATGGCAACTGGTCTATGGTATACCGCCTTAATAACCTTGTGTTTTGTTCCGGCATTAGCGAGGTTTCAGTACCCCTATGCGGACAACAGCATGTTCTCTGTGCCCCTAGCGTTGCAAGCACCTGTACTGCGCTTTACCTACTCTTCGCCTCACTCTTCGAGAGCGCGCGAGAAATGCAGCGACCTTATTTTTTATCTTAAACCTAAAGCTGTTATTTTCTCAGACGACTTGACAGCGACTACGAACGTTAAGGCATTCAAACCCCGTGGGAGCGGGGCCGATCAGCCGTGGCAGCGTGTTCGGAAACGCGCCTCCTGTGAGGTGCGTTACCGGCTCGACTCCTGCATGGAACACAATTGAGAACCGCCACGAGCGGCAAGAGTTTTCAATTGGGGTCTATCGACTTCACCGGTGAAGCCGATCCTAGTCTAATCTACTACTGTTTCGGAATGTGTATAGCTGGGGAAGAATAAACGGCGAAAGAAACTCCCCCGCAACACATCTATTCTACGTGTAACATTGTGTCGTGTGTGTTGTGTATCTATAGGCTATGGGGGGCGGAAGGCGTCCCTAAGCCTATTCCGTTAAACTGGTCCATGCTGGACTGGGGAGAACTGCGTCCGTGAGAACATTCGCTTTAGCGTCCTATTGATGGTGTCGGGTCTGTCCGTGAGCACGTTTCGAGGGCGACAACGTGCGGGAGCGGCTCGGCAGTTGGGCGTGTAGTTAACTGTCTCAATGCGGTGACCGCAGAAAGCCGCAACCTTTTGTATTTACGGCGTGCGACACGATACGTTGTCAAAATATCTTCCATCTTAAGGTATGATTCCGAACTACGCTGTACGCAGCAGTGTTGCCGCGGCACTACTGGTCCCCATACAATCTCTTGTCTGTCGCGGCGGTAGGGCGACACTGACGCGCAGCAGTGCTGCCGCTACATTGCTACCGCGTCATTGCTGCCTAGCTCAGAATGTACTCTCATATACCTATAAGCTAATAGAGATTGTATGGGGACAGGTAGTGCCGCGGCAACACTGTTGCGTGCAGCGTAGTTCGGAATCATACCTTTACTCACACGTTTGTATTGTATAGTAGTAACATAGCATCTATTCATAGACCATTTTAATAAATATATATAGCGCATTTTATCAATAAACTATGGCCCGACTTTTTCTGAGCATCTCCGACCGGGAGAGCCAGACATCACATTGGCACTGTTCGTTGACGACAGCGCCTTCCTAGCTTCCGATCAATGAATTTAGATTTTGCAGCTCGGTGGATATAGAGACTCCTAGAAATCCTTCCAGCTTGGGTGGACAACTGGCGCATGAGGATTAACGTAAGTAAGACCGCTGTGCTGGCAGTCGCCTGCTGGATTCACAGAAATCTGCAGTCGCCTGCTGGATTCACAGAAGTCTGCCGCCGCTACTAAAATTCCGAGGGGAGGTCATTGAATACTCAGTGAAGTGACTTGGAGTCCACACTGACAGGTCGTTGAGCATGGAGGCCCAGGTGCGCATGCCGACGCGGGACGGTTCATCAGAAATGACGTCATCCGCTGCGACGTGGGCATTGGCCGTGTGAAAGAATTCGTAGCAAATTAGGCGCGTCAAACTAGGCCTACATACATACGTACACACACTCATCCGCCGGGACCCCAGGCGCCCTAACTAAAATACTATTTGCTGATTTCAAGATGGCCATCTAGGCCGAAGATACAGCCATCGTCGGGCCGCCGTGATACCTCGCTGCTTACATAGGTGTGTGTGCTCCGGCGGCCAACTCCACGTTACCGGGGGGTAGTCATCCCCTGAGTCGAAGCCGGGGTAAAGAGGCCTGCCTCGAAGCCCTAACCTGCCTCTGTCCCAGGGGAAAAAGGCCAATGACGAATAAATTATGGAATCCTGGAACCGAATTTTATTGTGAACACAACTCCGAAGAAGAAATCTAACTTCTATCTGTCTACTGTTCGTCAGCAATAAAAAAAATGGTTTCAGGTTTTCTTATTGTGCAGCATCTGCACTAGATTCCAAAGTTGTATCTAGAACATGAGAGGTTGCCAGATTTTCAAAATACATAGTTTTCCATTTCTAGGGGTAGATGCAGCATTTGACCTTCTATAATCCCAAATAATCCATTCGATGCAAGAACCGATCAAGACAGCAAACCTAAGGTGGCAAGACCACGGCAGTTTACATCGTTAAATGATGCATAATGCAGCAGGCTAGCAGTGGCTTTCCTATACATATGTTAAGTATGGCTTACCACAAACATCATAAATATATAATAACAGGTCACCAAAGTAAAAAAAGATCCATATGCCGTTTCGAGGTCAAAAGGCCGGTTATAGGTTATATATATAATATAATATTGCATGCATATGCATGCACGCCTACTGTTAATTCATAGACAATATATTGCCCAGAAAAAGGATGCTTCAGAAAAAGGACTATAGAAGTAGTGAGCTAGGAAAGAAAGAAAATGCACATAATAACTAGCACTCGCGGATCGACATTCTATGAATACAACTATTTACGAATACAAACAAGAAACAGTGACAAAACCCCTTCAGTGTAGGGCATGCCATATGTAGTGCAATTATTATTGACTTTGCGAAAGAAGGGTCAGCTTTCCGGTTAAAATCTTTAAAAGCCCACTCCTCATACAGCATTCCCACCAGAAACTTACGCCACTTAAAGATCTCGCTTAAAAAGACTACATTACCGGCTCCAGGTTGGGAAACTGAAAGATGGAAACTTACGCCACTTAAAGATCTCGCTTAAAAAGACTACATTACCGGCTCCAGGTTGGGAAACTGAAAGATGAGATGGTGATAAGGTATCCGTATTTTTTTGCGCGGAGCTGCAGCAAGCTCATTTGGAACTCACGACAATTCAGCATGCTGTCCTGTTTTGGAGGGCATGCCGTATAAAACCTAACTGAACACTGAAATCTCGTTCAGGGTGTCAGGAATGCTGTCCGCATATTGTACCAACAACTAGCTAAACAGCCAATAGTTATTGATAACTTATTTCCATATTTCATTTCAAATATCTGGAAACTCAACACAGCCCTATATCTTTTACTACGAAGTAAAACTTAAGCAGTATACCAGAATAAATAGTGTATAGTGTAAATGGGCACAAGCGCAAAGTGGTCACAGGTGTAAGCTCTAATCGACCGGCCATTGCGGGTAGCGGTTGGCGTGTTAACAGCTTGCGTGACAGCAGTGCGTGCCACCTCGTACTTTGTTTGTGATTCTTGAAAAGTATTAAAACTGGCACAACCGACCCCCTGCTCTGGCCAGTTGAGACAATTAATTTTATAACATTTTTGGGTGCTTTATAGCTTATTCACTTCACTCTGAACATCTGCCTAGTGATAAGTTTATTCTCATCGTCATCAGCATCATCCTCATCTTAGCGTCAACGTCTAGCAACAACCTAAGATTCTACTTCGGAATGCTGTCTATTATCCACTTTTTGTCCATTTTGTACTTTACTGGTACCCATGATGAGGATTACATATTAACATAGTTATTTATAATGCTGAGGAAAATTACTTACGAGTAGATCTTTACCCACTCAATGCTTGAAGATGAAAGTCTTCAAGCAATGCGTCCAACCAGTGATGATCTACAGGGCCGAGGCATGAACACTGGCGCCGGGGCTGATTCACAAATTTGAAGTCGCTTAGCGGACTATGGAGTGGGCTATGTTGAATGTTTCTTTAACAGATAAAATACTTAATAAAGAAATCCGTAAGAGAACCAAACTCACGGACAGTCAGTATATCGCAAGACCGATGGGCGCTGGAGCGAATCTAAGGAAGGCATTTAAAAATGACTCTGTAGACAGATCCCTTACTAACTCAAATTATTTTTAGTCGACATACATATAAATATATGCACGTAAGATTTGAAGTAGGTGGCATTTCTTTGATACTCTCGTTTTGTATCAAAATGTCCTGCAAAATTTCCTCTGACATGAAGAAACGGTAAACTTTCAGTTACCCTTGACGCGGGCATCGGAGCCATTGAATGCTGCGAAGCAATCGGACGGGCACGAAAATATTTTATGCATCGAAAAGTGCGGGATCGGATCGCTTTCTGAGCTGAAATTTAATTTATTAAATTTAGTTTAGTCAACCATACTAGACCATGAAACCATACGTCGTGATCCAATTTTGATGGGAGAATACCAATTTTGATGCATAATCAGAGAGGTTGTTTTTAGAACAAATGTGTCTCCAGTGTGATGCCGAAATAGTACTAGTGATCAAATTTACTCGATTAGAAACAAATGTTTTCCACTCATGAGAGGACGAGGGAATCCATACCATCGTAATTGAAGAGTTACTCCAGCCGTACATGTTTTCAATTTGTACGTATGATTTGTGAAGAATAATAACCTTATTTAGCAATTTTGTAAGAAGAGTGGCCACTAAAAGCTCCAATCGGGGAAAGGATAGCTTTTTTAATGGTGCAACTTTAGGTTTCGCGTAAACCAGATTGACGGACACATGGTCAAGTTCATCAGTAACACGAATGTAAGCGAAGGCCGTGTATGTCTTTTCGGATCCATTTGCAAAGCCCTGTATTTGTACATGCGCCTTGTTGGCAAAAATATACCGAGAAAGTTTCAAATTTGTAAGTAATAATTCGGAAACAAATTAATTGAACCATTGACCACAGATAAGTTGAACAGAGCCTCATCCCAATCTATGCCTGAAATCCATAAAAGTTGGATCAGGATCAAAAATCTCAATAGGACTAAAAAATCCTAAAATATCAAATACCTTTCCAATTTCTGAAAGGATATTTCGTTTGGAACAAGTTATAGATGGAGACGTGACATCATAATGAAAAGTATCGTATTTAGGATTCCACTGTAACCCTAACACCTCAATAGACAGACCATCATTTAGAGCTGATAGAATAATAGTGTCATCATCAGAGTGACTGTTGTCATTTATGGTGCTAAGAAAAGCAGAATTATTGCTCAACCATTTGCGTAGTTGGAAAGTACCTGAAAGACATAATTCTTGAAGCTGCTTCTAAAGTAAAACAGCCTTATCGAGACTGACATAATCGTACCCGTGATTATGTCATCGACATACACATCATTTAATAAAACTTCTGAAGCGAGAGGGTACTTTGAAGCTTCGTTGATTGCCAGTTGACGGAGTGTACGAAGCCCAAAATATGGTGCAGAAGCTAGGCCAAAAGTTATAGTGCAGAGATGCACATGCATGCATACTGTGAGCATATATCAGTATTCAATCTTATATCAAGGGCAACAAAACCACTGTTAACCAGTGTAATATATCGCTAAATTTTCTACAACAGAACAAACACTGACATCTATCGAAAATTAAGTCCCTTGATTTTATTTGCAATTTCTTTTTTAACCCTTTTTCTAAATTGTACGTCAGGTACCTAACGTACTCTTGTAAACATAAGTATATCACACGGTATTTTTTTAACATGCAACAGACCGTGAATGCATATACACCTTCACCATATATTAGCGTGATATATAAATTTATCACAACAAACTGTGATGCTGGAGTGTTAATACTCCACATAATATTCCATGGGAATCAAACCCTAGATAAGACCGTAGCAGATCTCTTGCGTAAATAATAAGTCAGCCGTGTCGTCTAAATTTGACTCGTATATAAATATAAATTAATGTAGTATGTATTCACAACAGCTTTGAATTGCGAAATAGCGAAGTCAGTACTTACAGTAGCCTAAAACTAATAAGCTCTACTAACTCGACAGAAACTTAGATAGCAGTTACAAAATAAATTGACATTCTGTCGGTAGCCAGAGAGGGTTCTGAGGAAGTTCTCCGAAACACACGATCTTCATGAACCATAGATGTATTTAGTTCAGATATGAAAACGTATACAAACACCGAGATGTAGTTGAAATAGTTATACGTATTTCTAATAGATGGCAGCACACGCCTTAAAGTAAAATTTAGTTAAAGTTTAAGATTATCGGTAGTTTTGGTTGCGTTCTCTTCATTTGCTTTTTGTAAAGTTTCTTCTTTGATTATATAGTGGTTTATAATCTAAGAGTTTCTTAATTCAAATAATAAACCAAAATTAAATTCTTATTAATGATCTAAAGTCTAATCAAATTAGTATATTATATTATTAGTCATTTTGGAAATAGTTAAATAACAAAATAAAATTTGTCATCGGATGTTGATTTTATTAACAAAGTAAAACACAAGCAACTAAAAATAGGACACTCTAAAATAAAACTCTTTCAAATACTGAATGTTTATATTTATAATATTTGTATCCATTTTACACAACTTGGTGAGTGGTTTGGGCATCACTGCCGAAATAATTGAAGACAACGCTGAGCCAGGACTGCAGAGTGTAAAACACTCCTGCTTCTTGAGGTGTGTTTATTGTAATCTGAACATTGCCATCATTGTAAATCTCACCTTCAGGAATTTGGGGAACAGAGGCAGCTTCTTCTGCTGGTTCTGGTATAACCTCAGGGACGGCGGGTTGGGGGAGAACTACTGGCTCAGGAACAACGACTTCGGGTAGAACAGGTTGAGGGAGGACCACTGGTTCAGGGACAATAACTTCCGGGACTGCAGGCTGGGGAAGGACCACTGGTTCAGGAACAACAACTTCAGGTAGGATAGGTTGTGGGAGAATCACTGGTTCAGGAGCAGCTTCTTCAATTACAATTACTGGTGAAATAACCTCAGGAACAGCTGGTGAAGGTAACGACACTGGTTCGGGAAGTACTTCGTTGTCATTAGCTGCGTTTACTGCTGCCTCAGCGATACCAGCAGCGGAGTAACTGTGTAATGCGTTTACAGCGGATGTTAATACTCCATCAACATGTTCGTTTACTTTTATATCAAGAATATCGCTAATATCTAACGGCTCTCCTTCAGGAACTCCGTTCACAATTACTTCCACTGGTCCATTATTGTCGTCATCGGGCATGGGATTTGTTGTAGCGACAGCAACAAACAGTGCTAACAGAAAAACCTTCATATTTGTATTTCCTATAATGAAAACAAAAATATTACAAAATTTTACTGGTCAGTTTCCCTCGAGACTATTTCTTGCATCTAAAATCAGTATGAGTTTAGAGTTAGATGGCAGTGGCCACTATGAAAGCCAAATTTAACTAAATTTTCTCCATATATTTTCTTGTAACTCTTTGCTTAATTAAAAGAAGTATCAAGACAACAGTGTGAAATGGTGCGTAAAGTTTAGAGTACCTTGGTCTTTGAATACAGACTATGGTTAAAACTGAGGTGAAACGCAAATAAGAAAAAAATAAGTACGTAAAATAATATAATAAAATTATAAATATTTTTTTTTAATTTAGCTAAACTTACTTGTGTTCACAATGTAAACCCACAAGATTATGACGTGAAAATGAAAATTTCTAATGTTATATTAGAATTCAAGTTGTAAAGATTTTACAAATATGCCGCCGTTTTTTATTATGCACCCATAAATTTGCTTTGCTAAAATTTATGTCAAATTAAGATAACAGTTGTTAATTTTCCTTATTGACATCATTTAAATTGTAAAACATAATTGCTTTAATGGACAGATAAGATTAGTAGTTAAGATAATTCATTCAATTTCTCTATCATGTTTTTGAATAGTATTTTTGTTTTATGATTCAAGTCAGTTGGTATATTATGTGATATGTGTTTGAATAAAGAAGAATTTACTTTATAATATTTAAACAATATCTACCATGAATAATTCGCTATATACAGCACGTTTGCACAACAAACGTTTTTCTTCAAACTATTCTATTTTGAAAAATGGTCTTTCATTTACTGATATTGTACTACTACTTTTTTGACGACTTTGCTTCTGTTGCAAGAGTTGATATAGTAAATTAATTAATTCATCTTAAATAAGTTACGCCTATAATGTAACTTAAAACGGAGTAACTATTGATATTGCAGATTTGAAGAAGTTTTGCATTTGGTAATGCGGCAGATCAAATGACTATATCTCTTCTAAAAAGCGCAGTATCTGTTCATTACATTACATGTACAGTGTTGGAGTACAAGATTCCTCGCAATGGTCGAAATATGTCTACAACGCAAGTTTATAACACTTCATGGTGCAGTACGTACTTTTGTGCAAAAATTCACAGATAAATTGAAAATATTTTTTATTTTTTTATTGCTGTAGGATAACAGACAGGGTGACGGCCCGCTTAGAATTTAGCAGTTACCGTCGCCTATTGGTGTTTGCAATGCCAGTGGCATCGCGTACACGCTGCTGTCGCATAAAGGTACAGGAAGTTGGGTCACTAATGCCGGAACACAACACAAGGTTATTATTGCGGCATACTTAAGACCAAAGGTGGTCGACATCCAGACGGACTTGGGGCCCTACCACTAGGGTACCACTTTTACGACCCCGACCGCAGAGGTTAGTCTTCTAGATTCTTTATCCGCCTCTGCACAGATAAAAACAAAATATACATAATAACAGATATTTACAAATGCTCTTTGTAAATAAATTAGAAAATGTTGTCGATCAACGTCTCTTCAAGAAAGGTATTAACTATTTATTAATTGGCCATACTTCTCTAATACTTTTGACTTTAATCAATATGTAACAGTATGATAGATTTTTGATTTGACCATCTATTTTCAATATTTCATTTACTCATAATCGTTCAAAGATATTCCCAGTTGTGTCCAATTTTTGGAGCCTTTTGTTTGCTGTTGGATATCGTTTAGTCGCCTATTCGTTCCAACACTCGTGATGTTTTATTTTGTAAACTATGTAATGACAAAACTGCTTATAGTTTGCCGCTAGAACAATCTATACTACTATTATAAAGAGGAAAGATTTGATTGTTTGTTTGTTTGTTTGTTTGTTTGTTTGTTTGTTTGTTTGCTTTGAATAGGCTCCGAAACTACTGACCCGATTTAAAAAATTCTTTCATTGTTGGGAAGCTACACTATCCCCGGGTGACATAGGCTATATTATATTTTCAAAAAAATTAGGGATCCTTACTAAAACTCCAATAATGTAACCCAAAGTGTAAAAAAATTACCTAAAATATTATTTAAATCGGGTGCGTTGCGAAAACTATTGATGATAGAATAAAATAATGTACTACAACTTTGCAGAACACATTATTATTTACAAAAAGTGTCGCGACAGCATATGTCTAACTATTATAGTTATGCCACAATAAGTGTTTTTTTATTTCAATAATTCAATTGAAATGCCGCCCCTAGAAAAGGCTCTTTATTTGGATCTTGGTATTAATCCTTATCAAAATAAATTACTTCATATTCAAAACGGCTTCACTACCTTCATATAACTTTTTGATTTATTCAATTCGGATATTCCATTCGAAAGATATCACGAGTTTAAAAATGTAAGTATTAGAAAAATGTTGCGTGGTAGCCGCTCACCCTGTTCGGCTAGCTAGACAGCACCTTATGCAATGTAGGCGTGCGTCACTGGGGTTTTTACAAAAATTAGAATACTTATTAAAAAATAACGAAAAATAAATAAAAAGTAATAACAAAAAAATCATTAAAATAAAAGCTCATAGAAATAATAATATTCAAATTTTCTTTATAATTTTATTTTTTTAGTAACCTGACGCAAATAGAAGGGTTTGCCCTCAGGGGCGCTCCTCTGTCCGAGGAGTGCACGGGTGTGCGTACCCGAGGTGCCCGAGCATCCGTCGCTTCACTCCCCTCTCCGTTCGAGGCGACAGAGTCCTCCTACCTTTCTTTCCGTCTACCTCTTACACCCTTTCCAACTTAGCTCTCTGTTCGTGGCGTGGTCCTCGGTGGGATGATTGCGAATACTGATTGGGGTCCCTGGTTATACCCAGGGACCTGATTTGGTAGTCGAAACCATTCCTATTTCGACTGCGCCTGCACAGAGAGTGTTCCCGGGGCGGGAATTGCATCCTCGCTGTCAGTTGGTCTTACTGGGCCGGCTACGATGTCAGGCGACTCTGCTTTTTCTGGAGTGTCGTCTGGTAGTCGTACCCACGCCTGACTAGCACGCGACGGGGATGTGAGTCCCGTCCGGAATTAGCCGCGGACCTGTCGCTCCCGGCCCTGGTTCTGTCCATAGTCGGGGGCGATCCTGGATGGACGGCCGTCGCCTCCTTTTGCGAGGCAGTAGTGTCTGCAAGAGAGGTGGCGGAACGGGAGCGAGAGTCCGCCAGCGCACTCCCCTCCCGCCAACGTAGGCCGCGTCGTCGGCGCCGGAGGGCGGGCAACGATCTCCGGCTGCCGTAGAAAGCGGCCGCGGGCGGCCCCTCGGGGGAGGATCCGCCGCCCGCACTATTGCCGCTAGGGAGAACGCCCCGTGCTGTTCCGCAGCCCCCCTTAACTCCTAGAGTTGTTACAAGAGAGCGCCGGGGGGACGAAACCCTGACCCCTTGGCGCCAGCACTTTAGAAGGGGCCCGCTTTAAGACAAAGCGTGGGCCGGCGCCGGCCCGGGCCACGAGATCGGCAGGCCATATATCCGTGGGCCCGGGCGTAGGCGATAGGAGAACAGCGGGGTTTTTTAGTGGGTAGTCGGATGGTCGAACATCTTTTCCGGAGTCCCTTATATCCCTCGATCCCCCCGGGCCGGGGGAACCCGTCAAGAGAGGTTTTCCCCGAGACCGAAAAAAATAGAAGGGTTTAATTTTTAATTTTTTGTTAAATACCCGTGCGAAGCTGGGACGGGCTGCTAGTTTTTTAATATATTGGTTTGTTACACTACTAATATATAGATAGATAGATAGATAGATAACTCTTTATTGTATACTCAATTTATCTACAAACATAGAAGTTCTTACAACTAATACACAATAGGCGGCCTTATCGCTTAAAGCGATCTCTTCCAGGCAAACTTTGAAATAAAAAATTTAATTTATTTTTATAAGGAGTCTGGTGATGTAGGTGTAGGGCTTTGAGTTGAGTATCCATGTTTATTATTTACTTCTTCTTGTACATAATTTGTATTACAAACTAAAAATACATAATAATCATCACTCCTAATATATCTTCACTCCTGAATGTGATGGTGATATAGTTCTAAGTTATTATCCATAATAATTAAACAATACTTCTAAAAAAGTCTATATCATGTATTACGAGGCATGCCTTTAAAGTTTTGTCATTTGAAGAAAAAAACACAACTAGAACCTTATAGTACTTTTCATTGTTTTTCAAAGTATTCACCACGTAGCTTAATACACTTTTCCATTCGCTCAAACCAGTTATAACATTTATAACATTTATTCCACTCTAAAGTGGGGATGTTCAAAATGGCTGATTTGAAAGCGTCGACTGCTTCTTCACCGGACTGGAGCCTTTGACCACGAAGACTTTTCCTAATTTTAGGAAATGTAAAGAAATTGTTAGGGCTTAGGTCAGGACTATATGGAGGATGGTCAAGAATTTCTACTTTTTCCTGCTTCAAATACTCAATCGTTGTACGAGCGCTGTGTGAGCTTGCGTTGTCGTGGTGCAGGATGATACGTCGCTTTGAGTTACATTTTCGAAGTTTGGCGATGACTTGTTAAACAAACTGTGGTATACCACTCTGTGTTAACCGTTTCTCAAGTGCAATAGTCGCAACATGACCGGTTTTTCCAACGAACGTAGCCACCATCTTCTTTGAAGTGCTTCGAGAACGAACAACTTTAGTCGGCTTTGGCTCGTCTTGAAAGACCCAGATTGTAGATTGTTATGTGGAATCAGGATCGTAGGCATAGATCCAAGATTCGTCACCACCGATGATGTCGTAGACGTGATTTGACTCTCCTCGGTAGAACCTTTGCAGAGTTTTCTTACACCATGTGACGCGGGCCGCCTTGTGATCGTCGGAAAGCAGATGCGGTATCCAACGGCAAACTAGCTTTCTCACACCAAGCGCTTCATGCAAGATCTTCTGAATGGTTGTTCCTGAGATGCCTTTTTGAGCCTCTATCTCTCGATACGTCACATGACGATCTTCGAGGATTAGTTGTCTCACAGCAATGATGTGAAGGCGGATTATGGGCGTCCTTCGCGAGATTTGTCACTAACACTAGTATCTCCACCCTGGAATTCTAAATACCAGCGTTCGACAGTCCGCAAACATGGAGCTTCATCACTGAACGTGAACACAGATGTTAGCTCTTCAAAACACTTCTAAAGTTGTAGAAAATTATTGCACGAACATTTTCCTTAGAAAGATTCATTTTCGTACGTGACCTGACAGATTCCAATTGACGCTGTGACTAAACAATAGCATTAATCCTAATACTTTCAAATGTTTTGAGATTCAAAATTTAAAGAAATTCGAATATACAACAGTTCCAAATTCCAAATTGCCAGGAAATATATACAGAACTTAAAAGGCATGCATAGTATAGTTAAAGATATTAGCAATTTTGTAACATAGCGGCAATGTTAAAAAATATTTTATTCGATATTCTTATTCCACTTTTTTCAGATTTCTTGCAAGTAATAAAGTTTATATGTTCTGAATATAACCTAAATCTAAAACCTCAATCATTATATTGTTTTAGTGAACCCTATAAAGTCATGAATTTTTTTAGCATTCAACATTGTTATTTACGCTATGTTTCTGTTTACCGTATTATCGCCGCATTTATTGTTCAACTTTATTCATTGCATATTTGCAAACCTCGGTAGCTCAAATGCTTGCACACGTTGAAACGCCTGCGGGGATTACGGGTTCAGTTCCCGGCATAAGTGTGAAAGTATGTGTAATATCTATTTATTTACAAAAGAGGAGTAAATAAGTCGACTATTCCCCATAACACAAGCTCTGTGCTGCTTACTTTGGGTCTAGATGACGCTGTGTGATATTTCACAGTATAGTATGACGAAAGTATTGAAATTAAGTGAAGAAAATGGATAAAGTCTAATAGTTGTAAGAATTATGTAGCATCCCTATATAGCGTGACACAACATACACAATTATTTCTTCCATACCTCGTTTAAAGGATGTGTAAGTACTCTTATGTGTTCGACAGGCTGGTTATTTTTTTAATAAAAATATTAATGGTAACTGGAAAAATATAACTTTTCACACATGCTGATGGTTGGGGAAACTCAAGTCTACTCTAGTGTAGAATTCCCGTGCAATATTCGCCTAGTATGTCCCCACCCCCACTCGTATGCCCACTACAAGCATTCTGGAGCTCTTTTGTACACCTGCAAGGCTGTGACTGCAGCCCTGATTGGTGGCCAAAAGTTATATATGGGATGAAATAATCGAATAACTTAATTATTAACTTATACTTATATACTTATAACTTTCACGTTTATAAAAATAAAATAAAATATTTTAGTTGTTGATAATTTAATGAAATAAGATTGAAAAACGATGACAACAATTTGTATCTTTAATTGATACAAAATAAACTACAAAACTAATTAAATGAGAATTCACACATATTTGTTAGATAATACAAGCTTCCGGTAATTGATTTTGTGAAATTGAGGATAATTTAAACGTTACAAATATTATAAAATCTTTTCAAATAGATGGGGAACCATTTTAACAAAATTTGGGAATGTCATCTTAAAGGTAACAAAATAAATACTAGCATAACTAAATTATTTCTTAATTAAGGGTTCGGTCTAACTAGAACCAATACAGGAGTAAACTTAGGGTCCCAGGTACCATCATTCTTAGACCTAGGAGTCAAATCTCCGCTCTTTTCAACTTCAGAGATCGTTGCAAAAAGATCTTTATACTTCTTCTCCATGCTTTCTTCTGCGATTCCACTTTCAACATCGTCAATTGTAGCTCCGGAAGGTACTACCTGTTGACCGGTAGTGTAAGGAGTTTCCTTTCCATATTGCAAGTCCATATAATCATTGAGAATACCTTCGAGAACCTTTTTGGTTCCTGGTTTAATTGTTTTGTCGGAAATTCCGTCGGAGAGTTCGTTGATTGTAACTGTGGGTACTGCGGCCATTTTTCTATAAAACAAAAGAAAAAATTGATTAATGTGTATTTATGTTCACTTCAAATAATTTATATGAATATAACTTGTAAAATAAAACTAAGAACGCTCGCAAATGGTTCTATGAAAATCTTCTAAACTAAAAAGATTTCACTCGGTAAGAGTTTTTTCAATAGACTAGGAGGTAAGTAGACCTCCTTTAAGTTCTCGGAGGTACTTATTTCTTTATTTATGAAAATCCGAGCTTTCAACAGTTTTTCGTTTATATCTGAAATAACGTTTACAAAAATAGCTTCACAGAAAATACTTCACAGTAAGTACTGTCGCGTTTTGTTATTTTTAACTATTAGTAATGTCACTTTATTTTACATTAAGAATCTAGTAATATTTTATTCTCCACAGATTTGTTCGAACTAATAAGAAGTTGATAATTGTAAAGGCGTTATTTTGGCGCGTGATCAGGATGATAAGCGAATAAACATAAAGCACTTCTTAATTTTCATAAATAATGTAATGATAACATAGGACACATAGATATCAATAAATTCTCATGACTTTTTGTTATAAAATACGTGAGATAAGAATGTTTATTGTGTTATAAAAATTTATTACAAGTAGCTTTTACTATCTGATATAAATCATGTGATAAAATAAAATTAATTAATTGCAATACTAACAATATCTCCCTTGAAATAAATCTATATGACGTATAACTATTACAATTATATGTATTACAATTGTAATTTTATATAATAACTTATTATTTGCCCAAGACTTTGTTGGCTTGATGCTCCCTAAAAAATTTATGCTTTACGTAAAACTATTAAAAATTATCATAATTTCTATCAAATTTCGAAAAACACATCCTCAAAATTTCCATTTAAAGCGCTATTTATTTCGCTTTATTGTAAAAATATAAAAGTCATTTTTGTTCATTATATGGAAATGTTTGATGTACACCTCTCCGCTTGGAGAACAGCTGATGCAAAAGGAATAAAGCGAAAAGTTCATAAAGTATTATAGTATGTGTAAAGTAAATTAAAAAAGTATTAATAAATAGAAATAAGGATTAAGAAATATTATTTCGTATTAGTTAATAAAATAAGTGAGATAGCATTATACTCGTGTAAAGCCAAGTACTAAAAGTTTCACTACGTGGTAGGGCGCCAAGCCCGTCTGGATGCGACCACCTTTGGTCTTAAGTATGCCGCAATAATAACTTTGTGTTGTGTTCCGGCGTTAGTGACCCAAGTTCCTGTACCCATGGGACAGCAGCGTGTTCGCGATGCCACTGGCGTTGCAAACACGCATAGGCGACGGTAACTGCTAAATTCTAAGTGAGCCGTCATCCTGTCTGCTTTCCTACAGCAATAGAAAAACAAATATTAATAAATAAAATTTTTGTAGCTAGAGTTCAGCAGACAGGCAGACGGCCCACCCTGGCAGGTTGGTCACCGTCGCCTATGGACGTTTGCAGCACCAGAGGCAATAACAACGCGCTGCTGGCCTCGAAGAAATTATAAAGTAAATAAAGAATTTGTAATTTTAAGATAAGGTTATAAATAGTAAGATTTAATTATAATAAGTTTTGATTTAGATTATATTTGGAAATAAGTTTGCAGAAAATAAATAAATAAGAAAAAAAGAGCACATAAGCGTCAGGAGATGGGAATTTATTAATAAAAAAATCGCATAACGAAATAGTTTAAAATTATTAGACTAATTGCGATTATTAATATAAGTCAATAATACAATTTGATTGAAAGTTAAATTCATTACATAATTGAAAGCACAATAATAAAAATAAAACGGACATGTAGTATGAAAGAAAGAATACCGGGTGACAAAAAAATAGGACTTAAAATACATGAATACTGAAGAAGAGGGAGATCAATGAGATGGATAAATGTGGGTAAAAGACATATCTAAAGAGGTAATAATATATCTAAAGAGAGCGTGTCTGCTACTCGTATAGCAGAAGGATGGTATATTGTACCGAAAAAAGACAAAAACGGTAAAATATCTAAGAAGAGACTGACCGAGAAGATAATCTAGGAAAGGTTGCAAATAAAATTAAAACATCAAGAAGTATATTATTTTTTTGTATCAAATATACTATGAAGTTTTTTAAATATTAGGTCTTATAGGTACTTACCAATCAAAAAGGGTAATGCAAGTTTCTTGAACTATCGTTGAGTACTGACACAAATACCGATGTTCCCTATATTTATATAAATCACACCTCTAATAGATAAAATGTGGGCTGGGTATGTCAACATGTCTAAAAAATCACACAATTTATCGAATTTATGATAAAAATATTACGTTTATCAATGTGAATGTGTTTTTCGCAAGAAATTTTGGACCGCAAGTAGATTAAAATGGCAAATACGTTTGTCATGTACTATTTTTTGATATGATTTAGGAAACATGGAGTCCCTATGTCAAGAGGTTGGTGATAAAGTTCATGATAGCATTATCAGTTAGTCACTGATGGATTACACGTGATATGGGCATGGTTGATAGCGATGACTTTGTTTAACTGACAGATATTTCGGATTTGATATTGGCTAGTGAGATTTTTTTATTGCTATTGGACAGCAGACAGGCTGACTGCCCGCTAAGAACTTAGCAGTTACCGTCACCTATGAGTGTTTGCAACGCCAGTTGCATCGCGAACAAGCTGCTGTCCCGTAAGGAACATGGGTCACTAATGCCGCAGCACAACACAAAGTTATTATGGCGGCATACATAAGACTAAAGGTGGTCGTCAACCAGACGGGCTTGCCCTACCACTCCAACCATGTTAGCCAACATATTAGCGCTACAGAAGAATTGATACTAAAATTAATGAAAATTGCTGCAATTATAATCTTATCTCATTTTGTTTTTATTTTATCCTTGATCTTATACTTATTCCTGTAATCCTGGCTATGCGCTCTAAGCTCGGATGTCTATTAGTAATAGACAACATACTGATAGACAATTTTTTATCTTATACCAACATTACAACGGATAGAATAATTGTGGCTTTAGTTGCATTTTATAGGGGTGAATTTGGTTTGATGATCTAAGGATCTGCTGAAACGTTTTTTACTACTTGGATCAAACAATTATTACATTATGTCTTAATATATTCTATGCGAATTTCTGATTTTCTATGTTCAAAAATAGATGATTGATTGTGTTAAGATAAATTGTTTTCATCATAAAATGATTTAAATTTTAACATTTTGATAAAACTTAAAATACAATAATAATATATTAAATTTAAATAAATTTTCTTTTAAAATGTAAAAATGATTACTTATATTATTTCGAAAACGGAATTAATATTTCTAATATATAATATAACATTTGCCGAGAATAAGAATAAATCTGCGATCACCCCTCTATTTTCTTCACTTCCTTTGTGAAAAGTAATAGGTATTATTTTGTTAGTAGACTTCAAAAAAGAGGCCTATTTTTTATATTTTGAGGTTGAGGGTTAAAACACCCGCGTTTCTTTAAAACTGAATCACAGTATAAGTCACAGTAGAAAAACGCTTCAAAACCTTCAGTAGTCAGTTTAGACTTATAGACAATAGTAAACTCCTCTTCCAAAGCCAAAATTTCAACGTATTTCTTTCAGACACGAATATATAAAATATATTTCCTATAATTCTTTATGAGTATGAAGTCATCTTTGAAAGATTAATGATATATCAATTTTCCATTTAAAGCTTATCAGTACTAATAAAACATTGACTATAAGTTTTTCGAGAATCACATGATTATCAATAAGTAAGTCACGTAAACTATGATGAGTCAAATTAATTTGAAACTCGTCTAAAACTTTAGAAATATCCAATGCTGTGTTACAATTATGTTTGCACAATGTGTATGGAGTTAGTTGTAAGTGAATGTGTGATATTAAATAATAATATAACAAAACACAATATCTTAAATAAACTAATTAATAACTTAACTAGTTTCACTATGAGTGTTGCGAAGGTTTTTTAAATAAAAGATTTACTAAAAACAGAATTGTTATAATGTACAGTTAGTTATTTATTATTATTTACATTTCGTTTAATTATTTCAGTTAGTTACATTGAATAGACTTAGTCATGAATATGTAATCCAAATTTAGGAACATTTTTGCTTCAGGTTTTGGAAATAACTTCCATGAACTCTTGTTGTAGAGATTGCATTAAGATTTTAATTTAGATCATGGGTCCGGCGCCAACAGCGACAGGGGACACAACGGGGAGAGGGTGGAGGACGTCGACGGGGTTAACCTGTTCAGGGTTGACAGCGACAATATCGACAGGGTTGACGACAACGGGAGAGGGGACTACAACGGGGTTGACGACGATGACGGGCTCAGGGGCAATGGGAGTGGGGGCGACGATGACAGGTTCAGGTTTGACAATTTCGGGGGCCTGGTCAACCACGATGATGGGCTCGGGCTTGTCAGCAACGATCTCAGGAGTCACGGCGGGGGCGGGGGCAGCGCCGATAGCCTAAGGAATAACAACATTTCCTTTATTTTTTCTTACAAAACTTAACAATATATTTATTACTAGCTGATATCCGCGACTTGGTACGCATGCACGCTACTTCACTTGCCCCACTTCTTTGAGGAAAGAGTCACACATCAAATCGTTATTTCTTAAAACTTTAATAACTTAAAATTAAATGAAGATATTGATTATGCAATAATTTTTTTTGATACGGGCCAAGTGTCTATGAAATAAAACTTAGTTCATGAAAGATATTCTCTCTCTTTGATCAAGTTGAATATCATTTTTTAAGACTAAAAATCAATAGCGTTTTAAGCTTGTGCTTTTTTTTATTGCACAGTTCTCTTTAATGTTTACTTTTAGTGTTAAATTTACTTTTCTATTACGACCTCAATGAGTTAGTCGTGGTTTTACTGAATAAGCCTCCACCTAGATCTTGCATCTTTTTTAATTACCTGGGCGTTAACGTTGATGATGATCTGGACAAGAGGGCTGCTAGAGGGGGCAGGTACGATGGCTTCTTCAGCGGGAACGGGTACGATAGCATCCTCAGCGGGAGTGGGCGCAGGTACAACGGGGATCACTTCAGTGGCTCCGGGGAGAAGACCAGCAGGGGTGGCGACGACGACGGAGTCCTGGAAAATGAAAACAAACTGGTTATCGCTACGTACATAACTGTGATGGTAATCATCTTTTTAGTAAAATGTATTTAATTAACAATTTTATAATAATATTAATACAATATATACAATACTAGGAGCTAGATCGTGGTACTCTGTGTATTCAGGATTCTATATAGGATGAAATAGATCAGATTACTCTCTAATTTTGCTAAAGTACCTAGTGTGCTTGCATTATTAGCTTTTTATATTGCTAAGTTGATACGATTGAATGACTTTGCGATCGCCGGTATCCTATATTTTGAAAATTATCTAAAGAAGTCAGTTTCAAAGACAATTCAACTCACATTATACTATTATTATTTATGTTTATTTTACTGGGTTGCATAATAGCTACATATCTCTATATTTCTTTAACATTAATAATTCTAAAATACAATTGAAATGATTTAAAGTCAACTTACGATTTGGCTGCCGTCCATGAGGGCACCCATTATCTGGTTAAGAGCGTGCTCGAGATAGGGGATGAGAGCGGCGTTGGTCTGGGGGTTGTTCAGAGCATCGCTGAGCTCTTGAAGGCTCCAGTAAGAAAGGTCCGTAGCGGGGGCGGCAATGGCAACAACAGGCTGTAAGAGAGCATTACAAAATCAACTAATGCACTTCACTTACGAGCTGATCCAGATGCAAACAATATAAGTATTGGACACTAGTCAACTATTCAACTATTGATGAATTAAATTACTAAATCCTGTAGTAGCAGCTGAACATTGGAGATAAAAATTTATAACACAGTATTGGTAATCAAGATAAGTTAATTTTTTTCAAGATATGTTGTTTCCAGTTGATCTCCTTATATTCTAAATTTATCATTGTTTTCTAGGCTAAGGCTAGGCTAAGCGCTTAAGCAGCTTACACAGATCATTGGAAGTCTAGAAGCACGACATCTCTATTATAACCTTTTAACTAGCCTTCATTCTTCTTAACAACCTTCCTGGCGTAGCGGTTATCGCACTTCGGTGTGCTCGCGGAGGTCACGGTTTCGATTTCCGTCTCGCATCTGGGTGTTTATGCATATGTATTTATTAACAAAAAAATCTAGTGTATCAGTTGTCTAGTACCCATAACACAAGTGCTTATACAATATAGTTTGGAACTAGATGGCGCTGTGTGAATTGTGTCAGTATATTAATTTTTTTATATTATTTCATTTTTAGCTATCTTCTTGACCTTATAGCTGATCTGATCAGATTGATACACAATGTTACATTTCAAAAAGGAATTACGGCCTTGGAATAGTTATTGCAGAGTTCCGCAGCAATTAGAGAATCCCTAATGCTTAAACTATTACTCAGATAATGTGTAATAGTTTATCTATATATATCTTATCTACATACCGTGACTTGACCTTCATGGATGGCGAGCATCATCTGGTTGAGGGCCTCAACGAGGTAAGGCAAAAGAGTAGGGTCGGTCTCGGGATTCTGGATGGCCTCAGAAAGTTCGCTCAAGCTCCATGAGGTGAAGTCAATGGCGGGGATGGTGACTGTGACAGGGGCCTGTGAAGTGTTAATAATATTAAAAGGGGTGAATGACATAGGTAGTAATTATTATAATATTATATTATTGATGTCCATTATACAATCCAGCCAGGACGGATGAACGTAGTTGGGTAAAATTTAGCACAGAGATAGGTTCAGAAGTTTCAACATCCGCACCACGCCGCGAGGATAAGGGTACGCGTACTGTACCGCCTACTCCTTCAATCCTATAAGATTGACACAGTAAAGCCCTGGAAGGTTGAAATCAACCCTTAGCACATACCATGATAGAGGCCCGCCCTGACGTAAGGGGTGGGCCGTTGCTGACCTGGACAGAAGAGGAGGAACCGCTGGAGAGAACAGCGGGCTTTTAGTAGGTAGTCTCACGGCATATCTAACCGATCGGAGACTCCTCCGTGCTCGTAAAAATATCTAATTCTTAAGAGAAATAAATATCTTAAACCTTAAGTCAGTTGTAAAATACCGAAAATTGAACTAAAGGTGAAGCTGAGTTAAACTGAAACACTTACATTAACTAGCATAACATTTTTTCCCAAATTTGGGGTCTAGTATCTATTTTAGTTATTATTTTTAGTTTGTAGTAACTTACAACAGTCTCTCCAGCGAAAATCTGCTCCATCATTTGGTTGAGGGCATGTTCCAAGTGGGGGATGAGAGCGGCGTCAGTGTGGGGGTTCTGGATGGCCTCGGACAACTGCTGGACGGTCCATGTTGTTTGGTAGCCACAGGCTACGGCGAGGATGGCGGCAAATACAGCGAAGAATTTCATATTGATTTGCCTGTAAAATAAAGGAATAAAATAAACTGTGACAATTTTTGTATGAAGACAATAAAGTCCTTGACTGATATACTTGCTTTTTAAATTAATATAAATAGTCACCAGACTTAGAACGGAAATTGAAGCAGTGACCCCCGCAGGTGTTTCGACGAGTTAAGCCCTGTCATAATAGTAAACAGGCAACCTCGAGCTATGAAGTGTACCGAAATGAAAAGCTCGTTTAAAATGAATAATAATATAAAAATTAAAAAAGACGTTCCCTGGACTATATGAAAGCATGTATTTCTAATTTAAAATTGAACAAACATAACACACTACTCTCAAATCACCAAAATATGAATAATCGTATTTTTGGCTTTATATAGATAGAGCCACTGACAAAGCTTCTGTACTAGCTGCGACATTTTTAAACAAACTTTGAACCAATAGCATAAAGCACATATCTGCATGTTCATAAAGATTACGTTAATGAATAGAATATAGTATTTACTGATTATAAACAGTAAACGAAAAATATCAGTAATAAATGGAGAGTGTAAGCATGCAAGTCTTGTGATGACGAAAGGATGTTTATTTCAGGACCTAACAACGATAAGGACTAAACGATCCTACTGAACGAGGTAGTACAGCCGTGGCAGCGTGCTTAAACAGGTACTTCTAATGAGTTACAACTTCGGCTCGACCTATGCTTGGATAGAAATTTAGATGGAAGCGGGGCTTAATTTCCCCGGCGAAGCTAATTTTAATCGATGTTAGTACCATTTCGCAACGTCTAATCTGGATGTGCAGGGATGGAAGATCACTGAACATCACTAAACATCGGTGGACAATCGAGCCTGCAACGACGGTTTGGCTCAAGCCAGTCTGAAGCCAGAAGCTTAAATGGGTTCTTCCACTTCAAACAGCAAACAGATTCTACATTGGAGGGGAGGTTATTACGCTACGAGGGCAGCGGCACACAGGATTAGCTGTTCAATTGGATTTTTAATTAATCGACTCCATCGTCACGGAGAAGGGTTAACGAATAGCGTCAAAACCGTTTAGTGGAATGATGATGCTCTTTCATAGAGTTTAAAATTGCTCTAGAGATTGACATTGCGCACGAAACAGAGGCTCTATTCTCGATCAAAAAGGCAAAAGATAAGATGTGGCTAACTTCATTTTCTCAAAAACTTCTGCCTACCAATTCCACAGCCTCTATGGGAAAACCAAAAATTGCCGTTTCTTTGTTGTTTATAAAAAGTGATGGAATAATACTATACATATATTTGCACTCCTTAATGACTTCAATTCTCAAATTTATTTCACCTTTTCAATTTATTTTATATTTATATTTAATAACACTAAACTAATTCCTATTCACGTATTTTATTAATGTTATATCACTCTTATTATTACTAATAATTAATATTATTTCACACTTACCTTGCAGTAATTTGGTGTAATTATTTTAGCAAGGTATATTTATACCAAATCGAATGATAAAAACCAATAAAACTGTATCTTATAAAATATATTGCATTTAAATATCTTAACAATCATAATAAATACTGATATTCGATAATCCTCATTTCTAAACTTATCTTAATCTTGTTATATTGGAATTTTGTTAGGGACATATTTTTCTACCTATATACTGAAGAAATAGTAAATTTAAATCGATCGAAAATTACCACGCTCTTGACAGAGCTAATGGAGAGCTATTCTAGATTTCAACATTTATAAAGTATTAAGTTAACTGCACTCAGTGATAATATTTTAATAACTGTTTAACGGTAGCTGCGTCTACCTCATTAAGCACTAGCCAAACGTCACATAATCGATTAGAGAGATATATAGACAGAGATGACGTGCAGTAGCCGAATTAGAAAATATTATACAATTAGTTCCTGTTCATGATCTTATCTTATCTTATTTCGGGGACGAGAAATATCTCGGACACTTCGACCCAATGGGATCTTTTGTGTTCCCCTAGATAGCAATCACTCCTGTCCAATCTCATTGAAGATTTGCTTCATGAGCTTAACAATGAGGTATGGAAATAGGAGCCTGTAGTCTTCCGGTGTCGGATATCCTACCCCCAAAAGATTCATTCGCCTCCTGGCCAATGCATCGCATGTAAACAGTAGGTGTTCCGTGCGTTCTGTATGTTCCCCACACAACCTGCACATAGGTGTCGCGGTTAGACCCATCTTCATGAGCATGTTATTGATTCCAAAGTGCCCAGTAAAGGCTCCAAGCAAGTAGCGTATTTGCCCCCTGCACATGTTCATGTTCCAGATGGATCCTCGTGCTTTGTACGTGGATCCCAAAAATTGTTTGGAGTGTTCCAGACCAATTCTAGTCAGCCAGTGTTGTTGTCCTGTTCATGATAAAATTCTGTACCTTTTTGTGCTTCCATAGACTGGAATATGATAGTATTATTAAATATACTTGTAGTTCATTAAAAGCGTTCATACAAATTCTAGTTTCTCTACCTCGACAGCAGCGTATTAACGGTACCCTGATGTCGCAAACATCCATAGGACTGTCAGTATATCTGCTGTTTCAGACATGCTGACGATCCACTCAAACCTGTTAATTGTTTTTTTAACTCTTTTTTTACATTAAAAGAACATTAAAAAACAAACTTATAATACCATTCAACTTAAAGTTTATCTATACACGAATTATCATCATAGTATATACGATATGAAACAATAAAAGGATTCGACCGTATTACGTATATAATATACATGCAAGGTTTTATGTAATCACGTTCAGCTGTTTTCAATACCACCCCAGTATAGATAAAAGATATTAGCATAATATATAAACAAATGATAATGTGATTCTACCACGTGATTTTATGATGGTATTTTAAATTACTTAATCTTTCAAATCTTATTGATGCGAAAGATCACAATATATATATTAATAATAATAATAAGCCTTTTTATTCTGAGTTCTGTGGTTTCGCATACATTATAGTTTTTTTTATAGGATGTCCATGCTAGAGGAGGTTCTGTCCATTGGGTTCTGTCCCGTGCTATTCTCCTCCAGTGGACACCAGCCGTGAGTTTCAGATCGTCTTTCCATCTCGTTTGTTGACGTCACCCATCTCTAGGGTACCAGTCCGACACAGTTGTTCTCCATTTTTCGTGATTGTCTCGAAACATAAATAAATAAATAAAAATTGTTTATTGACTATATAAAATAAAATCCATAACAAATAAATCATGTGTCCGGTCCATCTCCACTTCAATTGGTCTATTACATTTAGTATATCAGCTACTTTAGTTTTTTGCCTTATTGCGCTACTTCTTACTTTTTCTTGTTTCCTTATCATGCTTCTTTCCATGGCCCTCTGAAATCCTTCCACTTCGGACGGAAAGTGTATGTATCTTTATTATAATATATATTAATATAACAGCTGGACTCGAGCGTCGCCATTAAGGAACCGGCCAATATACCAGCCCCGTTTGTCCAAGGCAGATTGGTGAGTTTCACATACTGAGGTCTCGATGTGCAAGTTTCCTCACAAAATTTCCCTTCATCATCCCTTCTTTTCATGACAATATGCACATTAGACTGCTAAGCAACGCATGTCATCTTTTTTTATTGCTGTAGGACAGCAGACAGGCTGACGGCCCACTTAGAATTTAGCAGTTACCGTCGCATATGGGTGTT
Source organism: Malacosoma neustria (assembly GCA_963693495.1). Taxonomy (NCBI): domain Eukaryota; kingdom Metazoa; phylum Arthropoda; class Insecta; order Lepidoptera; family Lasiocampidae; genus Malacosoma; species Malacosoma neustria. The sequence goes on from OY856389.1 coordinate 5,545,596, forward strand.
TGCAACGCCAGTGGCATCTCCAACACGCTATTATCCCATAAGAGTACAGGAACTTTGGTCACTAATGCCGGAACACAACACAAAGTTATTATGGCGGCATACTTAAGATCAAAGGTGGTCGCCATCATAACGGGCTTTGGGCCCTACCACGTAGCTAGAGTGGGCTGTTTTTTCGCCTTTTACGACAGTATTCTTTCTCCGCCCCTGCACGGTTAAAAACATTGTCATCACGAGATTGAAACCCAGACTTCTAGATTAGTATTTGAGTCTGATACCACTAACTACCAGGCACCTTAGCTGGTCATATTGCGAAATATAACACTAGTTGACCCAGCAAACGTTGTTCGCCATATGAATTAAAAAAGTCAGTTTAGGCGTGAAAGCGTAACAAACAAACTCACTTCTCATTTATAATACTAGTTAGTATTATTGGTTTTATATATTAAGATTGGAACATTGGCATTAAAGAAAACAATTATACTCATGTTAAATGGTTTTTATTAAACGCGATGTGTTAAACTTCATTAGCGTTTGTTTTAATCTTCTTTACCGGGAGTAGCACAGTGTGGTTACCTTTGACCAACCCAATAGGGGTGGCAATAGAGATGGTATCCTAAAAATAAAAATGTTTAATATTGTGGTAGCTACCGGATTGGATGGACGTGAATTTTTCTTTTTATATTATTACTAGCCGTTCCGCCCCACTCGTACATTACCACCATACCACCCATCGTACACTGAACATAGAAAAGGGGAAATCGAAAAGAAACAGAAAAAAGTAAATTAAATCCAGAAAGTATGTAGCCTAGAACCATATACGAAAAATTCCGCGTCGAATAGTTGCAGTCTAATTTTGATGATATGTTCAGTACTTTTGAAGTGATTGCGCCTCGAAGGAATCCACTTTTTCTTTTATATGTAGAAGACTCCTAGCCTGCTAGCCGGTATCTTACCCTGTTTCAGCGCCCTCTATCGTATTATATATATATATATATATATATATATATATATATATATATATATATATATATATATATATATATATATATATATATTCACACAGCGCCAACTAGTCTCAAACTAAATAGCATAATGGACACTAGTCAATTGGTATACTACTTATATACTTTTTTGGTAAATAAATACATATTACACATAAACACACACATACGCGAGACGCTAATCGAACCCGTGACATCCGCAAGCGTACCGAATTGCGTTACGCCACAGAGGTTGTCATATAATATGTGAGATACTTAACATTTATCCAATTCCAATAGTATATCAAGATGATTTAGTCTTTGATTCAATTCCTTTTGATTTCCATACGCTATCCAGTTTTGATGTCAATAGTACCAAATGCATTTCATCCATGCACAGGGGCACAGTAAGAATACTAACCCCTGCAGCCGTGTTCTGCCTTTCGCAAAAGGAGACAAAACAACCCGAACTAGGTGGAAGGGTTTCAATCACGTCTGAATGGCAACCCCCTGATCTGGTTGTGTTGTATTCTGGCATGGACGACCCAGTTTCCAGTGCAGATAGCACCATGTTCGCGATGCCCTTAGCGTCGCATACATCCATAGGCGATGGGAACAAATTGCTGTTGAGAGCCTTCGGCCCGTCTGCTGTTAATTGGTATAAAAAAATGGAATAATTCCTTCAAAAAATAAAGTTATTTATTTCAATTGAATTACGAATTATTTCAATTGAAATACGATTGAAACCTCCTAGTTAAGCTAGAGCTTAGATATATACCCACTATGTATTGAAATCATGATTTTTATGGTATCAATCATAAATATCGTGTTCTTTATTGCATTCTCATTAGATCCATTTAGTACACAAATACTTCATACACATGCAGATAAATCCCACCAGCCCATGGGTCTACGTGTGATCTTGGTGAGAAACACAAGATTTCTCGGGATTTCTGGGGGATTCCCCATACGCTTCGACTGCCTACAAATCTATATATTATCTATAATCTATTGCACAGCGCATATGTGGATAAAACGGATAAGTTTAGAAATTAGTATCTCTTTTTGCAAAAACTAAAATGTTGAAAACTTAACGGATAAAACCCGACTGTAACCCAAACTTCAGGTGTCCGGGGTCTGCATTTCAAATTTATCTTCTCCACTTGACAGCGGTTTTCAGCAAACTTGACATTGACAGCCGTCACAATATTGAGCCACCACTTTTTTATCTATCTCGTCCCCCGAAGTTTAGCATTTTACCCACATAAGTGACCACACCACCGAAGGTAACTTGACAACTCTTTTGCCACTTGGCTGGCCACAATGTGAACACGAACGTAGTTCTACATTTTTAATTACCAATTACACAATATTAATGAATACCAAGTTATTCTAACCAAATAAATGCTTGTTGTGTTTTCTTGAATTTTTTTATATGCATCTTGTAAATAGGGAAGCAAGTTGGGATTTGTTTCAGGATTTTCCAATGCTTCTTTTATATCATCCAAAGTCCAAGTCGATACATCCATGGCTGGTATTAGTACTTGGATGGAATTCTGAAAATATTATATAAATTACATATTTATAGACAAAATGCACTGGAGCTTTGTTTAACTGTACTGATTTCCACTAATACCTTCAGGGTGTCAGTTGAGATATATATTCGCCCGCACGGTACTGTGTATACATGTGCAAATGATTTCAATATGACAGTCTTGTCAAAATAATCATTATATCGCACTCTTTCTGATCAGAGAATAATGAAAGAGTGCGAGATCGTGTATGCAAAATATTTGTTATAGAAAAAGGTCGTAAATGCGACTAGTTTGGATGCAATAGATGAGTGAAACTGCTATTAGATTTATAGCCACTACAGTCACTGTACTCTGGGGGGGTTAATGATACTCTCACATAGCTAAATTTGCAAGTTGAGTTGGCGTGCAAGGAAAATTAACCTCTGTTTGTTTCTGTTTGAAAATAAACCTGTCCCAATTTATCACTTCTAGAAAGAAAGATTTGAGTGATGTCATAAGTTAGTATAGTGAGTAACGAGAGTGGATGTATACAAAAGGAGGAGTATACTAAAGAATAGATGGATAGTGTAAAAGATGATATGGTAAAAAAGGTGTGAATGCTGAGATGACAACTAATAGAAATAGTGGAAGGAGGGAACATATACTGACACCCTATAGTTTGGGGTAAGGGCAGAAAGAAGAAGTAAATGTTAGAAGTGTCACTGATGGCCGACACTAAGGATGTGATTATTTTTGCCTTTTTATAGTGCTCAACTGAAATACAATACTCGAAAGTAAAAGCAATTATGTAACTGTTTTTATACACTTCAATGATATAATAACGTACATAACACCCTACCGGTGGGTCTATGGGGCTTTACACACCAACGGTGTCCCGGTTTCTCGATGTTTTCCTACAATACGTAGAAATCATGTTAAAACAATTTTATTAGACAAGAAAAACTGCCTAAGATTGGTACGGGAAATCAAACCTGTGACCTCTAGATAGTATTTTAAGTGTGATATTGGCTACCACATATCTGATATTGATTCTTATATCTATAATATAATGAATTCAATTAACATATGTTTGTTAGTTACTAATATAATATTTTTATCCGTGCAGGGGCGGAGAAAGAATACTAACCTCTGCCTCTGCGGCCGAGGGCGGCCTGTCGTAAAAGGCGACCAAACAATCCATCCTAGCTACGTGGTTAGGCATCAAGCCCGTCTGGTTGGCGACCACCTTTAGTCTTAAGTATGCCGCCATAATAACCTTGTGTTGTGTTCCGGCATTAGTGATCCAAGTTCCTGTACCCTTATAGGACAGCAGCATGTTCGCGATGCCACTGGCGTTGCAAACATCCATAGGCTACAGTAACTGCTAAATCAGCCTGTCTGTTGTCCTACAGTATTAAAAAAAGTTAAAGTACCGTCAGCACGTGTACGTCTTGTCTCTTTCTTCATCGTAACGTAAAATCTCAGTTGCTACCCTCTGAGTCTGAGATTCACTTTCGTATTTCACAAACATGTTTCCCGTTTTGGCTTTTATGGAAACTATCGCCATCTACCCTCTCTTTCTTCGAGGTATTTCAACAGATTTTTTTTTAAATCATTAGTCGCCTTTTACGACTCCCTTGGGATCATATGAGTACTCTCGCGCTCGCTAATGCGGACTATTTTGAAAAATAAAATACTATTCTATAATACTTACAAATTTTGTACCTCTAGAGCAAGGATGAGCAACACGCGGCCCGTTAAACATATCTATGCGGCCCGCCAAGCATTTCTAAGATTGAATTTATTTTATCGACTTTCTCCCATCAATATATTGTTATAAAATTAATTATATAAGAAACATACAAAACCGAAATATATTTTTATGGCGAGTTACTTGTCGACGACGTTTTTAAATATGCAATACGAACGCGCCGCGTCAGCGCGATTTTTTTGTAACAAGATACACACTTGTCGGTGACTTATTCAAACATGCAATACGGACTGCATTACGATTCCAAATGTTCAAAACTGAGAAGACAGCGGTTTCCATGAAAATATTTTCCTCAACATTTAATATCGATGTGGATACACTTCCCGAAGACTTTCAAATGGAAGTGATTGACATGCAGAATAATACCTATTTAAAAAATGTATTTTACTCAGTAAACATCGGAAAATTTTATAAATCATATGTGAGCCCTGAAAAGTTTCCGCTTTTGACACAAAATACAAAGCAAATGATGTCTCTGTTCGGAAGTACGTATGTTTGCGAATAATTATTTTCAACCATGAAATTAATCAAAAATGACCACCGATCAAGACTGAGTGATGGATGATTAGAAAGCTGCGTATACGTGTAGCTACCTCATCCATTCCGGCTGATATTGATCAGCTTGTATCGAAAAAAACAATGCCATATTTCTCATTAAAAATTTCAAGTAAATTCGTTTTTCTGTTCTTTTCTTGTTTGTTTTTATCTTGCATTAAAATTTGTATATGAAAGCTTTACTTTTTTTAGTTTTATATTTTTATTCTAATATTTATTATATATAAAGTTTCGTAAATTATTAATAAGAGTAAATATTATTATAATAGTAATAGTAATGCGGCCCGCCAAAAAAAATTAAAATTAAATTTGGCCCATTGATTAAAAAGGTTGCTTACCCCTGCTCTAGAGTATAAAACATAAATTTAAACTTTTATAATATTAATATTTCGAGAATAAGCTTGAAAATATGGTTAAACTTGCCTTTTAATAAAGTTATCAATACTAAAATAAGTCTTATTTTGGGCATACACAATATTTCTTAAATTATTTTAATCAATATTTGAGATTTATACATTACGTACTGTAATTTATTGAGCAAAAATAATAGAATAAGTGCACCATTTGTAAAATTTATCTTTAACAAACAAGTCTAGTAAAAAAAATACTTGGCTGTGTGTTCTTATGTACCCACGTAAGAAGTTATACTTGTTTAGTTTGTAAAAAGAATTTTAAATTAATTTAAAAAATCATTTATAATGTAAACAAAAAAAAAATACATATTGACAATTAACATGAAATCTGTAAATATGCACTTAAAATAGTTTCATTCCATTTGTTACTAGATGGCACTATTCTAAATTGTTTTATATTTTATACACTTATGAATATTTAATCGTAACTAGTACCACTAACTACACTCGCGGAATGTTTCATTTTTATTTCTTAGCTTTAAGAAAAAAAGAAACGTCCCGTGGGCGTAGTTACTAGTGTTACGACTCGTTACGAGGTTGCATTTGCATTTTGCGCGGATCGGAACACAAAAGAAACAGTTATCACTGTTATCGGATCAACTAACTTTCATCAGTTTCATCATATCGCATCACAATTTTTCCAAACGAACTAGATACAAGATACTTTATTATCAGAGTCAGAACTTTGTACTTGTACAATGTATATACAAAGATGGTTTACATTAAATTGTTTCAACATTTACCCCTTAAGAGGGTGTACAATATTATTTTATTAATTAACATAAAAATTATTACCTGTCATTAATTAAAACATCCAGTTATATATGAACTGAAATGCCACAAGATATCAAACAGAATACATTTTAAATCTAAATAATACTAAATCATAAGGATAATAATGTCTTTGTTAGAATTGTTATAATGTCACTGTATAACTTAGTATAAGAAGTATAGCTTAAAAATAGTACAAGTGAAACCGAAGGTAAGTTCATGTATTTGTTTGTGTAAATTATGAGATATAGATATTCATATTACCTTATCTGTCTGATAAGCAAGCAGTGCGCGCGCTTGGTCCAAAAATTTTCGGTATTTATGTTCAAACGGAATTTTTTGAAGAGTGCTCAAAATTTCTTCCTTTGTCCATGTATCTGACCCAGATGGCGATGGTAATGCACCCATAACTGATTCCTATATGAAATTAATAAATAAATATACATAGGTATAGGAACAATTCACAAAACGTACTTGTGTTATGGGTATAACTAATATACCGCATATATACTTTTTTGTATATAAATACATATTGTAACCCCGACGCGAGACGGGATTCGAAAACGTGAACCCCGTAAGCGCACCCAAGTGTATTAGTCAATACGCCACAGAATTCGAGTATTATTCCATTAAAATATAATCCGCAATGATTCTTAAATGTTTCATGGAATAGACTTACGCCTCTGCCCCCCAATTACAGGTTTTCAATAATAGCTGGATTCCGAAATGAAATCATTTGGAAAGATGCTATTGGAATTAATATTTCTGAAGAATCTCAAACTAGTAATATTATAATGGTTCGAAGTGAATCCGACCCGAATAAAGATAGAAAGAAAAGAAAAAGAAAAGAAATATTTTATTTTAGAACAGGTTACACAAAATCAATACAAAAATAGAAATAAAATGACTGGTGATTACAGGACTAAATACAAATTAAAATAGATTAAATTATTAGAAAAAATATGAAGCGTATATACAAGTTCTAAAATGGGTTCAAACTCAGCATTTGCTGGTCAAAATTGTCGATCATCCGCTTGAACCTTATCTAAATGAGGTCACGGCCGACCATACATAGAAAAAAAATCTAGAGAACCGTTTCGTACAAGAAAGAGGCTCCAAGAAATGGGAATGAACACCCAGCCGATGGCGGGCAGTGCGGTGGTAGAAACACGACGAGGGCACTATTCTGAATAGTTCTTCAGAACACTCCCCGTTGTACAGACGGTAGAATACGCAAAGAGAAGCAGTCTCTCCGAAGTTCAAGAATGTATGTACAAATATATACACATACATACATAAGAACTTTTTAAAGAAATAAAGAAAGTGGGTTGTTTTTTTTTTATTGCTGAGGAACAGCAGACAGGCGGACGGTCCACTTAATAGTAAGCAGTTACCGCCGCCTATGGATGTTTGCGACCCTAGGGGCATCGCGAACACGCTGCTGTTCCATAGGAGTACAGGATCTTGGGTCACTAATGCCGAAACACAGCACAAGGTCATTATAGCGGTATATTTACAACAAGGGTGGTTGCCATCCAGACGGGTTGTATTGTTGCCTTTTACGACAGGCCGACCCCGGCCGCAGAGGTTAGTATTCTTACTCCGCCCCTGGACGGAGAAAAATGGTTTGGGTGTGGGAATGAGACATAGACATCGACTGCAGGATTGGTCTACAAATTATAAATTTCAACGAGCTTTGGAGCGGCCTAAGTTAGTCTTCTCTCATGGATAAGATCTGAAATGAGAATATCCTTAAGAGAACGAAATTACCGATACAAATCAGCTGTCAAAACACAGTAACTGGCAAAAATTAATTTTTAAAAAATATGAATTGAATCATGTTAAAAGAAAAAGTTAGTTAAAAAGGGACCGGTATTTCTGGATCAAACTTGGGAAGTTACGACGATTGGCTTACGATGAATCCTGTGGGTTTGAATTCGATTTTCGTCTCCAAAAATACAGAGACACTTTTTTCATTGACTCTTTCCTCATCTGACGATGAGAGTAGTTATTTGCCTTAAACTTAACATAGTACTTACGATATCCTTTGTAGTATACAACGCATACATTATTTTATTAAGGGCGTCCACCAAAGCGGGATGGGAGGCACAACTGTCTTCTAAGCATGTCGACAAGACGTTGGACAGTTCGTCCAGTAGCCAAGTCTTAACAGTGGGCTGGCACGTAGCAGTAGTCAGAAGTAATGTTATAATTAGATAATTCATCTTGTGGTCTGAAAATAAATTATTTATTTTAAAACAATGCATGTTCAATCAACTTGCATCTAAATTTAACAACTTTAGGCCTCTTATAAAGTCCTCAAAGATTTTTGTGAAGCCCTCTAATGCTTTTCGCATACACCGCTGCTTGATAAACGTGGAGCTACGTAATGTAGAACTCTGTGGAATGCGCTATTACGCCCCCATATAGGCTAGGGTAGGCACGTTACTACTACACGCCTACTAAAACAACTGTGGTGTTCTTTCTTAATTCTATTTTTCATCCGTTCAGGGGCTAAGAAAGAATATAATAAGGCTGACCTCTGCGGCCTAGGTCGGCCTGTCGTAAAATGCGACAAAACAACCTACCCTAGATACGAAGTAAGGCCCCAAGCCCGTCTGGATGGTGACCACCTTTGGTCTTAAGTATGCCGCCATAATAATTTTGTGTTGTGTTTCAGCATTATTAACCCAAGTTTCCGTACCCTTATGGGGCAGCAGCGTGTTTGCGATGCCACTGGCGTTGCGAACATGCATTGGCGACGGTAACGGCTAAAATCTAAGTGGGCCGTCAGTCTGTCTGCTATCCTACAGCAATAAAAAAAGCAATAAAAGCAATAAGCCGCAGAGGTCAGTATTCTTTCTCCGCCCCTGCACGGATAAATTGCATAAATTGCTGAATATACCATCAACATATTATTTACGTGCTAATAATCTCAGTACAGACCAAATACAAATGATTTATTTCTATATAAAATCACATCAAGAAGCTACTAGAATTTCCAAAACAAAATACTTGCTAGAAAAGAAACGGCGAAACAAACCCCGTACCGATTTTTCTTCAGTTTTATCCTTATTTTATATTGATATACATTTATTAATTTATCAATAATAACATATAAAAACACTTCATCCGATTATGTAGAAAGAAATTTGGCTTTTATAAGGTCATCAGGGGTTTGATAGGAAAATCTTGAATCAAAGGGTCGTCTGTTATTTAAAAGGATGGCTGACCTGAATTTAGTTATTATTAATCCTCTCATATAAATAACATAATAATATATCAATAAATATTTAAATAATGTTTGAGGAAAATCAAGCGTTTTGTATTCATAGAAGACAGGAAAATGTTCTTATAAACAATAATTATGAACAAATAATATTTGTTTTTAAACGTATCATTTAAGGTATTTTATTTGATAACAAAATTATTTATAGTTCAAAAATGTATTAATTAAGACATGTTTTAAAAACCTCTTTACTTTGGCCGGTTGGATCCAACCAAGAATAAATGCAAGGTTAATTACTCGTATAATGGAAGAAGTAACCCTTACTAAGAGGGTCGCGGTGAGTTGGTCCACCTTATGCTATTTCAAAGAAAGTGTAACTCAGGGGTGCTTCTCTGTCCGAGGAGTGCACGGGTGTGCATACCCGAGGTGCCCGAGCATCCGTCGCCTCATTCCCCTTTCCGTCCGAGGCGGCGGAGACCCACCTTTCTTCCCGTCTACCTCCCACGTCCTTTCCCAACTTCGCTCTCTGTTCGTGGCGCGGTCCCCGGTGGGATGGTTGCGGGTACTGGTTGGGGTCCCGGGTTCTGTCCCGAGCCCTGATTTGGTAGTCGAAACCATGCCCATTTCGACTGTGCCTGGTCATAAGGCCAGTCAGGTCATAAGTATTGTCACACAGTAAAAACTTTTCTTTTAGAATGCTGGCCACAAAAAAGTTTATTGAATTCGAATTCCGAATTGTTCATGAAAATAAAAAAGGTATACTTTTAGAATTTTACTCATTTTTAAATATGGAGTGGACGCTTAAAGAAGACCGTGTTGCAGTTATTGCGTTGCATCGTTGCAGTTACGCGCCAATTCAAATTTTTAACATACTGAAAAATTTGAATATAACCAAAAGATTCGTTTATCGTACCATCAAACGATACAATGAAGACTCTAGTGTAGATGACAGGTCAAGAAGTGGTCGCCCTCAGTCTGTTAGGACTCCAGCAGTGATAAAAGCTGTGAAGGCACGAATTCAAAGAAATCCCAAACGTAAGCAGAAACTGTTGGCCCTTCAGATGGGGTTAAGCAGAACCACGGTGAAAAGGGTGTTAAATGAAGACTTAGGGCTTCGGGCATATCGAAGAAAAACAGGACATCGTTTGAATGCTCGTCTAATGGACCTGAGACTGAAGAGATGCCGCGCTTTGTTGAAGCGGTACGCGGGAAAAAAATATCGGGAAATTCTTTTTTCGGATGAAAAAATGTTTACCGTAGAAGAGAGCTACAACAAACAAAATGATAAGGTGTACGCACACAGTAGTGAAGAAGCGAGCAACCGTATTCCGCGTGTCCAACGAGGTCATTTTCCATCCTCGCTCATGGTATGGTTGGGAGTTTCTTATTGGGGCTTAACAGAGGTACATTTTTGTGAGAAAGGTGTAAAAACGAATGCTGTTGTGTATCAAAATACAGTCCTGACGAACCTTGTGGAACCTGTTTCTCATACCATGTTCAATAACAGGCACTGGGTATTCCAACAAGATTCGGCGCCAGCTCATAGAGCGAAGAGCACACAAGACTGGCTGGCGGCGCGTGAAATCGACTTCATCCGGCACGAAGACTGGCCCTCCTCCAGTCCAGATTTGAATCCGTTAGATTACAAGATATGGCAACACTTGGAGGAAAAGGCGTGCTCAAAGCCTCATCCCAATTTGGAGTCACTCAAGACATCCTTGATTAAGGTAGCCGCCGATATTGACATGGACCTCGTTCGTGCTGCGATAGACGACTGGCCGCGCAGATTGAAGGCCTGTATTCAAAATCACGGAGGTCATTTTGAATAAACTTTAATGTCATAAGAATCTATGTTTTGTTAAGTTCATTTTGGTATATGAATGGTTACATCTATATCTATACTACTATTATAAAGAGGAAAGATTTGATTGTTTGTTTGTTTGTTTGTTTGTTTGCTTTGAATAGGCTCCGAAACTACTGACCCGATTTAAAAAATTATTTCATTGTTGGGAAGCTACACTATCCCCGGGTGACATAGGCTATATTATATTTTCAAAAAAATTAGGGATCCTTACTAAAACTCTAATAATGTAACCCAAAGTGTAAAAAAATTACCTAAAATATTATTTAAATCGCGTGCGTTGCGAAAACTATTGATGATAGAATAAAATAATGTACTACAACTTTGCAGAACACATCATTATTTACAAAAAGTGTCGCGACAGCATATGTCTAACTATTATAGTTATGCCACAATAAGTGTTCTTTTATTTTAAAAAATTAATTGAAATGCCGCCCCTAGAAAAGGCTCTTTATAATTTTATTTTTTAGTAACCTGACGCAAATAGAAGGGTTTGCCCCCAGGGGCGCTCGCTCCTCTGTCCGAGGAGTGCACGGGTGTGCGTACCCGAGGTGCCCGAGCATCCGTCGCTTCACTCCCCTCTCCGTTCGAGGCGACAGAGTCCTACCTTTCTTTCCGTCTACCTCTTACATCCTTTCCAACTTAGCTCTCTGTTCGTGGCATGGTCCCCGATGGGATGGTTGCGAATACTGATTGGGGTCCCGGGTTCTACCATGGGACCTGATTTGGTAGTCAAAACCATGCCTATTTCGACTGCGCCTGCACAGAGAGTGTTCGCGGGGCGGGAATTGCATCCTCGCTGTCGGTTGGTCTTGCTGGGCCGGCTACGACGTCAAGCGACTCTGCTTTTTCTGGAGTGTCGTCTGGTAGTCGTACACACGCCTGACTAGCACGCAACGGGGATGCGAGTCCCGTCCGGAATTGGCCGCGGACCTGTCGCTCCCGGCCCTGGTTCTGTCCATGGTCGGGGGCGATCCTGGATGGACGGCCGTCGCCTCCTTTTGCGAGGCAGTAGTGTATGCAAGGGAGGCGGCGGAACGGGAGCGGGAGTCCGCCACCGCACTCCCCTCCCGCCAACGCAGGCCGCGTCGTCGGCGCCGGAGGGCGGGCAACGATCTCCGGCCGCCGTAGAAAGCGGCCGCGGGCGGCCCCTCGGGGGAGGATCCGCCGCCCGCACTATTGCCGTGAGGAAAAGGCCGCGTGCTGTTCCGCAGCCCCACTCAACTCATAGAGTTGTTACAAGAGTCAGAGAGTTGTCGCCGGGGGGACGAAAGCCTGACCCCCTGGCGCCAGCACTTTAGAAGGGGCCCGCTTTAAGAAAAGCGTGGGCCGGCGCCGGCCCGGGCCACGAGATCGGCAGGCCATATATCCGTGGGCCCGGGCGTAGGCGATAGGAGAACAGCGGGGTTTTTTAGTGGGTAGTCGGATGGTCGAACATCATTTCCGGAGTCCCTTACATCCCTCGGTCCCCCCGGGCCGGGGGAACCCGTCAAGAGAGGTTTTTCCCCGAGACCGAAAAAAAATAGAAGGGTTTAATTTTTTGTTAAATACCCATGCGAAGCTGGGACGGGCTGCTAGTAATGAATAAACTTGTTACAATTATTTTACATTAAACATGTGACAGAATTTATGACCTGACTAGGTATATATATAAATGGTGCCGTGTGACCCCGGCCAGTGAAAAGAATAGGGTCACCCCAGGTCATTCCAAGGGAGTCGTAAAAGGCGACTGATGGACTACTCTTTTGCCAGCTTGCATGCGGCAAAGGAAGTGCACCTCTCGGTTTTTCCTCTAGGGGTTGGGAGGTCGGACGGCAGTCGTTCCCGTAAAAACCAAAACTAGCCAAATATATGTGGTTCGGACACGTAAGGGATTTGTCACGGATAGGGCGTCGCCGCAAAACGACGCGCAGGAACGTCGCCCGACTCCTGTGACAAGTGGACTAGGGCTGCCGTGCCGTGGGCGAACACGGCTAAAGACACTAGCCCCATCCAAAAGGAAACTCCGCTTCGCAACGTGGAATATTGGCACGCTAACCGGACGCGCGAGAGAGTTGGCCGATGTGCTCTCCAGGCGGAGGGTGGCCGTGGCGTTCCTGCAGGAGACTCGGTGGAAGGCCAGCAGATCCCGGTTCATTGGGAATGGCTACAGGCTGATCTACACAGGTGCACCTGGTGGGGAGAATGGGGTTGCCATAGTGCTCTCGGAGGAGTTCCAGAACGACATTTTGGAAGTGAAACGTCATAGCGACCGGCTTATGGTCGTTAGGGTGCTTATCGATTGGGTAGTTACCCACTTGATAAGTGCCTATGCGCCACAGGCCGGTTGTGACGACGCCGATAAGATAGCGTTTTGGAATAAACTCGGAGAAGTGCTCCGTGGAATCCCATTATCACAGGGGATCATTTTGGGGGGTGATCTGAACGGTCATGTGGGTGGTGAATGTGGGGAATTTGAGCGTGTTCACGGTGGATTTGGGTACGGTAGCCGCAACGCGGAAGGGGAGAACATCCTCAATACGTGTGCGGCTGCCGACCTTGCCATCGTGAACACGTATTTCAAAAAGAGACCCGAGCATCTCATCACCTACAAGAGCGGGAGGAATGCTACCCAAATCGACTTCCTACTCACTAGGAGACACCACATCAGCAAAGTAGCCAACTGCAAGGTCATACCCGGTGAGAGTCTCACTGCACAACACCGTCTTCTTGTCATGGACCTCTGCGTGAAGCCCAAAGGCAAATGTGTCGACCGCCTTCAACGCCGAATCAGGTGGTGGCTGCTTGATGAAGTCAAGTCCCAGGAGTTCGCCTCTGCCATCGGCGACAAGTGCGCCGGAGGTGAGGGCGAACCGGTTCAAGCTTACTGGGACAGGATTCAGGCGGCTATCCTTGGGTCGGCGAGAGAGGTGCTTGGCGTGTCTAAGGGCGGACGCAAGTGTGACAAGGAGACTTGGTGGTGGAACGACTCAGTCCAGAGGGAGACCAGGGCGAAAAAAGCCCTCTTTAAGAATTGGCAAGCGTCCAGATCTCCTGAAGATCTCGACGCATACAGAGATGCCAAACGCGCCACCAAGAAAGCTGTAGCCAGAGCCAGACGACACCACTTACAACCACTTTACGATAAGTTGGACTCGTCTGAGGGGCAGAAGCTCATATATAAGTTGGCGCGCTCCAGGGTCAAAGCGGCACAGGATATCTCCAAGTGCCGCTGTGTAAAAGACCCCGGGGGCAACTTGTTATGCGAGGACCTCGCGGTGAAGGAGAGATGGCGCTCATATTTCCACGAGCTGCTGAACAAGCAGCATAAAGAGGTGCAGCCGCCAGATCTTCCTCCGAACCAAGGACTAGTGCCACTGATAACGCCTGCAGAGGTCCAGAATTGTCTTCGACGGATGAAGAATCGGAAAGCTGTTGGATCCGATGGAGTCCCCATCGAAGCCTGGAAGGCGATGGGCTCTCGTGGTGTGGGCACTTTAACCGACCTTTTTAACCGGACACTCCTCACCGGTACGATCCCGAACCAATGGAGGCTGAGTATCATTACTCCAGTCTTCAAAGGCAAGGGATCGGTGCAGGAGTGCGGTAACTACCGCGGTATAAAGGTCATGTCCCACACCATGAAGCTCTTCGAGAGGGTTATCGACTCTCGGATTCGACAGGAGTGCACTGTCTCGGAATGTCAATATGGGTTTCGCCCTGGTCACGGGACAATGGACCCTATTTTTGCCCTAAGGACTGTCGCGGAGAAATACAGGCCGAAGAATACGCCTCTGCATTGTCTGTTTCTTGACTTGCAGAAGGCCTTCGACTATATTCCTCGCGCGATAATCTGGTGGGCATTGCGGTCCAAAGGGATTCCAGAGGCCTATATTGAGATCATCCGAGACATGTACCGTGATTCCGATTCCGTAGTTCGGACCGCTGTTGGCGACACTAAACCTTTTCCCATCACCGTCGGTGTGCACCAAGGATCCGTCCTTAGTCCGTTTCTGTTTAACGTGGTATTAGACGTATTGTCAAACAGCATCAGAAACTCACATGAGCAGCCCCCGTGGCTGCTCATGTATGCTGATGATATCGCGCTGGCAGATTCGGACAGGGGTAGGCTGGTGCGACGTGTGAAGGTGTGGAAGGAGTCACTTGAGAACGGTGGTCTGAAGCTCAATGTGGCGAAGACCGAGTACTTGGCCTGTAACTCCACAGATCCCACACCCGTACGCATAGACGGCAACACGGTCGAGCGCACGGACCATGTGAAATACCTGGGATCTGTGTTTCATGCGTCTGGTGACATCGATTGCGACGTCAATGCACGCATTGCTGCCGCATGGGCCCAATGGCGTGAGGTAACTGGTGTCATTTGTGACCCCAAGATGCCGGTAAAGTTGAAGGGACAGGTCTATAAGACCATCATTAGGCCTGTCCTTTTATACGGCTGTGAAGCGTGGCCGGTGTTAGAGCGACACAAGCAAGAACTGCGTGTCACGGAGATGAATATGCTGCGGTGGATGTGTGGAGTGACGCGGAAGGACCGCGTTAGGAACTCCCGCATTCGCGGTAGTCTTCATGTCCGTGACATTGCAGATAAATTGCAGGAGTGTCGGCTCCGTTGGTATGGCCATGTTTTACGGCAACCGGATGCTTACGTGGGAAACAAATGTCTGGCCATGCCACCTCCGCCGGGCCCCGGCAGGAGGGGTAGACCCAAAAAGTGCTGGCTTGACGTCGTAAAGGGTGATATGCGTGCCAATGGGCTAACTACCAGGGATGCTGAAGATCGCGCGAAGTGGAGTAGAAAAAGTCGGAAAGCGGACCCCGGGCACCGAAACGAAAGTTTGGGTGGCAACCGGGACTAACGCTAGGATGATGATGATGATGATGATATATATATATATATATATATATATATATATATATATATATATATATATATATATATATATATATATATATATATATATATATATATATATATATATTTAAATATATATATATATATATATATATATATATATATATATATATATATAAATGGAATCTCGGAATCGGCTCCAACAATTTTCATGAAATTTAGTATACGGGGGTTTCGGGGGCGATAAATCGATCTAGTTTGGAATCATTTCTAGAAAATGTCAAAAGGTGCCGTTTGAGTAGTCCCAATTTAAAGGTTAATATAAAAGTTTTCTAACTGATGTTGAGCATTCACACCCTTCACTAGCAACAGCTGGTAAGCGGACCCCGGGCGCCGAAGCGAGAGTTTGGGCTGCAACCGGGACTTAACGCAAGGATGATGATGATGACTAGCAACAGCTGGTGTGGGAGGTGTAGCCTCCCAGGCTGCTTGTTGTATAACATAGTTGAAATGTTCGACCGCTTCTGTGATAACATCTTCCGTTTGCAGTGGTATTGATTGAGTTTGCTATTAACCCCCAAAAGTAATGCCAATGCGTTCTACGATTACGTAATCGACATGGTTTTTCGGTTTCTAAGATCTTTCGGCTAAGTATTATTTCAACTCTCTTTTTCAGCTTCAACTTTTGATGATCACTCACACAAATGCAAAGCCCATCTTAGGCCTCGCGGATTATATCTATTAAGTAGTTGTAATAATTTTTATTTTTGTAGATAAATTGATCATACAATAAAGAGTTATTTATCTATCTATCTATCAAGTAAAACGTTTGTTGTTTTACCTAAACAACTAATGAAATGCGGTAATAATTAATTATTATAAAATAACCTTACTTCGGATTTTAGTGATGAGCACATATTTATTGCTGTAGACAGAAGATAGGCTGATGATCCAATAATAATAGCTTAATAGTAAGCAGTTACCGTTGGATACCTACGTACGCCTACTATAATATATATAATAAATTCAAACTTGGGACGGGAGTCGAACCCGTGATCCACGCAGGCATTCCAATATGGAAAAGCCGTTGAATATGAAATTAAGTTGTTGAAATAAAAATGACGGACGAAATTACTTCTAAATATTATGCTTTAGGGATAAAATGTTAAGCGCAAAGGTCAATATTCTACACTTGTAAAGGCATTTGACCTGACCCAAAGACCTCATGCGTATAAATAGACTAAGATAAGTAATACAAACATATCGAATACTTTTATAATGTTTAGTTGGAATATGAACGATATTTCATTATTAAAAGGAAAAATAAATTATGTTTTAATAAAAGAAATCACACTTTATCATGATTTGATCCGAGGGCGTTGTATATGGAAAAAATAGATTACCACTGTTTACCGTTACAAGGAAAAGATAACAATTTGTTAGGTGCTAAGGCCCCAACCCCGTCTGTATGGCAACCTCCCATGCCACCATAATAACCATAAGTTGTGTTCTGAGTGACAACACAAACAGCAGGTTGTTCGCGGTGCCCGTAGAAAACACAAATAGGCAACGGTAACTTAGCAGTAGGTAGCCATATAGTGGGCTGTCAGACTGTCTACTATCTTACAGCAACTAAAAAATTATCAAACAGTCGTTTCTGTAATAAGCCTAATATGTTTCTAAACATATTATACATATACTAGCTGACCCAGCAAACGTTGTTCTGTCAAAAAAGAAAACATTTTTGCGATAAAGCCTATATCCTTCCCAAAGGTGCAATCTATCTCTATACAGAAGTTAATTAAAATTGGTTCAGCAGCTTAGGCGTGAAAACAGATAGAGTTACTTTCACAATTATAATATTAGTATGGATATCTATTTTAAAATATATAATTCAAATAGCGTTAAAATACAAACGAAAAAAAGCTACCTTATAAATATTATTATTGTAATACAACTCCAAATGCTTGTTATTCTTACAGTTTCTGAACCATCGAATGAATTCACATTAAGATTATCACATTAGAAACGCCATTATTATAGTAAAAAATATATCATTCATGAATATACATACCTCTCGATACACTACTTAACTCGGTCAACTCGCGTGACTTAATGAGTTCTAAGCCCGCATTTAAACCTGATGAGTCAATGGACCTACATATCAGAGACCTAAAAAAATCAGCTTCTACACATGTATAACTAAATATTTTTCTTTTAAAAACAATTATATTTTAATAAAACTATTATTTTTTCTGTTATAATTTCGAACCTAATTTTTTGGACCCCACTCAATTATAACCTCACCTGCTAGCATATTAAAGAACGCATGCAGAACTGTATGAGATAGCAGAACGGTGGGGTCCTACGATCGTTATTTTAATGTTAATCAAATTTAAAATTTACAACCGATTTCAGATTTTTCAAGTAACAAATATATTACAAACCCTTATAAAATGAAAACTCTTTTAAAAAACATTAATCAAATGAATATAGTTTACATGGTTGAATCAGATTCATATAAATAAATTTCCTGTCTCCATCAGTATCATAAGAAATCATACGTGATGAGTTGATAATCATATTTTCTTAAATATTGTAATTTCGGGTGCTTATTGTGAAATAAAACTCATTTTTTTTTCTATACAAAAAATTAACTTTAATCAATCCAATATCTTCCATTTTGATAACGCAAGAACTGCGTGTCACGGAGATGAATATGCAGCGGTGGATGTGTGGAGTGACGCGGAAGGACCGCGTTAGGAACTCCCGCATTCGCGGAAATCTTCATGTCCGTGACATTGCGGATAAATGGCAGGAGTGTCGCCTTCACTGGTATGGCCACGTTTTCGGCGACCGGCTACTTACGTGGGGAATAAATGTCTGGCCATCTGGCCACCGCCAGGCCCAGGCAGGAGGGGTAGACATAAAAACTGCTGGCTTGGCGTCGTAGGGGTTGATATGCGTGCAGATGGACTGACCACCGAGATGCCGAAGATCGTGCGAAGTGGAGAAGAAAACGTCGGAAAACGGACCCCGGGCATTGAAGCAAGAGTTTGGGCTGCAACCGGGATTCATCGCTAAGAGAATTTTATTGAGAAAAAAATATTTTTTTACGAAGATATTAATTATCCTTTCTTATATTACTGATCGCCCAGCGGAGCAGGCTTGATCGGCTAGTATACTTATATTTTTTATAGCTGAGGAACAGCAGACAGGCTGACAGTCCACCTAATAGTAAGCTAATAGTAAAATATTCCCATGTTTTTAACTTTTTTACTATGTATATACAAGTTGGGCCAAAAGAAGTCATCCGAAGTTGTTTGGCTCTCATTTTTTTTCTAAATGAAAAACTTCGATTCTGTTTTTTGATTATGTTTATTTGAACCTTTAGAATTTTATTGGTCAAGTCGAGATGATGATATCGGCCAAATGGGTGCCGTCACAATTGATTCTTCTTTTCTTTCTTCTAGGAGCTCTATTGTCTTCTCACTAAACTTCACATCTTCAGTTACATTTACTTTCCTCAATGTTGACAATTGTCCATGTGGTCGTATTTTTTCGGTCGGAAATAATTACAGATAATAAATATTATTCTATGCCTGAACTAAACATTTCGCGGAAGAGCCGTAACCGAGGAGCCAAAGAGCCGCATGCGGTTCGCGAGCCCTGTGTAGTCAACCACTGCCCTGGATCCCAGGACCAGTCTTGCGACTATACATTGTAAATACCTTAACGACCTTAACGGCGACTATTGTGAGCAAAGGGTGGAGCACCCCCAAACTTATGTCAAGTTATTGTGTCCTTCGATCCCAATAGCGTACGTCAGGTGTCAGGATGAGGTAGGCGTATTGACGCCTGCTGCTGCCAGAGCGTCTCTTGCGCATGAGGCTCCGTACATCCTCTTTCCTCCTTCTCTCGGTAGCCATCTGTGATAATATACCTTAGAGCCCTCAACAGAGAACCTAGAAGTCTGAAATTAAATCTGCAAGTCTTCGTTATCAAACCAATATCTGTTTTGTGCAAAAAATTAAACTTTGAGATATGGAGTAAAAACTTTCTCCTGTAATATTTTATAAGAAACAATTTAAAGTGATTTATATTAAAGGTATTTGACAAATAGAATGTTTTCACTCCATATTTCAAAGTTTAACTGTTTGCACAAAACTGATGTAGGTTTAAAAACGACGAAATGCAACTAGGATATCATAAAAAGTAAATAGAGACGAGGTATAAACAACACAATAAAAATACAAACTTGCCCCAAAATATTATATTAAAATGAATGACTATATACATGAAATAACTTATGTAATAGATCCCTAAATAATTTGCGCGCTGTTTGGCCCCTAAAACAAATTTACATGAATCATTAATTCAATTTATAAAAATAATCCCTCAACGTCCCACAGCTGGGCTGGAGCTTAGGTGTGAGAACGTAACACACAGACAAACAGACAGAGTTACTTTCACATTTATAATATTAGTATGGACGTGTTCTCGAGCAATGGGATTGCCTGTGACGTCATTCGTTCTAATTGATCAGCGTTTGTTTTCTTTTTTCTCTTACGTACTAATAAAGTGCTGTTTTCCATTAATAATGACGTCAAAATTCCAACTGTCATTGGTTTGACATTAAAACGCCTTGGAGCACCATCTCTAAACGGTAGTGATGTAATTTTTTGTATTGATGCAACACTTCTCCGTGTAAGGGCGGGGTAAGAATACTAACCTCTGCGGCCGGGGTCGGCCTGTCATAAAAGGCGACAAAACAACCCACCCACTAGCTACGTGGTAGGGCCCCAAGCCCGTCTGGATGGCAACCACCCTTGGTCTTATGTATGTCGCCATAATAACTTCGTGTGCATTAGTGTCCCAGGTTCCTGTACCTCTAGGGTTGAGTCACACCGGAATGGCAGCGGCCGGCAGCAGCGCGGCGAGCACTTTCAGTGTGAAATAATTTTAAACCTTATCTACATAATTAAAAGATCAGTATCGCTTGAAAAGGTCGCGACGCAGCCGCCGCCCGCTCGCGGCACCGCGATACTGATCTTTTAATTATGTAGAATAAGGTTTAAAATTATTTCACACTGAAAGTGTTCGCCGCGCCGCTGCTATTCCGGTGTGACTCGACCCCTATGGAACAGCAGCGTGCCGCTATCATCGCAAACATACATATATAGACGACGGTGACTGCTTACTATCAAGCGGGCCGTCAGCCTATCTGCTGTTCCTCAGCAATAAAAAAGAAAAAAAAACACTGCGATACATAATGTAATAACAAATCCTCCATTCCAATGCTCGCTTTTTATAGATTACCTCTTAAATAGGCACAAATACTGCAATAATGCTGTGCTGCAAAAAATAACCAAAATTGTTATTTAAAAAATAACACTCACTGTAAACAATTCCATATAGATAACCAGATATGTCTTTTTAAGTTTCAGCCGCTGAAACTGCGAGTAATCGTTTATACGCGCCCGCGAGTGATTTCGCCGCCAGAAGTATTACATCGCGACGGGGAACACCCGTAGTCGTTTCGTGCCACTGTGTATGGGCAACCTGATGCAAATAATATCATGTTAATATTTTTTTCTTGTCTATGCCCATGATGTTTTCACTCGTATATGATATAATTTTTACAAATGTAAACAAAAGAGGATCGATATTAATATAACTTTTACTAAATACATATGAAATTTTACTCAGTATTTATCAGTAGTTAATATATAAAGAAAATGTTTAAAATATTTGTTTATTGTGATGAGACTTTGGCAAATTGCTTGTGTTACAATGAATAACTTATGTATGCTATACTATGTTACAAACATAATTACACTTTCAAGTTTCAGTATCCATCAATTGCTTTAACATTTTCAAACCTACATTGATTTTTCTATTCTTGCTATTCCTACGGTACAAGGTGTTTTACACCTGGCCATAAAACTATCATTGTTGCCGTACTGAGCTTATTAAGCCCTGTAACCTATAAGAAACTAGAATCCTTTCTTACGATTATTTTGCCTTGAATATTAACAATAGTGAATTATGAATTAAACTTAGTCGCACTGTAAGCGAGACATTGACAAGTTTCAGAACTGGTTTCGCATTCAGCGTATTAAAAATTAAATTACAAAAATTAAAAATAGTTCGATATTATACGTTTGTAAATATAATAAGCGCTATAAAAAAAATTACTGCACTTTACCTTTAAACTATCCGCCATAATGGATCCGATAGTGAGGCTATACCCAGTCTGGACGTGTTCATATTCAGAAGACGTAGCAGCATTTGCAGCTGCTACGGCAGCCGACGGCACGGGCGCGCCCTGCGACGGCACCTGCACTTCCACTCCTAGCGAGGGCTGGCTCAGCACTAACAACGCTACTTCAAACCACCTGCAAGGAGTCCCATTTAAGGTCACGAAAAGTATGTACCTACTTTTTCTGTAAGCTAACAAAAATAAGAATATAGTGATCGTCTTTTCGTTGTGACATGGTCTTCACATCAGAGCAATATGCTTAAGTACGGAACACCCAAAACAACGGCTATGTTTCAATCTTCAAGCTTTTTACTTCATACCATCTATTTTCTTATCTCTGTAACGCATCGTCTTTCGCACGATGGTTTTTTTTTTATTGCTGACGATCAGACAGGCTGACGTTCCACTTCATATAGTAAGCAGTTACCGTCAAATATGGATGTTTGCGCCTCTAGGGCCACCGCGAACACGTTACTGTCCGCGTGGAAAAAATGGAACCTGATTCGCTAATGCCGGAGCACGACACAAGGTTATTATGACGGCATAATTATAGATCTAGGATTTTTGCCATACATATGAATTTCTAGCCCCAATACGTTAGCTAGAAGCTTGTTTTGTCGCTTAGTCATCTCCTATACGGTAAACAATTAGTACGATAGATTGGGACTGGATTCACCGGCGAAATCGACATGATACCTGTTCGATCCTCGCATAAAGGGTATTTGAAATCCCGCCTACTGATTTTTGTTACCTACCTTCACTCTATAAGTGAGGTAAACGGTGAAAGCGAGGGTAGGACGGGAATAATATGAGAATAACGCGCAAGCTTCTAAGCGCGCAGGACGGTCGACGTTCGAATTCCTTGATAGATACCCCCAACTCTCATTGGACATGCCATAAAATTGTGTGTTCAGTGCGTAACATTTAGCTGGTGCCGTGCAACAGTTCCTCCGCGACCTTAACCGAACCGGGAAGGTGTGGAATCAAGGTCAATGCGAATTTCTTTGCCAACTGCAAGGTTTCGCGTCTCTCTAACCACCGCTCCTTTCCCCTCCTCTCTCATACAGTCCATTGCTCTCGAGCTATCCTTCTCATTCATGTACGGTACAATCTCGGTCCGTGACTGAAATCGTACCATACCCTAGTTCAAGCCTTAACAGCTCCCTCCCTCCATGGGAGAACCCATACAGAGATCAAATCTTATCTCACAAGAACTGCCTTCTCGAGCAGACTGACACGGATTGCATGATCCCGCTATACGGAGTTGTTAACCCCAAATCGTCCGGTAATGTCATTGGGTCATTCAGCCTCTAGTCAAGACGGATTTTTCCGCATGGCGCTTTTATTTAAAAAAAAACCACATCTTCCGCACATCGCAACACTTGCGGGAGTTACAGCTTTAATTCCAGTTCCAAGTCTGGAAGTTTAAGTCTTCTTCCTACCTACAAACGCTTGTATTATGAATACTAAACAATTGATATATTACTTTTATAACTAAATGTTAATACTTATACTTGCGTACTTGGATAGTAGTTTAATGGAGTTTTGGCTAGATGGCGCTATGTGAATTGTTACATTATAATAAAAAAAATATTATTATTCCAGAGTAAGCAGTTACTGTCGCCTATGGATGTTTGCGACGCTAGGGGCACAACGACCACGCTGCTGTTCCATACAGGTACACGAATCTGCGTCACTAATGCCGGAACACAATGCTAGATTATTATGCCGGCATGCTTCTAAACCACAAATGGTTTCCATCTAGAAGAGCATGGAGCCCTAGTAGTTAGGGTTGTTTTATCGCCTTTTACGACAAGCCGACCCCAGCCATAGGGGTTAGTATTCTTAATCCACCCCTGGACGGACAAAATGTTTAATTAAAATGTATTTTCACTGACCTATCAGCAATGGCCTCGTAAATGTAGCTCTCTACAGCGACTATGGGAACATTGTTTGTGAGTTCGGAGTGAATGGACCGGAGGTGAGCGATGCGCTGCTTGGCCGCGGCGTAAGCGGCTGCGTAGCCCACGGGCTGCGCAGCCGTCACCGCACTCTGAGCCTCGTAGCCACTATATAATAGCCAGATTCGATTATTTATTATTAAGATTCACAATTAATACACATATTATAGTGCATACAACAATACAAATGAGTGTAAAGGTGTACAATAAATTTAAAAAGACCATCACCACCATTCACTATCTACTTGTGCCTGTTTTTTTAAAAAGATGACCTTGAAGCGGAAGTAAAGCGAAAGCTCTAGTGGAATTGTGTGCAGTTTAAAGAGAATAAAATCCAAAGCGACTGTTTAGCTGGTTTACGTGTTTATTATGATCATTATTAAGTTTTTATGTCACCATTATTAATTATGATAATTATTAAGACTACGACGGAAATGACCCAGGTAAATATTCACCCAATAATGCGAAAAGAAAAATCGAATTATGAAAAATCGGTCCATTTCTCCAACTTGACTAATATGGGGGAAAACATGAAATAAGAATTTCACTTACACTACTGTCGCCTTTCCAAAAACAGTCTGAAAAGCTTCTCGTATTGGAGATACTTTGACATCTTTATCTGATGCAACGACGACAAACATATCGCCACCACTTTCTGGGAAACAAATTTGTCCAGTTAAGTAGTACATAATATTCAATTGGTGGCATAAGAAATATTAGTTTGTTAACTCTATTAAAAATATTCTTCTCTTTTGTAGATATAAACAGCTGATAATTAAATTACAAAACTTAAACAATAAAAATAATTAAAATTTAATAAGAAAGAATAAAATATAAACAAATTTAAATAGACTAAAGAACTTTTCAATAAATATAAATTTACTGGTGGAATAACAAAATATACAAAGCCATTCTGGTTATTTTTTTATTGGTTAAGAAATATATAAAAAATACTAAATAACAAATGATACTGATTTCAAAACAAATATACAAAATATTAAAATTACACTAGCAAAGTTATGAAATGGAATCTTACATGAAAGTGAAAATAATACATATTGTAGAATCTCGATTATCCGAACATTGATTATCCGATTACCTGGACTCATTATTGATTTGACGGCGCAACCAGATATGTTACGACGAGTTCATTTCATTTCATTCCCAGCGGTATGTTGTATTTTTTGTTTACATTTCTGTTTACGTTTTGAGTTAGAAATCTATAATGTCTAAGGGAAAAAGAGTAGTGTTGTCTCTTAATCACAAAGTGATGATAATTGAGTTTAAAGAAATGGTGAAACTGACAGTAAATTGGCGCAAATGTATGATGTAGGAACTTCTATGATATCCGATATCAAAAAGAATTCTGATACCATCCATATTGAAATTCAAATAAAATAAGATGAATAAGAGACTGTAACTGGTGATGTATGACAAGTACCATCTCACATAGAAGCTTTTGAAGCTCTAGGTGTTGCTTTTAAATGGTTTAAAAGACAGGACGAATCGGATCCCATACAGTTATTACAGCTGAAGCGCATCAGGGACTTGGCCGCAATGAAAAGATGTAATTTAGGACAAAGATTAATAACAAATTATGTATTTGCATCCATAATTTTAAATTACTTAGATATTTTACATTACATTATCTTTTTTATAACTTGTAAATTTTTAAATCGTATTGTCTAAATGACGTATGTAAAACTCTTTCTATAATAAAAAATTATTAAAGTTTAATTATTGTTTGATTTAACTTTAAAATTGATTATTCAGATTTTCGACTATATGGAATACCCCTGGTTTTAATTGATTCAGATAATCGGGATTCGACTGTACAACTAACATACTGTCATAATTTATAGAACTCACTCAAGTATTCCTTCATTTGTGGGTCCAAAGTTGTGATCATAGAGTCTACAGAACTTTTAGCCTTCTCAGCCACTCGCTGCAAAATACCTCCCGAGCCCACTGCACCCTTTACCCATGTCAATAGACCACTGCCTGGCATTATGTCTCCTAATCAAATAACATTTAACACATCATATCTATAATAAAAAAAAAATAACCAAGACTTAATTTTATATCTACTCTTTGATATCTCCATGCTAAAAAAACATAAAATATACTGTAACACCAAGACTCACGAAGAACTCTGGAGACCTCCACATGTTTTCCAACATGTGAAAGCCATTGCATTGTGGAGGTCTTCAGATATAGCTGCCAAATTATTACGTAAACCTCCTTTCTTTTTAAGAATTTAAATGTAATCTTCAAAGAAAACATTAAACACAAATAATTCATAGTTATTAAATATAACATTTACCTAATCTATCAACTTCTAGTGTAACTTCTGGAATAGATTCTGGTGACTGAGAACCCTGGGAGTCCTCTGGTGATCTTATTGAAACCATTGGTTCGCCTTTGCTTAACGGGATAGCTGGGCTAAAAAGTTATAAAAAAAACTTTTAATACAGACATAATGAATATCCAGGGTTGACAAAATGTGAATCAATAAAGAAAGGTAATTGATGTCAGAAATCAATTTCTAAAAGGTTGTATGTAGTCAAATATGCAGTCAAATATGTTTTTATCCATGCAGAGGCAGAGAAAGAATACTATCCTAACCTCTGTGGCCGGGGTCAGCCTGTCATAAAAGGCGACAAAACAACCCACCCTAGCTATGTGGTAAGGCCCCAAGCCTGTCTGGATGGAGACCACCTTTGGTCTTAAGTATGCCACCATAATAACCTTGTGTTGTGTTCCGGCATTAGTGGCCCAAATTCCTGTACCCTTATGTGACAGCAGCGTGTTCACAATGCCACTGGCATTACAAACACCCATAGGTGATGGTAGCTGTTAAATTCTAACCGGGTCGTCAGCCTGTCTACTGTACTACAGCTATAAAAAAAAATTCAGGTCACAATAAAAGTTCATAACGAAAAATTGCAGTATCTGCTTACTATTAAATAGAGACTGCCTGTCTGCAATTCCCCAGCAATAAAAAAAAACTTAAATCACTGTTTCAATGAATAGACTCTGAATTACCTGAATAATTCTTTAGCTTGCAGTGCTGATTCCACCTTCTGCTGTACTAGAACTGGCTGTACTGGAACTGGGTTTGGTGATACCTGAAAATTAAAAGTTTTTCAAGGTTTTATGGGTTCACCAAGATAATTAGGGCCCACAACTACACAACTTGTCAGTTAGTGTGCTCTGCTTAACAATGGATGACATTCTGGAGTAGTGCATGTTTTATGGAGTTGATAGACCAAGCAGCTGTTGTCCTTGAAAAATGGAAATTTAATAGCCTCCACAATAGATAAATTTACATTTTTCATGATCTGGGACAATACACTGATATTTAATTTAAATATTGTGTAAAAAAGTTATCTATCTACCTAGTTTCTCATAAAAATTAAAGGAATAAATATTTTATGGACAGACATTTGATCCTATGTGGTTTTGGTGAAGAAGTAAATGTGGAACATACTGTCTCATTCCTATAGTATTGTGAAAGGAAACAAATAGATTTCTTTTATTTATTCATAGGCAGCCATTCATAAATGAGAGACATAGCTCAAAATAAATGCAAGTTAAAGTGGTAGCAGGCCAGTCACAACACCCATAGACAAATACAATATAACATAGCAAATGAGTCTTGGAGTGAAGATTGTCTTTGAAAGAGTAGTGTAGGATGCTCGCAGCCCAATGGGCTGATGACCTGCAAAGATGTGGTTTAGGGCTGGATGACAAAGGCACGATGAGACTGGGATGTGTGGTGCAAACTTGGGACACTGATGTCCAGCAGTAAACAATGATTGGCTGATAATGGACAGCCAGTAGAGCAGATTTTCATAAAAATAAATTTGATGTTTCAAAGGAAGTATTATGGAAAGGCATAGACAGTTTTTGTGTAAAAAAAATGTTTATTAAGTAAAAAGAATTAAATACTTCATACCCCAATTACATACTTCAGACCCCAAAATAAAAACTTAATATGCTTACTTAGGACAAACACTTAAAATGGGTCCATAAAAATTGTACTGAACTCCACACTCCAAAACAAGGATAAAGCACTAGAATTGTATTGAATATATACTGGTGCATTTATAATAATGTAAATCTATAATTAAAAAGGTTAATACTGCGAACCTTATCAATTTGTCCTTCTGACAAGGGATTGGCCGTCACAAAGTTGGGAAGTTGTGAAGGTGGTGCAACATTTGATAATAAATTAACTGGTACCCCAGTTACATTTGGTGGCTCCGGAATCTTGGTCTTTTTATCGCCTGCATCCATTTTTATCGTTTTAATAACGGAATTTTGAAATATATTTATTTATTCTTACCGAGACGTATATGAATAAATATACGCTGGAAGAATGCTATGGTTAGTTTTTAAATTTAAAAATATTTTACTGGGAATCTTATCAATTTGTAGGATCACTTTAAACCGTTGATATATTCACAACTCGTTTAACTTTCACTTCTTTCAAAGAAAACAAAACAGATAACATCTACGACCTACTAATATGTTGATGAAGTGAAGTTAATGTTGCCTTCACGCCTTCCCTTGCCAGGCCAGGCCAGGCCTTGTTGTTGTTAACTTTATTATTAAAATAGTAAGTAAAGAACTTTGCTTGAACAGCGTTGTCATTACATTTCAATTCGAAAAACCGACCAATTGTATGAGCTCGTAATTGACAACATGATCAATTCCTTACACTTCAATACTCCATTAAAACAATTATTGGAGGCTTTACATCTGTAAAATCTTAATATCTATTAAGAATATATAATAAGATGACGATAAATTATAAAATGTAAAAATCTTTGCTTATAACTAAGTATTTTAACATACATACTAAATTAAATACAATGTTAAAACTACACATCGTTAAAACTACAGTAAACGCTACAGAATCCCGCCAAATATTCCGTTCTATTGAAACTGACAGACTAAGACTGACAACGTGACAACTATAACTTTTTTTGTAAGCTAATTAAATAGGTATGTGCATGGACTATTGATAATTGATTATAATTACAATATTATAAAAAAATTAATCTTAGGTACATTTTTACTATACTTTCAAGTTTTCTCTTCTTCTGAATTTACTTCCCTCTATTTCATATGGTCTTTATATCACAGCAGATCAATTTCTGTAACATCACCATACTCCATCATATACTGCTAGCGCATATGATGGTATTGTGCGGCTTACGTACAGATAAAATCATTTATTTGCTCAAAAAATTGTAATTAGGATATGAACAATATATATTATGTTTTCCCATTTCGACATTTGACATTTTATGTTTGTACATAAAGTGTAATAATTATTATTTACATAAATCAATGAATACTTATTAATTTACAATAAAAATTAGGCAGGATAAAATAATACAAAAGTGGACTAACATCGTCAATTTATATATAAATTTATATATGTATAAATAATTAAATAAATAAATAAATAAAATAAATAAATAAATAAATAAATAAATATCAATTTAACCGATAACGCAATATTGTATTGTACATTTGTACCTGATTATTAGAATCGTGTTCACTTCTCATATTCGGATTCGGCATTCGATTGCGAGTGCGACTACTTACTTTACTAGTACTACATTTACAATACCATCAAAGTATCGATACGATACCTACTCATTTCGATAGTACTCAAATCTTTTTACGATACTACTTATATAAATACTCCTAAAGTATCGATACTTACTGATATCGATACTTTTAGCACTTTTTTATTTTGAGGAAACTAACCTAAAAGCAATGAACGGTGAAGGACAATAATTATAACAAAAATGAGAAGGAAAAAATTTTTTTATTCAAACGTTTTGCGTCACGTTAAGAAAGTATGGAGGAACCGACACATCACAAGGGCCACGAAAATCTGGCTCGTGCAAACCCTTATATTCCCCATATTTTTATACGTTGCAGAGACGTGGACGCTTCGAAACATTGAGAAGAAAAAGATAGATGTTTTAGAAATGTGATGTTGGAGACGAAAGCTGGGAATATCATGGAAAGAATTTCGGACCAATGCCTCCATACGTGAAGAACTCCGCATCAAGCAGCATCTGTCCGCTTTGATCCAGTCACGTGTTCTCAAATTTTTCGGCCACGTTTCAAGGCAAAACAATAACTCCATAGAGCGTCTCGTTGTTCAGGGCATAGTGGAGGGGACCAAATCACGTGGAAGATCACCCATGCAATGGACCGACCAGATCAAATCGGCTCTAGGTGGACCTTTGCATGAGTGCACCTTCTGGTCTGTGAATCGCGAGAAATGGCGTAAGATCATACAATATCTGCCTCTAATAGTACTATCAGTTGATCACGACCGCTCTGTAAAGAGTGAAACGACTAAGAAGATAGTACCTATGTTCAAATTAAATCTGGACTGGTCAGTTTGACAACTAATTATGTTGACAATGACAAATGGCGGGCGGGCGGCTCCCTTGCTTTCGGCTCGGGCTCAGGTGAAGTAGGACGAGTTCGGCTTGCTTGGCGCGAGACATGACGCGTCACCCACGCCGTCGCCACCACGCGATGGATGAATACCGGTAACCGAGCGAGAGGCCTTTTGCTCTCTCACTCTGTATGATGCGTTAGGAAATTTTAAATTTTTTGAATGGTGATGCTGATTCGATTTGATACCAAGTACTTTTGTTTCGATACCGAGTATGTATCGCAAGATTGATCCGATGCTAAAAATACTTGGTATCGAATCAAAAGTATCGAGTACCTACTCGTATTTACTAGTATCGGAATATCCCTACATTTACATATTACATGTTTGCGAGCTCTGCTCTACTCGTTGTATTCAGTTCGCTAATTTGATTGTTCTCTTCAATTCTCTTGATAGATTTATTTCATTCAAATCAAGCGTTTTCTCTTTCAAGATATTTAATTATCAGATTTTGTATTGTTTTACTTTTTGCTAATATTAATTATACTTTTGGAAATATGTCGGACGGGCCCGATACGCCGCCCTTCAGCACCGTGGACATTAACAACGATAGCAGAGATGACGAGGATCTTTTTGCATCAGCGGTGCAGGTATTTAGTAGCTATTGTTTTGCTTGTGCGATACGAAGCATCCGCCCCCCGGCAAACGCCCCTTTACTCTTTAATTAACCTTGTATTTAATTACAATGGCAAATCAAATTAATAAACCTAATTAAATTAGCTGTGTACATTTTTTTGTCTGTAGAATATTTTTTATTTATCCATAATATTATATAAATAATACATATTTATTTGTAATATCAACTTTATATTTAGCTTAGAATTGCATGGATGCATACCACAGTAGAAAATTGCTTAATTTTTTTATGCTTATGTCTTCACTACACCTATCTTTTACCAAAATTTAAAACCTAAATATGTATAGCTAGGTTAATTATATTAACCAACATATTAAATAGGAAGTGTGGTATGATTGACAATATTATTACTATTAATAGACAATATTTTGAATGAAACCTTTTTGTACCTCTATTAATCTCCTCTTTTCATCTATTAATTTTATTTTGAAATTGCCTGAAAGGATGTATTGTTTTCCCAGCATTGAACTTGTATACTTCCAGATTACTAGAAGAAAGTGGTCTCCTAGTAATAGGCAATATTTTGAATGAAACATTTTTCTTCATTCATTTTATATTTAAAAAAACACTAAGAAGTAACCTTACCTTAAGTAATTATATTTAAAATGTATATTTTGACAGTTTTCTTTGTTTATAGGAGGTGAGCTTGGATCCAGATGTAAATGGTGCAAGGGAGGGCTTAGAAAGAGCATCACTTGCTGATCCACCATCTATTACAACAACTCTTAGCAGCCCTATTTTGGAAGAGGTTATATATATCAATATACTATAAAACTCATATGTCCATCTTAGAAATTGTTTATCATGATTGGTTTTACATATAAAATATTAGATGACCTCTGTGGCGTAGCGAATAATACACTTTGATAGGGTTGCGGAGGTTTCGGTTTGATTCCCATCTCGCGTCTGGATGTTAATGTATAATATGTATTTATTTAGAAAAAAACTGTGTGTGTCAGCTCCGACACACGACTGGAGTTTAATACTTAGGTAGAAATGTCTAAACATACGCAAAAAGAGTTTATTTAACTGAAAAAAGATTAATACGATATGAAAGGGTAAATTAACAAATTAATGAAAATAATATACATATATAAAAACTATTATTGTGTTGATTATATAAAAATAAGAAAATCATTTCTTATGGAGTAAACTCCAAATATTATACCAATAAGACCGACACAAGGTCTTTCTACAACTATGGCACCTAGTAATAAAGTCACAAATCTCCAAAACATTATCTAATACTTACGGTCATATAAAATGAGCAAAGCAATAAATTACTCTTGTCACTTACAAATGAAAAGACATAATATGTTAAACAACATTTAATGTGAAATCAACCTTAAGTTGTAACAAATAAAGTAATTTTTGCCTTACGCACCAAAAACGTCACCAAAAACTAGGTCATTCATTAGTTGATTTTACTCTCACATTTTTCTCATACAGGCGGGCGCCTTATATATGAAAATCGCTTCTTAAGAAGTAAACTCCAAAAAAAGTATTTATTTAGTTTATCAGTTATCTAGTACCCATAACACAAGTGCTATGCTACTTTTGGACTAGGTGATGCTGTGTGAATTGTGCCAATATATTTATTTATTTATATAGGGATATGTAGAACTAATTAATATGTAGATTAATGTTACCTTATTATTAAATCCCACTTTCAACCCAAGCTTCTTCTGCTTTTGTGTAAGTTTTTGGCTCTGCTTTTTCTTCTCCACTTCGCACGGTCTTGAGCTTCCCGTCGTGGCACACACCACTGGACTCAATACTAGTAGTAAAAGCTCATATTGGTGATATCTTTTACTGTGTTAAGCCAGCATTCTTTGGATCTACCCCTCCTGACAGGGCCCCGAGGCATGGCTAAACATTTGTTATACCAGTGAAGGAGATATTCTGCAATTTAAACATACATAAGTGATAAAAAACTACATATTCAATTGTGATGCTGGTGATTTGTTTTGAAGCTTATTTATATATATATATATATATATATATATATATATATATATATATATATATATATATATATATATATATATATATATATATAATTTGTCAAAATCAACAATAACGTAAATAAATAAAGAGTTCAAAAATATTCGAACTACATATTTTTACAAGGAGCAGTAAATACCTGTACAGCTCATCATTCAGCAGTTTTATTATTTAGCTATGTTTTTAAATTTACTGATAAAGTCTCATATAATTAAATTTTTATTAATACTCTTATTGTTTACGCAAATTCCTGATTAGAAAACTAGCAATAGAGCCTAACAAGGAGGAGTAGATGGCCTTATTGGCGGGAGGACACTCTTCAGGCCAAACACCAAAGAACTCATATTTCAGTGACAGATTGCAGATGATACACAAAATACCTAATTTGTATTTTATTTTAATTCAGTTAAAACTATTATATTTATGTATTTATATTGGTCAACATCAAAGGTTCCGGCTGAAGTTGAACATCGAAAACATCGCCAGTTGTTACAATTAAATATGAGTACACCTATCCCGAAGATAGGTCCTCAAAAAAAACCATGTAAAATAAAAATTAATTTTGTTATTAAACTATGTAAAATGAAATATGAATAAAATTACAATATGTGCGCAATTCAGTCGCTTGAAATAGCCGCCTTCAACGCCGCATCAGGTGGTAGCTGCTTGATGAAGTCAAGTCCCAGGAGTTCGCCTCTGCCATCAGCGAAAAGTGCGCTGGTTGTGAGGGCAAACCGGTTCAAGCTTACTGGAACAGGATTGGCAGCTATCCTTGAGTCGGCGAGGGAGGTGCTTGGCAAGTCTAAGGGCGGACGCAAGTGTAACAAGGAGACTTGGTGGTGGAACGACTCAGTCCAGAGGGAGAGCAGGGCGAAAAAAGCCCTCTTTAAGAAGTGGCAAGCGTCCAGATCTCCTGAAGATTGCGACGCATACCGGGTAGCAAAGCGCGCCACTAAGAGAGCTGTTATTAGAGCCAGACGAGACCACTTACAACCACTTTACGATAAGTTGGAATCGTCTGAGGGGCAAAAGTTCATCTATAAATTGGCGCGGTCCAGGGTCAAATCGGCACAGGATATTTCCAAGTGCCGCTGAGTAAAATACCCTGTGGGCAACCTGCTAGGCGAGGACCTCGCGGTGAAGAAGCGATGGCGCTCGTATTTCCACGAGCTGCTGAACACGCGGCACAAAGAGATGCAGCCGTCAGATCTTCTTCTGAATCAAGGACTAGTGCCACTGGTAATACCTACAGAGGTCCAAAATTGTCTTCGCCGCATGAAGGATTGGAAAGCTGTTGGATCCGATGGAGTCCCCATCGAAGCCTGGAAGGCGATGAGCTCTCGTGGTGTGGGCATCTTAACCAACCTCTTTAACCGGACACTCCTCACCGGTCCGATCCTGAGCCAAAGGAGACTGAGTATCATTACTCCAGTCTTCAAAGGCAAGGGGTCGGTGCAGGAGGGCGGTAATTACCGAGGTATTAAGGTCATGTCCCACACCATGAAACTCTTCGAGAGGGTTATCGGCTCTCGGATTCGGCAGGAGTGCACTGTCTCGGGCTGTCAGTATGGGTTTCGCCCTGGTCATGGGACCATGGATCCTGTTTTTGCCTTAAGGACTCGCGGAGAATTACAAGGCGAAGATTACGCCTCTGCATTGCCTGTTTCTCGCCTTGCAGAAGGCCTTCGACTGTGTTCCTCGCGTGGTAATCTGGTGGGCATTGCGATCCAAAAGGGTTCCAGGGGCCTATATTGATATCATCCGAGGCGTACCGTGATTCCGATTCCGTACTTCGGAACGCTGTTGGCGACACAAAACCTTTCCCCATCACCGTTGAGGTGCACTAAGGATCCGCCCTTAGTCCGTTTCTGTTTATCGTGGTATTAGACGTATTGTCAGACAGCATTAAAAACTCACATGAGCAGCCACGGGGGCTGCTCATGTGAGTGCTAATGATATCGCGCTGTCAGATTTGGACAGGGGTAGGCTGGTGCGCTGCGCGAAGGCGTGAATGGAGTCGCTTGCGAACGGTGGTCTGAAGCTCAATGTGGCGAAGACCGTGTACTTGGCCTGTAACTCCACAGATCCCACACCTGTACGCATAGATTGGCGACACTGGAGGTAACTGGTGTCATTTGTGACCCCAAAATGCCGGTAAAGTTGAAGGTACAGGTCTATAAGACCATCATTAGGCCTGTTCTTTTGTACGGCTGTGAAGCGTGGCTGGTGTTAAAGCGACACAAGCAAGAACTGCGTGTCACGGAGATGAATATGCTGCGGTGGATGTGTGGAGTGACGCGGAAGGACCGCGTTAGGAACTCCCGCATTCGCGGCAGTCTTCATGTCCATGAAATTGCGGATAGATTGCAGGAGTGTCGGCTCCGTTGGTACAGCCACGTTTTACGGCAACCGGATGCTTCGTGGGAAACAGATGTCTGGCCATGCCGCCTCCTTCGGGCCCCGGCAAAAGTGCTGACTTGACGTCGTAAAGGGGTCATATGCGTGCCAATGGGCTCACTACCAGAGATGCTGAAAACCGTGCGTAGTAGAGTAGAAAAAGTCGGAAAGCGGACCCCGGGCATCGAAACGGAAGTTTAGGTTGCAACCGGGATACAACGCTTAGATGGTGATGCTCACACACACGCATGTAAGTTTAGTATATAATTCGATACACATAATACTGTCCGCCTCAGGAGGGCACACGTCATGGAGCTCGACGAGAGACAATGAGTCGACCTAATTTGAAGACTTCATATAGAGTGGCACATCACTGGATGTACTGCTCTCAACGCCTAAGTGATTGCCAACAACCCTTCTGATTATAGCCGATAGTAATGGCTGATTGCAGAAAAAAAACATAAAAAAAAATCGATATTGATAGAGTGGGGCCTCCTGACACAAGTATTTCATACTTAAAAAGAGGCCTCAATACCATAAATTATTGTAAGTCTATTCTGAAATAAACTACAGTTAAGACCGTTTATATCGACATCATTTAGAACAACATACCGGTTATATTGACCAACATCAATGGACCAGGTTTAATTTACACCTCGAAAACACCATCGGTTGTTACGACTATCGCTTTTAAGTTCGTTCGATGTCATTATAACAGGTTTTGATTTATTTATTTTTAAATCACCAGATCGCTACTGAACGTGCCAACAACATCATCATAAATGTGACAGAGCCCCAAAAGATTGGTGAAGGAATGAGCTCCTATGTGGCGTACAGGGTGCTCACCAAAACAAATATGCCAATTTTCAACAAACACGACTTTGCAGTGCTGCGTCGTTTTAGTGACTTCTTGGGCCTACATGAAAAGCTGACTGAAAAGTATTTGAGATCTGGAAGAATCATACCACCGGCTCCTGAAAAAAGTATTGTTGGTAAGCATACTATTGTTATAATTTTTTATGAAGTTGAAACATTATCTATCATATCACATCTTAACATATCTATCCATGCAGAGGCGGAGAAAGATTACTAACCTCTGCGGCCAAGGTCGGCCTGTCGTAAAAGGCGACAAAACAACTCACCCTAGCTACGTGGTAGGGCCTCAAGCCGTCTGGATGGCGACCACAATGGGTTTATAAGTATGCCGCCATTATAACCTTGTTTTCCAGCATTAGTGACCCAGGTTCCTATACCCCTATAGAGCAGCAGCGTGTTCACGATGCCCCTAGCGTCGCAAACATCCATAGAAGTTGATTTATATGTTATAAAATATTTTGTAAAAATGTTTATAAGTACCATTTCCTTTTATTATTTCAAGCGTGACTAAATATTACTTATAATTATGAATAAAAAAATCCTCATTGTGAAATGAGTTGAAACAAAAAACAAAAATTTATTCCCCAGTTAATGTTAACTTGTACCTTGTAAAAATATTTCTGTAAACAATAATTTTTCATTATCATCTATAACTTGCCGTTATGTGTGCAGGTACAACCAAGATGAAAATGACCTCAACACCTTCCACGGAAAGCGCGAACGGTGGTAACTCATCAGGCAGCATGCAGTCACAGTTCGTGGAGCGACGTCGCGCGGCTCTCGAGCGCTTTCTCAACCGTGTAGCCCAGCACCCTGTTCTATGCATCGATCCTGATTTTAGAGAATTTTTGGAGTCAGGTACTATAATTTTCTCCGGGCGGAGTAGGAATACTAACCCCTACGGCCGGGGTCGGTTTGTCGTAAAATGCGACAAAACAACCCACCTTAGGTATTTGGTAGGACCCCAAGCCCATCTGGATGGCAACCACCCCTGGTGTATAAGTATACCGCCATAATAAACTTCCGTTGTGTGTTTCGGAATTAGTGAACCAAGTTCCTGTGCCTGTATGTGGACAACAGCGTGTTCGCGATGCCCCTGGCATCGCAAACATCCATAGGCGATGGTAACAGCTTACTATTAAGTGAGCCTTCAGCCTGTTTGTTGTAGCTACTAAACTACGGACGCCGAGCAGGAGGAATTTTGCACGTTGACCTGTTATTATCTGTCTCTGCCACTCCCGCGTAAATATAATGCGGCTTCGCTCGCACAGAGCAATGACCGCCGTCCGTCATTGCTAATAACAGGTCAACGTACGAAATTCCTCCTGCTCGGCGTCTGGACCATAGCCTCAAATTACAGTTGAATCTCAAATCTTATGCTTTTTTCTGGGATAAACAAGCGCTATCGGTAGTAGGTCCATGAGTGTAGTCAAGGCACTAGTATTTTTGAAAAAGTGAAATAAAATACACAATGATCAGGGAAAAGTAATCTTTAAGTTGTGCAGGGGTTCCTGGCCTCCAATAGTTTTGTTGTTAAGGCAGAGTTCTTCTTCGGAGGGCTTCTTGGTATTGTTCGTAGTAAAACTCAGTTCCAGAATTCCATGATTTATTGAACAAAATATGCTGTATATATTTGTGAAAATGGTCTATGAGTTGATGCT
Organism: Malacosoma neustria; assembly: GCA_963693495.1. NCBI lineage: Eukaryota > Metazoa > Arthropoda > Insecta > Lepidoptera > Lasiocampidae > Malacosoma > Malacosoma neustria. Next base: position 5,583,836 of record OY856389.1, read on the forward strand.
ATGTTACTATGATACAATGCAAATATGTGAGTGAGATGGAAGATATGTGCGTATCGTATCGCACGCCGTAAATACAAAAGGTTGCGGCTCGAGCGGATTTGTCACGCCCGTCTGTAAGAGTGAAGAGTAAAGCGTGGATGTGCTATAAAGTAAACACGCAAAGAACTGTTTAAGGATCTTGTCTGTGAAATCACATAATAAATGAGAGAGTCAACTGTGCTGTTAAGTTGTTTTATCCCCAATTTTAATTTCGACAGCTGTAATGTTTTAAAGCGGTAATTCTGCCTTCTTCTTTTTGTTTTTTTAATAATATATATTATCAGATGTACTCCTAAGGAAATACCATCCGTGTGAAGTTGGCTACAACTGTCAAAGACAACATTCAAAATTATCACTGGCTGATATTTAAAACAACCAAAGAGAATCACTTCTAGAGTGTGAAGTGGGAACGAGTGAGGGACGGGCCGACCGCTTCTATATAATGCGCCGCAAGTAGGTGCCAGCTCCTCTTTTTCGTCCGGTCGTCATCGCGTGCGGAAGCTGTCGGTCTGCCTCTCATTTCGTTATTGTCGGTTCGATTCTTAGGCAAGGACGTGTCCTAGATAGGTCGTGCGGTATACGTCAGCCATATTTTGTTGTTAGTTTAGTCCTTAATCTATTCCATTATTGTTTTACGGTTGATCTGTTACGTACATAGTGAATTACCTGTAATCATATTTCTAATTATAAAATCGTTTGATGTGAATTATTTAGTTTTTAATTGTAATGAGAAAAATATACAACTGAGGTTTGTCTACCTCCAATTTGTTTCTTTTTTTTATTAATCCTCACTTCTGGTTCCTAAAAATATTATAATCAAGCTGACCAAGTGATAATGTGAAGCAAAGAAAAAAATACTGAAATGAGACGGACCTTTAGAGCAGAAGTAAAAATGCAATTGAGATAGAACACAAGGATGATGATAATATGGTCCAGTGTAAATATGTTAAGTATTCACCTTTATATATAACGTTGTAGATACGGAATTACCAAAGGCCACGAGCACATCGGCGCTCAGCGGCGCCGGAGTTTTGCGTCTATTCAACAAAGTCGGTGAAACTGTTAACAAAATCACATACAAAATGGATGAATCTGATCCTGTAAGTTATTATTTTTTTAATTAAAAATATTTATTTACTTATTGTTACAACTGTGTACGTTATAATGTTGCTAAGTACATTTTGTATCAACAGTTTGCCTTTTTATGGCGTACAATATTTATAAAGATATTTATATGCTCTAAATTATTAGAAACTAATAGTAACATATTCATTTATGTGAAATTATAATTTTATTACATATATCTAATTGTTTTAGTGATTTAAAACACAAAAAAATATAGAGTTAAATTAATTTTAACAAATAAAAAAAAAATATTTAGAAGTCATTTATCAAATTAATCAAATATTATGTATAAATTATTTCCATCCATAGGCAACGGTTACTGTTAAATTCTAAGTGGGCCGTCAGCCTGTCTGGTTATATACACACACACTCGCCGAGTGTGTAGCTTGGGAGGAGCAGCGCCGTGTCCTCACAAATGAAGTAGGAGGAGATCTGTCGCTGCCAGCCGTAGTGCGGAGGATGGTCGGTAGCGCAGAGTCGTGGGACACAGTGGTGTCCTTCTGCGAGGACGTGATGTCGCAGAAGGAAACTGCGGAACGGGAGAGGGAGATCTCGACTCCCTTCCCCGGCCGCAGAAGGCGCACCGGGCGAAGGAAAAGGGCGGACAACGCCCTTTTCCGGCCCCCATAAATAGGTCCAGGGGCGAGGGACTTGGGGAAGTTCCCGCCCCCTATACGATGGACCCGAGGTGGAGGCGCGCGCGTCTGAGGCGATGCACGGGGTAGTTAAACACCTCACTACCCCGTGCAGGAGACGAGGCCCGGACAGACCGGGCCAGCACTAGTGTGGGGCTGCGGAAGAATTTGGATTCCCGCGGCCCCGCGCGCACGTGTGAGGAGACACCGGGGTGGTGGTTTTAGCCGGTAGGAGTCCGGCATGCCCCTCCGCCTTTCCCCAGGCGGAGGTAGTCCATGAGGATTTCCCCACCCCGTAAAAAAAAATATGCAGTACAAAAGGTACCTGTTAGTAGTATTAGGCTTGGAAACCAAACTCGAGGTCCCAAGTTTAAATCCCATGGTGGTGTGCACCGCTTAGTCAGTATTTCTCGCCTAATGTACATATTATAGCGTAATTGCCATGTACCGACGGTGAAGGAAAACATCGTGAGGAAACGGGTTCGATTCCCGTATCGCGTCTGGGTGTTTATGTATAATATGTATTTATGAAAAAAAGTATGTATGTAGTATATCAGTTGTCTAGTATCCATAGAACAGGTTCTATGCTACTTAATTTGGGACTAGATGGCGCTGTGTGAATTGTGCCAGTATATTATAGTAATATTATTAAAATTTGGGAAGCTCTTTAAGTTAAAAAAAATGTTAAACATATTTTTTACTAGTGGTTTGAGGAGCGTGTGTGCCGCGTGGAAGCATTGGAAGCGTGCTTACGACGTCTACACGGCGCGTGCGAAGCGTTGGCGCTAGAACGACGCGAGTTAGCAGCGCGCGCCCATGAGGTGGCTCGAGCCACTGCCGCCCTCTCTGGGGCAGATCCTCACGCGCCTCTCTCGCGGGCACTCTCGCATACTGCTGATCTTCACGAAAAGGTTTATGGTTTTACTAAAAAAAATTATGTACATCACATGAGAACTGTCAGAACCATTTTTTTTAGAGCATATCTCCATTGCTGCTACTTTTCACTATCAATCCATCTGATTGATAAATTGAACAGTAACAGTTGATTCATCTAAAACAAATTTTGTAACACAAATTATATGGATTTTTTTTTATAGCTAAGACAGCAGACAGGCTGATGGCCCGCTTAGAATTTAGCAGTTACCGTCGCCTATGGGTGTTTGCAACGCCAGTGGCATCGCGAACACGCTGCTGTCCTATAAGAGTACAGGAATTTGGGTCATTAATGCCGGAATACAACACAAGGTTATTACTTACTATAAGGCGGCATACTTAAGACCAAAGGCGGTCGCCATCCAGACGGGCTTTGAGGCCCTACTACGTAGCTAGCTAGGGTGGGTTGTTTTCTCGCCTTTTACGACAGGCCGACCCCGGCTGCAGAGGTTACTATTCTTTCTCTGCCCCTGCACGGATAGAAAATACATCTTCTTTAATATCTAAAGACAATACCTAGTCAGGTCATAAGTATTGTCACACAGTAAAAACTTTTCTTTTAGAATGCTGGCCACAAAAAAGTTTATTGATTTCGAATTTCGAATTGTTCATGAAAATAAAAAAGGTATACTTTTAGAATTTTACTCATTTTTAAATATGGAGTGGACGCTTAAAGAAGACCGTGTTGCAGTTATTGCGTTGCATCGTTTCAGTTACGCGCCAATTCAAATTTTTAACATACTGAAAAATTTGAATATAACCAAAAGATTCGTTTATCGTACCATCAAACGATACAATGAAGACTCTAGTGTAGATGACAGGTCAAGAAGTGGTCGCCCTCGGTCTGTTAGGACTCCAGCAGTGATAAAAGCTGTGAAGGCACGAATTCAAAGAAATCCCAAACGTAAGCAGAAACTGTTGGCCCTTCAGATGGGGTTAAGCAGAACCACGGTGAAAAGGGTGTTAAATGAAGACTTAGGGCTTCGGGCATATCGAAGAAAAACAGGACATCGTTTGAATGCTCGTCTAATGGACCTGAGACTGAAGAGATGCCGCGCTTTGTTGAAGCGGTACGCGGGAAAAAAATATCGGGAAATTCTTTTTTCGGATGAAAAAATGTTTACCGTAGAAGAGAGCTACAACAAACAAAATGATAAGGTGTACGCACACAGTAGTGAAGAAGCGAGCAACCGTATTCCGCGTGTCCAACGAGGTCATTTTCCATCCTCGCTCATGGTATGGTTGGGAGTTTCTTATTGGAGCTTAACAGAGGTACATTTTTGTGAGAAAGGTGTAAAAACGAATGCTGTTGTGTATCAAAATACAGTCCTGACGAACCTTGTGGAACCTGTTTCTCATACCATGTTCAATAACAGGCACTGGGTATTCCAACAAGATTCGGCGCCAGCTCATAGAGCGAAGAGCACACAAGACTGGCTGGCGGCGCGTGAAATCGACTTCATCCGGCACGAAGACTGGCCCTCCTCCAGTCCAGATTTGAATCCGTTAGATTACAAGATATGGCAACACTTGGAGGAAAAGGCGTGCTCAAAGCCTCATCCCAATTTGGAGTCACTCAAGACATCCTTGATTAAGGCAGCCGCCGATATTGACATGGACCTCGTTCGTGCTGCGATAGACAACTGGCCGCGCAGATTGAAGGCTTGTATTCAAAATCACGGAGGTCATTTTGAATAAACTTTAATGTCATAAGAATCTATGTTTTGTTAAGTTCATTTTGGTATATGAATGGTTACATAATTAATAAACTTGTTACAATTATTTTACATTAAACATGTGACAGAATTTATGACCTGACTAGGTATATTGCTGCAGTATAAATATTTTTTTCACATTCATTTCATTTATGTCAAGCAGAATTTACCAATAAAATTGTGTTGTATTCACTTCATAAGCAATTTTTACAACCTTTATGACAGAGCGATTAGTGACAATGCCTTAACCACTCAAAACTAGACAATTCTGCATTTCCACTCTGCTTGAAGGATCATGTTTAATTCCCAGCAGTTTAAATGTTATTTGTTGCCTATTCGTAGTTATTTACATAATTTTTTTAGGTTACTTAATTTACTTTATGTGACAGAGACAACATTATTAAACTATCTTTGTCGATTCTCTCTGTGCCCAATTATAATTCTGCACCAATAACTATAATAAAATAAAGAAATATCTCTTTCACAGATTGAACATTTGAGATTAGAGCAATCAAATACGGATTTCTTTGTGTTGACTGAACACATAAAAGACTACCTTGGCTTGATTGGTGCAATCAAGGATGTGTTCCATGAACGAGTTAAGGTAACTGAGACAGTTCATTTACAATGTGTGATTCGTTTGGAACGACAATTTTTTTACTCCCTCGGCAAAATATCATCCTATATGCTGAAAAAAATGTCCAAAGTGAAGCTCTTAATTTTAATTCTAACTACTTTTTTTTATCAATTTTGAAGATTTTTATTTTTGAATTTTTATAGCTCACCAGTATTTCATGGTATCATGCTGGCCAAAAATAGGTTTTCCTCAGAATTAAATGCTCTACAAAATCGTGTGACAAATTTTCAATGTATTTGTATTATCTATATGTAGAAATATGGATTGCGAACGATGATTTGTTTTAACAATAGTGAAAGTGTAAAAATATGTGAAGAGATTAGTGTTGTATTTAAAGATATGAAAATTAATTCATTTGCAATAGTTAAAACGTGCTTCAAATATGACATTAATAAATTATGCTTAACATAAATACTACATACATATTATGATATCGTTTGTGCTATAATACATAGGTATTCCAAAATTGGCAACACGCACAGATGCAGCTGACGAAGAGGAGAGAGAATAAGGCAAAAGCGGAACTGGCTAACAGACCCGAGAAGATCGAACAGGCTGCTAACGAGATTATTGATGTATGATATCATCTTCTTCTTTTTAGGCGTTCTATTTGTACTCTGATGAAGTATTATAATGACTCAAAACATACAAGCATATTTTCTCCCTTCAGGGGCAAAGTAAGAATACTAACCCCTACGGCTGGGATCGGCCTGTCGTAAAAGGCGACAAAACAACCTTAGCTACTTGGTAGGGCCCCGAGCCCGTCTGGATGGCAACCACTCTTGGTCTAAAGTGTATAACGGTGGTATCATAATGGTATGGTACCATAATAACCTTGTGTTGTGTTCTGGCATTAATGACTCAGGTACCTGTACCCCTGTGGGACAGCGTCGTGTTCGTAGTGCCCTTAGCGTCGCAAACATCTGTAGGCGACGGTAACTGCAATAGAAACGGTAGACATGTTCCTCAGCAATAAAAAAAGCTATTATTATGGGTGACTAATCACATATTAGTTGAGTTGTCCGTCTATCAATGCTGTTCTGCGGCAATAATAATAACAGCTAATAGCGTCCCATAGCTGGGATCGAGCCTCCCGTAGAGGGGATGGACAGTGTACCCACCACGCTTGTCCAAGATGGTAGCCGGCTTACACATATCAAGAATCTGGTATGATATGCTGGTTTCCTGGCGATGTTTTTATTCACCGTCAGTACATGGAAATTATGCTATAATATGCACTAGGCAAGAAAAACTGCATAAGATGTACATGCCACCGTGAAATTCGAACCCGGGAGCTCTAGATTCGTCTCCGAGATTAATACAACGAGCTATGGTCCGGACGCCGAGAAGGAAGAATTTCGTACGTTGACCTGTTATTATCTGTCTCTGTCACTCCCGCGTAAATATAATGTGGCTTCGCTCGGACAGAGCAATGACCATACCAGCGGCAATAATAGAATAGATAATTTATAACACTGCCGGATAGATTACATAGAGGGTGCGAAAAGCTAATATTATTATGGCGTATTCAGTGGGAAGCAAAAGTGGAGCGCGGGCAGCAGGAGTTCGATACGATATCGCGCGTGATCAAGAAGGAGCTGGAGCGTTGGGAGGAGGTGCGCGTTGAGGAGCTGCGCGCCACGCTCCTACACTACCTCGATGACCACATGAAACACCAGGCGCAGGTCAGATCATCTCTTCTCTTTTTTTCACTCGCTTTTCTCCTTTATCGTCATTTCAGTATTAAGTCCCGATTGAAATTCAAACTTTATATTCGTTTCTTAGTAAGAGGCAGATCGGATGGATGGTGTATAGACTTATCCCTACAATTTAACCGGCAATTTGGTGTCCTAATGACACCAGTCACCATTTGGCCTGTGTAGCAAAAATATGTGCTGCGATGTTTTTTTTACTGTTCTGAAACAGCAAACGACCCACTTAATACTTAGCAGTTACCGTCGCCTATGAATGTTTGCGGCGCCAGGGGCACCTGCTAACACGCTGCCGTCCGCGTAGGGGAACTGGAAACTAGGTCACTTATGCGGAAACAACAAGGTTATTGTGGCGGCGGCGTTTAGGGACCAGGGGTTGTTGCCATCCAGTAAGATTTGGAGCCCTATCACCATGCTAGGGTTCTTTTGTTGCCTTTTACGAAAGGCCACCTAGCTGCAGATGTCAGTATTCTTATATCCCCTGCGCTGAGAGAAGTCATCATAATCGATGTCACCAGACGCGTAAAATACTGTAGTCCGTGTGTTCGAGTCATCTCTTTTGCTTATATATTGAATGGGTTTGAAATCTATGGAGTTTGTCGCAGGCATAACATATTATCAACTGATAGTTAATAATATATACCCAGAACTCTTATCACATCTTCACGTCGCTCATTATATGTTTCCGACAAGGCACGAAGGCTGCGCGCGCAATGTATTCTTTAACACGTCTCACATCAATCCCGACTATCCTTATCAACAACAACTGGAGATATCATCAAGTTATATCAGGAACCACGGGGACTGCTTGTGTGATTTTTTTTTTCACGACGTCTAATCTTATGCTGAACTAAGCCAATTTCAGGATTTATTTCTAGTTTAATCTGGGTACTCCAGCGCTGATAGCTTTTGCTAGTTCACTAACTTTAAAGAAAGAGCACAGAAGTGAAATCTTACGATGCGACCAAGGGGATACGCTTAAAAGAAGTAGACTTCTTCTCATTTCTATCCTTAATGAAGCTTTTATAGGTCTCTTATTGAATGTTTAATTCATCAGGCAATGAGATACTGGGATGCGTTCCTACCGGAGGCGCGCGCCATCAAATGAGTGGGGCAGTGACGGCGACAGGCCCACTACTAATTGCTACAACCTGATTATAAATAAAATCTTTACACAAGTTTACTCGAAACTGCTCATCGATCTCTTATTAGGGTTTTACAAAATTAATAAATAAATGTAAAATAAATTTCAAATTAAATGAAAATCTTAAAAAGCCTATATACACCTTTCGTAGATATTTATATTGGTTTGTTTGTCACATTGTCTATGGTCCCATCAACAGTTGGACAGTTGGATAATATGGCACATCTAAAATCTTAAGTTTACTGGAGAATACTACTAAAGCTATTTTAAATAGATTTACAGGTTAAATTTACATATAGCTAGAGCGGCATAATTTTTTAATGACTTGTTTTCCCTTTAAAAAAAAATACCAGTAAAGTTGGTGTAGTACTCCTTGGAGTTTTCGATATAAACATGAGTTATGCCGTGTGAACATGCCCTTATTACAAGCATGAAGGAGAAATTATTCTTATTGCTTCGAATGGTGTAGATAGGCTCTTTTGAGAATTCTAGTAATTATTTTTTTTTCAATTATAATATTTCCTTATAATATTTTACGAAGATAAATTATGTTTCAAATATTTGTAATGTTTGTGTATGTATGTTTTATGTATATATGTATATTTTATATATAATTATAATCCACTATTTTAAAATTATAACTTTTAAAACGTCCTTAAAAGTTAAAAGCGAATACATGCTATAATTTTTCAAAATTAATAATATGAAAATTGTGTTAGTCACATTGTTAATATCGCCAAGCGTACACCGCTAATATACTTATTCTAAGAAATTTATGGGTTCAAATCACGGGGTCCAGCCAAATCTAATTTAACAACAATGAAGGATTAATAACATAATTTCCGAATTCAAAATGGCATCACAAACCATAAACATTCGAAATTCTATAGCACAGCACAACTTAAAAAGTTCCATGTGCTTTATGGCTACATTTGTATCTCAACCAGGAGGGTTACACACAGAAATATGATTTTAACAAACACAAATATTTGAATTATGAAAATGAAATAATATATAAACAGCGCTCCTAGCAGCAAAAACTATATTGTGTTTTAAATATACGTAAACGCAACTACACCAACGAACGCATAATTGAAGTATCGAATTCAAGTGTCGAACAAAATATATTATTACACTGATCATAGTGTAAGCAATAAATAAAATATAGTTTTTTTTTTATTATATCTTAGTATCTTACAAATGCGACATAGAACAAATAAGACAAATAAATATGTCATAAATCCCTTGCCATCTGCAAAGCTTTTTATCCAACTCAATCTCTCAATACTGTCATAATTCTAAATATGTATTAAAAAATTTAAAATATAAATTTTTACGTGTACGACTTAAAGGCCATGAATGTGTATTATAATGACCGTGTATGCATAATTAAATATTTGAAAATTATGTTTGTCGGTCTAAATGAAAAAATTGCTTCATCTATACAGTTTTGTTATTGGAAAATCTACCCCAAGTTTATAAATTGTATTTTTATGATTTCTACTTCAAAATAAATTTAATGTTTTGCTCATTTAATATAACTTATAGGTAATAGCTCATTTCTTAGTATCAAAGACACACTATATATAATAGTAAAATAATATATATTATCAAAAATATAGAAAATTTTCGCATAAAATAATTGTGCAATAAACCTTAAAAGAATCGACAAAGCATTTGCACGATTTAACATTCCAGTGTAAGTTAAAGTTTTAAAATTTTCTTTTTATCATTATATTAAATATATATTTTTTTAAATTTCATGTTTATAGTTTTTTTTTTTGCTGTAGGACAGCAGACAGGCTGACGGCCCATTTAGAATTTAGCAGTTACCATCGCCTATGGGTGGCAATGCCAGTGGCATCGCGAACACGCTGCTGTCCCATAAGGGTACAGGAACTTGCGTCACTAATGCCGGAACGCAAGGTTATTATGGCGGCATACTTAAGACCAAAGGTGGTCGCCATCCAGACGGGCTTGGGGCTCTACCACGTTGTTAGGATGGGTTGTTTTGTCGCCTTTTACGACAGGTCTATCCCGACCGCAGAGGTCAGTATTCTTTCTCCGCCTCTGCACGGATAAATAATGATATGAAATGCATATAGGTTTATGCATTTTGATTTGTTTTGTATGTTGTTTCAAAAAGGTTTTAAAGTTGGAATATTGTGGACATCCGCTCTATGATATAGAAAATACTAAATTACTTTTATGCATAGATAATAGAATGGGTTTTAAAGAAATCTAACAGATCTTTTTCTCGATGCAGGAGCGGAGTCAAACACCCCTAAGGCAGGGGTCAGCCTGTCGTAAAAGGTGACAAAACAACCCTAGCTACGTGGTATGGCCCCAAGCCCGTCTGGATGGCTACCAAACTGGGTCTATTAAGTATACCGCCATAATAACCTTGTGCTGTGTTCCGGCATTAGAGACCCAGGTTCCTGCGTTGCGTACATCCATAGGCGACGGTAACTGCTTACTGTTAAGTGGGCAGTCAGCTTGTCTACTGTTTGTTCTATATGCTTAAACGGAATACAGCGTCCACTAAGATTGTTTTTTTTTTCCTAATTATTATTATTGATATATTTATTATATGAAATATATATTTACAGAGATATACTTCAAGTATATTTTAAACGTGTTACCGTTTATATTGTAAAATTTATTACATAAATAACACTAATAATGGTTATTATTTCATATAATTTTTTTCAGTATTAGTCTTTATTGAAAACATTACTGCAAACGCTATTCATTATTGATAAAATTTAAACTAAAAAGATACCATTCTAAAGTATTTGTAATACAAACATTTAATTGGATTGTTTTTTTTTTAAGTTATTTACTGATTATTTTAAGATTTTTGAGCAACCTCTACATGTGCATTTTTTTATATAAAATATATTTTTTTTTGTTTTGTTTGTAAAATAAAATGGCTATGTCTAATATAAAATACAATCTCATTAATTACACAATGTGTCTGACATTATGTATTGGAATTATAAATTTTATTATAAATAATAATACGTCACTTGTTTAAAATTTTTATTTTAAGGCAGGTTTGAATTCACGTTATTATTAAGTCTGTTCAAACACTTGTAAAATAATCAAATAGGCTGTCCTTTTCCTACATTATACAAACAATTATGACAGCTGATTTTCAACATTTTGACGAATGTATATTTTGAATTTTCTTAAGTATTAAAAAAATTGTTATTAAAATTAATGTATGTTCTGAACAGACCGTATATTTTTAGGTTTTATTTCCATAATTGTTATCAATATTCTATTCATATTTTTTTATCTCATAGTTAAATTTAATTAAGATATTTAGAAACAAAATGTATTCCAAATAAATATATTATTCACATGTTACAGTCAAAGTATAAAAGAGATTCATGAAATGTTTTTTTTTTTGTTCCAAAGAGATGGCTATCTTTGTTTTAATGTAGATAGTATTTGCAAAACTAGTCGATTTTGAATTGATGACTGACTGTAACATATTTTATATGGTGCCTGCATCTATATTTACGTGTTTACAAGAAACATAAGTTCGCTCAAGACTACAGTGGGGAAGAGACTATACGGGTGTTATTCCAGTAAGTTTCAAATGGAAACCGCATCTTGGCAATCGTAGCGTAAGATGCCCAGCGAAGAGGTAGGGCGACCACTGGTACGAAAATGACTGTTAAGGGCTAAAGATCAGGTTCTGTTGCAAGCCTCGGTCTAAGTCCAGCTGTGGACTACAATAGGCTAAGGGGTCATCCATAAATTACGTTACACGTTAAAGGAGGCTGTATACAGCCCGCAATACCTTACGCTGCTTGAAACCTCTGTTAACCCATGCTTGTGTTATAGGTACTAAATGACATTGATATATTACAATATTTTCTTTTGTAATTAATTTTACATAACCAGCCAGATTCCGGACGGAAAAAAACCGTTTCTCCGCAGCGTTCCGACGTGAGAAAGCAGTTACAGATGTCGCTAAGGCTCTCGTACTGGTATTTGCTTATGTTAAAGATATATGGATGGTAGAGGCAGAAGAAATGCGTCGAAATACGTTAAATGAAGATGGCGCCACAATAGCATTTGTAAATTTTAGAAGAAAGTGCCCAAAGTTATTATTGGGATAGAAAACTGTTTAACTCGGCATACTTCAATTTGTCAGCAACAGCCTACATTTATATCATACTGTAGCTACACTAGTGCCATCTGGCGGGTTTTTGGGCTATAAAGCGTAGAGTTGGACCTTCAACTTCTCCCCATATGAGATGGCTCTATCCTCCATAGTTAAAGACGTAAATATAGTCCTAATGGTGCCCCTACTAGATATGAATATTAGGTAGAGTGATTGAAAGAATTTCGAGTTAATGTAATCCTTATTTTTTATATTGCCAAATATATTTTAGTGGTAATTCGGTGTAATTTAAGAAAAAAATATAAATATATGATATTGGTTTCCATTTGATGTTGTTTTTTTTATTATTTTGAAATACCCTCAATTTATAAAATTATTTTTAGCCTATATAAGAAGTGTGAAATTTTACCCATTCCGAAATACTCGATATATTTTTCAAATTATAATTCAAATTTTTCAATGCAAATAAATTTCTAGATTATATTTCTAGCTTATATAAATAAGTAGGGATGTCGAAAGTGTATAATCGAATAAATAAGTAAAGTAAATATCGATGATAAATATCGACGTCGATATCTCGAGGAAAATATTGTATCAGGCAAACCAGTATTAGTCCAGTAGCGAAAGCACAGAGGTTGTCGAACATTTGCCTAAGAGAGTACTGCTATATTTCGGCCATATTGCCCTAAAACCCTCCGATAGCTTAAAGAAATTAATAGTTACGGGAAAATACCCCGAGGTCGCAGCCCTACAAGATGGTCCAACAAAGTGGCCAAAAAGCTGGGCACACGGATCACAGACGCCCTAAACCACGCCAGACAGAGCAGTGGAAGCGGTGCTATCGTGATATCAGTCGGGAGCATCACGACGCTCAGCAGTGAGCAAACGATTGGAAGAGGAGGATATATAATAAAGAGAAATACAGCAGATTAAATCAAAATATATAAAATTGTATTTAATAACTTCATTATATTTTTGTTTTCATTTCTATGTAAGAAATCAATAATGTTTAACTAATTTTGTTTATTTCCTTTTTATTGTATTATAATAACAGTCTCTAATACTATTACTATGTGACGACACGCATGCGCCGGAACCCCCCCGAGCGTCACTTGACCCTTTCGAACACGGTGTTAGGAATTATCTCGGTCACTATAACCATAGTTTATTATAATTGGATAATTACTAGGGGTGTTCAACAAAAAGTGATAATGAGCATTTTTTTATTGCTGTAGGAGGCTAGCAGACAGGCTGACGGCCCGCTTAGAATTTAGCAGTTACCATCGCCTACTGATGTTTGCAACACCAGTGGCATCACGAACACACTGCTGTCCCATAAAAGTACAGGAAAAAGCATGGCGCAATTATCTTTTGTTAAATGTTATTATGTTTTATTTTTCGACGTGGTCACCTTTCAGTTTTATGTACTTTGTATATCTTTTTTCTAAAACTAAAATTCCTTTTTTTTAAATCTTCACGATCCCTTAAAAAATCGTAAACTGCGGCGACGGTGCGTCATCATCTTCAAATTTATGACCCCTGAGATGTTACTATAACCGCGGAAATAGATAGAAATCACTAGGAGCTAGGTCCGGTAAATATGGAGGATGTTCCATCAATTCGAAGTCAAGTTCTTGAATGGCAGCCATCACTACACTGAACTGGACGCGGGGGCATTATCTTGGTGAAACAAAACAACTTTAGCGAGTTTGCTACGCCGTTGCTTGCGTATTTTCTCACGCAACTTTAGTTATTTATCCTGCGTACAAAGTCCCCGTAATAGTGGCTCCATGATTTTCCATTTGATTTGAATGTATTCGATCATTACCACCCCTTGGCTGTCCCAGAAAAAACAGCCGACTGATGGAATCGCCTTTCTTCGGAGTTAAAGATGACGGATCTTCCAAGTCATGGACTGTTTTTTCGTTACTGTTATGAATCGAGCCAAAAATCGGTCAAGATCTTGTTGTAATAAACCCAAACAGCCTTGTCAAATTCTCAGTCTCGTTTGTTTCTACGTGTCAGAAAGTATTCTGAGCACCCAGTGCGCTGTCACTTTTCATACCCAAATGGTTGTGTTTAATATTATGGACACTTCCTAAAATCTTCATTTCTTCTGCTATTAAACAAACAGTAACGCGACGATCCGCACAGACAATGTTTTCAAGTTTTTTAATAATTTATTCTGTCACTACCGATGTAAGTCGTCCCGTGTGGGGGTCGACGTCAATGGAAGTTCTTCCTCTCTTGAGCTCAGCGCCGTAGAATATGGACGCCGTAGAATGCATATAGGAATTAAATCCGCTTCCGCTACCACTAGATGGCGCCTTTGGCAATATTCTTTTGCTCGTAATTAGTCATGAGCAAAATAACTCACCAAGAAGAAAAGAAAGATATATATCTTTTGGATATAAAGATATATCTCATTCTTTTATATCTTTAAATCTTTATTTTACCGTGAATAATATCAATTGCAGACAAGATGAGTTAGTGATATTAACTCCTTTTTTAATTTAAATATTAAAACTGAAACAGCGGTCTAATTTTCCTTCATACTTGATAGGCTTAGGATTGTCAACCTAGTTACAAAAGTCCGAAGTAATAAATCTATTTTTTATTAATCTTTTGGAACTAGGCTGGCGTAACTAATGCCGCAAATTAAATACAAATTTGAAGAATATACGAAACAACTACAATAATTTATCTATTGCAAAAAACAAAATGTTTTGCTAAGCTGAAACTGCTCAAAACTGAACCGAGTAAAGTATTAAATCAATATTTTTAAACATGTGTTTTATATACACGTATATTCAAACAAAATTAAACGATAACATCATACCAATAGGCTTGCTATTATATTCGAACTCATTCTATTATAAAAAATACGCGTTGCACCCGGCTAATCATTCTGTCTCGTTTCTTCTCGATCTACTCCGTGTGAAGTGAGATATGTTATGAAATGTATCGAAATATGTACTGTAAAGATAAAGATATAAAGATACAGTTTGAGTACAAGAGATATAGAGATAAAATAACTCTTCACTTGGGATATATCTTTTGAGTTTATCTATCCTGAGTTACACACCTTTACTCGTAATTATTAATAATCTCAGAGCTCGTTATAAGTTATAATCATTATCGTTGTACTTGTAAGCTGTAATAATTACATCTGCTGACTGCTGGCTGGTTCGTTTTGATAATATTCAACACTTGGCGTGACTTCACTTGGTTAGTTGGTTATAGTGCTTGCATTCAAGACTTCAAGTTATGGAGCTTGTTTAAATGTTTAGGAGTCCTTATAATTCGTACAAAAACAAATTTGTTGTATCCACCATGTGACATTATATATTTAATTATTAACATCATTCTGATTAATAAAATGGTACAAATAATAATTAGTAGCTTATTTCACTGTTAATACTGTACCATCTCACTGACAAACCACTTCAGTGCACGAACCCCTAATGTTGCTTTCAAGTCTTGATTTACCAGCTTCGTACTAAAAATTTTCAAGCCGAGATATTATACCGCGCGAACTTCAATTTCACGTTCAATCAACACACGACGCAAACAAATGACTTCTATTTTTTTTAAAACAAAAGACAATATTTTTTTATTATTGAAGAAGAAGATTCTTTTTTTATTATTATTGGAGTTTACTCCATAAGAATCGATTTTCATATATACGGTATGAGAAAAATGTGAAAGTAAAATCTACTAATGAATGACCTCGTTACGTTTTTGGTGCACGTGCACCGGAACACACTAAACAAAACAAAACGATGTATCTCTCAAGGCAAAAATTACTTTATTTGTTACATCATAAGGTTGATTTCACATTAAATGTTGTTTAACATATTATGTCTTTTCATTTGTAAGTGACAAGAGTAATTTATTGCTTTGCTCATTTTATATGACGAATGATCGTAAGTATTAGATAATGTTTTGGAGATTTGTGACTTTATTACTAGGTGCCATAGTTGTAATTAGGTTGAACTTAAAACTGTTTTTATATATGTATATTATTTTCATTAATTTGTTAATTTACCCTTTCATATGGTAATAATCTTTTTTCAGTTAAATAAACTCTTTTTGCGTATGTTTAGACAATCGTACTTATGTAGTAAACTCCAGTCGTGCGTCGGAGCTGACACACACAGTTTTTTTTTTATATATAATGACTGGACTATGGTCTGCCAGTTACAAGGTGATCTACACAGGTGCACCTGGTGGGGAGAATGGGGTTGCTATGTGCTCTCGGAGGAGTTCCAGAACGACATTTTGGAAGTGAAACGTCATAGCGACCAGCTTATGGTCGTTAGGGTGCTTATCGATGGGGTAGTTACCCACTTGATAAGTGCTTAGGCGCCACAGGCGGTTGTGACGACGCCGATAAAATAGCGTTTTGGAATCTACGAGTACTCGGAGAAGTGCTCCGTGGAATCCCATTATCACAGAGGATCGTTTTGGGGGGTGATCTGAACGGTCATGTGGGGAATTTGAGCGTATTCACGGTGGATTTGAATACGATAGCCACAACGAGGAAGGAGAGGACATCCTCAATACGTGTGCGGCTGCCGACCTTGCCATCGTGAACACGTATTTTAAAAAGAGACCCGAGCATCTTATCACCTACAAGAGCGGAAGGAATGCTACCCAAATCGACTTCCTACTCACTAGGAGACACCACGTCAGCAAAGTGGCCAACTGCAAGGTAATACCCGGTGAGAGTCTCACTGCACAACATCGTCTTCTTGTCTGGACTTCTGCGCTAAGCCTAAAGACACGCATGCCGAGCGCTTTCAGCACTGAATCAGGTGGTGGCTGCTTGATGAAGTCACGTCCCAGGAATTCGCCTTAGCCGTCGGTGACAAGTGCGCCGGTGGTATGGGCATTTCAGGACATTTCCAAGTGCCGCTTGTAAAAGACCCTGTGGGCAACCTGCTATGCGAGGACCTCGCGGTGAAGGAGAGATGGCGCTCGTATTTCCACGAGCTGCTGAACACGCAGCACAAAGAGATGCAGCCGCCAGATCTTCCTCCGAACCAAGGACTAGTGCTACTGTTAACGCCTGCAGAGGTCCACAATTGTCTTCGCCGCATGAAGAATCGGAAAGCTGTTCGGTCCGATGGAGTCCCCATCGAAGCCTGGAAGGCGATGGGCTCTCGTGGTGTGAGTATCTTAACCGACCTTTTCAACCGGGCACTCCTCACTGGTACGATCCCGAGCCAATGGAGACTAAGTATCATTACTCCAGTCTTCAAAGGCAAGGGGTCGGTGCAGGAGTGCGGTAACTACTTTTTTTTCTTTCCAAGGAAAATGCATCGCATTATCACTATTTATTGAACACCCCTCGTATACGACATGTCACGGTAAACGAAACACGGTATATAATCATCATCGTCATCATCATTTCAGCCGGAAGACGCCCACTGCTGGACAAAGGCCTCCCCCAAAGATATCCACGATGATCGGTCCTGCGCTGCCCTCATCCAACCTATTCCGGCGATCTTGACCAGATCATCGGTCCATCTTGTGGGGACCACACCTACCAACATTGCGTCTTCCGGTACGCGGTCGCCATTCGAGGACTTTTCTGCCCCAACGGCCATCAGTCCTTCGAGCTATGTGCCCAGCCCACTGCCACTTCAGTTTTGCAATCATCCGGGCTATGTCGGTTACTTTGGTTCTCCTGCGAATCTCCTCATTTCTGATTCGATCTCGCAGGGAAACTCCGAGCATAGCCCTCTCCATTGCCCTCTGAGCGACCATGAGCTTTCTCATAAGGCCCATAGTTAGCGACCACGTGGTGAGGTTAAATACGAGAAATTCTGGCGGCGGATATCGCGAGTCAAGGACTTAACCCGACACTACACCGTAGATATCCCAGACGTCAGTCTGTACGAGATTAGTGTGGCCCTCAAACAGCATAAAACTTTGTATTTACTAGTTATTAACACCATAGACCACATACAAACGCTGCGGCAGGTTATACAGAAGACGGAGGAGTATAACCAGCCACTATGCTTGGAGTTCGTGGACTATGAGAAAGCCTTTGATTCGATCGAGACCTGGGCGTTGCTTCAGTCTGTTGAAAAGCATCGTCTGGGGACTGGAGGGTCATTTGACGTCTCACATCTATCAATTTGAGAGTAGAATCTGAGATTTTTCCGGTTCTTTTTGAACGGCTGGCCTTGAAGAACTTAGACCCGACCGTTTGAACAGCTTCCACGAACCTGTTATTATACTCGTCCAATTAGAAACCCGTCAAAAAGAAAAGCTATGTCAGTGAGTCCCAACAAAATCGGTGCTGCCATTTTCAGAGATTAGCCGGAACAAACAGACAGACAAAAATTGTAAAAATGTTGAATTGGTATATGTACCGTGTATACGTCCGAATGCACTTAGTAAAAAGCGGTTATTTTAATATTACAAACAGACCCTCCAATTTAATTTATTTGTATAGAAGAAAAGTATATAAATAGTATATCTGTTGTCTAGTACCTACCTATAACACAAGTGCTATGCTACTTGCTGTGGGACTAGATGGCGCTGTGTGAATTGTGCCAGTTTATTCATATTAAGCAGTTGGTCAATATAAGCGGAGTCATAATAACCGGATTCTACTGTACCATATTTGGTTTGAAGGGGCTAAAGCGCGCAAACTCATTCCGAGAGATAAACCTTACCTTGAAACTTCGTTGATTATTGAACAAGATGCACCGGGCATCAGAGTTTTTGGTAGGACCTCAGTTGGTATTTCCTTTATTAATGGAAAAAACAATGATGACTAATTACAGAAAAATATTTACGTGGACAAATAGAGTGTGTATATGATAACCATATCGCGCCGATCGATTGATAACGTTGATTTATATAGAATAGGAGGATATCGAACAAGATATTGTTTGGACAATAAAACTGTCAGGTAAGTACTATTGCTTAAAATAATAATCATACCTCTAAATTTCAACATTCCTGTAATTTTTCAAACTCGGACTTGGAGCCCTACCTCCTAGTTGGTATTTCGCTTTTTACGAAAGGCCTCCTCCAGTGCTAGGGGGTCAGTTATTCTCCGCTCATTCACGATAAAAAAATAAACCTGATTTTTCACATCTTAACTCTAAACCTACGTGGTATGGCCCCAAGCCCGTCTGGATGGTGACCACCTTTGGTCTTAAGTATGCCGCCATACTAAATTTTTGTTGTGTTCCGGCATTAGTGACTCGAGTTCCTGTACCCTTATGGGACAGTAGCGTGTTGGAGATGCCACTGTCGTTGCAAACACCCTTAGGCGACGGTAACTGCTAAATTCTAAGCAGTCTGTCTGCTGTCCTACTGCAATAAAAAAAACGCTATTTTTAGAATTGTTCGTGGTATTAAAACGACGATATATTATTATGAATCCTCGTCGGAAATGTTGTCGATTTTAACCTGTTAGCCGGATGACATAATACTTCGTCATACACTAAGTACTACTCCAATGGATATGACGACATTTATCGACATGGAAATTTGAAATATCATTATTTAAATTCGTTCAATATATGTTTTCTGCTTTAAAGTTGTTTAATTTACATACAACATACATACAATACAATACATTACATGTCATAAAATAGTTTGTCGAAATAAATAAAATTAATAAGTTAACAACCATTTATTACTTGAGGTGTGATGATATTAGTTCTAATTATGAAAAAAAAATCCCCCTTGTGAAACCAGTTGAACTAAAAGTTTATTCCCGGTTGACAGGTTAAAATTGGATGACTCCTCTGTCCGAGGAGTGCACGGGTGTGCGCACCCGAGGAGCCCGAGCATTCGTCGCCTCACTCCCCTCTCCGTCCGTCCTACATCCTTTCCAACTTAGCTCTCTGTTCGTGGCGTGGTCCCCGGTGGGATGGTTGCGAATACTGATTGGGGTTCCGGGTTCTGCCCTGGGCCCTGATTTGGTAGTCGAAACCATGCATATTTCGACTGCGCCTGCACAGAGAATGTTCCCGGGGCGGGAATCGCATCCTCGCTGTCGGTTGGTCTTGCTGGGCCGGCTACGACGTCAGGCGACTCCCTGGTTTTTCTGGAGTGTCGTCTGGTAGTCGTACCCACGCCTGACTAGCACGCGACGGGGATGCGAGTCCCGTCCGGGATTGACCGCGGATCTGTCGCTCCCGGCCCTGGTTCTGTCCATGGTCGGGGGCGATCTTGGATGGACGGCCGTCGCCTCTTTTTGCGAGGCCGTAGTGTCTGCAAAGGAGGCGGCAGAGCGGGAGCGGGAGTCACCGCACTCCCCTCCCGCCAACGCAGGCCGCGTCATCGGCGCTGGAGGGCGGGCATCGACCTCCGGCCGCCGTAGAAAGCGGCCGCGGGCGGCCCCTCGGGGTAGGATCCACCGCCCGCACTATTGTCGCAAGGGAGAGGGCCGCGTGCTGTCCCGCGGCCCCCTTCAACTCCTAGAGTTGTTACAGAAGAGCGCCGGGGGGACGAAACCCTGACCCCCTGGCGCCAACACTTTAGAAGGGGCCCGTCTTAAGGCAAAGGGCGGGCCGGCGCCGGCCCGGGCCGCAAGATCGGCAGGCCATATATCCGTGGGCCCGGGCGTAGGCGATAGGAGAACAGCGGGGTTTTTAGTGGGTAGTCGGATGGTCGAACATCTTTCCCGGAGTCCCACATATCCCTCGGTCCCCCTGGGCCGGGGGAACCCATCAAGAGAGATTTTTCCCCGAGACCAAAAAAAAAAGATTAGATAGTGTTTTCTCTAAAAGCCTAGCAGTTAGACGCTGTAAATCTTATACACTACATCTTATTTAACCAACGAGGCTAGAGACAAACCGAGTCAAAAGACTTATGTATTTTATATTTCGATGCGCTGAATTTGATTTTGTGTAGAAATTGGTCATAATTTTGAGTAAATTTGAAAAAAGTTAATATAAACTAGAGTTATCCTAATGAAAACAAATTTCGAAATAGACCACGCATGTTCTTAATAACCCTAGGTTTAGTCAAAAGTACAAAGCACTTTTGTTGTGTTATTAACATTTATGCATTTTCTTTATAGACATGAAACTTCTAATAATTTCCGCCCTCGTGGTGATCGCAACAGCTGGCACTGTACCAGATGTACAAAAATCCATCATCTTACCTGAACCAGCGGTTTCCAAAGATGAAACTGCGTACGTTCCTCGCCCTGAACCAATCAGCTTTGGAATGATTATAGTACCTCAAGAAGTTCTGGACGCTGTAGCAGCTGAACAAAACGCTGAAATTCCTGAACCTATTGATACTGACAATGCAGTTAAAGTCGTCGACAGTGTTGCAGAACCTGCCAAAGTTGAAGGCTTCCAATTTGAACCAATCAGTGCTGGAGAGTTGGAGACTATTAGAGTTATGCTACCTGAAACTGTCCAGCCATTAAGTGAAGCGGACCCCGTGAGAGTTGTTGACGTCCCAATAGAATCACAAAATAACGAAGAAACTATTGTATATCCCGTTAGAATAATCGATGCGTCCGTGCCCGATATTCGCGCCCAATACCCGCATTTGCGTTTCCCTGATCCATACTGGCGTTAATTTTAGGACTTGCAAATAAAATTATTACTGTCATATAGTTATTTTGATTTATATAAATCACCACTGTGTTTGTGATGTAATGCAACGCCGAAATGCTATATTATTTACAAAAAATAGACCATTCATTAATTTTACGACTAGTACGGCGCGCAATGCGCAAGAGCACATCTCCTGTCTCGCTCACACAACTATTGTCTAATTTACATTTATCTAATGTCCGGACACCGAGCAGGAAGAATTTCGTACGTTGGCCTGTTATTATCTGTCTGTCACTCCCGCGTAAATATAATGCAGCTTGGCTCGCACAGAGCAATGACGGACGGCATTCAATGCTCTGTGCGAGCGAAGCCGCACTATATTTACGCAGGAGTGACAGAGATAGATAATAACAGGTCAACACCACGTACGAAATTCTTCCTGCTCGGCGTCCGTAGTTTAGTGTTAATAGCATCTTTTTATACACTATTTTTATAAATATAATAAACAAATATTGCTCAAATAAATCATGGAATCCTGGAATTAACAAGTATATGACTTTTATTGACAACAGGACTTCAAGGGAGAACTCCTCTGCCTACATCCCCTGCACCTCAAACAGTGATTAATTCCACGCAGGCTATCATGAGCAAATATAATAAGAATTAATTATAAAATGGTATGCTTCTTACAACCTTCATCAGCTCGAGGTATGTTGTCAAATATTGTCACTGGCCTAAATTTGTCAGTCATGAGGCTTTCCATGGGCAACTGTCACTTGACCTCCACCCTTGTAAGTATGTGCCCTTTGGTTTATTATTGCCTGTGGACTAGCGAATGGAGTGATCATTTTAATATTTTTTACCATTGGAAATTGATGGGTTAGCTTTTTCCTGATATTAGACTGGGACTACAAAAAAAAAAGACTAGGGACTAGAAAAATCGAATGATAGTGATCATCAAAAAACAAACATTTGAAGTACAAACTGAAAAGCTAATATATAATTCTCAAAATCATTGCGTTTCTGCCTGCCGCGGCCTGTAAAAGGAAATTGTCACTAAACTCAACAAATAAACCATTTTCGAGCTTGTGGCCAACAAACAGACCAGATCGCGCCTGCGGCGATTGTGCTTACAAAATGTTGCCAGGAGAGTGGCAATTAAGCGTAACAATACGCGATAGATGTAAGCAAATGGAAATTTATATTAATGTATGGTCATAAAATAGAAGACACATGTAGTTTAAATATTATTATAGGAAATTGAATAAAATATAATAAATAAGTAGTTATAAAATACGAAATTTAAAGAAAATATAAAACTGAGGCTGTAAAATAAATGTAAAAATACATTAAAACAAAAACTGTAAACCAAAAAGTCTGACAAAATTAAATTTAAAGTAAAAATAGGTTTCAAATAAAAGATAAATAAAATTGTTATGATGGCAAAAAGAACTGACAGGGCTAAAAAAAGAAACGTCAAAAAATTTGTTTGCCCAGTATAGAGAAAAACAATCATTGCATATTTCAATATAGAAGCACAAATAAAACTATAAAAAAAGAAAAAATTTAAACTATATTGATTAAAAGCTAAATCTACACTATTTACATTTTTCAATTATTTTAAAACATAATCATCTGGGTATTCCATAACTTTAGGATAGCTCTTCACCTCCTCTTCTGGGATATGGTCTAATCTAGTTGGAACCAGTCTAATATGCCGGATCTGATTGGTTACATTCTGGAGGACATCTTCTGGAACTTTTTCTCCAGGGTATATGAAGAGCCTTTCCATTGTGTGACGCCTTTGGAGATTACCTTTCATTGCTCTGTACACAGCTTTCTTTATTATCTGCAAAACAAAATTCTTATATATAAAAAATTTAACCACCGAAAAAACTCAAAAACAAAAAACAAACCTTTTTTTTATTAACCTATAATCTATTAACTACTACATGCTTAAATAATTCTATCAAAAGTTATGCATGGTCATAGATATAATCAGTGAGTGAACAATCATTCTGTTTTTGTACCCATTGGGTTGGTATTTTTTTAAATAATTTTTAAAAGGAGTGCCCTGTAAAAAGTTATGTGTGGTCTCATACATAAAAAAAAGAAAAAATATATATGTGTCGAATTGAGAACCTCCTCTCTTTTTTTCAACAATTAAAAAGAGAAATTCTTCTCAAATGAAGTCTATATTATAATATATCCATTGAAAACTGATTACAGCTTAATCATTTAGAACAACACACCAGATATATTGACCAACAGCAAAGGTCCAGGTTGAAATTTTTCACCGGAAAGATCGCCAGTGGTTAAGAGCTATTGGGTTTTTCAACTAAATTAGAGTAGTTCCTTTGATATCATTATAATTGTGTACCAATACATATTTCAAGTGTTTTCTTCATATCACTAATAATGCTGTAATTCTCATAGTAATAGAAGCCTGTGCAATACTTAACAACTGATTCTTGATGTTTGTAAACACTTCACTGTAGTGAAAACTTATAATTACAAATAAACATTTGGGTGATGCTGATGAAGCAACAAGCATAATAAAAAACAAAAAACTTTACCATAGTAGGATCCTTGTTATGCAGTTCCCACGCTAGAGTCCAAGAGGCACCCCCTGGATATCCAGTGTGATGGAAATACGCCCGTTTCCGCCAGTCATCACCTCTTAACGCTATTTCTTTACTATTAATGCAGACTACCACATCCCCACAGTCGTTCATTGGATGATAGATAGGTTTATGCATTCCCATTAGGTATTTCTTGATAATGTTAGCTGACTCGTACGGATCCTGCCATTTGCAGTCAAAGATATGCCAGGTTCGTGCAAAAGTAGCCCATTGCTGGAATAATTGTTTATTTATTTCACTTGTTCAGTGTTAAGGAATTATGTACCTTTTTATGTATAATTTAAATGAATATACTATACCTGAACCCTTTTTGCTGCAGACATTATGCGAATTTATATGAGAAATAGATACAATCGTCGAATTTCTTGTGATTTGACGAAATAAAACAAAATTCTTTACTTACACTAATTTTAGGTTAGACCTGAGATAATTATTAGTGAATTAGGTGTCAAATTTATTCTTGTTATTTTGGCAAAAGACTAGGCAAAGGGCGTGGTATGTATAGACTATTTTCAAATTTAATAAGCCGACTAATTACAAGGGCCTTTAGTCAACATTTCATACAATATTTTTCACTTCACATTTTTTTAACACGCTTTTATTAGTTTCACTTCTGTTGTTATTATATAACGCATAGTTCAAAATGACCCTGTAACGCATCATAATGTTTTATTTTACAAGACCCCCTACCCTCCCTCCAAATTCGTTACGTATTACTTGAACGCTCGAAAATTAAATAAAATTTCTTCGAGACCGGCAGCGCGTTGGTGGTGCCTCTGGTGCTGTAAACGTCCATAGGCGACGGTGACCACCTGCCAGGGTGGGCCGTTTGCCTGTCTGCTGAACTCAAGCAATAAAAAAAAAATAATAATAAAAAGTGAAAAATGTTTATTGGGAATAAATTTTAAAGTATTTACTGTGGGAAAAAAGTGGAGAATAGTATTGTGGAAAAAGTCAAAATAGGGGTGTATGTAAAAAAAACATTTTAATATCATTCAAAATTTGTAATTAATAAATTCAACAATATTGTCATAGAATTAAAAGCAAATTACTTAAACGTAATTTTTATCTATTCACTTAGATGTAAGTCCTTCCTCAACGTATATGCTGCTTCATGCATCATATTCATCATTTCGCTCAAAGCATCGGTTCATTCTTCAGGAAGTTTTCAATCGCTTGCTCCCTCGCGTCTTGCCATGTGTACAAGTCCCTGTACAACGTACGAACGTACTTCATAGGGTCTTGTTGTTTCACGAAATTGAATACATCAGTCAGCTTCGATTGATCCTTGCTTTTCAAGTACAATCTTAGACATCTGTAAACAAAAACATAGTTTTCAATAATCAGCATAACAGTTCCATACTGTAATTTTAGTACACAAATAGTACATCATGATTAAAAATAACAATCAAAAAGTATTTGTTTGTTATGTATAAACTCTGAAACTATAGAAACTTTCAAATAAGTAATGTGCAGTAGTAATACTCCGCGAATTAGACTTACAAGGATCATCCCTCTATCGCATAAGTCAGGGTATTTACTACTAATAAAAAAATATAAGTATATATATTATTTTTATTTTAGGAGTGAAAATTTCAATTTCTTAAACTATGGGGAATTTAAATGCAATTTCGAATTTAATTAGAATAAAATAATTTTTACTTGATAAATAATAAAAAATGGAACATAATAGCATAATAAACATCCAAAAATTGTACTAGTGTTATTCACAGAATCCTCCAGTTCCAAAAATCTAACCATGGACCATTGCATGTTTATTTTTCATATTTATCTTATATAAAATCCAATACAGAATCTCAGGGTAGTAGCAGATCAAAACAAATAATGCCCTCGCCACTTGAAAACTGGACAGTAATACTTTAAGTTCAACTACTGGCATAAATTGGAGTTTATTACCTATACAATTTCACTTCTTAGTTCTACAATTCACTATTTAGTTCTTAGCACTGTCAATCTTATATTCTACACCCATAATGTGCTATGTCTCAATAGGCAATGTTGGTCTATCGATCAATTCTTGCGACAAATTGATCCTTTGGTGGGGTGTGAACACCTTGACATACTCATAGCTTATAGCAGCACTTTGTTTATTTTTGTTAGAAGGGAGGTAACAGCTTCTGTCATGCACGTGTCATAGCTGATATTAAGTATATTTTTAAAATTATTTATTATTAAAAGAAATGTGTGTATGCAATTCACATACGGCAAGTGTGAGTGAGACTTCAGAAAACTACTTTTCATATATTAGTGTATACAAGCTACAAAAACCCAAACAAAGAGGAGACGAAAATTATAGGAAACCCTGTCTACTTGTATTCATTCTCTCACAGGTCAAATCCTATTTAAGAATAAGTTTTTTATTTGATGTGGCTTTTTTGTCATAATGAATTTTCAAACCACAATAGCGCTAACGAAGTTTCACTTAAAAATTAAAAAACAACATAAGTATAGTAGACTCGTTTATATTTACATATAGCCATTCCCGTCTGCTTCGCTGGTGGAACAAAAGTAAATTAACAGAATATAGTAAATTGATAAAATATGAGAAGTTTTCCTATGCATGTACGCTACACCACTTGACCTTCTTCGCAGCAAGAAAACACATAACTGAACACCTAGTGCTTATAAAAATCTTTGTTTCTTAAAACTTTAATAACTTTGTATTAAATGAAGATTTTACAATATTTTTTTTTAAAAAGGCCACATGTCTAAAAAATAAAACTTAAAAATGTAACTGAAATTTAACTAGTTCTTTTGCCGTGATGCGCGCACAACTGCAGACCTCTATCATTTTATTTATATAGAAGAAGGTAGATGAATCATTCAACGTACGGATTGGGCCTTTCCTTGAGGGTAAAGACAATATACATGCCATACTTATCCACGGCAGATTGGCAAGTTATATACACTGATGAACTCATTGGTTTCCATAATATGTTTTCTTTCGTCGCTGGTATGTGGCAATAATATTATAAAAATGCCTAAATGTTACATGCCATCGTAACCAAACCCGTAACTTTTAGATCTCTAAACGTGATCTCAGCTGGCTACCAAATACTACTTATTAGAAATGTAGAAAAATAATTAAATATAAGTTCTGTGTCAATTGTCAATTTACACAACGCCATCTAGTTGCAAAGCGAAAGAACTTTTGTGTTATGGATATTACACAAATGATATGTATGTATCCTACTTATTTTGTTCAAATGGCGTTGTTTGAAGTGGTCCAGTACAGTGGAATCCGTGTATAATGACATCAAAGGGTAATGACAAACACGTCATACTAAGCGGGCGTCATACAAAACATTTTGAAGAAAAATAAACAAACCTCTTGTTTTATTTAGGTATAGGCTCAGGATAGGCATCTTTGGTGTCAAACATTGATCACGTGTATTTTTGATTTTATATTAAAACAAACGATTAAAATAATGAAATAATTATGAAATCACTTAAATTATGTGTTCGCAATTATTTCCACACAAACTACGTCATTGTACAAAAATAATAGCGCCGGATCTCGACGATTCGTTGCGAATGCGAACGCGGTACGCCGGCAATTCTCACTTCCAAAAGTCCCTTTCTACCCTACTACCTACATGCCTCGCTTCCTACCGACGCGACGACTAAAGATGAGGTGTATTTACGCTACCAGGTTTTAAAACCAGGTTTTCACTTCGAATTGCGGCGCCCTGGTACGAGCAAAAAATACTTGCAACTATGAAAGTATATGTGCTGAAGTCGGATGCTCAAAAAACTTGAACACACATGAAAATACTGCATAGGAAAATGATTCATATTTTATTAGGAATAAAAAACACAATCGGATTTGTGAATAAAAAAATACTTTGAACTTCAAAGTATTTTTTTATTTATACGATTTTGCTCCTTATTCGTCATGGAATACGGGTTGAATTCCTATGCAAGTATTTTCAAATTTGAATACCGCGGCGTCTTAGCAGTACAAACGCGTACGGGGCTCGGCGCGTTGACGCACTTGATTGCCCAGGATTGCCGAGCCCGAGTATTTCCGATGAAAGCTGAATGCATGAACCGAAAATTTAAAGCACATGCCATCCGATTGGGCCGGGAACTTGTCAATCAAATAAGCTAACATAACTGAAACAAAATTAGGAACATAATTGCGTAAACATGCATTCATAAAATATCTTTTGATTATTACGCGCCATTCACCCTTATATCTATATCCAAAAGAGACATTATTGCCAGTATTTTATTAAAAAATTGTAAGTATTATGAGTTATGTTTTCGAGAAAGTAAAAGTTTTGTTTCGTTTTTTGTCAATTCAGTTGTTATTGCGTATGACCGTGACCTATTTTTCAAATAGTTAACTACCGATTTTGCGTGTTTATTGAATTTAAAGTCAATTTTTAAATAAAACTGAACATTATAGTGTTTATTAGTTGGAAATAACGATTTTCAAACTGTAAATAATAGTGTGTGTTATTAGTGTTTTTGTGTATAGATAAAGTTTGGCGTGGGATCATTTTGTGGTTATAGGAGAAAATAAAGTAGAATGCAAGATGTGCAAAGTAATTATAACGTACAAATCTGGAGTGTCAAACCTTACTAAACATGTACAGAGAAAACATATGTCTGTTAATTTAGTGAGAAGGGAGCAAGAAGTGGCGCGTCAAGAAGTATCAGAGCATGCTTCACAAAGTACACACTTATCGACCACGTCCAATACTCCGCTGCAATCTGTCGCACCATCGACATCTATACTCTGTCCACTTTAAAAAATAAAATGTAAATAAACAAACTTAACAAACCAATGTTTCTCAAACAAAGCTAGAATAAAAACAACATGGCTGGTATAATCCGACCTAATAATAAAACACTCCTTCCAATCGACAATAGTACATTGAACACAGTTGAATAGTACACTAATAATTACCAGCATATAAACCAGTATAATAAAAACCAGTGAGAGATTTGAAAACATTGTCTTTTTAGGTTCTTTATAATTTAAGTTAGTTATTACAATTAATGTTGTAAATATGTAAATTTTATATGCATTATATTTATCATTCATAATTGTAAAAATAAAATTATTTTATGTTTTTTTTTTCTAAAAATAAGGAATAGTAATATAAAAAAAATTAGAATATAGGAGATATTTCTAATAAATAATTAAAAGTTGCTATGTTAATTTTTTTTTTATATCATGTTGATTATTGTAAAATCGACATCCAAAAAACCCTTTTTAAGATTTGTTTACATTTTATTTTTTGGTAAAATGGATAAGGTATGATATATAACATAAGTTTATACTCGTTGCATATATGTGAGATGATATTTATGGTTTTAAATCAGTACTATAAAATCGTGATTTTGATCAACTTTCAACCTAATGCAGAGCTTTGTAAAATTTGAATTTCGCGGTAACTGAAGACACTCCCCATTAAAAGTAAGAAGGAAAGATTTCATTTCATGAACAAAAAATTTAAAAAACGTCCAGAATTGTGGCCCGACTTGAACTAGTTATTCATTTCATACATATATTGATACTTAAAAATCTTAAACTAACAAATACTTTCAAGTATTTTTTTTAAAACCTGGTTTTTGAACCATAGACATGGTATTTTTCCGTACTCGTACTTACTGTGGTGTACGAATAATATTTATTAATATATCTGTAGGTAGTTACTTAATAAAATCAGTTCGATTCTCAACTACGCGTTTAATTGATCGATCCCACAACAAATAAGTAAATATCCAACTCTTACTTAGAAGTGAAGCCCTGAAGTATGTCTATTGGTAAACTAAACTGCAACTAATGTCTTGTACCGATATATTTATAAAGTTTTAAAATACCACTCAGACAGCGACAACACCCCACTCTCCCCCTTACGAGGAAGCGAACGATCATCGATGGCTAACGGTGAACCACCGCTGCCCTTCTCACGCTCAGGGTGCCGCGCTACGTCTCCTCATCGTGGCTTACTGGGACTCACATATTGTGATAGTCTCGGGAAGAGCTTACTATAGAAATGATCCTATGAAGTAAGGTCTTACTGTTAGTATTACACGAATTCAGGGTCATTAAACCATGCGAGGACTTGTTAGCGCGATTTAGAGATTGAACAAAATTGTACAGCGACATCTATTGAAATTTTTATATAACAAAATGCCAATGAACAGATATAGCGGATAATAGCTGGGTCGATTTAAGGTAACTTAGTCATGAAATTACTTATCTATTGAGTAGTGCATCATTTCTTAACATGTAATTTTAATAATAAAATTAATTCCCAATGACGTTAATATTTATATTGTACAATTTGGTTGAATTGTAATAAATAATGCTTGTGTTGCTTATATATATAATATTACGTATTTACGATTGTTAGTCATAATTAAAGTTTTATGATTATGCGATTATTTACAGAACTAAAAAATTACGTACGTGAAATATATGTATGCGTATTTAGTTAGCAATTTACTGTTTCAAATTGTAATCGTAGGACAACTATTTTAATTATATATTCGTAAACTAAGACTATATTACAGCTTTTTAATGACTTCAACAACATTATAAATAGATAAATGTTTTTGTTATCTTTGTTATTAATGCACATTAACACTAAACCTACAGTAAGCAATAAAACGACGACTCTTATTGTCCCTGCAAATGGCAGACAGCTGACGAAAAAATTATTAATTGTGATCTATTTAAAAATGGTTCTAAGTTTAGTTATTATAATTAAATTATTTTTAATATTTGAATAATATAAATATATTTAATCAACCAATGAAATAATCTAAAATAAAAAATATTATCTTTAGAAATTTTCTCTTTAGATTTTGGAGTTTTTATGTGATGTCCATTTTTTTTACATCAATTAACAATATTATCATATAAATAACAACATATAATGATTAATGAGCAAAAAAAAATTGAGCGGAACCATCATCAGAACATTACTTAATAAGATTTTCATAAATGGTGGTAACTGTCTTTTTAGAGGAAATAAATAATTAAAATTATAAAATTATTCAATTTTTAATCAAAAATTTACAAATTGGGGAGTGTTTTAATTAATGCCATTTGAAATTACTTAAATGATAAACAATTTCCCGTTAAGTCATAAAAATCATAAAAATTTATTTCAAAGCGGATATATCTCTAACTAAAATTTTTTTGTCAGCTGTCTGCTATTTTCAGGGACATCCCTTTTAAAACATTTTGCCCGAATATTTTAAATGACATTTAATACATTATCACTTACCATCATTGCTTATATTAAAGATTACATCGAATGTATTTTAAATTGTTTATTCGTTTAATCTAATAAGATTGTGCTAAATGATATTTATACGCGATATACTTACTTATATATTTTGAAGACGGGTCTCTTGACCCACTGTGATAGGATTTGGTATAAGTACCCTTTTAGGACAGCAGCGTGTTCGCAATGCCACTGGCGCTGCAAATAGTCATATGGTCCTTTCCAGTACACAAACTTAAACTTAAGGATATGACCCTACGCTGTTTTAAAGTTCACGAACCAATTTAGAGTTTTCAATTTAAATCTGTATAGAAAGTTTGCATACTTGGTTAAAATATTTATTTCAAAGTCGTCTATTAGTTTGATGCAGTTTATGAGTCCGTCAGTGTAGTTTTTATTTGCATACTTTTATTATTTAATTGTTTCGGAATTGTTGCGGAAGAAATTAGCACTTTTTTTTCGCGTTCTAAACTTCAGAAAGATTTTTGTTTTGTTATAACTTTGTGGATTATTTTAAGGACTTTTTATTTTTTATTTAGCTTTGATCTAAGGGCATTAGTACGTATGCACGTTAAACATCTAATAGTTTTTATTTATATATTTTTTTTATTATTTAATTGTTTCGGAATTGTTGCGGAAGAAAGTACCTATCACTTTTTTTCGCGTTCTAAACTTCAGAAAGATTTTTGTTTTGTTATAACTTTGTGGATTATTTTAATGGACTTTTTATTTTTTATTTAGCTTTGATCTAAGGGCATTAGTACGTATGCACGTTAAACATCTAATAGTTTTTATTTACATACTTTTATTATTTAATTGTTTCGGAATTGTTGCGGAAGAAAGTACCAATCACTTTTTTTGGCGTTCTAAACTTCAGAAAGATTTTTGTTTTGTTATAACTTTGTGGATTGTTATGGACTTTTTAATATAAAATTTTGATATGTAGAAAATCATAAAAAATACAAGCGTTTTTGAAACATTTACTAGACTATAGCTACACAAGAGTACAAAGTAGCA
Source organism: Malacosoma neustria (assembly GCA_963693495.1). Taxonomy (NCBI): domain Eukaryota; kingdom Metazoa; phylum Arthropoda; class Insecta; order Lepidoptera; family Lasiocampidae; genus Malacosoma; species Malacosoma neustria. Next base: position 5,616,389 of record OY856389.1, read on the forward strand.
TAATGCGAATTTATTAATCATCTGTCTATTGTAGAATTACCGTACCGCGGTATTTTACTACTACTTTTGACTAAAGATTTTTAAATCTGACTTGAAAACTGTTATATTTATGAACTTATTACTAAGAAATATAGTGTGATATGTACTTTTTAAAGCACAGGATTTTATACTAAGATAAACAATTCGAACATCATGAATCTGACTGGAAATGAGCGATACAAATTGTATATAGATACGAAATCTATATATTGGTACAATATCTGAAAATCGCTTACTGACTCGTTCGTAATCTATGTATTACCAGTATTACAATATTTTTAGATATTTGCGATGTAACGAATACTCGCTCACTCGTCACGCGAGACGATACCTACGCATCGGCCGCATGCGAGAGGAGATACAGAATATCAGATTTTTAACTGATTAAGTAATTTTAAATATTAACTTTGCATAAATAAAGCTTAGTTTCACTTATGTATTAAACATGGTATCCAAGAAACAGTGTTGCAAATCGCCCGTTGAAAATTTAGAAAATAAATCGGTCATCACGACCGGTGGTTGCTCGAGTCCTGCCTGTACCACGTCTCCTTCTGTAAGAACCTGTCTCCACAAACCTTTTGTATAGTCTAGAAACCGTAGACTGGTTTAAATTTAAATTTCCACCAATCGTTCGTTGATCCAAGCCCTCCCGCACCAATGCTACAATTTGAGCCGCTTGTTCGGACGAAGTATCCATATTATGGTTCAAAAACTCTCGATGAGTTAAAAAAACTAACCCAATAATTCTGCTGGTAACAATAATTCAAATGACAAAAGAATAAAAAATCAATGAGAATCAATTTAAAACTTTACTATAAATAACACGCAAATCTGATACTACGAGTAAATTTTCTTTTCCCGGCTATATTCATTTGTTTTACTGCAGTTCTATTTTTAAATTTTCCTTTTTTTTTTGAGATTAAGAGCCAGTCTCTCCATATTTATATAATTTAATCTAAAAAGTTTGCATACTTATTAAAAAAAATCATTTCAAAGTAATTCTGAAGTTTGATGCAGTTTATAAGTCCGTCAGTATATTTTCAAAATGACTACTTCTACCAATATCTGTCAATAAAATATTTATAACAATTGACAACACGCACCTTACACTTTTTTACAATAAAATTCATTTTTTTATTCTAATGGATATTAAGCATAAAACAGATTTTTCCACTTTTCCTCCATATAAACTTTCACTGTGCTAAATTTCATACTCCTCTGTCGGCGCAATTTTCATTCGTAAAAAGAGGTACAAAGTTTTCGCTTCACGTCTAAAGAATTCACCCGTGTTTCTAATGAACAATGGCGATCATGGTGGACGGCATGTTTGCGCCTGAACGAAAATTATAGGCAATGTTGATAATCAATTATACAACTAGATGGCGCTTATGGGAATATTAGCTCGCGCGAACATTTCTCAATGATATATTGTATACCCAAATCGGATTTATACACTTTTTGGGGATCTTGCTCATTTCAGAGGTCGTTGTTGTTGTTGTCGGGTGGTCGTTTTGGTAGTGTTATTTATTCATTAGTTGAAAGTAGTGGTTGTTGCTTGTTGCATTCAAAGTTAATGAGTTTGTTTTAGAGTCCTTGGAATTAGGGATGGTCGATATTAGAAAAACATCGATGTTGACATCGATGTAAACATCGACTTCAAAGTATCGATGTACGATAAACATCGATAACAAAACATCGATGTTTAAAAACATCGATGTTTTTGGTAAGAAATAAAACTGTCTATTTTATTTTATTAATTTAAACTGCGCTTTACGGATTATAAGCGGGCGTTTAATTATTGGACTTGACTCCGACATTTCGGTTGGTTTTCAGCAGTATATTGACGACAAAACTCGGATTACAAATGTCAATAAGAACATTACAATTACATCTACCCTCAACTTATTTAATTGCTATTTTAATTTATTTTGTTTACGGTTACAATTAGCTCTATGGGGACCTAGTCGATTTTAAAGCCATCCTCATACCGTATATTTGTATGATGTGGAGAAAAAGACTGGCAGAGAATCTCCACTACACGGTCCCTAACCTAATACTTTATGCAGGGTGACTTTGACAAATCCGACCAAATTCACACAGAAGAATCTTTAGTAAGAGTTATGAGAAACATGTATTTTAGTTTAGTATCGCATAGTACAAAAATGTTGAGTAATCAGCATCACAAAGTCATTTAAAGAACTCGCAATTTACGTATTACGGCGCGAGAGTGTCAATAACCTCTCTATCGGTACAACAAAAAACTGGCAATAACTTATTAAGCAGCCGAGGACGGCGGTCATTGCACCGGGTGAGCGAATACGCACTACTCATTTATGCGGGAGCGACAGAGACAGGTAATAACAGGTTAATGCACGGAGTTTGGATCATATGACTATTCTGTACGATTGAATTAGTGATCATATTTTCCTTGGAATGAAATATTTTATTTTGAAAATTTTACATAAATTTTTTTTGCAAAAATGGGTTCCTTAAATGATGTTTAGTGCGTGAAAAAAATTTGGACGGGTTTATCAAAGTCACCCTGTATAATGTCAAGAGAGGGATCAAAATATTAAGTGAAAGGAATAACTATTAAAATGAAAAGGAAAAAACTAAGATGTGTTCCGGCTCACGCAGAAGGCACTCACGATGTCTCTCGGTCTGGTACCTATTGTTCGCTAGGCTTGAGATTTTGATTATGGGATTATGGGGCCCCAAACTTGAGGTACTTGCCAACCAACTTCTCTATTTAAATTTGGGTATTTTCCGATTTCAATAGCCTCGCGTAATCTTTTTAGTGTAAAACGATTCTCTTTCGCGAGGATTTGCGGTTATGTAGTACGGCTTACTTTGATTACGTTAATCAGTGTCATCTAGTTAAAAATAGTTGTACTACCTAGGGACTCAATAGCTAGAAAGTACATCCACTGTTAGATGGCCCTAAAAGATATATGGACGTTTCGATAATTCGATATTTTGTTCTGATAAAATCCATGTGTCGATGTTATCGAAACCAAAACATCGATGTGTCGATGTTATCGAAAACAAAACATCGATGTAAAAACATCGATGTTTTCCAGCTAAACATCGATGTTTATTCAACATCGATGTATATCGATCATCCCTACTTGGAATTTGTAGTTTGTTTTGTACTATTACTAAGACATGTACATACAAAATGTCCGATTGAACATTGAACGATTCACTTCCCTATCGGAATCATGTTCGCGGACTAACATCTAGTTCCACTAGTTCAGTCGTTTTATTTCTGTCCATATTTCATGTCATAGTCATAATAAAATAGGTCCCTAACTCCTTACAGTTTCTCGGTAATTGAAATGCATGTAGATAATTTATTCATTATTAAAACTAAAATCGTCAGATAATTTACCTTCATACTTTACAGGCTTAGGACTGTAAACCAAGACAAGAGACTAAACTTAAATTTACTAGGACAATAGAATAAGCTACAACACTAATTATTATTATAGAAATGATTACATAAATTAACATCAAGCTGAAAATGAGTAAAATTGTTGAAAACATAATTTAAAATAACATTTCAAAGTTACGTTAGTTAGTTAAAGGGACTTGGAAAATTTTTGACTCGAGGTCAAAAGTGGGTTTTTCGTGATTTTCACTAATAGGCGTCTCTAACGTAAAACATAATAGTTACACTGTGCATTAAATTGCATAACAGAAGAAGGAACGTTCCAGGTATAATATTTGCTTGGTTCGGGAGGACTCGGTCGGTTCGGTACATGTTCAGAAATTCGTTCTCATCGCACAGGACATGTGGAACTATTTCATTTGACGCAGCGGATTGGACGGACTTGTTTCCAATGGTGAACATAGTTCCTGCAACTATTACGATCCGGAACTACACAACTCTAATTTGTGCTGGGTTTGTAAATAAAAACATTTTAATGTCATTCAAAATATGTAATTTAAAAAATTCAACAATATTGTCATACAATTAAAATCAAATTACTTAAACGTAATTTACATCTATTCACTTAGATGTAAGTCCTTCCTCAACGTATACGCTGATACATGCATCATATACGGTTCATTCTTGAGGAAGTTCTCAATCGCTGGCTTCCTCGCGTCTTGCCATGCGTACAAATCCCTGTACAATGGACGGACGTACTTCATTCGGCCTTGTTGATTTACAAAATTGAATACATCCGTCAGCTTCGACTGGTCCCTGCTTCTCACGCACAATCTTAGCCATCTGTAAAAAAAAACATAGTTTTTTAATAATCAATCAGCACAACAGTACCTTATACTACTGTAATTACGGCACACAAAAAAGGGGTTTGTACATTTCACGCCACAAGCTTCAGTCCAAATAAACTTCAGATTCGGATTCAACGGATTGAATTTTTTTATAACCAAAACACTCAATTTTTCACCCGTTTTTTTTGCTATTTATTCGAGATTTTGAGGGTGTACGGTCAAAACTGACTTCAGATTCGGATTCAGCGGGTCAAAATACATGTCGGTTGGAAGGTGGCGTCAAATGTACAAACCACTTTTTTTGTGTGCCAGTGTAATTATTTGTGTAAATAAACTTTGAAATTGTAACATATTTTTTAAACTAATGAATTTCTTAAATTGTCCGTGGATATGAATGCGAACATCCAAACTATAAGTAGCGGCGTACTGTAAAACCCCGACTTACGCTAATCGGTTTTACGCGAGTTCGACTTACAAGGTCGGTCCCATCTATCTTCTAAGCCGGTGTATTACTGTACTGTATTAATTATTAATTAATTTATTTATTAAACCATATCCAAAAGGTACAATTATAACATAATGGTGACAATGCACTGCAAGTTATAAAAACTGTGCTGCAGTGACATCGTCTACTTCCGGACATTACATACATAATACATATAACAAAGGAAAATAAAGCGCGTGTGTGTGTGCTATGTACTTCATTTACCTAATTTCTCGTGACAAATTTTCGATTTTATCGTATGACAGTGATTTAAGCCACCAGTTATTTTATTTTACATCGATAAAAGGTAGATGGAAAAATGCTGTCTTGTTAAATTTGTCGTTGACTAGCACTCAAAAGGATCAGTGTCGAGAGGCAAAAGCAGTTCTCCTGCACTCAATCGTACAAACTCTGTCGAATCTACGTTTAGACAAAAGTGGACTGTCGAACGGTAGCTCTTTGTGTTTACGAATAGTCACGCCAAGGATATACAGTTATCTTATGCTTCCGAGTAAAGCGAAGATGTGGGGGGGATGTGACACGGGGATTTCCCCGCAAGCACCTTAAGCACAGCTCTGTGCTTTTTCCAGACGGAGCCTGTTACTGCTTGACGTTCCACCCCAAACACATATGCAATAGGTGATCATGGATTACGCTAGTGCAAAATAACCATTTTTCAGAAATTTTTTATTTGCTGCTTTCCTTAGGTTTTTAAAATGAATGCGAGTTTTCCAGTTCAGTGAATTGTCAAGCCAAACACCTAAATATTTAAACATTAAATAAAAATATATACCTCCTATATTTTACTTTTACAAGTGAAAGTTTAAATTTCTTAAACAGTGGCGATTTTTTGTTACCTTACAAATAATAAAAAGGAATACAAACATACAATACATCTGAAAATCGTACTAGTGTTATGGGTTAATAGAATCACCGGGTTCCAAAAACCCGACCAGAGACAATATCGGAATTCTCCATATTTGAGGTGTGAAGCAAAACCCACTCAACAATTTTTTTTTTTTGGATATTCGTAAATTGAACTCAACCCGTGCCGATTTAGCGGGATTTGATTCGAAGCGCAAAATAAAATGGTTGAATATATTATTAAAGTATATAGAATATAGAGGCATTTGTGCGATAAAAAGTTGATAGCTATGTAGATTGTTTAGTGTTTTCTAATGATATGTAGTCATTTTGTCAAAAAACGGTTTAGCGGGTTTATTTTTCGGTCTTCTAAACATAAAACATTCAAAAACATGATTGGACTCACAAAGATTGGTCTATCTTTCCGAGAATGTTTTCCTCTGGAAGAAGACACAATTGTGATAAATTACAAATATTTATCCTACATCACACGCACTTACGCACTCACAAACGCAAACAAACGCATACAAATACAAACACACACAAAGCTTATTTAACAAAAAATCTGTGATCAGAAATGTACTGTAATGTAATTGTCGGTCTAAGCAAACAATGATAATAATTTGAACTTTGTTGAAGCAATAGACGCAGCAAATAAATCTACATGGTTACAAACGACATTACTCCCATGCGTCATGTGGTACATAGGGGAATGTTGGCCAATATTCGTCCTACTGGTAGGCAAAGCGAAAGTCTCTATTCTATTTTGCAACCACGCCTAATTTATGTCATAGAAAATCGAATATAATAATCTCGAGACATCAGATCATAAATAATAATGCCCCCAATCACTCGAAAAGGGTTGGACATAATACGACTATTATTAAAAATTGGAGTATATTACCTGTACAATAATTCACTGTTCTTAGCATTGTCAATCTTATATTCCGCACCCAGAGTCCTCAATGTCGCAATCGGTAATGGTGGTCTATCAATCAATTCTTGCAACAAGTTGATCATTTGGTGTGGTGTGAATGTCTTGACATCGTCGTAGCTTATATTGGCACTTTCTTCGCTTATTTTAGTTAGGAGGGAGGTCACAGCTTTTGTCATGGACGTGTCATAGCTGAAATTAAATTATTACAAAAAAATGTGTGTGTCCAATTCACATAAGACAGAAGTGAAACTTCGGAGAAGAAGATTACATTTCATATATCAGTGTATTAAAGCTACGAAGGCCTTAACATAGACGAGATGAATTGTATTCATTCTCTCGCAGGCTAAATCCTATCTATGAATATGTTTGTCTCTTTTGGGTGTGGCTTTTTTTGTCTCATCGAATTTTCAAATCACAATGGTGTTAAAAAAAGTTACACTTCAAAAATAAAACAATATAAGTGCAGTGGACTCGATTTTATTTACATATAGCTGTTCCCACCCGCCTCGCGCCGGTCGAATAACAGAAAAAAAGTAAATGGAAGATATATTGTTGGTATATAAAATCATTAAAAGTAAAAAATATGTGGTTTTTATGAAGAAACGTGGGTCAACTATGATTATTATAAAGGTTGGCACTGAAAAACAGCGCCATGTTTCCCAACATGGCATAATGCTGAGGGCTGACCTTATTGGTTGGAGAAGCGACAGGCATTTACAATACATTAATGTTTTATAATTTATTTTTCATCTTATATGTTTGTTCTTCTTGACCAATAAAATATTTTTCTTTCTTTCTTTCTTTCGAAAAATATGAGAAGTTTTCGTACGCATGCGCGCTACACCGCTCGCCCCACTCCTCCGCGGCAAGAAAACACACATAACTGTAGCACATAACACGTAGTGCTTATAAAAATCGTTTGCTTCTTAAAACTTTAATAACCTTATATTAATAGAAGATATCGCAACATTTTTTTTAGGTAAGGGCCAAGTGTCGAAGAAATAAAACTTAGAAAATTTAATTGAAATCTATCCAGTAGTTTTGCCGCTATGCGTGCACAACTGCAGACCTGTATTATTTTATTTATACAGAAGAAGCTAGATGAATCATTCAACCTACGACTTATGGGTAGAGACAGTATATCTGCCATGCTTGTCCACGGCGAATTGGCGAGTTACATATATTGATAAACTCGTTAGTTTTCTTGAGAGGTTTTCTTTCACCGTTGATACGTGATAATAATCTAGCGTTGTGTTCTGGCATTAGTGACCCATGTTTGTGTACCCGTATAGGACAGCAGCGTGTTCGCGATGCCCCTAGCGTCGCAAACATCCATCTGCGACGGTAACAGCTTGCTATTAAGTGGGCCTGTCTGCAATTACTTAGCAATAAATAAAATTATAGCATAGATATAATAGATCATTCATAGACATTCACTTACTCTGGAATGATTGGAGGCATACCACTGGTGTGCAACCACGCGTCCCAGTCGACGGAGTCCAATTTCCCGTTGTTCTTGAAGTAGTCCAACAAGTACGCTTTGAACTGGTCTGTATCCAATGATTTCTTGCTGAAATTCGTCAGGTACGCGCGCAGGAAGTCGTCGAACACCTCTGGCATAGAATATTTAAAGTCAACTTAAATAATTACGGAGAAATGTACAATGGCAACTGTTACATAATGACAAGGCTTTTTTTTCTTTGCAAAGGCGTCTATAAAAGGCGACAAAACAAACCTAGCTAAGTGGTAGGGCTCCAAGCCCGTCTGGATAGCAACCACCCTCGGCCTGAAAGTACGTCGCACAAATATAAATAACACAGATTCCAGTTGCTCTGCGCGGCAGTGTTTTAACGGCGTCCCTAGCGACGCAATCATCCATAGGTGATCAATAAATAAAAGCTATAAAAAAACATTAAAAATGAGATAGCGCGTCTCTGTTGTTCTCATAAGCCACATCTAAATGTTTTTTTTTTGTTTGTGCTGTCATGGATTATAAAACCAGTAGCACACAGATTGTAGATTGTTTTTTTTTATTACTGTAGGACAGAAGACAGGCTGAAAGAAAATTTACAAAAGAAAATCATATATGATTTTCTTTTGTAAATAAATATTATGTTGTATGTCAGTTGTCTAGTACCCATAACACAAGTGCACGACTTACTTTGATACTAGATGGCGCTGTGTGAATTTTGCCAGTATACCATATATTTAAATTTCATAGTAGCCTGCAACTCACCGGGCCCACCAAGCAAATCTTCCAGATACCTCAAGAACAGCGATCCCTTCTCGTAAGGCACCGTTGAAAACGCATCATCCGGATGAACCCCATTCAAATTAACCACTAAGCGAGTTAAATTATTATCTGCACCAAGCTCATGATTAACCTAAAATTTGTTAACACATGTTAAATCCCTTACCAGGGCCTCCGAGCAAGTCTTCCAAGTAACGTAGGAACAAGGAACCCTTCTCGTATGGGACTCTAGAGAAGGCATCATCTGGATGGACCCCGTTCAAGTCCGGTACGAGACGGGTGAGGGCATTCGTGGAGCCCAAGTGGTCATTTATCTGCAATATTTTGGATAAAGCCACTTCACATGGAAATTGTATAAGTATTTATAGGTTATCAAAATCTAATTTTTAGGACCTCTGTGGCGTAATGGCTGCCGCACGTCGATACGTTTGCGGAGGTCACGGGTTCGATTCCCGTCCTGCGTCTATGTACTATATTAGTTGTCTAGTACTCATAAAACAAGTGCTATTCTACTCGTTTTATCTAAATGGCGTTGTGTGAAATGTCCCAGTACAGTGGAATCCGTGTATAATGATAATGACATCTAAGGGAAAGGAAAAAGACGTCATACTAAGCGGACGTCATACAAATCATTTTGAAGAAAGAAACAAACCTCTTGTTTTAATAAACAGAAAACAACATATTAAATCAAATTATGTAAAAATTGTACTTAATAAGTTCATTATATATTTTTCATAAGAAATCAATAATGTTTGTCTACTTTTGCTTTTTCTTTATCGTATTGTAATAACAGTCTCTAATACTATTACTATGTAACACGCAGCAATTTAGCAGTTACCGTCGTCTATGGGTTTGCAACGCCAGTGGCATCGCAAACACGCTGCTGTCCCATAAGGGTACAGGAACTTGAGTCACTAATGCCGGAACACAACACAATGTTATCATGGCGGCATACTTAAGACCAAAGGTGGTCGCCATCCAGACGGGCTTGAGGCCCTACCACGTAGCTAGGGTGGGTGGTTTTGTCGCCTTTATTTATATTTTATAAAACAAGTTGTTTTAAACGTCCCATTTCTTTCAAACCATTATTTAACACAAATGCTTTAAAACTGACGTATATGTTACTGTAAAAATCAATATTTCTATAGAAGCTAAATTTTCTGTAGTAAATATTGGAATTGATAAATATTCTATAAATACTAATCTAATAGTCAAATCCGTCATATCTATTAATTTATGCCAGGATTTATTTGTGCCACAAAGAAAAAATTAGGAAAAACATTCACGAAGATTTATGACCACAAATAAATTTAAGACAGCTAGCGATGTTTTACAAAAAAAAATTGGGTGACGTTAAAAATACCCACCGTTTCTTTCAATTCCTGCAACCCCAATAAACTGTGGAAGTCGCGACTCTTCTTGGCTTCAGCGGCATCCGCGATCAAGGAAGCCCCCACTTTCCTTTCCAAAAACACAGTGAACCCCTCGTTTAACCAGAAATGTTCGAAATTCCTGTTCGTCACCAAATTTCCCGTCCAACTGTGCATGATCTCGTGGACAATGACGTCCGCTTGACTTCTGTCACCGGCCTGTAATTATTTTCATTGGTTCATACTCAATCAAAACAATTACTAACGCTTAAAAGTAGGCTTATGAAAAGTATTCAAAACGTCAAAAATAACATAAAATATTTTTATTTTATTTATTTGGGAAACATACAATAAATCACAATATAAAGATAACATAAAAATTAATAAATCAATAAAGTTTCCACTTAAGATGAATGACAATCGTGAATTTTTAAGAGATTATTTATTATTTTACATTCAAAATATTGAAGTAAAGAAATTTTGTATTTAATAAACAATGACACATATGTATAAAAAATTACTTCAAATCAATTTAATAGCGCCTTTATTATTACGTACAAAGTTGTCAGATCCCTCTAAACAGAGGTTTTAATTTTTAATACTAGGAATAAAATTGAATGCTTCCTGTAGCTATGTATGTATTGTCATTTTGCCGCTTTTAGGGTCCATCATCTGAATAATTTAATATTAACATAAACTCCTGATAATACTAACAAAAAATATCAATTCAATCAGACTTTTTCAAATGAAAGAACATTATGATTTTTTTTATTGCTGTAGGACAGTAGACAGGCTGACGGCCTACTTAGAATTTAGCAGTTACAGTTGCCTTTGAGTGTTTGCAACGCCAGGGGAATCGCTAACACGCTGCTAACCACGTAGTGGTACTGCAACCTGGTCACTTATACCGGAACACAACACAAGGTTATTATGGCGGCATATTTAAAATCCAGCGGGTGGTAACCATCCAGCTTGTTGTTTAGTCACCCTTTACGACATGCCCTTGCACAGATAAAAATGATTCCATGTGCATATACAAGTCGAAGGGAGTAAGACAACCTCGAGAAATTGATAGTGCTAGGCAAAATAGAGGGGAAAAGGCCCAGAGGACGGTCACCAACCCGATGGTCGGATCAAATTAAGGCAATCACGGGAAACACTGCCTGCAGCTCTGAAACAGGCCGAGGACAGAATGGTGTGGAAGCAGTTCATCAACGTCTCCGTAAAGGCTTACCAAGACAGGCACGACCTTCAGTAATGAAGAACACGACGAAGAAGAAGAAGGAGCATATATAAGTGCAGTGTGGATATTTCCACGCTTTACTTAAATATGCTATTTATCACTTATTAGTGATAAATAAATATGATAATAACTGACCAATAAAGTGGGCGTGACGAACGTGAGGCAGGGGTTCTCCATGCCCCCGTAGGGGAAGGAAGGCGGCAGCACAAGCAGATCGTACTGAGTCCACACGTACGGCCCGCACAGACGCTCCGCCGCTTGCAGGTACTTCTCAGTTTCCGCGAATTCCCACGCGCTTCGCTCGATTTCTTCTTTCTCTGACCATACTTTCGATCTGTTGTAATCGTATTATTATTAGAAAATAAAACAAAACCTCTTTTATATAATACTTTTTTCACAAATTCGTGAAACAAGCTGTATTGTGCGACCATGTTTAAGAATACTGCTATCCATCACGACAGTGTTTTGAAATTGGGCAGCTGATCACTTTCCCTAGTTAGTTTTTACAGAAGCGACTGCAATCTGCCCCCCCCCCCCCCTCAACTCTGAAAGGAAGTTATCCTCCTAAACAGCGCCCTCTAAGACTCTCTAGGAAAATGGTGATGCTCATCTGAGACGCAAAAAGAGGAAAAAACTTTGGTACTTCGAATCAAATAACTATTTTGTATGCCAATCATGGCGAAATAAGTACACTGATATAATATGTGAATGTTGATTCCGTGTTTCATACAAATGATTTGATTTTTAGACATAACTGGGATAATCGCTTGTAAGGAAAAGAAAAAAGAACTTTTTTTTATTATTGCTGTAGGACAGCAGAGAGGCTGACGGCCCGCTTAGAATTTAGCAGTTACCGTCGCCTATGGGTGTTAGCAACGCCAGTGGCATCGCGAACACGCTGCTATCCCATGAGGGTATAGGAACTTGAATCACTAATGCCGGAATACAACACAAAGTTATTATGGCGGCATACTTAAGACCAGCTTGGGGCCCTACCACGTAGCTAGGGTCGGTTGTTTTGTCGCCTTTTACGACAGGCCGACCCCGTCCGCAGAGGTTAGTACTCTTTCTCCGCCTCTGCACGGATAAAATAGAAAAGTAATAAAATCGTTTACACATTTTCATGCATTTATCAATGGAACTCTTACCTCGGCCCCAAACTCCTGAACTCCAAAACGCCGACCGCCAAGGCGACCAGATACGACGGCAACGGCACCGGCTGTCTGAAACTGGTCTTCGCCCCCCGACTCTCCCCCCTCAAGGCACTCATGAGTACTGTGAACTCTTCGGGAGCGGTGACTTCCGCGTCATAAGTGAACTTCACCGCAGGCGAGTCTTGACATGGCAATATCGAACGGGCGTGTATTGGCTGCGTAATGCAAAATTTTATATACCGTCAACTATGCTAGAGCGAGAAGGAATTCATTCCTCCCTCCTATCTCTCTCTCTCTCATCTAGATGATTATGTAGATAGATGAAACCGATAGGAAAAAATTAATAATGGACAGAATGAATAAACAGGTAAATTTGTTTCAATTTAAATTGTGTCTCCAAATTCCAATTCTCTTACGCGGTCGGCAGCGTGTCTAGCGGTGCTCGTCGCAAACATCCATAGGCAACAAACAGTAACTGCTTACTGTTAAGTGGGCCGTGAGTCTGCTATTGCAGAGCAATTAAAAAAAAACGATTCCTGTTCAAATCAATCAATGTTTAGTTTATGATTGAATTGAATTGAACCTGCTTTGAATTGCAATCCAGATTGTTATGTTGAATATCTAAGCTTATAATTTCTTTGGTTGTAATTTGTTTTGTGCATCAATAAAATAAAATAAAAGATTGTTTTCCTTTTTTTTTACTGCTGTAGGACAGCAGACAGGCTGGCGGCCCACTTAGAATTTAGCAGTTACCGTCGCCTATGGGTGTTTGCAACGCCAGTGGCATCGCAAACACGCTGCTGTCTATATTATCGTTAGTAAATTGTTTATTGTTGAAAAAAAATTTAAAGCTTTCGTTTCAACGTAGTTTTTTGGAAATAATCAAAGTTAATTCAAACTGTGTTATAAAATAAATATACGTATGGATGAAGCATGGAGTAATACCAACTCTATGGGATGAAGAGACAAACATTGACTTTTTTTATATTCCACATTTAAAATGTGCATACAAAATCATTTTAGAATTCGAAACTATAATCTATCTATTTTTTTTTTTCAACACTGAACTGAACTTAACGCACTCTGCTGGTGCATTTGAAAACTAATTCACGTTCCAAGTTCCAATTATCCTGCATAATTCGGCATTGTGCGCCACTGAGCGCATTATGCTCTGTAATTGGAAAACAAGGACTGTCTTTATTTTTTTTTATTGCTGTAGGACAGCAGACAGGCTGACGGCCCGTTTATAATTTAGCAGTTACCGTCGCCTATGGGTGTTTGTAACACCAGAGGCAGCGCGAACACGCTATTGTCCCATAAGGGTACAGGAACTTGGGTCACTAATGTCGGAACACAGCACAAAGCTATTATGGCAGCATACTTAAGACCAAAGGTGGTCGCCATCCAGACGGGCTTGGGGCCCTACCACGTAGAACGATTTTCCCATCAAAGTATTCATAAACAGATTTTCAATTATACTTAAATTTGATCAGATTTTAAGTAAGTTAGCTTACTGTACCTGACATTGGCTGAATAGATAGGGGTGTTTCTTGCCAGACGTCTGGCTCGGCTCCAGCCATTGCAAAGCAGACGCCGATGGCGAAGTGCTATACTTAATTCTTATCTTCGACCTGAAATAAAATAAAAGTTGTCATTATAATCATAAATTAAATAAAATTAAAAAAGATCTATCTATCAGTAAAACATATAGAAATACTAATGACAAATATCAAATAAATTTTTGCTGAATATAGATAGTATTTACTTCTCTCGGGTAATATATCTACAATATAAGAATATTGTAAAGACATGAGACCCGATAAATGCTTGAAAACATAATTTCAAATAACGCCGTATATACTTCGACGAAGAATTTTCGAGTGATAAGTAATTGTTGAAAAACTTTAATAATTTAATTTTTTTGCCCACGCAAAACTGGACCTAATTAGTGCCGCCTTGGATTTGGAACCCCGAGAGGACGATGCGGGTATGTGGGGGATATCAACCCTGCTACTGCGACCGCTCGACGGATTAGAAATAGACGATAGGTAGGTGGTATTTCTACTATGCATCCCGGTTGCATTTTTGTCATTGCTCTGCTACAGATAATGCTTCCAACACACTTAACAAGGTCTAATACTGTTCCACAATTATAGTACATATATGTATACACTACTACGCAACACATATACGAATACATTACTGTCAAAACATTTACCTAAAATGATCAATCAATGTTTATCCTATTTTAAATGGCTCATCTACAAAAATTAATTAGTATGGCAACATTTTTGTTGATGATAAAAAAATATATATTTAAAAGCTAACCTATATTCATGGAGATTTGATTCCACGCATTCATTACTAGAGCAACACGTATTGATATCATGACTTGATGTTTGCCACTCGTTATCTTGCCTATCATTCACTGGTTTATAAAGATACCCAGTAAATGTCAATACATCACACGTTGACCGTTTACTTTTGGTAGATTCTTGAATATTTTCAATTATTACAACTTTTCTTTCACATAAAAATAAGTATTTAATTAACTATCTACATATTTTATAATATAAACAAAAATTAATTACTTGTGAATGACTTTTTTTAACTTTTAACTAAATTATATGTAAAAATAATATTTATTTAAAAAATTATATGTGATACAGCCGTTCCCGCCCGTGTCGCCAATCGAATAACAGAAAAAAACAGTAAGACCCTATTTCTTTTTCTAAAACTATTTTTTTCTCTAAAATAAAAGTAACCTAAGTTACTCCTTGTTAAATCAGCTATCTGGCAGTGAAAGTCCTGTCAAAATCGGTCCAGCCATTTCAAAGATTAGCCGAAACAAACAGGCAGACACACAAAATTATAAAAAATGTTGTTTTGGTATATGTACCGTGTATCCATCCAAATCCACTTACTAAAAAGCGGTTATTTTAATATTACAAAAAGACACTTTTATTTGTATAGATAATAACAAAAACATATTAAAACATAAATAATAACATTAATATAAGCCTAATATATAGTAATGTACAGAACTTGTTCCAGATGCTAATTAGTATCGGCGTCTATGTGTGTACGTTTGATTATGAGTTTTGTTAACGTACTTCTCCATCCAGGGGCGGAGTAAGGATACTGAGTCAGCAAAGGCAACAAAACCCGAGCTAGGTGGTAGGGCTCCACGCTCAACTAATGGTTATCTGCTAAGATGAGAGCACATCGATACACGACACACGTGCTGACACTAAGACCGTTGTAATCAAATTTATTATATTATCCTGGTGTGGGTGTATCTGCAGCACAGATATTGAATTTATTGGTTAAATGGAAAATGTACATTTGTGTATTCTCACAGTACAACGGTAGGTACCCGCCTGTGCTGAAAGCGAACGCTAAAGCATATCCCTCCGCCGGGATTTTAGTGGGTATACCAGCGACTCGCGTCCCCTTCTTAGCTGTGGGGCCGCACGATCCATATCCATGTCCTAGCGCCCAACTGGTGAAGTCGGCAGCAAGCATTTCCGCTCAACAAAAGTACGACATACGGCTTTGTGACTATTTCATTTTAATAGAAAACAATCTCAAATAAATATTGTAATAATATCCTTTTTCGTCTCGCATTTTTTTTAATTTGGACCGATAATTGTTATTTTAATATTGATAAACCAGTGTTTAATCGTTTTTTATAAAACAGAAAAAATGAGATTTAAATTGATACTTTTTTAATAAATTATTCATGTTGCATTTTTTACTTATTTTGAAAAAGCTAAAACACATGATAACTCAAAAATGGTTCACATTTGAATAATACATATGGGGGTTGAAATTATCACAAATAGTCAACCCTACCACCTCCTAACGGGAATACGTCGAATTACTAGTAACACTGTATAGATAATTCTTATATATCGACCGTTAATGTTGCGCATTATGTCATGCCACGCGACAATCGCTTTGATTTGCACACACATTCGTAATATTTGTAGAACAGAAAGAATTACTTTCTTATTGTTTATTTTTACGCAAGCAAGTGTTCAAAGACGACGACGGACCTCAATTTTCTACGTGGGAGGACTCCATGCCACAACATAATGCCAGGGGTAGTTGCTATAAAGTCGGTTTTGGAGCCTAACCACGTAGCTAGGGTTTTTTATCGCCTTTTTACGCCAGGCCGCCACCGGACGCATGGTCAGTATTCTAGCTCAGCCCCGCACGGAGAAAAATTTTGAAATGGTTATAATGTATGGTTACAATATACTTACTTTTCTCCGGCTACTGCCGGTTTCGGTAGTGTTATGGTTAATTTAGACCCGAAATTAGGCACTTCTTCACCAACATCGTAAGCTAATTTCGTACCATCGTCTAGCTCTATTGATTCTATGGTCAAATTTTTTACGTCTAATATCTAAAAAAAAAGAAATGAGAACTGGTTTTAATTATATGGACCATGACGCCTGCTTTTGATAAAAAAAATAATTACTTATAGGTACACCGTGATTTTTGTAGGCCATTTTGAATTCGGAACCATCTGTCAATCCTATTTTATTATTAAATATCAGGCGGTAACATGAAGCACTTCTTCATCATGAAGTCTTCTCATTGTACATTTATTTTATTAATTTAAGTGTTCAGGAGTCAGATGAAAGTTGCCTCAAGCCAATCGATTGCCGTATGAAAGGATGAATTAAACGGATCTTTGTTTAAAATTTGGGAAAATAATCAGCAATAGGAGTCATCATTCAAACCTTTTTACCACCCATAGACAAAGTTACAATAACATGACCCAAGTTCTTATTAACAAGTATATAAAGTAAATAAAAAATTATGTACAATAATTACACGCACGTCATTGGTAATTATTTAATCAAAAATGATGTCATTTGCTATCTATATGTCAGTCTATCTCGTATTACAAAATCCTCCGCAACATAAACATAGAACTCGATTCGATTGACAGATAAAATATCACCAGACTCTCATAATTATAATCTATACACTTCACACATTTATCTATTTACCTAATATAAAAAAGGAGATAAGTATTTCGTACACTAGTCTCATCTCAATGAATGCGAGGCGTAGTTTGTAAACAATGATACGCTGCTAAGCATTAAGGCGGTACGTATTCTGGTCTAGAGGCACGAATTAAAGGCATTTTTTGTAATGTCGTAAAAAAAGGCAATCCATATTTTTAGTATTCATTTTTCTATATACTTATTAATATTTCAAGAATACAGTAAAAAAAGGTAAAAAAAAATTCTAAAAGTTTGCAGCTGATGAAGTGGGGGATCTCAAAAAATTGGCACGCTACCATACCCACAATTCCAACCCTCCTAGTGATCTGAAAAAAAAGATTATTAATTTAGAGTAATGCCGCTACTGTTGTAACTTAAAAAAAGTTTTATTTTTACAAACTGGCGACTGCCTGAAAAAAATTTATTTTTGTACTACTTTTCTTGAATTTTTCGAAATTTTAAAAAATATTAAACATTGAAATTTGGGTTGAGGATAGTTCATGCGATAGAGAAGTCTATAAAGAAGACTTGCATCAAATTTTAAGTAAATCGGATGAGTAGAACTTGAGAAATCGTGGGTATCGTTTAAAAAAAGACAGTTTCAAGAAAAACGCGGTTAAAGTTTTGCGTAAAGTTTCTCGCAGTCTAAGTCATGAAGTGATATTTAAACTTACATTTATTCAATATGCCATTCCTGCTGCATACATTGGACCTTCCTCGACTTCGAAATAAGCATTTTCCACGTTCCTCTCTTCCAATCGAGCAGTTCCTTTGATGCGTTAGATGCTCATATCTCTGAGCGGTCGATCCGGGCATTATCTCGTTTCACAGCTAATGAATAAGCTTCCGGACCAATTTTGATTCCCATAAGCATCACCATTTTTAAAAGAGGAATGTAGCCTTCAGTAAATATGCAGACAGCAATAAATGTAGCAATTTCAATTATGTGAATTCCGGAATGAATATGTTTCGGCGCAAAAGTTATTTAGAGTTTCTGAACTTAAACCTCGAGTCAATAACTCCTGTGACGATAAATTCTCGTAAATTGGCTTCATAATTTTCAATACCTTATCACACAGAGGAGGACTTTGGTGGTCAAACTCCTGTAACGTACCTTCAGATGCAGCTTTTTGCCACTTACACCAACTCTCCGCACCAGGTGGGCAATACATCTAATATATAAAATTCTCGTGTCACAGTTTTCGTTGCCATACTCCTCCGAAACGGCTTGACCGATTTCGATGAAATTTTTTGTGCTTATCCGGTATCTATGAGAATCGGCCAACATCTATTTTTCATCCCCCTAAATGTTAGGGGTGCCCCACCCCCAAAATTTTTTTTTAATTTTTTTGACATTTTATTATTTATATGGCAGAACAACGTTTGCCGGGTCAGCTAGTATGTTGTATATTTTCATTTGTGGAACTATTATGATAATAAGTAGCCCACGTTACGTTTTTCATGTTCTCAATAGATTCGGGTGCCGGCGAATCGCTTAACCATAATATAAAGACAATTTATTAATTACGTCATCAGTTAATTTGCCTTCACCTTTTCCTTTATTATCTTTTTTCGCTTTCCTACTTGCACCCATTCTTTTCTGTACATGTCCTTACGCACTATTTTTTTCGACAATTGGGTCACCATCGTAAGGATCCATTTCGATATATACCCTTGAATGTTTTAGTGTCACCATCTCCAATATACTTTACATATTTCACTCCGTGTTTTTGAACCGATCTACAGAACATTTCGACAATAGCATCAACTTCTATCTTGCCTGCACTTTCTTTATGATTTATAGTACACCCTTCTTCACGATCTTCATACCAATCGTTATACGCAGAAATATCGGAGTTTTTTTTTTATTTTCTCAAACATTTCAGCCATCACCGAAACTAGATTTAACAATTGTATCAACAACTTTCTTGCAATTTTTAGCTACAAGTGTATTAACTCCAAATAGAGAATGGAAATCTCTTTTTCCATGTCCCATCGCCAGAAACAGTAAAATCTGTTGAATTAGCATCAAAATCATAAGCAGAAAATTAATTATTTTTCTTCATTTACAGCTTTTGAAATAATGAGGTTATAACATATAAACTGCAAATGTGGCCGTATGTACATTTACATTTGACACAAGCGTAGTGAGTAGAGATTGATGTTCCTTGACAAATATCCATCACACTGCAGAAGATATTTAATCTTTCCCTTCAAACTCCCAAAAGCCGCATAACAAATATCATTCTTCGATTTACTTCAAAGGATTTGTCGACGAATGGACACGATTGTATCAGAGAGTTGAAATATAACTAGAGGAGCAAACCTCAATATCTCACGTACACAAAAGTGTAGCCGCTTTATGTGACGATGATAGATAGATAGATAGATAACACTTTATTGTAAACCAATTATATAAACACAATGAAACTTATTTACACAATCAATGAGTACTTGACTTACAATGGGCGGCCTTATCGCTACAGAGCGATCTCTTCCAGGCAACCCGGGCTATAGAACATTATTGGTGTTACATTGATGTGGAAGGGAGGTATGGTAATAAATAATAATTATATTTTATTTACATAATAAATAGATAATATACATAAAATTCAATAATATATATAAAATATAATAAATAAATAGATAAACATACTTAAATATCTATATTTGTAGAATACATAAATAAATATATGTTTTGTTGTTACACTAAAGATAGGTAGTGATTTTTAACCAATTTTTTAAAAGTTAGTAGTGACTTAGCTTGTCTTATAGCAATAGGCAGTGCATTCCAGAGTTTGATAGCATGAACAATGAAGGAGTTATTATAAAAAGAAGAAGTATGAACAGGAGTTTTAAGCGATAGTTCAGTAGATGTACGCAAATTTCGGAGGCCAGACGAGTTAAGAAACTCGAATTGATTCCTGAGGTAAATAGGGGCGTTTGGATAAAAGATAAATTTGTAAACGAGTGAAAGGATATGAGTTTTCCGGCGAAGATGGATAGGTAACCACTTGAGTTTTGTACGAAATTCTGAAACATGGTCATATTTACGCAAACCAAATATGAACCTGATACAAAGATTTTGGAGGCGCTCAAGTTTATTAAGTTGTTCTTGCGTTATATCTAGATAGCTGGCATCGGCATAATCCAAAATGGGCATGAGCAAAGATTCTGCAAGCCTAACTTTAGTGGCAATCGGTAGGAAATTTCTGAGTCTATTAAGAGACTTAAAAGAGAAGTAAACTCGTCGGCTTAGTTCAGCGATTTGAGGTCGCCAAGACAGCTCCCTGTCAATAATAATACCAAGGTCTTTAACCTTATCACCAATCTGAATATATAATCCATCAAAATTAATTTTCGGCAACTTTTCCCATTCAACTTTAGCTAGCATTCTGGAACTACCGATGACAATAAGCTGCGTTTTTTGTGGATTGACTTTTAACCCAAATGAATCACTCCACAGCATTATTCTGTTTAAATCTGAGTTTATTGTGTGAAATGCTTTAAATAACTCAAACACAGAAGCTTGTGTGTATATCTGCAAGTCGTCTGCATAGAGGTGAAAGGATGAAGTTAACTGGTTGGAGATGGAGTTAATAAAAATTGAGAACAATAATGGAGACAAAACGCCACCCTGAGGAACACCAGCAATCAAGTCACGCCAAGACGAATAAGTTTCATCAAGCCGGACTCGCTGCCGACGACCATAGAGGTAACTTTGAAACCAGCCGATCACTTCAGGAGATATGTTAAGAGTAGAAAGAATCCCTAATAATACATCGAAATCGACGGTATTAAACGCGGTACTAAAGTCAAGTAACGAGAGCACTGTTAGCAGACCATTATCCATACCATACCGGATATCATCAGTTATTTTTACTAATGCTGTAGTTGTGCTATGACCTGGGCGAAAGCCTGATTGAAAAGGGTTCATTAGTAAATTTTTATTTAGGAATGCGCTCAGTTGCTTGTGTACTAATCGCTCCAAGACTTTAGATAAGAACGGTAAAATAGATATAGGTCTAAAATGGGATAAAGAAGTAGGGTTCGATTTTTTAGGTAGCGGGATTACTTGGGCTTCCCTCCAAGCTGAAGGGAATGTACCGGAAGACACAGAGTAATTTAATATGTGAGTAAGAACAGGAGTAATAACATCCAGTATGGGAAGGATCATATTACGACTAACACCATCAATACCAACAGCATTAGAAGCAATAGACCTAACTGCACTCTTAACATCACTATCAGAAAATCGACTTAGAAAGAAAGGAGGATGATTGGGAGTAGGTAGTGAAGATAGTATGTTCAAAGTATTTGATTTTGTCAAAGGATCAAAATCGGAAACAGATGAAAAATGCCGGTTGAGATCATCAACACTGAAATTTTTACACACAGGATGTTCAGGTTGTCGGCCTACTCCCAAAGAACGAAGAAATTTCCAAACTTTTGCTGGATTTTCATTTTGGACTGACTCGTGTATATATCGGCGTTGTGCGTCCCTACACACTCTATTGCAGCGATTACGAGCATTCACATAGGCTAACTTATTGTTATCATTTGGATTTGTCTTAAATTTAGTCCTGGCTTTACATTTTTTATGCATTAAAACTTTGATATCTTCAGTGAGCCACGGCGCTGGTAGATGCTTTATTTTAATTTGACGCAAAGGTGCATGCAAATCATACAACTTCAATATGGCTGTATTAAATGCACACACCTTCTCATCGATAGATTCTGCCTTGACTACCCTGGTCCAATCAACCTCACGAGCATCTTTTAACAGATCATTTAAATTTATACCACTAAAGTTACGCTGCAATATAATCTTAGGCTTGGCTTTTGGTGGACGAAGCCTGTAAGAAAGATAGATAAGGTCGTGGAAAGAGAAAGCATCAGCAGGACATTGACCATGTTTACTTACGTGAGAAAGTGAAGAGACTAGAATAAGATCCAAAAGGGAAGGTGTAGAATTTGGGAAATGGTGAGTTGCTTTTAGTGGAAGTATAGTGAGATTGGTAGATAGAGCCAGGTCTTCTAAAGAGGTAGCACGATTGTCACGTTTTAATAGACAGGTATTGAAGTCACCCATTATAATTGTGTGAGCATAAGACGGAATCAGTTTATGTAGGATAGTTTCAAAATTTGAGAAATAATTAACGTGAAGAGATGGACTATAGAAAACACCAAGTAATACCTTTGTATGCCCTATTAGAACCTCAATAAATAAATGCTCACCTGCGTCAGTATTTGGTGGTTGTGAGGACAAGCTTATAACTGTGTAAGGGAAATGTGACCTCAAATATATCGCAACACCTCCACCCCCTGAGCCGACACGGTCATTCCTTATCAGGTGGAAACCTGGTAAGGAGTATGATATGGAAGGTAAGGACGGTTTAAGCCAAGATTCAGACACGAGTACCGCGTGAACCATTTTCTGATCAAATGATGCCAGCATATCCGGGAAATGAGCCGGAATACTTTGCGCATTTATGTGAACTATGTTGAAATTAGAAGAAAAACCTGAGAATTGGGTCTCAAGTTCTTCCCTGAGTTGAGGTGTACTGCAGCTACTACCGGTTGAACTATGAGACGAGCAAGACAGAAATTCGGTTTCACTAGAACTGTCTTCGCAAGACATAATATATACTATAAATTAAATTATATACCAAATAATATTATAATATATAAATATATATGTATAAAATAATTTTTATTATGTTATGTATAAAAATAAAAACTTTTACTACTAAATAAATGTCCATCTGCCTCTGTGTGGATGAGATTGCTATGTAATAACATAACACAGTAAGTAAACAAACAGCTGAGTAATAATATTAACAATAAAACAAAAAATAAAATTGATAAATAACAAATTGCTAATTCATATTTTCAAGAATATGTTTTATCTTTAATTACTAATTTGTTTATAATTTAATGAAAATTTGATACATTTAAAAGCTAAAATGAACAATAACTAATCTACTATGTATTATATAAATTTATATTAAAATTAGAATAAAATAGGTGTATTTATTTGCAACAATGAAGTACATAGAATAACATTGTTCAAATACACAACAATTTCCCTTGCAAGGTTATCATTCATATTATATCATATATATCATTCACATATCTTAAGTTTAGTTGTGCAAATACTAGAAAATACAATATACATATCTCAGATTACAGAATAAAATTATTCTGTAATCTGAGATACATACATATAGGTCTAAAAGTAAGTGGTAATTATAGGATTAGTTAAGTCTATTAGCAAAACACAAAAAGCATACTTTCAAGTAATTGAACTTAATACAAAATGCTTAGCCGCACACACATAAAACAAATATGTTACATAAAGTTTTATTGCATAATTTTGTCATTTTATCAATATACGCAGTACCAGCTTACTAATAAAATAATTAACAAAGATACTTTATTCTGTATATAACATTAGATATTAGATTCTGTATATAAAATTATTATAAAACAACAGTAGTGATAGGTATATATATCCTATATAATATACAATAAAACGCAATAGGTAATCATAATAATAATACATCATACCTATATATAAACAATGTAATATGTGTGTAAAAGGAAATCTAATTTTACTCATAATCAAAATTAATAAAAAGAAAAAAATAGTAGAATAATAACATCAGTAAAAACAGAAGTAAATATGAGAATTTAGCATTTTTATGTCTTATAAACATAGTTTAAAGTTAAACATATGATTATCATCTAGAATAAAATGATTATAATTCTAACTGGAATTTGTTTATTTCCGTGCCGTTGAGGTCGCACGGCGTGATTTACTAGGGGCACTGCGTTCTTTAGTTGATGGCTTAGTATTCACCTGTTGTTCTGAGCGAGAGGCAGGTACATTCTCCATGTCCGAAAGACGGGTGATGCGATGCCGCTTGCCGTCACTGTCAATCACAAATATGTTGCCGTCTCGGGTCCAGGTCCCTGTCACACCAAATCTTTGCCTGGCCATTATAAAAAGACTGTGTCGTTTCCTAGTCATAAATTCAGATAAAGTTATCCCAGTTCCTTTCAGCTGTGTCTTAGCAAACCACACCTTATTACGTAAAGCGGTGTACAGCTTTGTCTACAGTTTGTCAATGTTAATATTTATTTTAACTTAAATTAACTTATCTTCATGAAAATACATGATTAATTTCCTTAGGTTAACTTATATTTAAAACAGACAGACAAAAATTTGTTTGGTACAAAAATGTTTTGGTATATGTAACGTGTATACGTCCGAATGCACTTAGTAAAAAGCGGTTATTTTAATATTACAAACAGACCCTCCAATTTTATTTATTTGTAGATGATGTAGCTTTGAAACTAATAAACATTTTAAATTAAACATATATCCATCTCTCTTACTCTGGTTCACTAGTTATGCGGCGTATCGTTAGATGGATAAAGATGGCAATATTACTTGAAGGAGAACGATTTATGTTGTCAGCTATAAGAAATATTTTACCAGAAAATTTATTATTTAGGCGAAAATTAATAAATAAAATAATTAAACTTTAATAATACGTATGGGCTGCTGTTATATAAATAATTTATAATGGTATAATAATTCTCTGAGATTTTTTTGCTTTTAAACCCATTATTCAAAGAATGATGACTGAATAAATTTGGATTACAAACCCTATAAACCCTAAAATATAAATGAAATTTGCAAACAGTCAGTAATATCGAATGCAACTGTCACGCCATGCGCCTCCGGAATACGTAATTTCGAACCTACAAAGTCCAGCCTTAGCTAAACCCTATTTCATATGATTGATGACTTAAATCTGAGGTTTATTTATTTATTTATTTTTAAAAGTACACCAACAGTACACATTAAATAAGACCATGATATAACAAACATAACAATTATATACATATATACATATATGCATACATGCCAGTAACAGGCATACACAGCTTTGTCTACAGTTTGTCAATGTTAATATTTATTTTAACTTAAATTAACTTATCTTCATGAAAATACATGATTAATTTCCTTAGGTTAACTTATATTTAAAACAGACAGACAAAAATTTGTTTGGTACAAAAATGTTTTGGTATATGTAACGTGTATACGTCCGAATGCACTTAGTAAAAAGCGGTTATTTTAATATTACAAACAGACCCTCCAATTTTATTTATTTGTATAGAAAAAAAGTTGCTCCCATAAAATACGTTAATATGTACAGTGTGTTTGTGTTACATGTAATACTAATAATAATATCAATTTGTCGCGACATAATATATGTATTCGTATAAACAGAATCGTAAAAACCGTGGATTAGAAAGATTCGTGTAGAACAATCAAACTCCACTATGTAATACGAGCTTCGTATATAACTGTCTTTTAGTCTCTTTTTTGTAAGTTTGAGTGAACAATTTACTTTCGTGGTACAATCTAATTTTAATATATTTATGAATAATGGCATTAATCAATAGAAGGGAATGATCTACTTGTAATGATGATAAATAATCTCCTGGATGTAATGCAAAATCTTTTAGTACATAATTGCCTTCAAGTTTTGCTAAAGTTTTTGTTGCTAAATATACGGGGCCAAATTTAGGAGACAAGGAGTTTATTTGTGATAGTGCTATGGTCTGCCTTATAATGCCCTCACAGATCATACATATTTCAAATGCATGTTTCGACGGATAACACAATCCTCCTTTATCTTTGATACTAATTAATTTGTGAAACCACATTACCTCTGTAGCTAATAAAGCTTTTATACATGTTTCACATTTAAGATCATTACCAACCCTATTAACGACAAAGCCAGAAATGTATCCCACGACTTGTTTGGTAATATTTGTAAGGAGACTATTACTTATTTGTTGCTCAACCCATTTTTCTTCTAAATTAGATTCAGACTGCTTCGTGGTTAACTTATCTAAGTCACTGTCGTCACTATGGCGATTAATGGAAGACTGATTTATTTCTTCTATATGGTTTTTGGTGCTCGTAGCGCAGCTCAGGATATTAATTTTTTCGAGAGGTATGCAATTACCTCCAAAAGTGGTTTTTAATTCAAGATGATTCAATATTTTTTTGTACGCTGATTTAAATTGTACAACGTTCGGATTATTGTTATAGCCACCTTTTTGTCGGATACAACCGAAAAATATCTCAAGATGATCTTGTGAAAGTCGATAAGTTGCTATATATTTCATTACATTAGACTCGATTAGCCTTGAATACAAAATTTTCAAACTTTCCAAACAAACGAGGAAACCCAAAAATCCTGTCTTAAACTTGCAGTCTAATACATTTTTAAGATTTTTCTTAATAATTATTTTATCTAACTGTCCTCTTCTTTTGATCGTGTTTTTTGTTGTAATTTCAACTTTTAAATTAGTTATATATTCCTTGAAATTTTCAATCAATTCGAATATTTCTAATTTTGTTTCCCGTTTTAGTGCCTTTTTAAAATCATACGCTTTGGGATCTCCTTTTGAGTTCAAAACATCAAAAATATCGTTATTATATTTAATAAATTCTGCAGTGGGTTCACATTTAGAAAATTCCGGTAATAAATCCTTTGCTAAATGAAGTGATTGAGCAACACTATTGCTCAACAGCTGTGATGCTAATTTCACCTTCATCACTTGATTACGGAAATTGAGATGACGGTTGGTTAGTTTATTTCCCGTGCGAAGTCCTTCAATTTCTTGTATTTCCTGCAACCGTTTCACGTATTGCCAGTTAATTTTTTCGCCATTTTTGTTGTAAAATACTCTTTTTGACGCGAAACTATTTCTTACAAGCTTGAGCATGTGACAAGCATCTAATATCAGCACCACATCGTTTCCCGTTACAGGATGCTTAAATGTAGTTTTAAGATTTTTTGGGTCAGTTAGTTGACAACCCAAAACTCGCATTGCTGCAATATTAGTCTGACTACCATCACATGTCACAGACGCTACATCAACATTAACTTCTGTGCATTTAGTTAAGGCTAAAGTTATTATATTGCAAAGTTTGGTTGATGTAAGGCCATGCGTAAAAAAATATCCAATTGGTATTTTCCATGCTTCGTTTAAACTTACGAGAAGTAGGACTAATGCCGACGATGCTAAATTTTGTACATCGTCTGTGTCACTTAACCCAAAGTCAACATAACCGTGGTATTTTTTTCCGTCAAAAATTTTTTGTTGACGAATAGCCATCTCATCAATCACCAAATTACAAACTACCTTGGAAACAGAATTATCGCTTTTAACTTGTAAAACGTTGAAAGCTTCCGATGTAAAACCAGGATCCCCATTTATTTTACTGTACCAATTTGCCAGTGTCCTCGGATGTGGTAAACAGTTATTTAGCGCAGATCGAACATATTTATAAGCAGCAGGGGAGTAAAAGTTTAATGTTAAGGCAAACTTTTTTAAAGTATAAGGAAACTTTTTAAAAGTGCGGTGTTTTTTATACGATTTTTTAAATTCTTCCATTAATTGTAAAGTTTCACTTCAAATTGAGCTGCATTTCTTCCTCTTCGCTCAACATACGGTTGTTTTTAAGCTCTTCTATAATATCCTTTAATTTTTTATTATTTATTTTTAGTCTTCTATTTTTCTGTGATATATTTTTTAATCTTTTTAATCTGTTTGTTGCCGTAATTGTTAATCTATTAATTATTTTCCTCATTTTATGCTTTCTTGGTGTTTCTATTACTTCATTCATCTCTTCATCAGTTTCATTTACATCTACTGCTTGCTCTCCTAAATTAGATTCTTCCTGAAAAAGAAAATAGATATTACTCGAAAAAAAAAACAGTTACAGCTAAACCGAAAACAAAACTATAAGGTTAAAAATTGAACAGAAATAGTTTTAAAATATTAAATTTATATGACTATAAAGTTCGTCAACAAAAATACAAATATATGTACATGCATTTTTTTTTAATTGTTACATAATTTGATATGTACTTACAACGAGCATAGGAACAGCTTCATTTGATAAGCGGACACGGCCGCAAGCACTTACTGGGCTAATTCTATGTTCATCTCGGAAGTGCTTTGAACAGATAATTGTGAATTTTGTAGGTAACCAATCTGTTTCCTTTCTTAATAATCGGATAATTCCTATCCATTTGTCACGACGCACTGCATCTTTAGGTACTCTACATAAAAAAGAGGTAATAAATGAACGGATTTTACTAATATAAAATTTTCCTATAATCACTCGAAAACCAAAAGATGTTTTATTGGCAACACTGAACCTTAATTTCATAGCCTTTTCTTGATGATCTTTAAAATCAGTTTTTGTTTTATTTATAATGAAAATCAATACAGAATTGATAAACTTACGTGTGAAAAGTAATCCCGCTTGCCTTTTTGTGTATTTCCGTCCTCGAAAGACACTCTTTCACCACACATTTACCCATTTTTTAGGACTTAACACTTGGACGACAGCACACAAGTAACTGAATGAAATAAGCCGGGCATACGTCTGTGGACTTATATTGAATGGTTACGCGTTGACGCGGTAACTACTCATCTTGTATATTTAAATCAATGGATTGTATATATTGTATAGTATAGCAACTGCATTGTAATGAAATTTTAAAACCTAGTCCGCGATGAGCTAAGAATAAATAAAAAGTCTTATTATATTTAGACTTATTATTTATTCGTAGGCGATGAGACGTTCGTGAAAACTTCATCTCTTTCTTGCATGTAGTACACAAAACTAAAGAAGAAATCGCTGTAAAAACCGTGAAAAACTCCAAAATACAGTATTTTTTATTATTATTGTAGGACAGCAGAGAGGCTGGCGGCCCACTTAGAATTTAGCAGTTACCGTCGCCTATAGATGTTTGCACCGCCAGTGGTATCGCAAACACGCTGCTGTCCCATAAGGGTAAGTAGGTAAGAGTAACCGTAATTATTTTCAATAATCACTTCTTCGTCATTTTATTTGCTCAATTTTGCTGCTGATGCACGCATAAAACTGGTATCTAACTCTACCTATAATCTATTGCCGTGAAATCGCCTTTTTTCGATCCGGACGCGTCATCCTTTGCGCTGAGGATTTTCAATCTATTTTACTTACAAAAATTAAAATTATAACTCAAAATATTTTTATTTTACTTGCACATGCGTTCATTTGGTTTGAATTCAACTGTTAGCAAGTTAGCAACTGGATGATGTAAGTGAACACTAAATAGAAGTTTCAAAATAGAGGTTAGCTTCCGTTAATGTATTTCAATAATAAAAGGTTTTACGAAAAAACAGGGTCGCAGGTAGACGGAGTCCCTAACGTTTTTTGTTCAATTCGTTCCGGTCGAGCCGGTTAGGATGCCGCTTTAACAAAACAGCCTTATCTCCGAAAATAATTTGAATTTTCTAAAATCCTCGAGACGATAATAATTATTCTTAGGCCGGCTTGCTCGACCAATCACTAAACCAATTTAGCGCTAAACTTATTTTAATCCTCATTCTGTCCCTGTCACATTGACAACATTTAACAGGGACAGAATGACGATTTAAATAAGTTTAGCACTAAATCGATTTAGTGATTGGTCGTGCAAGTCGGCCTTAAAGGGCTAAGCTTTGAAAATATGAAAAAAAAATCGATTTTTACAAATATCTAGACCAGAATAACCCCTTAAGCCGGGCGCACCCCTATTTGCGCTATTAGAAAAATTATATGGCGAGATTAGATTTTTACGGGAGCTGCTTACGTTTTTTCTATCTGTGAATTCTAATAAAGCACTGGGCTTGGTTATTTTCCATAGAGAACGGACAGCTAAACGCTTCGCTTGTCTAAGCCGGTTTGACAGATTACACTTAACGGTGATCTCCGCATGCAGGTTTCCTCGGATGTTTTTCTTCACCGTCGGTACATGCCAATTATAATGCAAATTAAGTCATTATGAGCTTCAAACCTGTGACCTCTAGGTTATTGTCCGAGTTATATATATCGTATATTATACCTATTTTATATATCGTATATCTATGAATTAGGAAAAGGTAACTTTGACAATTGATAACAGCCATCTTGTTGAAGTTGCATTTGTCAAATTACTTAGTTGTCATTTCGCTTCACCCAGAGAACCCGTGGCGTACATTTGAACGATGTTATATTCCACACATAATGGCATCAATAGGTCTTTCAAACGAATAAAAAATTTCGATGATATCTCACACACACTTTGTTTTATTTCAATTTAAAGATAGGAAGCACTTAATAAAATACCCGTTATATGAATGAAATACTGACTGAATGACTGGCATCACGAGATGTCTGAAACTGAAACCTAATTGATTGAAATTTAGCATATGGTAGTTACTTATTTCGCGATGTATACGCTCATTAAGAACGGATTTTACTGAAATCCTATCCAAAATGAAATTTTTGTAATTTATATGGCAGAACCACGTTTTGTGGATCAGCTGGTATTACTATATATTAATACATTAGCTACTTTTAAAGAATGTCTGTATAAATAATGGGATAGCTTCCAATTCTTGTTTCTCAAAAATAACCAAAAATATGTATACAATTAATAGATTTATTAAGGTCATAAACACTTTCTCAACAAATATATCTAAGTAATGACTTGTGCTTCAACTTACCACATCGCCAATTTCTTCTAGAATATCGAAACTAAGCGTGGCCACGCCGTTCAGTACTTTCTTCTCAAAGTCCACATTCAATGATAGAGACACGTGCCTTACTACGGCCAGTTCTGTAACATATATGTGTAGGTTGGCAGCTCAATTAAACGCTTAAGTATCTCGTACATTTTATATTTATAATAAATATAGAAATAAATTTATTTAAATAATTAAAGCAATAGAAAATTTTAACTTGTAGATGACAATGTACGTCAAATCTGACGAGTAATATTTATTTCGTCATAATATCGAAAAGCATTTGGTAAAAACTTTTTTGTAAAATATTAGATATGATTAACATACGTTAATGTTACACTACATATGCTTTTATAACTGAATAGTTGATGCCTGTTTTTTATTGCTGTGGAACATCAAACAGGCTGAGCCAGGGAGACAAGGCCCACTTAATAGCAAGCAGGATCCATCCGCCGTCCGTGTACAACTGGAACTTGGGTTACATATGCCGTTTACAACACATGATTATTATGGCGGCATATTTAGACCAGGGGTGGTCGCCATCCAGACGGGCTCTCAACCACCTAGTTAGGGTTGTTTTGTCGCCTTTTACAAGAGACCACCTCCGGCAGTAGGGGTCATTATTCTTACTCCACCTCTGCACGGATTTTATTATTATTCTATTCTTATATCCTATTCCAGACTACAATCTACCTCTGTGCCTAAATTCCAATTGCATTCTACCGTTTTTACGTAATTATTTTATTCTCGACATAGGTCAGTTTTTCATGATTACCCATCCGTGGCTCACGGGAAGAGAGATACTCACATCGCTATCAGAGCAGAATATGTGAATGTTATGCGTCCAGTCCCTCAACGATTTCTTCTCTCTCCCTGTGTTCCTGTCCTGTGCGTTTGGTGTATGTGCAACTTTATTCGATTAATATTTTTAAGGTATTTTTTTAACAAAGTGCTAAAGTAATTAATGCAATTTTTTTATAGTTTGAGATTAGTGTAATTTCGAAACAAAGCGCTACTTTTAATCAATTTCAACTTTATATCAATGTCAATGTACTAGCTTTAGTTAAATTTCCATAAGGAATTGACTGGCCGTGACATTTAAACACCTTAATAAATTAAATCAAACAAGTAATATATTAGTTTTCTTTGGTGGTCGAAAATTTTATTTTATTATTATGTTATTACCTGTAATTACTGTCTAGTTTTAGTGTATTGTTCTAGTTATTTTTTATTTAAAATTTTAGTATAAACTATACCTATCGGACTGTTCTGTTATTACTTTTAGTGTTATTATGTATCAGGAACCCTCTCCGGTGAAGGCCTCCTCCAAGGCTTGCCATCTTTCTCTATCCTGAGCTATTTGGATCCATTGTGGACCCGCGATTTTCTTGCATCCCATCCGGTGCACGGTCTTCCTCTGTAGCGCTTGCCTGGTGGGCCACTCCAAGTGGTTCCTGTTTTGGTCCACCTGTGACCTGTGAGGCGGCTGAGGCGCGCCACGCGACCCGCCCACTTCCACTTCAGTTTTTATGCATGGCTTAGGGCATCAATTGCTTTCGTCTCTGATCTTATTTTTTGAGTGTCTTATCTTGTGTAGCTTTTTAATTTTAAATGTAAGCAATAAAGAGTTATCTATCTATATTTTCAGATTGCATTCAAATAGTGAAATAGCTTTAAAAAAGAAAGATAATTAAATTATTAGTAAATAACGCAAATAGTTTTAAAATACAGCTGGAACTACCGTTTGAAAACCTGCACGCCGTGATCACCGGTATTTGTAACCCGCCAATGCACCTTGGACAAGCGTAGGTGGTATTCTGTCCGTTTTCCTCTCTCCGTGTGTCCTTCTAGTGAGGCCCGCCCCTGGCAGTGGCATGCTATTATTAAAAAACTGCATAAAAGTTACATGCATGAGGCGTACGCAAAAACATATTATATACCTCCCCCGGGCTGCGTACAGTAGAACAATGGGGGCTCACAAGAGTCCTATACCGCTTGGTCGCACACCTCCCAGCTATCGGGTGCACAGCAAGCGTTTCCACCTAATGAGCATGATCTTGTCTAAGACGGTTACATATATGGATGATCTCAGTTTGCAGATTTCCTCACGTTCTACCGCGTATTAGATATTAAAGTAGGTAGGTACTACGTAAGTACCTATTAAAGTACACTTCCACTACTTCTGTTGATCGTATTAAGCCCCCACAACACAGACTCTGATCTAACGTGGGGACCATGGTTGAACTGATTTGAATTGTTTAATTCTTCGTGTATGTTTTACAAATTTTGCCTGCCTAAAAGCACTTGCACTTATTTATTAAATCGCAGAATTGTACATTTTGTAAGTAAATATTTTTTAATTATTTTCAATAATAAATAATACCTGAATTCTTACTTTATTAATATACACAAATATTTACAATACACGACAAAGTAATATTAAACCGAGAAACGTATTAGTTTATATTTTTTTTTTATTATTAATTGAGAATGAGTTGCGCCAAAAACCAGATGTCGAATTTTTCCGGCACAAGGACTAAATTAAATAAATATTACTCACCAGGCCTCGAAAAGGAAGAAGGATCGAGTGGACTCAGGGCACCCATCGCTTTTACTCGACTAAAACAAAAAATAGTCAATATTAAACACACAATATACGCCATTATGTTTCACGATCAACACTGCACTGCGCGAGCGCGAGGACAACAATCATTGTATAACCCAAGCACAAAGTAGATAATATACAGAGGTGTCTCTGTGGTGTGGTGACCTAGTACAAGCAAATGGTATCACCCTAATACTGGCTATTGAACTGGCTATTTTTCTTTCTTCAAATTTGCAATAGATGGCACCACTGAGAACACATAAACACGATACGTACTTATTGCCATCTAGTGAGAGAGTACCGCTAACACTACGCCATTTTGCAGTAAATATTTTTGTATGCAGCCGGAGACTTGTAATACAAACTCATACAAAATCTTTTTTCTTCCTCACTCCCAATGTGTTTTTTCAATTGCATCAAAGCGACGGTTTTGGATGTCTCGCTCTTAAAATTGTGTTTAAATTCATTTTTTGATTTTTTACTGTCATTAATTTTTTTCTGCAAACGAGCACATTTATGTTTTTGTTTTCCTAACAATGCGTTTGAATTTTTTATTGACATTTTTAGTCTTTTACACTTTGGTGTGTCATTTGATTCATTTTGGTGTTCATTTTATTTTAATCGTGTTTAATTTTATTCACGATTAAATTATTCGACGGATTCTTCGACTATCGATTAAATATCCGTGCAGGGGCGAAGAAAGAATACTAACCTCTGCGGCTGCGGAGAAAGAATACTAACCTCTGCGGCTGCGGTCGGCTTGTCGTAAAAGGCGACAAACAACCCACCCTAGCTACATGGTAGGGCCTCAAGCCCGTCTGGATAGCGACCACCTTTGGTCTTAAGTATGCCGCCATAATAACCTTGTGTTGTTATTCCGGCATTATTTATGGGACAGCAGCGTCAACAGCGTGTTCGCGATGTCACTGGCGTTGCAAACACCCATAGGCGACGGTAACTGCTAAATTCTAAGCGGGCGGTCAGCCTGTCTCCTGTTCTACAACAATAAAAAAAATCGTAATTTTAATCGATTGAGATTAACGATTGTAATCTCGATTTAAAGTTGGAACACGCATGTTGCATTACATGTGAATGTCTCACTCCAATGACTCATGAGTGTGCTTGAAATAAAATAAATAAGTTTGTATTTGTGAAATTTATACGAATTACAAGATAAAATTTATAAATTAAAAGACAAAAAACCTTTTTTTATAGCCAGAGTTCAGCAGACAGGCAGACGGCCCACCTTGGTAGGTGGTCACCGTCGCCTATGGACGTTGAATGCAGAAGCGTATACAGTCCATGAGATATAAAAATAGTACCGTAACGTCTTTACATATGGAAAGACAGGCGGTATCGCACCTGGGTTAAGATTTTTCTCTTTTTGGCACTTGTGGTTTTATAAAAGCCAAAGTACAACATAATTTGTTAGGTTTACAATGGACTCAACATACTGTGGATGTGCATTTTGTGAATAGAATTTATATCATATTTCATTATTAGCTGTGCCCGCGACTCCGTCCGCGTGGAATAGTGACTGGGCAGAATTTTTTGGATATATCTTATGGTGTATTTTGGATTACAAACCCTAAAATATAAATGAAATATGCAAACAGTCAGTATTATCGAATGCAACTGTTTCGCCATGCACCTCCGGAATACGTACGTTCGAACCTACAAAGTCCAGCCTAAGCTTAACCCTATTTCATATGATTGATGACATAAATCTGAGGTGAACTTAAATTGGAAATTCAACCTACAATGTCCAGCCTAAACTGAACCCTATTTCATATGATTGATGATATAAATGTGAGGTCAACTTAAATTGGAACCTAAAACTTCCGAAACTTATCATTTTAAAATTTTTTTTTTTTTCTAAAATAAAAATAGCCTAAGTTACTCCTTAATACATCAGCTATCTGCCAATGAAAGTCCCGTCAAAATCGGTACAGCCATTTCAAATATTAGCCGGAACAGACAGACAAAAATTGTAAAAAATGTTGTTTTGGTATATGTACCGTGTATACGTCCGAATGCACTACTAAAAAGTGGTCATTTTAATATTACAAATAGATCTTTATAGCGGCCGGGAGATACCCGAAGCGCGCCACGCGTGGCAGGCCGCCTTTGCGATACTCGCCACCCGGGACTTTCCTCTAGTCGTAATACTCCGTCCGCCGTTGGCAGTGGCAGTCGCCATCTGACCGCGCGCGATCGTAACTGTAGTTTTATAAAATGTCTTAATTTATTTTAAACGTTTCCTCGATGTTTTAAATAAACTATTTTAAAATGTAACCCGTCGTTTAACCTATACAAACCCGGAACCATACACCACACCTTCCAATTTTATTTATTTGTATAGAAAAGGCATCAAGATACCTTCTAAATACTTTTTAAATAATATTTTGCAAATCAAGTTTGATACGCATGATGTCTCTGTCTTATTTACGTTGTTAGAAGAGAATGGCATGTTTCTCTCAAATAATTTCGACGAATGTGTGCAAGCGCGGGGCAAGCCCCGCAAGCGCATTCCGGTTATAGTTTATACGCCATCTAGCGTCACAAATGCAAAACACTACGAAAGCTTCATTCAGTTGAAATGTAGCCTACTTTCGTATTCTCAATTGATTATTTATGGTATTTCTTATCTTCAAATTACGGAGTTGAATTAAGGTTTATGTGAAGTTGTGTTTATAAAATATGCTAATCTTTATTTTAATCTCAATATTTCTACTTAATTCGGCTTATTCACATTTTATAATTTACAAATGTTAATGGTAGCGCCATCTATTGCTGTTTTTTAGTATTAAATATAGCTTGTATGAGTTGGTAGCCCATGACCCAAGGATGAGCAACACGAAGCGACCGCGGGCGGCCCCTCGGGGCAGGACCCGCCGCCCGCACTATTGCCGCAAGGGTGAGGGCTGCGTGCTGTTCCGCGGCCCCCCTCAACTCCTCGAGTTGTTACAGGATAGCGCCGGGGGGACGAAACCCTGACCCCCCTGGCTTTAGAAGGGGCCAGCCTTAAGATAAAGGGCGGGCCGGCGCCGGCCCGGCCCACGAGATCGGCAGGCCATATATCCGTGGGCCCGGGCGTAGGCGATAGGAGAACAGCGGGGTTTTTTAGTGGGTAGTCGGAAAAATCCCGGAGTCCCACATATCCCTCGGTCCCCCCGGGCCGGGGGAACCCGTCAAGAGAGGTTTTTCCCCGAGACCAAATAAAAAGGATGAGGATGAGCAACACGCGGCCTGTTAAACATGTATATGCGGCCCGCCAAGCATTTCTAAAATTGAATTTATTTTATCGATTTTCTCCCATCAATATATTATTATAAAATTAATTATATAAAAATGGTAGTACATACAAAACCGAAATATATTTTTATGGCGAGTTACTTGTCGACGACGTTTTTAAATATGCAATACGAACGCGCCGCATCGGCGCGATTTTTTTGTGACGAAGATACACACTTATCGGTGACTTGTTCAAACATGCAATACGAACTGCATTACGATTTCAAATGTTCAAAGCTGAGAAGACAGCGGTTTCC
Organism: Malacosoma neustria; assembly: GCA_963693495.1. Taxonomy (NCBI): domain Eukaryota; kingdom Metazoa; phylum Arthropoda; class Insecta; order Lepidoptera; family Lasiocampidae; genus Malacosoma; species Malacosoma neustria. The sequence continues at coordinate 5,653,779 of OY856389.1, forward strand.
ATGAAAATGTTTACCTCGCCATTTAATATCCATGTGGATACAGTTCCCGAAGACTTTCAAATGGAAACGATTGACATACAGAATAATACCGATTTAAAAAATGTATTTTTCTCAGTGAACATCGAAAATTTTTATAAATCTTATGTGAGCCCTGAAAAATTTCCGCTTTTGACGAAAAATGCAAAGCAAATCATGTCTCTGTTCGGAAGTACGTATCTACTTCTTCTTTGGCATTACACTCTTGCCAGAGTGGTCGTGGCAGTCACGTTGAGGTTTTTGTAGCCTGTTTTACAATACGACGCCACTCTTCGCGAATGAAGTACGTATGTTTGCGAACAATTATTTTCAACCATGAAATTAATCAAAAATGACCACCGATCAAGGCTGAGTGATGAATGATTAGAAAGCTGCGTACGTGTAGCTACCCCATCTATTCCGGCTGATATTGATCAGCTTGTATCGAAAAAACAGTGCCAAATTTCTCATTAAAAATTTCAAGTAAATTCGTTTTTCTTTTCTTGCTTGTTTTTATCTTGCATTAAAATTTGTATGTGAAATCTTAACTTTTTTTAGTTTTATATTTTTTATTCTAATATTTATTATAAATAAAGTTTCGTAAATTATTAATAAGAGTCAATCAATGGCCCGCCAAAAAAATTTAAATTGGCCCATTGATTAAAAAGGTTGCTCACCCCTGGTATAACCGATATCGATTGGGCATTAGAAAGCATAGTATTTATTATTTCGAATAGGGGGCATACAACAGTTATAAAATAAAATGTGTTCGTAAGGAATAAAATTTAGCTGATTGTAAGGTATTTAGGTACAGAATTTATTTTTTTAATGTTTAACCTTAATTTACACCCAATTTAAACCGTTTTGGTCGCAATATAATGCTCTGTTTGGTGGGACCAGAGTGGCGTGGTGTATTATGAACTGTTGAAACCTGGTGAAACAGTTATGAGTGATTGCTACCGACAACAAACTTTTTTTTTCAATTTGAACCATGGCTTGATCAAAAAATGTCCAGCATGGGCCCAAACACATGGTAAAGTGGTTTTACAGCACAATAACTGTTGAGGTGAAACCTCTTTACGATATGACAACTAATGTTTTTCTTCTCTTTTATATAACAATGGAATTTTGTATTGTCAGTTAATTATCAAAAGTAGTTATTTTTTCTGGAAATGTCGTTATATAAAATATCCGGATGACCGAGCTTTGCTCGGTATTTTTTTTTATAAATTGTGTTTTTTGGAAATTAACTATTGATTTTCTTAGTCTAACCTCAAAGCAAACACTCATTGACTTCTTGTTACTTAACAACGCCATCTGCTGGAATAGCTTTAGTGTTGTGTCGTTAAAACAATTTAAAAAAAATTGTATTATTATTCGCCGATAGATGTCAGGAAGTCATTTTTCAGTTTAAATTATTCGCCGATAGATGTCAGGAAGAGTCACATTTTTGTTATTATTCTTCCAATAAAAAAAGCGAATAAAATGACATATCCTAGAAATGATTCCTAGCTAGATCGATTTATCGCCCCTGAAACCCCCCGTATACTAAATTTCATGAAAATTATTGGAACCGATTCCGAGATTCCAATTATATAAGTATATATATACAAGAATTGCTCGTTTAAAGATATAGTATATATTTGAGCTACGCTCTGGGCCCAGACACGTTAGAATATAACTAAAATGGCAAGAGCAATGATGCATACACACGAGGAGCTTCCTCAATTCTTGTAGGCAGAGCTAGTAAACACGGCTGTTTACATATTAAATAGGACAGGGCCTACATGCGTTGAAGGTAAAGCGCCTTTTGATTATGGTTTGGAAAGAAACCACAAATCAAACACTTAATAATAATTGGCTAAGTTTGCTATGTGCACATTCCTAAACAGAATAGGAAAAAGATGCAGAAGAAAGCAAAGAAGTGCATTCTTATTAGTTACAACAATGCAGATGGTTATAGATTATGGGACAAAGAAACTAAGTCACTTGTGAGATCTAGGGATGTTATCATCAATGAAACGCCATTAAAATCCAAGCTAGACATAGATGATTCGAGGTTGAGGAACAAGTTGCGGAAATTTCCTTTATGCACAAGGAAAAACTACCAGACTGAATAAATTTCGGGTTCTGTAGTAAATGAAAATGCACTTGAAAGATATAGTGCTCCTGAAATTTAAGATAATCAATGCAGTAAATCACTAATGAATCTATTGAATTAGAGGGAGGAAATGAGGAGGACAATGATGATGTTGCAAGTAATGAAGAAAATGGAGGAGAAGATATTGAACAATTAGCTAAGTATGGAATGCAAGTAAGAGATCGTTCGCTCCTTAAACGTCCAGTAAAATTCAACGACTATGTCTCTTATATTGATATAAATTATTGTAGTGAAGAGCCCAATTCATTTAATGAAGCCATAGCTTGTCCCGAGAGGAAATTGTGGTTTAATGGTATGGATAGTGACATGGAATTCTTAAGACAAAATGGCACTTGGACTTTGGAGAAGTTACCTAAAAATCCTAAAGCAATTCCGTGTAAATGGGTTTGCAAAATGCTTAATCCTGATGGAACAGTTGACAAGTAAAAGCTCGACTAGTAGTAAAAGGCTTTAAATAGAGAAAGGGTGAAGATTACGACCAGACTTTTAACCCTGTCGCAAAAATGGCAATAATTCGAGCTATGTTAAGTATCGCAGCTAGTAAAAGTATGAATTTAAGTCAGATATTTCAACAGCCTTTCTATATGGTTCTTTGTCGGATGAAGAAATATGTATATATAAAGCAACCAGAAGGTTATGATGATGGATCGGGTTGTGTTTTTTTGCTAAAGAAAAGTCTTTATGGTTTAAAGCAAGTTCTTCGATGTTGGAATAAAACTATACAAGATTTTTTCAAGGATATTTTTTATTATTTTATAGCTAGAGTTCAGCATACAGGCAAACGGCCCACCCTGACAGGTGGTCACCGTCGCCTATGGGCGTTTGCAACACCAGAGGCATTACACACACAATACCGAACTCGAAGAAATTTTATAATGCCTTTTTTTATGAAACCCATATCGTACCGCACTGAGAAAACCTCAGCCGGAAGCTCATTCCAGATCCTGAGAGATACACAACATGAACGTTCTTGAGAACCATTTCGTACAAGAAAGAAGATGCCTAAAACAAAGTGAAGCTGATCTGTTTATTTAACAGAGAAGGATCTAATGGAAAGCTGATTGTAGCTATGTTGATGACGGGCTTAATAGCTGGTTCATGTTAGCAAGTAATTGATGAGTTTCTTGAACAAATCAAAGGGAAATTCAAAATTACAACAAATTACCTATATCTTATTTCTTAGGAATAGAGGTAGAAACAAGAGAAGGAGGTGATGTGCTAATTCACTAGACATCTTATGTTAAGAAAATATTGAAACAATTTGGAATGCAGGAATGTAGACCAGTATCCACTCCGATTGTAAAAGAAGGAAAAAAACAAAAAGTTTGCCTATACTTTATATAGATAATGAGGCAGCTTTACATTTAGCTGAGAATCCTGAATTTCATAAAAGAACATAATAGCATTCGTAATTTTTTTGGAAAGCGGACCCCGGGCACCTAAACGGAAGTTTAGGTTGCAACCAGGATACTACTAGATGAATCATCATCTAGTAAAATTATGAATATCAATTCATAATTTTTGTACGAGAATTAGTGACGAATAGAAGTCTTGTTGTAAAGAGGGTTGATGGTTGACATCAACTGGCTGACATTTTTACAAAGGCACTTCCAAGGCCCAGATTTAAACAGCTGTGTGAAAAATTAGGCATATGAGAGGTGTTGAGGTGAAATCTCTTTACAATGTGACACCTAATGTTTTTCTTCTCTTTTATATGAAATTTAAATTTTGTATTGTTAGATAATTATCAAAGATAAAAAATTATTTTTTCTGGAAAATGTTAGTCTTATTTAAACATATACATATAGTATATATTTGAGCTACGCTGAGTTTTACTTTAATTCTAAATGCCGTTCATATGCAAAACCAGTCAAGGAAGCATTGAAAGCTGTTAAAAAACCTATTTACTTGTGTTGTCTACTTGGACAACACAGTCATAGCACTTTGTTTCTCTTGGCATATGTCATACAATGGACATACTTTTGTTTTTAAATTTATAAATATATCCAGTGCAAGCCTAGTTTTGTGTAATTACTTCTTGCAAACATTTCACCAAAAGCACTTGGATGGGACATATTATCACAAAATACTCTCCAGACCTTGCCCCATCTGACTATCAACTTTTCACATCAATGGGACACTTGCTTGCAGAGCAGCACTTTGCCAATTTCGAAGAAGTTAGAAAATGGCTCCATATTGGTTTTGCTCAAAGGAAAAACAATTTATTTTTTGTAATGGCATCCATAAATTGCCTGAAATGGGCAAGATGTATAGAATCAATTATGTAGTTTTATTTTTCGAAAATACCTATAATTATTTTCCGGTACACCTGGTAAGTCATAATGACCGAGAAATGAGTTGAGCACTCTAAATCTGCTAAAAAGTGTCATAGACTTTTTGCCGATGCACCCTTTCTGGGAAGATGACCTATCTGTCAAACATGTTGAAGATATCTGGGGACATCGCCAACAACATTTTACCCAGGAAAATGGTGTGATCCGCCAGGTTCTTCAGTCACAAAATAACATCCACCATTAAGCCCACATTTTAAGAACACCTTATATAACAAAAGTATGAATGTTGGCTGACAATAAATTACTTACCTAAAAATATTCTAAACCGCAATGATAAAACTGTAACTGTACACAATTTTTAACTACCATATTAACTATCTAATAGATATCAATTATCTAAGTATTTCATTAACAGTATTTACATAACCTGGCTAGGTTGTTTGTGACTATAATGTTAAATAAATCCCTTCTTATAACAGATAAGAAATGTTTAAAAAAAATAACATGATAGTTGGTAATGTAGGTTGTAATGTATATTAAAAGTATTTACAGTAGAGTACTACTGTCTAATATTTAAACATATATAAAATAAATAAGCAAAAAACACATACTTAGTTCATTTTTTTTTTTATTGCTGTAGGAGAACAGACAGGCTGATGGTCCGCTAGAATTTAGCAGTTACCGTCGCCTATGGCCGTCTGCTATGCCAGTGGCAATGCACCGTACTTAAGAAAAAAAAAATTACGTAAACTAACCTCAGAACGCTTTAAAGTGACGAGATATAGAAGGTTATGGGTGGAGGGTAGTGGAGGGAGGAAGGGGGAGTGCCCTAACCCTCCTGACACACTCCCATAAACAGAAAATGCACCGTTCTTAAGAAAAAAAATTACATAAACTAACCTCAGAATGCTTTAAAGTTGCTTCTGCATCGTCTCCCTTCGGGTCTCCGATTTTTAACTTTTTAAAATAATAAAACTAGGGGTAGCAGCCCACAACAACCACAAAGTCGGGGTGTCCCGATTCGGTTTTATAATAGATTCAACTTATTTTACTCACAAACACAATGAACGAAAAACATTGACACTATACAATGAACATGACGCTAATAGTAGAGTTGTATCAAATATCGATGAATGAAAAGTATCAATATATCGATATTTTATTAAACAGGGGCAGCTCATATAATTAATATGCTTAATAGTTTACAAACCAACCTAACCTAACTCACCCCCTGGAACCACTCCCATAAAACGGTAAATTAACAAATTTACCATATAAACTACTTTTGTACTGTAAACTTTTTTGTTATTGATGACATACTGGCTGGTTGTAAAAAAAAATGAATGGTGTAGAGAACGCAGATCTCCACGTCCATTCTCTCTGAATGTTCACGCTAGATCGCCGCCCGCAAGCCGCCGCCATATCTGAACAGCTGTACCGCGCTGCCGCGCGATACAGCTGTTCAGATATGGCGGCGGCTTGCGGGCGGCGATCTAGCGTGAACATTCAGAGAGAATGGACGTGGAGGCGGCTATTTGGTTGTACGTTTTATGCCCCAGACTGGGAGCCCACCGATACGTCACGGGAATCGCGCTTGTCGAAGTGAATGGTGTAGAGAACGCAGATCTCCACGTCCATTCTCTCTGAATGTTCACGCTAGATCGCCGCCCGCAAGCCGCCGCCATATCTGAACAGCTGTACCGCGCTGCCGCGCGATACAGCTGTTCAGATATGGCGGCGGCTTGCGGGCGGCGATCTAGCGTGAACATTCAGAGAGAATGGACGTGGAGGCGGCTATTTGGTTGTACGTTTTATGCCCCAGACTGGGAGGCCACCGATACGTCACGGGAATCGCGCTCGTCGAAGTGAATTTCAACTTATTTCAACTTATTTAAGAATTTCATCTTATATGAACGAAAAACATTGACAATAAACAATGACCGTGTAGTGGAGATTCTCTGCCAATCTTTTTCTCAACATCATACAAATATACGGTATGAGGATGGCTGTATAATCGACTAGGTCCCCTTAGAGTTAGTTGTAATCATAAACAAAATAATTTAAAATAGCAATTTAATAAGTCGAAAGTAGATGTAAATAACTGTAATGTTCTTAATGACATTTGTAATCTGAGTCATTTCGTGAATATGGCTATTGAAAAGGAACCGAAATGTATCAAACTAAAATAAAAAAAGAGAGAATACAACGGAACAAGATTAAAATTATAATTTAAAGTAATATAAATAGGATATATAGAAATATATATTAATATTTAGCAGATATATTTTAGTCTTAAACAGCGATACAAAATATCCAATATTATATCGATATTTTCTTACACTTGCAAAATTCCTAGTTAATTAACTAATATATCTCAACCAATCATTAAACACCACAGACTAACAGTAGATGTTACCAGGTAGAAATTGCAAATTACAGAGTCAGCAAACAAAAAAATTGTCGTGTTTTAAGTTTAATTACTTTACATTTATTTTAAAATTACAATGTATATTACTGTGTCAATGTAAAATAAAATACAACGCAGCAATAAAAAAAAACAATAATAGAACATTACCGTTAACCGTGTTTTGGTAAAAAAATACCATGTATCTAAGATAATTACCATGTATCTGGTAACTCCGAAACTTATTAACACAGATTATATCGTTTTGTTTACACTTTTTATGTGATTTAGGTTAGAAACAATTTTTATTATTTTCTCGAAAAATCTGGATGTCCGGCATTATAAGTAAGTACCATTATAATCAGGGACTCAAGCTCTACCAGCTGTGACCCCTTTTAACCTCATACAAACATATCACTTCACTACACTGGAGCCATTAAAAATACAATTTTCTTACAGCCATTTTAATATCAGCCGATATCGAGTTGAATTCATATTGGATGTAAAATAATCAACCATGAAAACCGAAACTTACAGATTAATATAGCTCTTCGTTGTTAAACTTCTAATGACTCCAAATAACGTTGGTTGTGTCCGAAATTGACAAAAATTATTATTTAAGTATCTTCTTACTGAAAACGACGAACTCTGATAAATAAAATTAGTTTTAATAATATTTTTCTGTAGAACACGAAGTATAACCCTGTTTGCTGTGGTGCAAAACATTTTTTTTCGTTGTCATGACATTGACAGTTTTATGGTTTCGCTATTTTCCGACTTAAACACGCTACAGACCTTCCTATCCTATCCGATCCGATCCTAATTATCGGATGAAATTGGACAATGTGTAGGGCAACAGGTCCTAACTTTATTATTATTATTACAAAATCGGAAGATCGGATGATTCGACCGTCCTTTTCCTAAAATAGTATCCTAAATCGGAAGGTGTGTAGGCAGCGTTGCCAGATGGGGGGGATTCCCTGCAAATTCGGGGGTTTTTTCGACGTTGGGTGGGAAATTCGGGGGGAAAGATTCTTTGGGGGGACCTACGGGGGGAAAAATTAAATTGGGAGAAATTTTGGAGATTTTTTAAGTGCCAATAATTCATCCATAGACACAATTACCATCACTACAATTATTATCTACGATATATTTTTATCTTATAATTAATTATATGTTTATTTATACATAAACTTCAATTCATTCGTTCGTTCGTTAATATGCCACCTCTGTCTTTTTACTCATGTTGCTGATTGACGATTGCCGATGCGATAGCAAGAGCCGAGCCGAGAGTGCCTATGAGTTTCGTTATTACGTTCGTGTTGGGTTGGTAATGGTTTGTTACTGTTTCTTGTTGTTAGTTGATTTTGATGTCGTGTCGTTGTCGTGTTGTTCATTTAATTTTCCAAGTTTTCTTCTTACGAATTGTTTAAAACGCAAGCAAAATGTCGAAATGTAACAAGTCATATGTCAGAACATACCGGAAAGAATGGGAAGACGAAGCGCTATTTTCAGGTTAATAAACAATGTTTTTACATATTATCGTAGGTATTAGTATCGTATTTTACCATAAGTAGGTACATATGTTCTTCGAAAGGCAGCTGGCAGGAAGTGGATGAAAGAGACGAAGATCGGGCTCAGTGGACTTCAATAGGCTGATGATGATGATAATGATGATGAGGTATGTTCTGTTGAGTACCAAGTTATTATTATAGAAACTTTACTCGGAATAAAACATAAGTAATCATTAATATCATAATTATTGGACATCAGAATATTTCAAAAAATAATAGTGTCCCTGTTTAGACATACGATTATTTTTATATAGCTACTTACTCAGTACATTAACATTTTATTTTAATGAAACAGATCGTCCTGTTCATGATGATGTCCATCATATGTTTATAAAATAAAGATATACCATGTCCTATCAAAAAGTTACGTAAGTAAAGATGAAGTTGGTGGAGGCAAATTAAAAACTACGTTTGCATTGCATTATTTTCTTTTGTGATTTGATTATTGTGTGAATGGGTATTGATGTTGGCCGATGGGTGGTTGTACAATCTTAATTCACTGGAATGCACTAACTAATTGAGTATTGGTGTTGGTTAAATAAGACGAGTAAACTAACTAGGGTTTGGGTGAGCCATATCAGTCGTTTCATTGTCTGTCTGGCTTTCTGCTCTGCCGCCTCCTGCAGGAAAAAGTAGCAGAGCAGGTTTAGTGGCTGTTTTGTACATCTGTCACTTGAGCTTATGCGGCATTTTATTTTACATACATACATATAATCACGCCTCTTTCCGGTAGGGGTAGGCAGAGATTATATGTATGTATGTATTTATTTATTTATTTTATTTTATATCTGAATTAACTCTAAAAATGAGGTAAACAATAAAGAATTATGTAACTAGCTACTTTTGCTTTTTTATTTCTCTTTTTAAAATAAGTAAAAACTGTTCTGGGGGTTTTTTTTCCAAAAAGCTTATTTTCGGGGGTATTTCGAAAAAAGTTGGGGGAAAATTCACATGGCCATCTGGCAACACTGTGTGTAGGGCATTCGTCCGATTAAACGTCGTCTGTCACACGCGATCCGCGTCCCAGTTCAGACGCGTACTTACTTGCGCGCTTTAAAATGTCGAACGACGAAAGCGATTTTTCATTGTTATCCTATTAAATAAATGGTCCACTTTGTTTACATTGACGACTTCCGTGGCGTGGCGGCTAACATATATCGCTACGCTTGCGGAGGCCACGGGCTCGATTCCCCTCCTGCGTCTGGGTGTTTATTTACAAAGGAATAGTATTTAAATATTTTTTATTGCTATAGGAATGCAGACAGGCTGATCTGCTTAAAATTTAGCAGTTACCGTCGCCTATTTGTACCGTTATGTCATTTGTTGTATGCCATGTGTTTGCTTATGGGACACTTCGGCACCAGATTACTCGAACAGAGATTTGAGAAATAAGTTATAAGAAAGACTTTTAAAAATCTAAAAAAAGATTCGCAAAATTTCAACATTAGATGAGATGAAAAAAAAGTTATAAAAAATTTGTTCAGCCCATCAGCTTCTCTTTTCCTCAGTTTTCGTGTATCCACGACGATACTTGATATTGCTACTCCTATTGCTATATTCTGTAGTTTAGACAAAGTATAGGAGCCATGTGAAATACGTCTGAAGTGTGTCATACCGAAAACGATCTGATTTAGGAAGCTGGCTTAAAGGTCTAGTAACCAGGCCATAAGATTAAAAAAAACATTTAGGAAGCACAGATCGGAAAGTCTTTATAGAATGTATCCGATTTAGGATTTCCGATAAATCGGATAGGATAGGAAGGTCTGTAGCATGTCTTACGCTGTCGCCACGCTTCCGGTAATAAACTGATTGTAATATAATTTTTGTTAAAAAGCGACAAGGTTTTAGCGGCAATTTAATAAGCCACACAAATTTTCTCTTCACTCTATCTCATCCCAATTCTATAAATATCTTATGTCAGTTTCTTGCTTTAATAATTACATATATAATTTCTAGTTTATTTCTGGAGGGCTTGACTCGAACGCTATCGATTTTTCAATACATATGACCAAATTTCAAAAGCTGTTTTTACTATTTCATTACCTGACATATTTTTATGACTTAGACAAAACCAACGCGAAAAGTATCCTATTTATTAACTGATGCCCAAAAATTATCCACCCTCTTTAAGATATCTTACCTAAAGACTTTCCTCGACCTATTAATATAAATTTCCTTTTAACGCTAACTGATTCTATTTTTATATATATATTGTAAATTTTTGTTGTTAAATGATATATGTTTATAATATAGTCACTTTATCATTTGTATATTACATTGTCACCAGGTCTTCAGAATACTTTTAGTTAAATAACATTTATCTCGCAATAAACACTGGTTAAATCTTCTCTTACGCCGACATTGGCAAAATCAATGCCCAAAGCGTTGGAGCCAAAATTAACAAGAATAGAATAGAACTGTTACAATGTCAATAATGCGATTCACTAAAGTTAGCCCCCCAATTGCAATTTTTAGACTTTTCTCTATTAATTCGTTTATTCTTAATTGTTCGCTGGTAATAATTGTTTTTTTGTCCATTAATTATTTAAAAAAATTAATTAAAAATATACCTTCAAGTTAGCCCCCCAATTGCAATTTTTAGGCTGTTTATCTATTAATTAGTTTGGTCGTCGTCTGTTCCTAATTGTTCACTGTTATTAATTGTTTGTCCTCCATTTATTTATTTTAAAAAAGGAATTAAAAGTATTCCTTCTAGTTAGCCCCCCAATTGCAATTTTTATATTTTAAATTAATTTCTTTTAAATAATTAAATGGCCAACAAACAATTATTAAAAGCGAACAATTAAGAACAAATGACTAACAAACGAATTAATAGCAAAAAGTCGAAAATATAAAAAAAAACTAATTTAGGGGGGCTAACTTTAGGGAAAACAATAGTGCCTGTTGCGATCATAGAGTTAGTATCATAACTTTTACTTAGTACCTCCATGGTTGCGATTTTATAACCTGTCATCACACTACGACACTGGCAAAATCAATGCTAAAAGCGTTTGAGCCAATTAATTAAAAGAAGATTAGGAACTAAACTACACAGAAGAGAAGAGTTGCAATTTCGTTCGTTTGTATTTGTTTATATCTAACAAACGTTCAAACTGTGGTGTTGAAGTTGAAAGTGTTATACGGTTGCGGCAGCCGTTAAAGTATATATCTAAAGACTTTAACACTAAATAGTTAGGCTACAGTTCGTCAAATGCAAACATGTTGTCCAAATTTCATCATTACCACGGCTCTAATATCATTCTATTGGAGGACAACACAGTTGCTTACCGAAAAGCTAGTTTTGCTCATGGTTTAACATTTAGTGAAAAGCCATTACTACCTGGTGAGATATTTTTGGTAGAAATCGAGAAAACCGAGCGTGGTTGGAGTGGTCATATGCGATTGGGGCTCACGTTATTAGATCCTCAAACTGCAGCATTAGGTGATAAAGGATTACCTCAATATGCTTTGCCGGATCTAGCAAACACCGGTATGTCCTGGATATTTCCAATTTCAAAATCACAAAACAATGTTTTAGTTGAGCTTGTTAATCAAGTGTCTAGTGGTAGGCGAGAAAGTGAACCTAGAGTTTCGGTGTTGGGTTACGGACCTGTCGTGAAAACACCTCGCGGTAATATCTCAAGAATGTTGCTGAGGCCACAGACATTATCCCAAAATGGTACACCACAAGGCATATTGCCAATGGATGCTGGAAGTCGCATAGGTGTTATGTTTGTGCCAAGCCTTAAATTGGACGAAGAAGCCCCAGATCTAGCTGAGATGCACTTTATAATCAATGGTGAGGACCAAGGACCGTGCACAAAAGCTATCCCATATAAAAGGGGTCCTTTACATGCTGTAGTTGATGTTTATGGTACTACTAAACAAGTTAAAATTGTACAACTTTATGGAGGTAAGTTATTATTTTTATATCAGTTATATCTACCTAAATAATTATACTCAAATTAATCCATTCAAAAATGTTTGAGTTGAAAGATATAATAATGGGAATAAGTAGAAGAGTGACTCTTGTCTCCACTAACATTTAACTTAAGGTATTAAGTGGTAATTATCAATTATTTAATAAATAGCTGACCTGCTAACTTTGTTTAGCCATAACAAATTTGAAAAAAAAAGAAGCATAGATGCATGGATAGGATTTCCATAAAATTTGTTAGTGAGCATCTACATCTCGAAATGAGTTACTATGCTAAATTTCAAGTCAATTGGGTATGACAATGAATGGTATTTCGCATATATATACAGTCAACTCTCATTAATTTGAAACTCGAGGAACTCTTAAAATATTATGAATTATCGAGTGTTTGAAATATAAAATGGTTTAAAATTTTTGAGAGAAAAGAAATAAAACTTTGAATTATTTAGTGTTGATAATCAATTATGTATTATTTATTAACTTGTATTCTTTAACAATAACAACAAATGACAAAAGTTGAGTATTATTGTTGAGAGAGTACTCAGAGGAATTTTCAATTCTTTTGCAACATCACTTTTCTTCTCACCTCCCTCTACTTATTTGATTAACTTCTTCTTTTCAGCAATCGTAAAGCATTTATACTTTTTAGGACTCATAATTTCCTTACAATTAATAGATAATTATGTTGTTTATGTCTGGTCTTAAACTTTTGGCAGGTAGTGTAGATAAGCTGGGTTCCTAACTATATTCAATGTTTGTATTATCTTTTCAGTGAAATCTCTACAAATTGTATGCAGAGAAGCAATTCTACAGTATATACAAAATGGCTCAGTGAAATCATTACCACTGCCTAAACGTTTGAAAGACTTCATACTCTCATAAACTGTTGAATGAAAAGGAAAGCTTAAAATAGTTGTGACAATAATGCATGTTTTATTTGCCACAAGTACTGCATGCAATTTTTGTTTAAATAATAGAAATAATGTGAGTTTGTAAATTTTTAATATGCTCAAGATTTTGACTTGTAAGATTATAGTGGTCCAGGTTTCTGTAGCCCTATGGGATTGCAGTGCCCCTAGTGTTGCAAATATCCATAGTTGGCGGTAACTGTTTACTGTTAAGTGGGCCCTCAGCTTATCTGCTGTTCCCCAGAAATAAAAAAATTAAAATGAAGGACATTTGTATTTGTGTTAAGAAAAGTATCATAAAATATCATATGTGTCAATAAATTTATCATGTTTTTATAGTTTTGGTGACATCTGTATAAAATGTGTAAATTATATTTAATTTTAATACATAGGATTATTTTTACAATTAATTATTACATCTACGAATCAAATGAACTCATTTGTTTGTTAGAAAAATGTTAGAAAATGTGGCTAAAAGCAAAATTTTAGTTAACTAAAGACATTTTGAGGTTGCGATGTGAAACTGCTGCAGTCAGTAAGGCAAATATTTTAGTCTTTGGTTGTATATAGGCACCTTTACATTCTTGGTTGGTTGTCTTGGTTTTGGCCATACGGCCACGTTTTACGGCAACCGGGTGCTTACGTGGGTCTGGCCATGCCGCCTCCGCCAGGCCCCGGCAGGAGGGGTAGACCCAAAAAGTGCTGGCTTAACGTCGTAAAGGGAGATATGCGTGCCAATGGGCTCACTACCAGGGAGGCTGAAGACCGTGCGAAGTGGAGAAGAAATAGTCGGAAAGCGGACCCCGGGCACCGAAGCGAGAGTTTGGGCTGCAACCGGGACTTAACGCAAGGATGATGATGACGATGATGTATATATATAATACATGTCCAGTTAGATTATAATTGACAATTTCCATTGCCTATTAGAGAATTGCATCATTGAGTAGCTATTCTACTATAGTAATAAAATATATAGAAAAGTCTTTTCTTTCTAACTAAATGTTAGAAAGAAAAGACTTGTTGAATGTTGAAAAGAATGTTAGAAAGAAAACTAGCAGTTAGAATTCAAAGTCAAAATTTAATGTATTGACATAATTTTACTATTAAAAAAAAGGAGTGAAAGTTAGTTTGGCTGTGTATTTAACTTAGTATAGGTATTATTATTGTTAAATATGATTGGTCTTTTGTTCCCTTTAAAAAGTGTTTAAAGAAGTAATCTATATATATTTACTAAAACTATAAAATCATTACAGTTGAGAAATATTCCAAACATGTTGATTTGTGATCCTGTGGCTCTAGCCATGCAATGAGAGTTTGATGCCCTCTGAGCTTAAGCTGGGGAGTAGTACCAATGCAGGCCTTAAATCTCCCTAAGAAAACTTAGTGAGGAATAATAGACAATAGAAATGTTGTTATAGAAAAATGGGTTTTTAATACAGCTAAAAATTGTAAATATTCTTAAAATTTTGCTTAGAGTAGAGGATGGTGTGAATGAATCAAGTATTTAAATTAATTTAAACATAAAGCAATCATATTTACCTAATTATAAACTTCTATGGTGAAGGGTTGCTTTTCTTTGGTTTGCCATTATAGGAGGGTTTCCTTATAATATAGCTCAAGGACCAGCAGGTGGCTGATGAATAAATGGGTCAGGCAGTTTGAGATATTGAACTTTTAAATAATTTATGTTTTAATTTTAATCATTAGAGACTCTTATTGTGATACAAATTAATACAATATGTTAAATACTATGCTTAGTTTTATGCTTTTTCAAGTTATAGTATGGTAATAAATTATTAAATATAAACCTTTTAGCATATTCATGAAAAATTTAATTCTAACAATTTCCCAAAATATTTCTGGTTACAACCTTTGTAAATATTTTTTTTTAATTAAAACATACTTCAGTATCTATTTAATATGACATTATATAATCAATATTAATTTATCATCATATTATACATAGAGAAATCTATATTAAGTATTATTAATTATACATAAACATATTTTGGTATTTTTACAAATCGATAAGTAACAAATATGAAAACTTAATTGAGGTTTTGAAGTAATGAAATGGTAAGTCGGATTGAAGATTCTGCATTGGTAATATAAGTTATTTAAGAGCATGTTCACTATATATAAAATTTAAAAAAAAATCATTTTGTGTTATAGTTAACAATATTAAATTTACATTACTATATTAAATGTGAATAAATACTGTAATAAATATTACTAGAGTTATTTTTGGTAAAAAACCGCACTACTTTTTGTAATGAGCTGTTACATTGACAACATGTTACAGTAGAATCTCTGTAAGTCGAACTTGAAGGGAGGCAACAAAAAATTCGAGTTAAAGAGTTTTCTAATTGTGTGGTGGGAATTAGAACTAAGCGAATTTGGTATAGAAACATTGGACTTGTCATGGGCTACCAACCCATACAAGCTATATTTAATTCTAAAAAAATAGCAATAGATGGCACCACCATTAACATTTGTAAATTATAAAATGTGAATAAGCCGAATTAAGTAGAAATATTGAGATTAAAATAAAGACTAGCATATTTTATAAACACAACTTCACATCAACCTTAATTCAACTCCTAAATTTGAAGATAAGAAACACCATAAATAATAATCAATTAAGAATACGAAATACAGGCTACATGTGGCTACATTTCAGCTATGAAGCTTTCGTAGTGTTTTGCGGTTGTGACGCTAGATGGCGTATAACCGGAATGCTTGACCCGCGCTTGCACACATTCGTCGAAATTATATTTTGAGAGAAACATGCCATTCTCTTCTAACGAAGTAAATAAGACAGAGACATCATGCATATCAAACTTGATTTGCAAAATATTATTTAAAAAGTATTTAGGTACATGGGTAATCTTGATGCCTTTTAATGGAATATGATCTGAATTCTATTCATAAAATGCACATCCACAGTGTATTGAGTCCATTATAAACCTAACAAATTATGTTGTACTTTGGCTTTTATAAAACCACAAGTGCCTAAATAGAAAAAATCTTAACCCATATGGTGCGATACTGCTTGTCTTTCCATATCACAATGTAAGTAGGTATGTAAGTATGTTCGGGTGAAGTCTTGCAACTTAATTTTGAAGCAGATATCTTCAACCGATTGAGTTGGAATTTTGTGTACTTATTCAAATGGTGACAATGCAATATTATTTTAAAATCGAGCTGAACTGATTGATGATGGAGGCGGAAGGTGGCTATAAGAACTTCTAAATTAGATGTGATAAACCCGTCGTGTTTGGGTTTGTTTGATTTTACGAGTAGTTGGTGACTGTATAAGCAAAAAGTACAACTGGTGCAAAATCTTTTGGGAGTATCGTCGTGCCGAAGCGGAGACCGGACGTGGACCCGGCGATATTCTCCAGGAGGGATCGGGGGGGTGGGGTAACCCTACAAAACGGTGTGGGGCAAGCTCCACCCGTGGGCGCCCCCGCTGACCGAGAGTCTCCCCCCGCGCCAGGTGGATGGTTTTGTCGGCGCTCTGTTCCCCACGAGGGCTGAGCACTCGCCTCCCGCCATGGTCCCGCCTCATTGGGATGAGAGGGACCCCAGCGCGGATGACGACCCCGTGCCCGACGTGGACAGGGCAGAGCTGGGGGCAGCGATGTTGCGGCTGAAGGCCAAGAACACCGCCCCCGGCCTCGACGGCATACCGGGGCGTGCGTGGGTTCTGTCCCACGACGTCCTGGAGCCCCGACTATTGAGGCTCTTCGACGCGTGTCTGCGATCGGGCCGGTTTCCCCGCAGATGGAAGACGGGGAGGCTCGTCCTGATCGCGAAGGAGGGGCGCCCAGCGGACTCATCGTCCGCCTATCGGCCCATCGTGCTGCTGGACGAGGTGGGGAAGATCTTCGAAAGAATCCTCGCAGACCGCTTCGTCCGGCATCTAGAGACGGAGGGGCCGAACCTGGCGGACGAACAGTTCGGCTTCCGAAAGGGGCGCTCCACCATTGACGCGATCACGCGTCTGAGGAGCCAGGCGGAGGACGCGATGGCTCGAGGCAGGGTGCTGTTGGCGGTGTCACTCGACATCGCCAACGCCTTCAACACCCTACCGTGGAGCTGCGTGCGGGAGGCGCTCAAGTACCATCGGGTGCCTCCCTACCTCCGTCGCATAGTCGGGGCATATTTGGACGATCGTGCCGTCGTCTACCCGGTCCAGGGTGGGCAAAGTCGGCGAGACGTCGTGTGCGGTGTTCCGCAGGGGTCGGTCCTGGGCCCCCTGCTGTGGAACATCGCATCCGACTGGGTCCTGAGAGGGGCGCTCCTCCCGGGCGTCGGCATTATATGCTACGCCGACGACACGCACGTCATAGCGCGCGGGAGGAGCCCCCGCCAGGCGTGCCTTCTGGGCACGGCTGGGGTGGCGCAAACGGTGGCTAGAATCCGGCTACTAGGCCTGGAGGTGGCCTTAAACAGGACAGAGGCCCTTATATTCTACGGGCCCTCCCAGAGGCCGCCACCGGGCCTGAGCATAACGGTAGGAGGCGTCCGCATCGCCGTCGGGCCGTCCATGAATTATCTCGGCCTGGTGCTCGACGGGCGATGGGACTTTGCGGCGCACTTCGAGCGCCTGGCGCCGAGGTTAGTTCGGGCGGCGGCGGGACTCTCCCGTCTGCTGCCGAATATCGGCGGGCCGGGCGCAGTGTGCCGCAGGCTCTTTGAGGGAACCGTGCGGTCGATGGCCCTTTACGGGGCCCCGATATGGGCGGATCGCCTGACGGCCAAAACGACGGCGTTGCTTCGCAGGCCGCAGCGCGTCCTGGCCGTCAGGGCGATAAGGGGATACCGCACGGTGTCCTTCGAAGCGGCCTCCCTGCTGGCCGGATCCCCACCATGGGACCTCGAGGCCCGAGTCCTGGCGCTATTGTACCAGTGGCGCCGGGATGCAGCCGAGCGTGGCTTGACTTGTCGCCTTTTATGACAGGCCGACCTCAGCCGCAGAGGTTAATATTCTTTCTCCGCCCCTGCACGGATATTTAATCGTTAATCGAAGAATCCGTAGAATAATTTAATCGTGAACAAAATTAATCACGATTAAAATAAAATGAACACCAGAATGAATGAAATGACACACCAAAGTGTAGACTAAAAATCTCAATAAAAAATTCAAACGCAGTATTGTTAAGAAAACAAAAACATAAATGTGCTCGTTTGCAGAAAAAAATTTATGACAGTAAAAAATCAAAAACTGAATTTAAACACAATTATAAGAGCGAGGCATCCAAAACCGTCGTCGCTTTGATGCAATTGAAAAAACGAAAGCACATTGGAGTGAGTAAGTAAAAATATTTTGTATGAGTTTGTTAATACAAACTCATACAAAATTTTTTTACTTGTAATCAAGTCTCCGGCTGCGTACAAATATTGACTGTAAAATGGCATACTGTTAGCGGCACTCTCTCACTAGATGGCAATACGTGTCGTGTTATTTGAGTTCTCACTGGCGCCATCTATTGGAAATTCGAAGAAAGAAAAATAGCCAGTTCAATAGCCAGTATTAGGGTGATACCATTTGCTAGTACTGGATGGTGTCTCTGTATATTATGTACTTTGTGGACTTGTAGAGGTTAAGATTTATTCCAACTAATTTTTGAGAGACGTGAAATAAATAAAAATCCTAGTTATGCTGTCGATTTTCAAATAATCGAGTTGTAAAGTGCGAAATATCAAATATTTCTATATACAGAGGTCAAATTTATTTTTTCGGTACTGAATTAACTTATAGCATCTTCCTAATTATTTACTGAGGGTTCAGATTTCGAGCAACAGAAATTTAGGGGGTTAGAGGGAAGGGAACAAAAATTTTTTTCGAGTTAAGGACCCTTTGCGACATATCGAGGTACGTCTTACAGAGGTTCTAATATAGTTCTCCCCTAATTCCTTCAATCAGCAGTCTAGCACTTGTACTTCCTACTAAACCTAAGTAGTAAGAGAATGTTTTTTTCCAATCAGCTTGGCTTATTAAAAATATTGTGTTCCAATTTTTAATCATTCCATTAAATTTAATTGATGTGAAGATGTCACAATCAAATTAAAATTAACTTAAAATGTATGTATGTTGAAAAGTATTATTTTAAAAATATGTATGAATGTAAACTCAATGAGATACTTTTTCTGTATTAGAATTCATTGCCTTGAACACTAACTGTATATTATTAATAAGGCAACTAGGTCAAGTACTTTAAAAATCTGTTAAAGATGTTAGAAAAGGTGTGCATGTTCAGATGACGGCTAATAGAGAAGAATGGAAGGACAGTACATGTGGTGCCGACCCCACAGTTTGGGATAAGGGCAGGAAAAAGAAGGACTGTAACTGTTACCGGTTATAACGAGATATTCTGAGTATTAATGAGACAATCCATTTAGGCCAATTTAGATAATTGGTAAATTAAATTCGCTTGACGAATTTATGTCTGCTAGTAATGAAGCACCGTCTGGTTCATTCACACGTTAAACACTTAGGCTAAGAACTCACGCAGGCGGTTGCAAGATGGGTGGTAACGTTCAGTTGAGGTTCAAACCGGCATCACACACCAAAAACGAGCTGTTGCGTTATATTTACTTCACGGAAGAATTAAAAAAGAAGGCCCAAAAGGTTTTGGGTGGATCCACTAATTCACAAAACAATCAAAAGGTTTTGGGTGGATCCACTAATTCGAAAATAAGTCAGTCAATTCAAATCAATTCCCCTGCGGTCGCCCGCAAAGCGCGCGGGCGCAACCCGTCGAGGATGCGGGCAACCGCGACCCGTGCGATTCTACAGGTTGCCCGCCGGTGCAGCGGGAGCCGCAAACAACCGCGCACACCGCGGGCGTAAAACGCGTCATGAGTTGTGCTTTAATTTTTTACGTATAAATTTGCATTCTACAGGAGCTGCGGGTCCGCAACCGCGGCTGACGCGGGTGAAAATCGCTCCGTGAGTTCTTAGCCTTAAATGTGATGTAACGTTGTTTAGAGATTTTTGGTCACAAATAACTGCAGTTAGGTACATGCAATTTTG
This sequence comes from Malacosoma neustria, assembly GCA_963693495.1. Classification (NCBI taxonomy): domain Eukaryota; kingdom Metazoa; phylum Arthropoda; class Insecta; order Lepidoptera; family Lasiocampidae; genus Malacosoma; species Malacosoma neustria. Next base: position 5,674,114 of record OY856389.1, read on the forward strand.
GTGCCTAAGTGATGTCCGCCTTAGGAGCAAGCCAATATAGGGCCTTATCAGTACTCAGATTAGACAATGTTGAATGTGGATATTCACCGTATTTTATTGTTCTTGAAAGGGAAATGCTTGATGCACCTCCCCTTCTCCCTGGGGCTAGCGGAGCATGTGCCCGTACGCCACTAGTTAACAAGGCCCGCGTCGCTGGTATACCCACTAAAACCAGACCAGTTTTCCTGTAGTGCTCAAAGCCCGGGTATTCGCGTGCGCCTTGGTACCCACCAGGCCAGCCATGGTAACGTATTCTGGATTCCTACACAGTCACCCTAGGAAAGGCATTTTATTTTTAAGGAGAGGCGTTCTTAAATCATTAGTCTAGCACAGTGATTCTCAACCTTTTTTTGTTGCGGCACATATTTAACGATTTCAAAATTTGGCGGCACACAAAGAAAAAGATAAAAATTATTTACTTACTACAACACACTGCATAAATAGTTTATGACAAAAATTTTAAATATACGAAATAAACTAATATATACTACAATAATAACTAAACGTTTATTAAGGGATTAATTACAAGCTAATAATAAAAATATTTTTAATGCGAAATTTGAGCTTGATGTTTTTTGATAATTTCATTTATATTTGGTCGTAAAAATGACAATGCTACTCTCTTAATATCGTCTTCTACATTTAACAATCTTGATCTTTTTTAGTCTTAATGTTGGCTAATGCTGAAAATCCGAATTCATACAAATAAGATGTGGAAAATTGTAATAATATGTCTAAAGCTTTTTTGGCTATCATTGGATAATCGCATCTGATGTTAATCCAAAATGAATTAATTGATTCTGCTGAATGTTTTAAAATTAAATCTCGATTATTAGAAAGCAAAATGAGTTCTTCCTCTTCATTCAAAGTTAAGTCAAATACAGAAGTATCCGTTGCAAAGCAAATAATAAAATAAATTTAAATGATATAATTTAATAATATTAACATTATTATATATTTGCAAAATTTGGCGGCACACAAAAGTGCCGCGGCACAGTGGTTGAGAATCACTGGTCTAGCATATCGGATTGTTCTTTTTGTTTTGACATTTCGGCTTTTCTTCCTACGATGGTATTTCTGGCTCAAGATGCCCTTCAATCACAAAAATAACGAAATCTTATTAAAAAGTACCGACACAAAACTACGCATTGGTTATGTCCTAGTAAAGCTTATAAACATATTGCACGCTTAATCATAAACTGACCTAACTCAAAAAAACCTATTTTTTGGGAAATCGCAAAAAACGTTTTGTAGTTTACTACTTATCCCATATATTGATTTATAACTAAATAGCGATAACTCAGCGTGGGAAAGAGATATCGAAATAAATCTTAATTTGGCCGATAGAGGGCGTCGATACAATGCTGCCCTTTATATTATCACACTTTAGACATAGATCGTAATCGGTCAGTTTATGAGCATGCGATATGTATAATTTAGCAAGCATACTGACGTATTTTATACTTTTCTAGGAAAAGTAATAACGAATGCATGTTGATGTATAATTTTGCTAACATTTCATAAGCGATGGTTGTCTTATTATGATAAAGATTATCTAAGACGGGCCCGTTTCATACAATATACTTATACCGAACACCAAAGTAAATTCAATTGTCCAAAATTATTAATAAAATACTTAGATATTGAAATTACTATTTCACGGGTTTTCGTGGTTTAAAAAAATATTCTTTGTTGCAGTTTATGTATGTACTGTCAAAACCTTGAGAAAGTGATTCCACTATATAGGGCCAATTTCATCTAACTTAGCTAGCTGTTGCATTTTGTTAAACATCTGCAGAGGCTATTAGCTTTTACGAGGGTGGTCCGATAAGTACTTGGCCTCCACGCCCGATAGCACCATTATCGCAAGAGCAATTTTTTAATGTGTAGTACATTCTCGTAGACAGCTATTGTAAAAATATCAGCTGAATCGAACGCTTTAGGTTTGTTTTGACCGCGTGAGGAAGCGAGCGTCCGCGGATTTGACTTGGGGGAGACACTAACCTCTGCGGCCGAGGTCGGCCTGTCGTAAAATACGACTAAACAACCCACCCTAACTATGTGGAAAGGGTGTGATGCAAGCCCGTCTGGATGGCGACCACCTTTGGTCTTAAGTACGCCGCCATAATAACTTTGTGTTGCGTTCCGGCATTAGTGACCCAAATTCCTGTACCCTTATGTGACAGCAGCGTCTTCGCGATGCCATTGGCATTGCAAACACCCATAGGCGACGGTAACAGCTAAATTCTAAGCAGGCCGTCAGCCTGTCTGCTGTTCTACAGCAATAAAAAAAAAACAATTTATCGCGCTATGATTTAGAATGTAAATTACATTATACCTGTTACCTATATTTGTTCTCAATTCTGGATGATCCATCGATGTCATTTACATCTCCACTGTTCGTGATAACCTACAGCAACCAGCAGAATTTCTTACCTACGTAGGCTTTTCAGGATTTAATGTTTTTATGCAGATTTTCTATTGGCATCCATGGCAAGTCTATCATGATGTAGGTAGGTAGGTATACAAAATATTTTATTATACTTCATAGATTTGATTCTAGTTTATTTGTACAAAAATTACAAGCCTTCCAAGGTGTACTGCAACACTTGTTTTTGACCAAAATTAGTTATGTATTGTTGTGATAATATCAAGTAATTTCTCAGCCTTGGAAATTTAATAAAAAAAAGCTAAATAAACTGAAAAGGTTTTGAATACATTGTAATATTCTGATTACAATCGATTCAGGTGATCTTTGACAATGTGGATCAGCTATGGAGGTTGATAATGGAAAATATACAACTTCTAAGGGTTTTATCTCGTTACAAATTAATCCATCACAAACTTGCCTTTTGGACCTTCGGATACCCATATGTCAATAATATTTATGACACATATAAAATGTAATAAATTCTTAATTTTATTCACATTTTATAAATGTCAAATATTCTTTTAAACCGTTAAATATAGCAATTTTACGATTTTTAATACGTATTAAAATAAAACATTGAATGTAAAAGGAAAATTTATTAAATAAATAAAACTGGTACAATCGTTGTGGTGTTACAATGTCTGAAAACAAAATTATTGAGTCTACAGGGTTGTTTTAATAGAACTTCCCACAAGTGATTTATTACTCCAAGTCAAGTAATTCTAACGCAAAAAGTCAACATAGCTAATTTTTACTGTGAGAAAGTAGTATGAACTTACCACTACTACTTTGTCAATTTAGAAACCATAATTCTAGCTTACATACCTTACCCTCTTCTGAATGAGAAAATCCATAACTTGAATACTTACTCTCCTCATACACTTGTAGAACGCAACTGCCATCAGACACCACAAACTGAAGCTCCCAACTTTATTACCCGGAACTTACCTTTTATTAATAGAAAATCGATAAATATTTAGTTTAAAAGCTAAATTGTAATCTATTTCATGTTTGGAGCCAATATTTATCACCTGTAGGAGGGTATCGGCGCCCCAATGCCATTCTTTTTCCTCGTGTAGTTATGATGAAATAAATGAAATGGTTTTCATACAAGAGCAACTACCATCTGACCCATAACCTTAAAATTTTAAACTGAAATGTACCCATTTTATATTTTAAATAACAGTAATGCTATAAAATATTGACAAAATATCCCCAACGCATGCTACTCACATGCCATTATGAATTGTAAATGTTTATCAAAATCAAATATGAAAATAAAACTATTAGAAATACCATCTCCCTACTGATATATCAGTGAGATATAACTAAAATAATAGCATTACAGTTATTCACACTCCTCATGGAGACTTTATTGCCTTAATGTTGATAGAAATCAAATATTTTTAAAGTTAGAAAACATCCTGGAAGTGGTTAATCTCAGTTGTATACAAAGCTTGCACCTGAAGCTCCAGGCTGTCTGTTAAGATTGACAGGAACCTAGGAGCGGAGCCACTCATACAGATATGCGTAACAGCTATTCATATTCACCTAACAGGAATGACCAGTAAACCCAAGGCAAAGTGATGGGTAACGCAAATCAGTGCTCTCGATATGCAGGTTTCTACACATGTTTTCTTTCACCATTGGTACGTGGTAACTATGTTATAACATTCACATTACATTAACATTCACATGGCATCATGGGATTCAAATCCTACATTTTTATTTGGATTCTATTTGGGAGGAAAGTCAATGTGTAGGTATAGTCTCTTAGTAAGTTTTCTCCACTCAGGCATAAAAAAAGTGATTAAATCTTGTACATACAGATGCGACTGTCATATTACTTTGAAGAAATAAATGACGCCCTTCCTTTTCCATCTGTAAACTAGTATGAGTAGCACCTTAGATTTTTTTTACCAGCCAGTTTAGAACATCAGACATAGGCTAATTGCGCTTGAACGACAAGAAAAGTTAATTGTTAAGAAACTATTGTTCAAATTTCACACATTCTCACAATTAAAAGGTTCCAGTACCTCTATATGGACAGCAGTATGTAGTGCCCCTAGTGTCGCAAGGATCCATGGGCTATGATAACTGCTTACTATTGTGATATGTCGATCAGTCTGCGGCTATGAAAACCCATATCCGATAATCTTGTGTAGCACGTATAGTAACTATTACTGCAGAACTTCATATGAGTGGTATAGGATAAAATATTTGATAGATCTGTATATACTTTACCCTGGTCTGTGTGTAATGTGTGCCAAAGTAATATTTGTTTAATAGCTTTACAATAGAAGTTTCCAAATAAAGCTGGTTGTTGTTGCATGTTGATATACATGTAAATCTGTATCTACGAAGACATACTTGCTCAACAATATAAAAATATGAAAATATCAGATTAAAAAATAACTTCAACAACATTTACAATTGTTTTAGATATAGCTATATAATCTTCAAATAAAACGTATCGCTTTTCAATATTCTACAAAGTTAATTTAATTGTATCCAAATGTTTTTTAATGTTAATTATTGTTAAAAATCAAATTAATGTATATGAAATATTTTACTGCATGTGTTCATTAAAAGTGAATTGAACACTATTGCAAAGTTAAACTAGTGTATTAAATAAAAATAAAAAAACTATTATCTGTATGATGAAGATGATAATTATTTGAGAAGTACCCTTAAATATTTTATTAACCTAAATGGATATTTACCAAGTACTAAAATGGTATTAAGTAATGAAGCTAAATTATATAAAAAAACAACATAAGCTACAAATATTAGTAAAAAGAGGACAAAGAACCACAAGAGTGCCAATATCAGATGTTCTTAATAATATTGATACTGTTACACTGGGATTATTGTAGTACGCTATAAGGTTAAGTAATTCGTTCTTGACACTGGCAACATCTGACTTTTTCCTAATGTGCCATTGTCTTCAATCTAGAGGTATATATGTCCAAGGTAATTTTAAGCATCAAGTATAACTTAGAGCTACAAACTAAAGCTAATTTAGATTGGTTTTGTTGTGCTGAAAATTCTACCACCAAACATTACTTACCAAAGATAATTTGATATTGAAACATCACTTGAATAATTTTAAAGGAATAATAAGCATTATATCCCCACATTACCACAAATTAAACTTTTTTTTCCAACACAATGGTTCTTTTATGACCACAGTATCACAAACACTAGATGTTTCACATGTATCTTTGAGGCATATCACTAGATGTCTTATAACTATCCCACAAGCCTAAGCTTAATCTCACAGAAACAATGGGTGCCACATAATTTATCACATATGCCATGACACTACACAAGATCCACTTGCACACAAGGTATAAAAAAACAACATCTTCAGATGAAATAATCTATTACCAACTTCACACACTACACCTCTCACGGTTGAATAAATACACTATACTCAATATTGCTAAACATTATACACTTCAAAATATTTTCAGTAACTAGCATGAACAGTACAGTGTTTTTACATATTTATGCAATAATAAATTTGTTTAACACTAATCTCGGGGATAGCACAACACAACCCAAGTACTATGATCAATACATACACCTCTCGTCACTACACATCACATTAACTGTATACATTTAGTAGTAATATACCTTAGTCTTAGCCTAACTAGGTTAAATTATGAAGTTAAAATTAGAAGCAATATGATTATGCAGAACCACCTCGTACAACCACTATAACCAAATGGTCTTCTTTGAGGCTCTCTTCTGTCAGATTATGACACGTCCTCTTCAGCAATTCAGTAGAGAAATCACAAGGGGGGAAAGAGTAAAGCACCCCTGTGGCTTCTGTTTCTTTATTCAACAGGGATATAACACCAGCAGCCTCTTTCTGTTTCAGGTAGGACACCAAATTTCGCATCGGTCTTGTCTGAATACTTGCATCATCGTTCGTTATTGACGCTGTTGATCCAGCTACCCCCAAAAATATGGCATGAGAGCTGGAAGTAGCGATACGTTTCTGCACATCATCTAACTTAGGTTGGTCCAATCTTAATCTTTGTGTAATCCTCAACTGATTTTTGCCATCTTCATCTTTCATGAGACTGTCAATGATCTCGGAATCACCATCAGTTAGATGGAATTTAGTTGGGAACAACGAGTTCTTCAAAATCAAAGCACCATTCCATATAGTAGTAGCTTTACGTACAACTTCTGGAAGAGTTCTCGCTGAAGCCAACATTCCAGCACCCCTACGTGGGGAGCCATCCGAATCACTGTCAGGAGAACGGCGACGCGGAGAACGTGAGTGGGATCGATCGACTCCAGGCTCACGGGAACCAGATCTACGGAGTCGAGCTTCATAATCCCCATCAACAGGTGGACGACGCCATTCATCATCACGATAATCAGTGGAACCATGATAAACACCTCTATACATGCCTCTGCCACGCCCACGATGTCCTCCCCTACCTCTGTACCCACTAGTGCCATAAGCATACCCATCTTCCCAAGTTCCAGCTTCATAACCCTCATAGCCCTCCACGGGTCTACCATCCTCTCCAACTGGTGGAGCATAAGGTTTGGGCCTGTATTGACCACCTGTTCCAACATCAGCAAAATCAATACGTAAACGTCGGTCAGGCCCGCCTAAGGGGAACCCTCTCATCTCCTTAACAGCAGCCTGTGCAGCATCAATTGAGTCGTACAAAATGTATGCGTGTGCCTCTCCTTTTGCATATTCAATTTTTTTGATAGCTCCAAATCTATCAAATTCCCTCTCAAGCTGTGCAACTGAAGTCCAAGGTCCCAGCCCACCAACCCACACACGAGTTGTAGGTGTAGCCTTACCATAACCAATCTTGCATTGAAATTTGCCAATATACTGACCAGATAATTCCACTTTAGCTCTATGAGCCATGTCTAAGGTTTGATAGCGGACAAATGCAAAAGCATTCCCTGTCCCAGGTGGAGGACGCTTTATATCTATGTCTTCAACAAACCCATAACGACCAAATATGCGTCTAAGCTCTTCGTCTGATATGTTTATTTCTAAATTACCAGCAAAGAGAGTTCTAGTGGCCAGGGGATCATCTTCAGGCTGAACATGATGTAAATAATTTGGAAATTTATCTTTTTTGTTTTCCATTTTGTCAAAAGGTGGATGATGTGGTCGAGGTATGTAAGGGCGTGGCATGTAATGAGGGTGGGGAGGGTGATGCATAGGGGGCCTGTGATGCATTGGTGGACCATGAGGTCCTGCCAAGGGGTACTCATGCATGGGAGGTCTAAAATCTCTATGATGAGGAGGGACAGTTGGAGGTATCCCATAAGCTCTGTCATCAATTGGTGGCCTACGCCGTTCAGTCACAGGCGAGTAGGCGTAAGAATAAGGACGATCATAATCTGGAGGAGTAATGCTCCTCGGTCGGCTTCTATATTCAGAACGAACAGGCTCATACACAGGATCGACAATTGCCACTTTATCATACAAAATTATACGCGGTTTTGCGTGCTTAGCATCTCTTGCATCTTCAACACTTCTAAAACAAATGTAAGCGACCCTTTCATCCAATTCATGTGATATTTTGATACTGAAATCTCCAAATTTTTTATATTCTCTATACAAAGTATCCTTGATGATTTCGTCCGACGCCTTGGGATGTAATGCGCTAACACAAAGTACTTTGTAGTAAGGACGCACAGAATCTTCTCGAATTTCCCGTGATCGCGAATATTCTTCGCGATGGGGAGAGGCATAACGACCTCGAGGACTTGGCGAACGTACCCTACGCCTCACCCGTTCAGGCGAAACGCGCTCGTCGGAACTGTCGTCATACCTGCCTATACTACTCCGGGTTCGTTTTGATCGCGGCATACTGTCTCGTGACGAACTTCTCTTCATATTACGAATTTTCACCGTTATTCGATCTCTATCTCTATCGCTACGCGGTAATCCAATCATGAAAGCTCAGTTCGATGGACAATTATCTGAAATGCACAACATTACACGTCACTTCAAAATGTCGCTTCGTTTCAGATTACAATGAAACAACCGCAGTGCACAAAGTTATTAGAGGTCTTACCACAAAACAAAAAACTAGCGAATTAAATCACTTCGCTATCACTAAAGCTCCACTCCACAAAACTTATTATTAGTCCACTAAAGAAATTCACAATACATTAAAATTGTGGGACACAAGCTAGAACCACTAACCACTGAATCACGCAAAGTACAAAATGGCCGCCGACCGAGCCGCCGACGCCGTCGCCAACCACCAAGTCGCACAGCCAGCCAGCCAGCTGAGTAAAGGTGTGTAACTCAGGATAGATAAACTCAAAAGATATATATCCCAAGTAAAGAGTTATTTTATCTCTATATCTCTTGTATTCAGACTGTATCTTTATATCTTTATCTTTACAGTACATATTTCGATACATTTCATAACATAATAATATCTCACTTCACACTAAGTAGATCGAGAAGAAACGAGACAGAATGATTAGCCGGGTGCAACGGGTATTTTTTATAATAGAATGAGTTCAAATATAGTAGCAAGCCAATATAAATCGTATTGCAATGATTTTATTGTTTAATTTTGTTTGAATATACGTGTATTTATTTATTTATTTAATTATTTATACATGACATATAAATTTTAAATATAAAAGATACATATCACAGTAGTTCATGTACAACAACTAATTTGACAGAATATCGAACACATGTTTAAAAATATTGTTTTAATACTTTACTCGGTATAGTTTTGAGCGGCTTCAGCTTAGCAAAGCATCTTGTTTTTTGCAATAGATAAATTATTGTATTTGTTTCGTATATTCTTAAAATTTGTATTTAGTTTACGGTATTAGTTACGCCAGCCTAGTTCCAAAAGATTAATAAAAAATAGATTTATTAGACTTATTCGGACTTTTGTAACTAGGTTGACAGTCCTAAGCCTATCAAGTATGAAGGAAAATTAGACCGCTGTTTCAGTTTTAATATTTCAATTAAAAAAGGAGTTAATATCACTAACTCATCTTGTCTGCAATTGATATTATTCACGGTAAAATAAAGAGTTAAAGATATAAAAGAATGATATATATCTTTATATCTAAAAGATATATATCTATCTTTTCTTCTTGGGGAGTTATTTTGCTCATGACTACAGCTGAGAGCTGAGCCAGCCCACCTTGGCTAGTGATTTAGTGATGGGCTTTATAAGATTGATATAATATAAAAATTGCTTATGGTTGAAAAACTAGGTACTGAGTGCAATTGAAAATTAAAAGTTTGAAAATTCATTATTATTCTCTAAGTACCGAATTATTTAAATTATTAAAACTAAGGAAGGTCTTAAATCCCTGTTAGCCAGTAACGTTCTCGAACCGAACGATTACGATTACTAAATACACTACTCGATTTTATATTTGTAGGGAATAATCTGTGTATTTAAGACAAATGGATAAATAGATTCTTGTACTCGTTTAAAAATAGATTACATGTATTTACTATTTATACCTAGTCAGGTCATAAGTATTGTCACACAGTAAAAACTTTTCTTTTAGAATGCTGGCCACAAAAAAGTTTATTAAATTTGCATTTCGAATTGTTCATGAAAATAAAAATGTATACTTTTTCGAATTTTACTCATTTTTAAATATGGAGTGGACGCTTAAAGAAGACCGTGTTGCAGTTATTGCGTTGCATCGTTGCGGTTACGCGCCAATTCAAATTTTTAACATACTGAAAAATTTGAATATAACCAAAAGATTCGTTTATCGTACCATCAAACGATACAATGAAGACTCTAGTGTAGATGACAGGTCAAGAAGTGGTCGCCCTCGGTCTGTTAGGACTCCAGCAGTGATAAAAGCTGTGAAGGCACGAATTCAAAGAAATCCCAAACGTAAGCAGAAACTGTTGGCCCTTCAGATGGGGTTAAGCAGAACCACGGTGAAAAGGGTGTTAAATGAAGACTTAGGGCTTCGGGCATATCGAAGAAAAACAGGACGTCGTTTGAATGCTCGTCTAATGGACCTGAGACTGAAGAGATGCCGCGCTTTGTTGAAGCGGTACGCGGGAAAAAAATATCGGGAAATTCTTTTTTCGGATGAAAAAATGTTTACCGTAGAAGAGAGCTACAACAAACAAAATGATAAGGTGTACGCACACAGTAGTGAAGAAGCGAGCAACCGTATTCCGCGTGTCCAACGAGGTCATTTTCCATCCTCGCTCATGGTATGGTTGGGAGTTTCTTATTGGGGCTTAACAGAGGTACATTTTTGTGAGAAAGGTGTAAAAACGAATGCTGTTGTGTATCAAAATACAGTCCTGACGAACCTTGTGGAACCTGTTTCTCATACCATGTTCAATAACAGGCACTGGGTATTCCAACAAGATTCGGCGCCAGCTCATAGAGCGAAGAGCACACAAGACTGGCTGGCGGCGCGTGAAATCGACTTCATCCGGCACGAAGACTGGCCCTCCTCCAGTCCAAATTTGAATCCGTTAGATTACAAGATATGGCAACACTTGGAGGAAAAGGCCTGCTCAAAGCCTCATCCCAATTTGGAGTCACTCAAGACATCCTTGATTAAGGCAGCCGCCGATATTGACATGGACCTCGTTCGTGCTGCGATAGACAACTGGCCGCGCAGATTGAAGGCTTGTATTCAAAATCACGGAGGTCATTTTGAATAAACTTTAATGTCATAAGATTCTATGTTTTGTTAAGTTCATTTTGGTATATGAATAGTTACATAATGAATAAACTTGTTACAATTATTTTACATTAAACATGTGACAGAATTTATGACCTGACTAGGTAGTAGATATACTGAGTCTGAGATAGGGATGTTCGATATTCATCGATTTTGAAAAAACGTCGATGTTTAGCTGGAAAACATCGATGTTTTAATATCGATGTTTTGTTTTCGATAACATCGACACATCGCTGATATGAGAACAAAATATCGGATTATCGAAACGTCGAAAAGATTGTTGGGAAGTACCTCAAGTTTGGGGCCCATTAATCAAATCTATTAAGTCTCAAGCCTAGTAAACAATATGTACCAGACCGAGAGACATCGTGTCTTCTGCGTGAGTCGGAACACACCTTAGTTTTTTCCTTTTCATTTTAATAGTTTTTCCTTTCACTTAATATTTTGATCCCTCTCTTGACATTATATGAAGTATTAGCTTAGGGACTGTGTAGTGGAGATTCTCTGCCAGTCTTTTTCTCCACATCATACAAATATAAGGTTTGAGGATGGCCATATAATCGACTAGGTCCCCATAGAGTTAATTGTAACCATAAACAAAATAAATTTAAAAAGCAATGAAATAAGTTGAAGGTAGATGTAAATAACTGTAATGTTCTTATTGACATTTGTTATCTGAGTCATACGGTGAATATGGCTGCCGAAAACCAACCGAAATGTCGGAGTCAAGTCCAATAATTAAACGCCCGCTTATAATCCGTAAAACGCAGTTATAGTTAATAAACGTGTATAATAAATAAAATAGACAGTTTTATTTCCTACCAAAAACATCGATGTTTTGCTATCGATGTTTATCGTACATCGATGTTTTTCTAATATCGATTATCCCTAGTCTGAGAGATTTCCGGGGGAAATTTCCCCTCTGTAGGCCTAGGCCGCACTACGGTTTTTTCCCGGGAGAGGTTAACCGCTATAACCGCAAAACCGCTCGAGACGTACACACTATGATCAAAACCGCCCGTGACAAAACCGCCCGTGATTTTTACAGTTTGAAGATGGATTTCAAAAGAGCAGTATGTTTTGCTCTGGTACTAAGAAATAGAAAAAAAAGACGTCAACGAAAATTTCGCAAATATTGGGTCCATCCACTCACTAGCCATAAATTTAAGAAAGGTTTCTTTCAGAAAACGTATAAAGTTTTAAGAGAACATCCAGAGAAATTTTTCAACCACTTTCGAATGTCAGTAGCCAGCTTCGATAAAATTTGTGTCTCCAATTATTAACTACGTTGTGATAAACTTCCTCCTAAAGTTTATTTTTCACATTTCTATCACTCTATTGACGCAAAGTAGTATCGTATAAAGCTGGTATTTTCTGTACTACCACGATGATTTTCTGGGATAAACTTTCGTACTCTGCATTTGAAACAGTCTCCGACTCGGTCAACGACATAATTGTAACGGGACGACAACACAACTATTCTTCGCGGCGGTCGGCCGAATACTAGCCAAAATAGGTATGAGTCCGATATATCAAAACGAATCTGAAATCGGATTTCAGTCTGAAATCGTATCGTATCGATATTCAACACTATACAAACTGATTTTAGAAAACGTATCTCGGCAAAAACTAAATCAACACGACATATCAATATCAAAACAAAACGACGAAAACTCAAACAAATATAAATCTAAACATCGCGCAATCGTTTTCTGTTGCTAGTTTTGCAAACCAAACCAATATTTGAAAAATTCGCTTCATCTCTTTCACTCCACCAATCGGTCGCTTAGTTAGAATGAGAGAAAGCGAATCTCATTAAAATTCGCCTCCTTTCATTCTAACTAAGCGATCGTTTAGCGCAGTGAAAGAGATGAAGCGAATTTTCATCAGTTTTGGATTTTGGCGGTTTAGAAACTAAGAATGGCAGATTGAAACGAAACAAAATTACAAGGGACAGGGATAAGATCTATATCAGAATGCAATTACTTCCATGATAATATTACGCAATTACTAAATGTTAAGACTTGTAATCAGCAATAGTTTTTAAGAATGTTAGATTATATATACATATTGTAATTTTTATTAGCCTGTAAGTCTTACTAAAAATAAATAAATAAATAAAAAAATAAATAAATAATACTTAATGAATTACTAGTTTTGCAAACCAAACCAATATTTGAAAACTTACTAACTCTTTCACTCCACCAATCGATCGCTTAGTTAGAATGAGAGAAAGCGAATCTCATTAAAATTCGCCTCCTTTCATTCTAACTAAGCGATCGTTTAGCGCAGTGAAAGAGATGAAGCGAATTTTCATCAGTTATGGATTTTGGCGGTTTGTATGAAACTAAGAATGGCAGATTGAAACGAAACAAAATTAAAAATTACAAGGGACAGGGAATAAGATCTTTTATCAGAATGCAACTACTTCCATGATAATACTACGCAATACTTAATGATAGCTTAAGTTTTGTGTTTATTAGATAGATTTTTTGAATTATTGGAGAGTTTTGATGCACTCTTGACCTTGGTGACACGCGCGGTGTGCGCGTAATGTTATTTTTGTATTCTCGTGAATTATGTAATTGTAATTAGATAGGTATTTTATGATTTTTTAAAAATGTTTGGTGGTGACGGATTATTGTTTTCAATTTTTTATTATTATTATTTTAAAATTTTTATCGTTTAAACTGTAATTAAAAGTGCAAATTTAGTTTGATTTAAACAGTAAACGTAAAAATATCGATCGAAACTAAGGTAAATCCTCTCCGCCAACCACTCCGGAAATCGATTTCTGAAATCGAATTTTGAAATCGATTTCAGTATCAGAAATCGAATTTGTATCGGTTTGCGTAAAAATTTGAAAACGCCCAATCTTAAGCCAAACCAAAAAACCGCCCGCGGTTAATGCATAGCGCGTGTGCGCCCACTTAGTTCTATGGATTACAAATTTTGCTACGGTTACTTACCGCGGCAATTTTGTAACATTTCACGGTTTTAAAATCAGTCGCGGGTAAATACCGCAATTGCGGCCGCTTGTATTCGTTTTTGTGTTTCATAAACTCACACGGTTAATAACCGCTGCGGTTTCACCGTAGTGCGGCCTAGGTCGTAGACATGCCAAAAAAGTAGTTACAAAAAACCATTGACAGTTTAATTGACTTAAATATTTCTGGTTTGTAGTTTGTAGGTACATAATAGTGGCAGACCTGTTCCGGTCAATCATTTTCCATGACCCGGGTCGATCGTGACCGATTCGTATAGTGATCGGGTTAAAAAGATTCGGTCATTTCGGTCACAGTTCGTATGTTTCGACCGAAGGATTGCGCGATAGATCTCATTCTCACGTTAGAATTTCAATATTTTCAATCATTTCGGTTATTTCAATCACAGTTCGTATGTATAATATCTATAAATGACCGAAGGATTGCGCGATCGATCTCGTTCTCACGTTAGAACGAGAACAGGGACGCAATAGGGACTATGAGTAAGACTCCAAAAAGGGCAAATTTTTCATGTGCCTCGTCAAATTACCGGTTGCGCCTCCAGAAAAGCTAATGGTTTTAGAGCAGTACTCACACTTTGCCTTATCTTTATTTATTATGGAAAAATGATTCCATATTTTACTCCTTTTTTTAATTAGGTCCGACATTTAAAGTTAACCAAATAAACTTAAACCAATTAAATAGGCAGTTACTCGATTGCAAAATAATTACAAAATTTAAAAAAATCAATTAATAACACAATTCAATTCAAATTAGGTAATTTAGCGACATGCAATTATATGGATTTTACTACCACCAAAACGTTAGGTATTGTTAAGTAACTTATTAATAACACAAACACACACCGTCACTTAAAATATTTTATAAAAAGTACTAACAGTAACACACGCAATCAATATACTAGGTACCAGGAATATAAATATACCGAAACACTGTCGCAGGTCAGTAGTCAGAGTAAGCGATGCAACTGATTGATTTATTCTCAAAAATTCAAAATCAAAATCCGGTCCCACGATTGACAAGTCACGGGCGACCCGAGAGGCCGCGCAATACGGTTTATTTTGGATACAATCATACAAGGTACAACAAACAACAAGATAGAAAGAGTGCACTGTGTGACTAGGATTGTATGTATGTAATTAAACGAAAGAGATAGAAGATATTTTAATAGTTACGTCATTTCGTGATTGAATGCACGAAGTAATCGATTAAATAAGCAACACGCTACGGTAAATCTCCACAAATAAAGTCCAATTTCGTTTGTTATCTGGTGATCGAATCTATGGAAGACCGAATCGATTAAATAAGCAACACGCTACGGTAATGCTATACAAATAAGGTACAATTTCGTTTGTGATGTCACCTGGTGATCGAATCTATGGGAGACCGAATCTTTCAGAGACCGACGACTCGTTCACATGCGTATGGGTCGCGATCGGGTCAAAAAGATTCTGTCAATCGCGATCTCTCCATCTCTCGTAAGAGAGTAGTATATTCTTTGATCGCGATCACAGATCATGTATAATGTAGCCAATTTAGAGACTTTGTCGCTAAATCTAGCGACATTTCGTTTTCTACAGCGGCTTAAATTATGTGTCTAGCGACAAAAAAAATCCATCGACTATTCTA
The DNA here is from genome assembly GCA_963693495.1 of Malacosoma neustria. Classification (NCBI taxonomy): domain Eukaryota; kingdom Metazoa; phylum Arthropoda; class Insecta; order Lepidoptera; family Lasiocampidae; genus Malacosoma; species Malacosoma neustria. Next base: position 5,689,924 of record OY856389.1, read on the forward strand.
ACGACTATAACAGTTTAAATAAAAAAATAAATAAGAATTTTAACTACATTCATTAAATTAAAATATGGCAAAATCTCAGCCCAGAAATCTATCCTCTCTATATTTGGAACGCTGCCATAAATTCTTATGCTTAGGCTGGGATTCCCCCAATGCTGTACTTGACAGCATTTGGGGAATCCCGGCTTGTGTACAGGGGAATTTGAGTATTCATTCGTTGATGGAGTGTATTGTGCTCTCTAATTGTACAAGATTAGCGGTTGCTTATTAAATTTGTTGTAAGTTATGTAAACCCAAAGATACGTAGAATAGATAGTCAGTGATTGATTACGTTTGTGATAAATGAAGAAACTATTTCATTATTTTTAGTTTTAGGTTTTTGACTTTTTAATTTGTGAAATAATTAAGTATTTTTTCATTTGGTGGTAATAAATAATGTTATATTATATTTTATTTTTAGTATTAATTTCTTGACTTTTCGTTTGTTAAATAGTTGTTTTTTATAATTTTCAATTGTTTTATACCGATTACAAATATTATTCTGTGTAAGTAAATCAAATTATTTTCTTTTATTCCAATAGACAAAAAACTGTGCCCCATTCTAGCGTGCGTAAAAAATATAATATTAGAGATACATGAAAGAATTAAGCTCAGTTTCCATCCCTAGCGCTCAGAATACTGGGATCATGTAGCGACTTATAATGACTTTTGATCTTTGTCCATAGCTAGCGACATCTAGCGACTTTACAAACGTACGTTAGCGACTTTTTGACATGTAGAGTTGGCAACACTGATCATGTATTAGTTAGTTACTACGTAAATCGCGATCGACATAGGTTTATAGCGGTTAGCTAATAGCTACTGGCTGTACTTAATTTAAAAAAAACTTTACAATAGCAAATGGTTTTCTATTAGAAAAATAGTTTTATTATTGTAGTCAAGAAGTATAAAGTTGTCGAATAATGCAGTGTATGCAGGCATGCTTAGTGTATCGCAATACATTATTACAAAGTTGTGTTGTTTAGATTACAAAGTTCAATTTTTATTCACTATGGATATAATTATCAAAGTAAATAATCAGTCTCTAGGAAGAGATAAATTAGCTAGGTAAGAATTTATTCATCGAAGCTTCAGTAATATACAACTACTACTTTTTGTTACACACTACTACATAATATTACTATTTTGTTCTTACCAAATTTTCTCTAACTTTTCAGATTAGTACAGTACACAAGTCGCTTAGTGTGGCATCAACTTGAAATAAGGAATGCAAACAAATATTCTGTTGACCGGATAAAAAATTTGGAGTTAACTTTTAGTTCATTTAGGAAAAGTAAGTATAGCAAAGTATATTAATAATTATATTTGTTTCGTTGGATGGCATAATAATATACCAGGACAAAGTTAAGTATATATATATACTTAACTTTGTCCTGGTATATTATTATATGGTATATCCTGACTTTACGATGATGACTCTTGTTTGGGTCTTTGAAATAAAACTTCACAAGCACTTAATAGGCTTAGTATATTCTATGAGCAGCATATCGAAGTCTGTACTGGATAATAGTTTGAGTATGAATTGCCTAGTGCTGACAGTGCGGCTATATTTACATGGCATGGTGCACCTGCATGCTGCATGTGGTGTTATGTATTAAAATGTTTTTATAATCAGTGAATCTTGTATTTGCACAGATGTATAGATTATACTATAATATTATAATTACATGCAAACATAAGAGATTAAATTTGAAAACAACAGGTTTAAAACTTTTAAGATTATTTTTTGTTTTGTTAATTAATCTTTATTTGGGTAAATATTGGTAAAACATTTTTGTTTCAGTTTTGCGTCTTGGAAGATGTATAGATGTATGCTATTCAGCACTAAACAGTATGAACATTGAGGATCCATTTCTGAGATTGACTGTAACAATAAGTAAACTTGCCCACGCACTGTTCCTTTATGCAGATCACATAGTCTGGCTAACAAGAAGTGGTTTTTTGAAATCAGACTCAGACAGTTGGAATCGTACTGCTAATAAATTTTGGCTTTTGTCTATTATATCAAATTTAGCTAGGGATTTCTATGAAATTTTGCATTTACTAGACTTACACAAATCAACTTTGTTACGACCCTCAGACTTATTGAATATGTCTTCTAAATCTCATTTTCCAACAGCAGCAAAGTATTTATATACATTTGTTAATTGTCACAAGGATGTGTTCATTGATACATTGAAAAATTCATGTGATCTATTCATTCCCTTAACAGCTCTAGGCTTCACAAAATTGAGTCCAAGTACTATTGGAGTATTAGGTGCTACTTCATCTTTAGCAGCACTAGTAACATTAGTGAAACCAATTACCAAATTGGTTCCAGCATAAATTTCTAAAAGAGAAATCTAAAGGTGTAGGAATTTAGTCTTAAGATGTGAGACTATTAAGTAATATCAATGTGATCAGATTATTAAAAGAACTTTATAATTTTTGATGTAAGCAAAAAGTACATAAGTAATAACTCAGAAGTACATTATTGTTAATTTGATGACATACATTTTTTTATTTATCAAAAATATTGCATTGGATTATACAACAATGCAATAGGGATTTTTATATACTGTTTATGGGTTGAAGAATAATTAAGTTAATGTACTTTTTTAATGAATAATAAAATGGTTTGGTTAATTCATTGATTTTTTATGCTACGAATTTCGGTTTTCAAAAATATGTAAATTATTTTCGATGTGTGGCTGAAGCGTGTAAGTTTTTGTTTAGTAATTGTGTTGTGTATACATAACTAAATCACGAGAATAATAAAATTTGGGACTTGACAGAAGCTGGCGGCAAATTGCCTATTAAGATTTACACAACCGTAAGGGAGCGTCGGAATACCGCGTACTCTGCTAACCCTAGATGCTGGGGCCTATTACCCTATGTAAAGGGGTTATCTCCATCGAAGCAGGTTCATAGGCCTGCGCCGTGTGCGATATTAATACGAAACTTCATGAGTGGACAATGTCAAAACGGCCATCATAGCGTGCCGGTATAGTAGTAATACCGATATTAATCGGTACATAAATCATTTATTGTGACGTCTCCAATAAAACATTATTGGCATTACATAAACTAAATTCAGTACATAAGAAGTTCCTATGACCACTTTAGAAACCCACATAATTGTCCGGCCTTTCAATGTAGAAATCGACATATCTGTGAAGTCTATCATTTTGCAAATTGGAAATGGAAATGATGAATAATCCAACCAGTGTAGCCAACTTAGGGGTTATACCCCCAAATTTAGGGGTACAATGCACCGGGTTTTTTTAGGGGTTAATCTAGTCACACTTATGATTGAGAAACAACAGTGTCTGATTTTTTTTATATAAAAATTTACAGATTTGTATGTTGAGTTTTTTGTTTTTCCTCGTTATTGTTTCAAAAAGACGTTTTTTGTGCATGATAACAGTAATTGTATGAGATCTTTTAATTTCTAAAGTTTTTATTAAAAATAAAAAAAATAATTGAATATTAAACATTATAATATTAGTTAGGAACCTATATTATTCAAATTGTCATTTAGGGGTTTTGAATTTAGTCTTAGGGCTATAAAATTTCAACTGTTGGCGACACTGGATCCAACATTCATGACCAAAGAATATACTACTCTCAACTCTCTTACGAGCAGTGTTGTTCTTGATACGGCAATTGCCGTAATATACGGCATTCAGGCATCTTAACCATCATAAATACGGTATACGGCAGCTCTTTGATTACCGTATTAAAATATACGGTAATTGACTAAAGTGAACAAAAAAAACATATCGTTCTATCTCTCGCACCAAATTGTAAACCATAGATTTAGTAGAAGCCCCACAAAAATAAACGTCAACAGAATTCAATCAAATGCAATCGTATCTCTGAGACGATAAAGTCTAAAATCTTTGATTTTTAGGACGTGTGAGAATCCCCGGTATAATCGTTATTGTACTGTAACTACTGTGACTGTGATTCTCTCATTATTAGAGTCTCATTGCTTCTTTGGTTTGCTGTATGACACGATCTATCAGTGAAAGTTATAAGATTACTATAAGTTTTACTAAATTGAAAATGAGTGTGACAATGACGACGGGTTACCTCCACCGCAAAAAAGGTAAAAAGTAAACACATAAAACAGAAGTATAAAAAGCAACTTTTTAAGATATTTTCAAAATAACAATGGACAACAAGCACTCCACACTTTTTTACAATAAAATTCATTTTTTTTGTTAATCCCCCTATCCATAATTTAATTTTATTGAAAATTATTTTTTACCTTTTAGTTTGACTTTTTAGAAAAGCGTGTTTTTTATTAATTTTAACTTTGCAAAATAAACATTTTGTACAATACGGCAATTTTCTTAATTTTCCCTAAAAATCCGGCAATTTTACAATTTAAATACGGCATCCCTAAATTTGTCAGGAACAACACTGCTTACGAGAGTTCATGACATTCAACCGATCCGAATTTATATAAACATTATATTTATTTATTATTAGGAATTGTATAGTTATCGCCGTTAAGGTTATCGAAAGAATGGCCAAAAATCTAGCTGAAACTGTTAAAAAGTTTCTTTTACTTGGCCAATGTGTCCCTACAGTAAAACAGAATGCTACTAAAATTCGAGTGAAGAGGTTAGAGTTAGATGAAAATCTATTGATGGTTTGTATTTTTTAATTTGAATATTAATCACAATATTTCAACTTTTTACGTTCTCTTAAACCTAGTCGCAAACTTTGTTAATTACTTTATATGAATTATTACTACAACAAAATTAGATAACGTAAACTTGAATAATTTAATGTTATTTTCAGTATTTCAAAAAAGACGAGTTTTACTATTGTCATGATCCCGAAAAAATATGCAATACCGGTGATATAGTCCTTATTCAAGCCTTGCCTCAAAAGCTGACGAAACTGATTACTCATGAAGTGAAAGAAGTAGTTTATCCATTTGGTGACATAACAGACCCAATTACAGGCAAAAAGGTGGCTAAAGAAAGGTATAGAGAGGACATGGACAGGCAAGCTGAATTATTTGGTAAATTGAAGACAACATTTGAATATAATAAGGCACCACCCAGAGGCTGGCAAGAGGGCAAGAAAGATTTCTCATCTAAACCTACTTACACCAAGTTCCATGTGTTTGATGAAAATGATCCCTATTCAATTTAAATTGTTATTTAGTTGTAGATTAGTGAAAAGTTAGTTCATAAATATATTAAATAAGAAATTACTTTTCTTTTATTGGTGCTGATGATACTAGAAACATTTAAAATAAATCTTTATTTATTTTAGTCATTAAAAAGCCAAATGGTCATCAACGGCAAACCACAGTCAGAGACCTACCTAGAGGTCCTGGGTTCAAATCCTCAATAACATGGACCATTTTGGTAGTTTCTCTCCACTAATGTACATATAGCGTTAATGCTACATACTTATGGACAGGGATTGTGTAACTCACTAATTGGCCCTGGACACTAGGCCAAGTGGTGCCTCGCAGGAGAGACCAGCCAAAGTTAACACGGCCGGTCCTGCTTGCCCGGGTGGATGACACGTCTGAAAGCATATCCCTCCTTCCCAAACTCTAGGCATAAGAGGTACACTGGGGTGATTTTTTGTGGGTAACACAGGGACGTATGTGTCCTTTGCCAACTATGAGAGCGTACAGGCGCATTGCGCATTCCCACACTACCCTACCGCCATCACCCAGGCAGCAGGTTGTGAATTAAGCATTTTCCATTACATTACAACAAAAAGGCCGCGTTGTGCTTATTGTCCTTATTTATTTGTCCATTCCCTCTAGGGCCTAGGGGGAACGTAGCAGTTAGACATATGCATTGTTTATATATATCATTATCATCTTAGAATTACGACTTTTTCTTCTCCACTTCGCACAATCTTCGGCATCTCTGGTGGTCAGTTCATTGCAGGCATATCAACCCCCACGATGTCAAGCCAGCATTTTTTGGGTCTACCCCTCATGCCGGAGCCCGGCGGTGGCGGCATGGCCAGACATTTGTTCCCCACATAAGTAGCCGGTTGCCGTAAAACGTGCCAATACCAGCGAAGGCGACACCAGCAATTTATCCACAATGTCGCGGACATGAAGGCTGCCGCGAATGCGAGAATTCCTAACTCGGTCCTTCCGCGTTACTCCACTTTCACTTCCAAAATGTCATTCTGGAACCCCTCCGAGAGCACGATGGCAACCTCATTCTGCCCACCAGGTGCACCTGTGTAGATCAGCTTGTAGCCATTCCCAATGAACCGGGTTCTGCTGGCCTTCCACCGAGTCTCCTGCAGGAACGCCACGGCCACCCTCCGCCTGGAGAGCACATTGGTCAACTCCCTCACGCGTCACGTTAGCGTGCCTATGTTCCATGTTGCGAAGCGGATCTTTCGAGATGTTTGGACTGATTAAGTTGGGGCAGCCCCAACTTAAGCAGCCATGACACGGTAGCCCTTGAACACTTCTCACAAGAGCCGAGCCGGACGAAGCTCTTGCGCGCCGTCATGCCGCGGCGCCCTAGCTCTTATATGATCTCGCATTCGTTTTCTGTCCATAAATTAATTTAGCTGGTGTTGGCTTTAACGGGGGCGACTGCCGTCTGACCCCCCAACCCCAAAAGGAAAACCGTCGTTAAGGCCTCATCCGTTATGCAGCAGGGTGCACCGATTGGCAGGTGAGGTGATCTTAACAACTTGTTTATATGCTAATGAAACATCTTACTATAAAGAAATTATAATTTGGTGAGCATATTGTCTTTGCTAAGAATGTAATTTGAAACAATCTGGTAATTAAATGGACCATAAGTCTATACTTTGTATATTAAATCTTATACAAAGGTAATTACAATGGTGATGGTATACTACATTAGTTATGTATATCTATGTGGGAAACTATACTGCAGTGGCATCTATTTTGGGATAGGTCCCATATTAGGGTAGGAATTTATAGATAATATTGCCTATATGGCATAGGCAAAAAGCAAAAAGTACATAGGTATTATTAAATATGTGTAAGATCGAAAAACAAAGCTTTATATGATTTGTATTACATTGTAATACATTTGTTACTGATCTGAAAAAACAATCTGATCGCCTGAGATTTTAAAATCAAACAATAAAAAAATTATATGTATGATTATCTGAGGGAAGATTTCTACTATCAACCTTTTAAATCCATATTATAATTATATTATGGACGTGGCGCTATGGCAAAAGTTTGTATACTCAGAGTCAACCAAAAAATCATTTTTTTTTGTAATGAAGAAAAAAAAACTTTTCAAATGAGCATTTTATTCAACCGTCAGACATATTTTTGACAACATCAGTCCTGTGCAAGTAGTTCTCTTTCTAGTGCTGCCCCCATTAGATTCCACGAGGAATCGTCGTCATCAGGAGGTTCTTCATCGGAAGATTTTCTCGCGCGTTTTCGAGGTTTTGGCTGGTCTCCTAAAATTTAAATAACAATATTATTTAACTATGTAGATGGAAGTTACTAATCCCCTCAAAAAACTTATATTGTTAAATATATCAAATATAATAAATACCTGTGTCTGAATTGTTTGCTTCTCCATCTTGACTGTCTTGTAGTAATCTGAAATAGATGACATATTTTTTTAAGTTTATTAGAAAAATATTTATCTCCATATGTATTGCATAACTACCTACTTTCTAAGACGATATCTCTTACGCATCCCAAGGTTGTCCGGTAGAGATTGCTTTATTATCCGTGCAGGGGCGGAGAAACAATACTAACCTCTGCGGCCGGGGTTGGCCTGTCGTAAAAGCCGACAAAACAACCCACCCTACGTGGCAGCTACGTGGTAGGGCCGCAAGCCCGTCTGGATGGCGACCACTTTTGGTCTTAAATATGCCGCCATAATAACCTTGTGTTGTGTTCCGGCATTAGTGACCCAAGTTCCTGTACCCTTATGGGACAGCAGCGTGTTCGTGATGCCACTAACGTGTGTCTTATATATACACTACAATATCAAATATGCAGATTTAGTTCAATTCTTTCCCAGTCTTGATTATAGCACAATACTGGTGACATAGACTAAAGCCATAGGTGTGCTTTACAAAGCAAACCTTTTTGAGATCCAGAATAAATGGAAAAAGTTGCCAGCTCTTGGCTGTAATGTATAAAACTTGGGATCTGGGAAACTTTAAAATCGAAAGATTAATTGAGCTATACTAAATATGTTCCTAGTCTTGACCTCACCTGTCCAGTGAACTTTCGCCTTCTAGTGAGATCAGCCTGTCTTCAGGCGGATTCTCCTCGTCATCAAGATCATCACCACCCATCTTCTCGTCTTCATCCGTAGAGCTTTCTTCTTCATTAAAAATATCTTCTACCTAATTGCAATGAAATGTATCATAACTAAGTATACAGACTTTTTAATATTTAATGATTTTTTACTTTCTTTATTAAGGTAAGTTTGCAAAAATCTCGAAGATAGTCAATCTTATCTTTATAAATGAAATATATATAATGTATATAACGAAATAAATCTTCATAATTCTTCTATTTATAAATGTGTCACAGACATTAGTATGGAAAATACCATTAAGTGGGTAAACCTTTGACTCTTAATCATTATTGCAATAAAAAAAATATAATATAGGTGTATGCTATATAAAACTCACCTCCCTATCCATGTCGGCGATATCGTCACTAGAGAAAGACAACAAGGGGTTGATTGTATCCATGAAGCGGCCTGAGGGGGTTCGCTTTCGCAGGGCTGCCACGGGGACAGGTACTACAGGTGGAGGGGGACTACTGCAGTGCGCCGGAGGACGGCGTGACGTACTCTATAGAAATATACAATTATGGTAATTATTTAGTCGAAATTAATTCAATTAATGTATGTAACAATCGAATACAGTTTTTAGCAACAAGTCATGTAAAAACTGAGTCTTCAATCAGAATTAAATATTTGGATGATAATGGAACAGAGAGACGAGAGAAAGAGAGACCTGGGAGAGATTGGAGGGCCTAATTTTTATGTCCACACTTATTATTCAAATTTGAAAAAACAGATTTGTTATATTTCTGAGACTAATGATCATCCATGCAGGTGACAACAGAAACAATATGGTCAATATTTCAATGTATTAGATTACAATTTCTCAAAGAGTCAAACTACACCGATTCACATCAGGAATACAAAACTGTTTAGTATCTTTCATAATTTTGACCATAATCTTATCCTCTGGGGCCAAGGGTATACTATATGCAATGAAAAATTAATGAAGTAAAAGAAAAAAAGATAATAAATAACATATTTATTATGAACTAGTAGTCGTCCAGGGGTTGAAATTGGACCATAATTCATTTAATTTTAAAGTTTGAACTTTATTAAGGTTCTTTTGTCAATGGCTATATATACATTTATAATCAATATAAAGGTTTGATCATAACTACTCAGTTCATTTGCTATTTTTCTTGCTATGTTTCACATTGCAAAACCTGCATTGTAAATCCATTTCATAATATATTCGCATTTTGTAAACACTATTCTCACAAATAGGCAAGAGTAAATCTATTCAGATTATTTATACACCATTTTCATTATGCTTGAGTAAGTTGTATTTCACAAATTATAAATAGGTAACTATACAAATAAAAACAATTCCAAATTTTCATTCTTGTCAATTTTCACATTCAATAAGACCAATAAGGCCAATATAATATAATCCCTAAAGCCTATAGACAATTAATATTAATTTATTAAATATATATTATTATTAATTTTTTAAGTATTTACTAATGTATAAATTTAAATATTATATACCTATACTAGCTGACCCGGCAAACGTTGTTCTGCCATATAAATAATAAAATGTCAAAAAATTAAAAAAAAAAAATTTAGGGGTGGACTACCCCTAACATTTAGGGGGATGAAAAATAGATGTTGGCCGATTCTCATAGATACCGGATAAGCACAAAAAAATTCATCAAAATCGGTCAAGCCGTTTGTGTATATTGTGCAAGCATGTGTCTGTATATTGTGTATCATTCGAGCAGTAGTGTGTGTAATGTTTATTTTAATTAATTTCAGACAAAAAAAATTTGCTTTCTGCACTTCTAGATATTAACTTAAACTGTGCCAAATTTCATATTTTTCCATCTGCACAATTTTCGTAAAAAGTTTTCGCTTCACATATTAATATATACATTATAATGGTCAGAGTAGACCCAGTGTTGGGTTGTCATAAAAGGTGATATGCCTGCCAATGGACTGACTACCAGGGATGCCGAAAAGTGTAAAGTGGAGAAGTCGAAAAGTGGACTGCTGGCACTGAAGCGTAAGTACGGGTTGCAACCGGGATTCACTTCTGTGACGACAATGATACTAATAATAATAGAAATTGAATTCATTCAGTCTCTGGAGAACCAGAAAATCATACATATAATCACGCCTCATTCCCGTAGGGGTAGGCAGAGACCACTTCTTTCTACTTGCTACGATCCTTACATACTTGTTTCGCTTCGTCCACTTTCATTATTCCCTTCATACATGCCCTTCGGTTTAGGGTACTCTTGACCTGACCTTTTTTCAAGACGTCCCTGATCTGGTCTCGAAACGTCCGCCTAGGTCTACCCCTTCCAACACTTCCATTCACACTCGCCTTATACACTTTTTTCGTCAATCGTTCTTCATTCATTCTCTCAACATGGCATCTCGGCAATCAATCAAAAATCAATGATATTAATAATAAGAATAATACCTGCCCTCCTCGTTGTAAGGGATATAGCCTCTCGTCCACTCTCTCCCACCTCTCTGCACACGTCCACAGCCACTCAGGGGTGACAACTTGCACTTTGTTCCCTTTGCCATCCCCGAAACGCCTGCTCGCATGCACTTTTGCTGTGCCTACAATATAAAAAAAAATTATTCATTTAAGATAATAAAATAAAGAAGTTTTTACACACTTATACACTGTGGAGCTCGTAAATTATTCCGCAGCCTTTTCACCAACAAACAAAAGTTAAGAATCATTACTAAAAATTATTTCCGCCTACACTGAATATATGTTTTATTTTAGTTCTAAAAACAAATTTAAGCTTCAAAAACTTACTTTAATATTATATATAATTACCATTGGGACAATGGTGAAGGATAACATGAGGAAACCTGCATGTCAGCATATGTGTAACTCGTCAATCTGCCTGAGGCAAAAGAATGGCAGGAATACTATCCATACCCTCTAGGAAGCCTGAGCCCATATGAAATAAAATTTCTCAGGGTAGTGAATATTAAAAAATTAACAATAAAATAACACAAACCTGCTCTAAGGGCAACCAAATGAGTTGTTTTCTCTGTAAAATCCTGTGTGACTTCCGCCCCTAAACTCTTAGCCACTAAATAAGTTCTAGATGTTTCCAGCCTTTGGTGTGTTGGTACTAATCCACTAAACACTAGACTCGTTCCAGCCAAAACTTTGCTTTTCACTTCCGGTATTACTGCTTTGAGGTCAGGTATTTGTTTCTTTCCCATTTTGTCATATAGATCGTAGAAATGTCTGGAATTTCAGAAGAAGTTGATGACCTGCTGGGACAATGCTCTAAAATGACCATTTATAGTCTTAGGGATGGCTAAAGGCGGAGGGGGGAAGGTTCCGTAGCCCGCTCCTATGGCGTTAGGACTCGGATTGACAGGACATATCATGGAAGGGCCTTGGCTTGGGACATAACATTTATTCCTTAGCCCAGGCGATAAAATAATAACCGAGGTTTTTAGTTGTTAGAAGCGTAGTCTTACCCCTCACTCCCCCCGGGAGAACACGCGAATGAGATGCGAAACTTTTTTACCTATTGTACAATGCACAAGGTATCATACTAAGTCCCTCCCATAAAAAACATAAAGACTTAATGTCAATATGAATGATTTTTAAAAGCTTATTTTTTACATTGCTTTATTTAAAGTACCCCCCTAAACAAAAATATACATCAAATGAAACTCACTTGTGTATCCTCTTAAGAATGTCATCCAGGTAAATCAAATAGTCATCGGGATCTTCAACTTCAATTTGACCATCAGATGTCTCCATCCACGTTGGCTCCTCTTGTTCTTTATTTCCCTCACCATTTTCTTTTGAATATTTTTCTTCTATTTCACTACTTTTATTCAATTCACCGTCTTTATTAATTTTATTCTCATTTCCCTCTTCTGTAACCTTTTCTTCTTTTTGTTCTTTTATATCTGTCTGCTGTTTTGGATCTTTTTGTTCTTTTATATCTTTCTGTTGTTTTACATCTTTTTGATCTTTTACATCTTTCTGTTGTTTTGGATCTTTTTGTTCTTTTATATCTTTCTGTTGTTTTGGATCTTTTTGTTCTTTTATATCTTTCTGTTGTTTTGCATCTTTTTGTTCTTTTATATCTTTCTCTTTTGTACCTTTTTGTTCTTTTACATCTTTCTGTTGTTTTACATCTTTTTGTACTATTATGTCTTTTTGTTCTACTTCTTCGTCTAATGTTGGCATTTGATTGGCGAGGCATGTGCCATTTTTGCCCTTTGTTACTTTTTGCTCATCTACTGCAATAAAATATAAAGTCAGAATCCTCAAATATATATATTTTGTAATATATAAAATTCTCGTGTCACAATGTTCGTTCCCGTACTCCTCCGAAACGGGTTGACCGATTCACATGAAATTTTGTGAGCATATTGAGTAGGTCTGAGAATCGGCCAACATCTATTTTTCATACCCCTTAGTGATAAGGTCACTATTCCACGTGGACAGAGTCGCGGGCACAGCTAGTTTTGTATATAAATTATCTTTATAGTTGGAGCACAGGCAAACGGGCTACCCAATAGCAGGTTGTTACCGTCGCATATGGACGGTCGTAACACCAGAGGCACTACCAACGTGCTGCGGCCTCTAAGAAATTGCGATGGGATAACCTTAGCCGGAAAGTAATTCCAAAATCGGAGAGTACGCAAAATGAACGTTCTTGAGAACTGTCTCATACGAGAGAAGAGACTCCAGGAAATGGAGATGAACGCCCAGCCGATGACGGTGGTAGAAAGACGACGATAGTACCATTCTAAACAGTTCCTCAGAAGACTCCCCATTATACAGATGGTAGAATAATAATAATCTTTAATAGAATACGCAAAGAGACTGCAGTCTCTCCGAAGTACAGGCGTGAGTAGACCGTCTGCGAGTATGGAATCGTCGACAACACGAATTGCGCGCCGTTAGATAGAATCTAGGGAATTGCGCTTACAGGTAGGTGCTCCAGTCCATAAATGTGAGTAATACTCCGTGTGCGGTCTGAGTGGTGATTTGTATATCACGAGCCGCTGCCGTGTAATGAAATAGTTTGAACCGGTTTAGCACACCCAGCTTTTTGAAGGGAAGCTTAGATTCAATATCAGAGTATATAGATCAGTAATAAGAATTTCATTAACATAATCCCAATTTTTTTGTAATTTTTGGCAATTTTCAAGGAATTTTTCATTTTATTTATACTTAAAATGGCTTGTGGTCCAACTAAATATTCAGATTCGGATTCAGCGGATCAAAATACACGAAAATCATGCTTGGTTCCAGAATTTTTTTTTATAACCAAAATGCTAAATTTTCATAACTTTTTACCACTTATTCAAGATATTGAGGGTGTACAGTTAAAACTGACTCCAAATTAGGATTCAGCGGGTCAAAATACATGTCGGTATGTATGTGGCTTCAATATATAAACCACTTTATTCTTTTTTGTGTGTCAGTGTTATTATAGAGCAATCTGGTATTAATATACAAGATAGGCCAGGATAGTTGGCGTTATTTGCTTAAGTAAACGAACACCCTATTGGATCTTACATTTATTAATCACAACTGTTTGATTTAATTTCCTTTTGTTACCAACATAAATAAATGTTGTCCTCGTATCTGTCTTTCTTTCAAAACTAAAGAAAAGAAAGTCTTCAGAAGGACATTTATTATATGGATTCTTGGTGAAGTCACAGACAAACTGAAATATGTAACTTGTATCTAAATCCAATTCATAATAGCAATAGGATTTTACTTTTTATATTAACTTAAATTAAGTTCATAAACAGTTTCAAGCTCAATTTATTTCAGTCCCTACTGCACACAGCAATTTTCCTACATCAGCTTTGTTCCATCAAAATATATGCAAAGCCCATGGCAAAATAATAATAATTAATTTGTACTACTTCAATAAAGTACTTGTAAATACTGTATACACAGTATTATTAGACAAAAAAAAGTATAAAATTAAAACACTTACATGGTGGAGGAGCATTAATATCCCCCGTGGACTGGAAGAATGAATACGGTCTGACGTGTATGAGATTGGACGCATGTCGCCATACATCCTCTCTGTCATCGATTATGCACACCATATTATCACCACACGGGAATAACGCTCTGTAGTTAACAAAAATTAATGGATACAATAATAGGGTAACATTAGGGCTAGGTGCCTCTGTTTGAGTTGTCCAGTATATTTATTTAATATACCACTAAACTAAAAGAAAAACTTAAAACGCTGAGACTCAGGAACAGCAATCAAACCAGATCACCGCAAGTTTATCCATGCATGGATGGAGAAAGAATACTGACCGTTGCGGCCAGGGTTGGCCTGTCATAAAAGGCGACAAAACAACTCCAGCTGCGTGGTAGGGCTTTGGTCTTAAGTATGCCACCATAACTTTGTGCTGTGTTCCGGCATTAGAGACCCAAGTTCCTTTACCCTTATGGGACAGCAGCGTGTTCACGATGTCTTATGGCTAGCAAACACCCATCGATGATGGTAACTGCTAAATTCTAAGTAGGCCATCAGCCTGTCTACTTACAAGCGAAAGCCATTACACCACAGATTGCATCTAAGATTCTCTTAATTCCTATTACATAAATATTCTACATAGTCTATAACCATTATAAACTATGGAATGTTTCATAATTAAGGTTGATATTTTTTTTTTACTTTATGAGTACAGTTAACTTACTTTAAATTAGCTGATTTCGTCCTAGCATCAAAACACTCATCCCTGGACAGGATGCGATGTGAAAAGTACTTCTTCTCTGGATCTAATAAGTCTGCCACCGCATGCGCATATTGTCTTGCACCAAATGTACACACATGCAGCTCATAGTTCTTTGAGGCAGATTCAAGGAATTGTTGGGTGCGTGGCCTGAGACGTGTGTGACACCACCTCCCTGGGCTGCCAGGGCTTCGTAGAAAAAAGTGAAGTACCCCCTAGTATACAAAATTCCAATAATTTAATAAGATATTTTATATGCTTTACCAAATAGCCTTTAATTACCCAGCTTGTCTACCCAGTTTATATGAATAATTGACTTTTTGAATTTTAGAAACGTGACCTCTCAGAAATTTCAAAATAGGAACAATAAACATTTAGGTGTTTATCTGTGCAGGGGCGGAGAAAGAATACTAACCTCTGTGGCCAGGGCCGGCCTGTCGTAAAAGGCGACAAAACAACCCACCCTAGCTATGTGGTAGGGCCTCAAGCCCATCTGGATGGCGACCACTTTTGGTCTTAAGTATGCCGCCATAATAACCTTGTGTTGTATTCCGGCATTAGTGACCTGAGTTCCTGTACCCTTATGGGACAGAAGCGTGTTTGCGATGCCATACACCTATAGGCGACGGTAACTGCTAAATCCTAAGCGGGCCGTCAGCCTGTCTGCTGTTCTACAGCAATAAAAAAAAAAATATTTCTTAATTTAATTCTATATCAGATAATAAATATCTTAAATAAATTAGATTCTTAATTGGCTTTATCCTAATTAATACTATAAATGCGAAAGTGAGTTTGTTTGTTACACCTTCACACCTAAACCGCTGAACTAACTTTGATGAATTTCTATATAGTCACAGAGTGGCCCTTGGAGAGTGACAGGCTTATTTTTAAATTCATATGGCAGAACAATTTTGCCGGATCAGCTAGTAGCTAATAAAGATATTAAAGTGGAAAAATAAATAACCTTTATGTTTGGTGGAACATTATCATTGGTTGTGTGAACCAATGTTTGATCCAAATCCACCAAGAGTACCAGCTTCCTGTCCTTTAGAAGACGCTCGGCATCTTCACGGCCCAATTTCCGTGCCAGTTCTTCAGACACCTAGAAATTTGAAAATTATGGTTAGATTTTTAATTTTCAGATCAAGAAATAAGAAATCTAGTTATATGCATGCAGTAACTGACAATAAAAACAAACTTACAATTGATTTGCACTATGATGCTTTTGCAATTTATTTGTCTCAAACTACCCCACTGTGAGCCCCCATCAGACCCTGTTTGGGCTTCACATATTTCCATCTCATAACGAAAGGCTCCTATTCTATAGTTTTCTTTATTACACAATTTTTATCCGTGCAGGGGCGGAGTAAGAATACTAAATCCTACGGGCAGGGTCGGCCTGTCGTAAAAGCCGACAAAACAACCCACCCTAGCTACTTGCTAGGGCCCCAAGCCCATCTGGATGGCAACTACCCTTGGTCTTAAGTGTGCCGCCATAATAACCTTGTGTTATTCCGGTATTAGTGACTCAGGTTCCTGTATCTCTATGGGACAGCGACGTGTTCGCGGTGCCCCTAGAATCACTAATATCCATAGGTGACAGTAACTGCTTACTGTTAAGTGGACAGTCAGCCTGTCTGTTGTTCCTCAGCAATAAAAAAAATCAAATATATGGAACTATATTTAGAACCTTCAGTTCAGGTATGGAATGCACCATGGGTACAACTGCGACATCGATTTTGGGCCCGTTGTCGGTCCGCAAGTCTGCACCACACTCGGCGCACATCTCTTTCATCACAGTTGTGTGGCGGCATTCTTCAAGATCCGCTATTAGGGTACTGAAATATGAAATTATATCCAAATTAACAATTTGTCATGTTATATTTCAGTCCATAAGAATTGTAAGTACACCAGAAGTCTGTTTTACAAACAAACTTTTAAAGCTGGAAGACGCATCAATTTAGTTTATTGCGCTTACCACTTAGCCGCTAGTTACTTGGTCACTTTTTAATCACTAAGTATTACTATTAATAAATGTACGTAGAAGTTCGGTAGTTATAACCATTTTTTAATTATAAAATAAAATGCTAAGTGAAGATTTGAATTCCCGCGTAAAGTTTAGTGCGCATTATTCAAAGATGGCAGACTATCAGTATGCTTAGATAAAAAAAATAAAAGCTATGAGACTCTCATCATTAAAATTATATGACAATAATAGTAAATAAATAGACCCGAATAGGTTTTTAACAGTGACATCACTTACCCAGGCTCCGCAATATCTCCTTCCTTAACCTTGATCGATGAGATAGTACCCGCGCGTGCAGCTTTATACTTTTTCAAATCAGTCTTTTCCCCTGAAGAATCATGGTATAAAAATAATATTTGTCCCTGTGACACAAAAGAACCTTGTTTCACTTTCCACTTTGCGAGTTTCACAGATTTTTCACATGGAACGAAAATAGACATAGTTTTGTCGGCCATATTGAACGGATATTACGCGTTATTTAAGGAATAGAGTTATCTTATTGGTAGAAACTGAAATATTTTGGCGGTTAATGAATTTCCACCAATGACATTGAAGCGAACAAAGAAATCAATACTACGAGACATCATTTGCGTAATTTCCGGGAAGTTGACGGAAACGACTGATTTTTTGAAGCAAAGTACCTACTTATTCATAAGAACATAATCATTACGTTAGTTGTGAACGATATAATTTTAAATATGTCTCTATTTTTTTTTTGCTGTAGGACAGCAGACAGGCTGACGGCCCGCTTATAATTTAGCAGTTACTGTCGCCTAAGCGTGTTTGCAACGCCAGTGGCATTGCGAACACGCTGCAGTCCCATAAGGGTACAAGAACTTGGGTCACTAATGCCGGAACACAAGGTTGTTAAGGTGTTCGCTATCTAGACGGGCTTGAGGCCCTACCACGTACCACTGGGGTGGGTTGTTTTGTTACCTTTTTATTAGCTACATTAATTAGTTGAAGAAAAAATTAATATCAGTATTACAAGGGTACCTCTTATTATTTACTATTTTTATGAAATTTAACAGTGGAATAAATAGTGAATTTAATATTTTAGTATTAAATAAAAAAAATTAACAACTATGTTTAATTATCACATGATTCTGAACTAATCATTAACTTACATAAGTATTTTTTATCTGTGCCTAAAAAAAATAAACGTCAAAAATCAGAAACAGCAAACTGACTGAGCAAGTGAGCAAACAGCAACATTATTCCTTGGTGGGAGTTACTTTTGATAAAAATATTATTTACGTTGTTTTGATCCTTCTTTAAAAATTTAATGTAAATATATCATTACTGTAATATGATCGAAGAAACTATTACTGTAAGTGACAATTCGGATTTAGAGGATGGCGGAAATCCAGAACTTCGTGGATACTTGAGTAAATGGACAAACTACATTCACGGTTGGCAGGACAGGTTTATTGTTTTAAAGGATTCCACTCTGTCTTACTACAAGAGCGAATTAGAGAGTAATCTTGGATGCCGTGGTGCCTTAAGTTTAAAAAAAGCCAAAGTCAAGGTGGGCATATATTTTAGTTTTTAAAATACAGATAAAAATTAATTTGTCCTTGTTGTGGCTGTTTTTTGTTGTTACATTTTCTAATAATATTTGAATATGTCGTATTTATTTAGAATTATGCCCATATTAAATGTTATGATGAGAAAATGGATTATTTAATTGTGTTGTATAGATAATTTAAGCATAATTTGAATGATTATAAAATGTTACTAGGAAAATTGCAACCACAAAAAAGTTTAAGATCATTGATTGTTCTAGTAACCTTGGAATTTAATCAGTATTAAATTATTTCCAGCCTCATGAGTTTGATGACTGTAGATTTGATGTGTCCGTAAATGACTGCGTTTGGTATTTACGTGCATCTAATCCAGAAGAAAAACAACAATGGATTGATGTGTTGGAATTGTTCAAAGTAAGTATTCCTCTTATAATTTATTATATGAAAACTTATTTTGAATTGAAGCACTATATCATCGTTCCAAAACTAAATTGAGCAATGTAATTTTAAGTTTCATGAACATGTATAAGGAATCCCAAGAGCTAAATCAGAGTTTTCCCTTGTATTAAATTAGAGGTTCCCAGACATTTTCTCTCATTTCTCATTTTTCTCTTTCAAAATTTAGCTGGTTCTGGTGGACCCCCTGCAGCTACATTTCTACCGTATTCCCAAAACTAAATAAAAAATGTGAAGTTTCCAAACACTAATTAAATGTTTTCGAAAAAAGTGAGGATTGATTGGTTAACTAATTAATTGGTTGTGTTGTGAGATGTCAAAAAAGTAAAGTTGGCCAATCAAATAAAAACTTTTTAACAAAAAAATTAAACTGCTGAAAGAACTGAAAAGCAAAAAATGATAAACCTTTTTGTATTAATCTTAAAAACTAAGTTCTTAAACTAATGTAAGTATACCTAAGTAATTTTGAATTGGCACCAGTGCCCTCATGTGTGTGCCCATTGTTGGCACCAGGGTTCAAGACTTAAACTCTGTTGGTTAAATATCAGGTGTTCAGATCATAATTTAATTCTTTTGTTGTAATTATGAGTAAATGAGAAGAATAGCAAGATAGATATTATTGTTCAAGATAGTTCATTCTTAATATATTTATTCTTATAAATTAGTAATTAGCACTCTAAAATCTAAACAAGTAAACTCATTTTAGTGTAAACAAGTGATAAAATATGAGTAATAGTATTTAATTGATACATTAAAATTGACTGAAGTGTTGATGAGTATAATGAATGAAAATGACATTAGCTGGCCAATTATCCATACTGCTTTAATTTCTGTAGATACAAATAGCAATATGTCTGGTAATTTAATATTTTTTGTTTATTGCTGTATATAGGAATCAAGCCTGCTTAATTCTAGGCTGTTACTGTTGCCTATGAGCGCTGGTTAACCATACTTGTCTAAGGCATATTGAGAGTTACATCATGATGTTTCTACTCATCACTGTCAGTATATGATAATTATGTTATAATATGTACATAATGCAAAGAAAACTTAAAGTCTACATGTCTTAATAGGATATGAAACCATGACTTCCAGATTGGTTTCCGAGTGTGATGCCAAATACCTAGTATATAAATAACGGGCATTGTGTGCAGATCAGTGCAGCCAGATTGGGGGTAAAGTGAGCCCTCACTCTAGAACCGCGTGCACGTTGCGCACTACATGAATGACCAATTCTGTGTGCCGAGAAGCTTAAGTGACCAACCATGTGCAGAAAGTTCAGCTCCACAGTCTGGCTGTACTGGTACAGATACACATAAACAATGTCATGACAGAGATATTGATAGAAAAGGATGACTCATGAAATAGATAAAAAATTAATACAATTCTGTTATCACATGACTGCTTTTACGATAGTATATTATTCACTAAACTGATAAGCTTAGTGAATAATGCAGTGATAAGTAAGTAAAATAAAAAATAAGGCATGAATGCATCAATTAAGGATTATATTAGAAATTGATACTAAATATTTTAACTACTAGCAGTTCTGTCTGCTTTACTGGATCGAATAACTTATGAGAAGTTATCATATGCATGCCTGCTACACAGTTTGCCCCCACTTCTCAGTGGCAAGAAAATACACAAAACAAATATCACTGAAAACCTTAATAACTTTATATTAAATGAAGATATCCCAATCATCATCATCCCAATCAAGTGTTTAAGAAATATAACTTCGAAAATTTAATTTAAATTAATTCGGTTGTTTTGCCGTGATGAGCGCACAACTGCAGACCTCTTATCATTTTAATTATATAGATTTTAAATTAATATTAGCCTATTTAGGTACCTGTCACTTGGTGGTATCGCACAGTGGCATGCACCACTCATGCATTTTATTCTCCCTATGAGTATATTGTGTAATATGGCATTTACTGTTGATGAAGATAAATCTAATGAACCCAGCGGTGCATTGTTATGTGCTGATATGAGATATCAGCCAAATGGCCTTTAGCTGGACTCGAATGTAGCAGTTAAAGAGGAAATCCACAACCAAGCTATATAAGATACAAGGGGAAACTTACCACACATATACAAAACCTGGTAGGGGATAAGATAACATTCACAAGCCTCAAAAAGAGGACACTTCAGGATTTATCTTACAGCATGATGTGCTTGTAAAACAAGATTTGGATATGTCTCTGGATGCCAATCAAGACCTATTTTAAATATCCAAGAGTTGCTGAATGTCTTGTTTGTGACAACTTGTAAATGTTGAGGAATTATAACAAAGCTGGACATTAAAAACAGTAGTAATATGATGCTGTACTTTCTCTATGGTAAACAGTGGACTTTCTCCAATAGAAAAATGTTTATTGATATGCTACATTTTATCCAGTTTGACCTAGAATTTACTTTGATCGCAGACATTTCTCTTGTGTGTGGCCTATATACATGTATTTGACTATAAATAATATCTACCAGTATTATTATTATTATGTACTCTCCATATTTAAAATATTAACAATTTGTTAATTATAAAATATGGACTTGTTTTATTAACAACATTATTTTCATATGTTCTTCATGACCATTAAGATTTTATATCTTAAAAATCCAGTGGAAATATTATGTACATTTTACTACACTGACGGACTCATAAACTGCATCAAAGTAATAGACGACTTTGAAATAAATATTTTAACCAAGTATGCAAACTTTCTATACAGATTTAAATTGAAACCTCTAGATTGGTTCGTGAACTTTAAAACAGCGTAGGGTCATATCCTTAAGTTTAAGTTTGTGTACTGGAAAGGACCTTAAGACTTTTTTGAAGAAAAAACAGAAATTTAAGGAAAATTGGTTTAATTAAAAAATTGGTTTTAACAATAGACACAAACTTTATGCAAGGGTTTATTTATGTTTTAATAAGGTGTATTACCTCCACGTGCCCATAATACGGATTTTAATCGGTTCGGCATAGATTTTATTAGGGTTATTAAAAGATCTTGCGGAATATTGTCCCATTCTTCTGAAAGTGTTGTTCTTAGTGCTGCCACTGTCGTGGGCAAAGGGTTTCTCGCATATACAACTCTTTTTAAATTGTCCCAAACTTGTTCAATGGGATTAAGATTCGGGCTGCGTGCTCGCCAATTCATTGTACGTATCCCAACCTCTTCGCAATATCGTCGAACTTGTGCAGCAGCGTGCGGCAGGGCATTATCCTGCATTAAAGTAAAACTTTCGCCTATGAATCCCATGTAAAGCACCACGTAATCTTCTAAAGATCTCTGTTATGTAGCGATGTGCAGTCAAACCCCCTCTATTACCGTTTTGACGCACCATGTCTATGAACACAAGTTCTGTTCGTCCGTTCATCGATATGCCACCCCAGATCATACACGAACCGTCTCCAAAAGGAACACGCTCCTCAATGCAACTTTGAACATATCGCTCCCCACGTCGACGATAGACTCTTCTGCGACCATCTGCACCATATAAACATGTCCTACATTCGTCCGTGAACAATACGGAGGCCCATTACTCTTCTGTCCAATTCAGGTGACCACGCGCAAATCTTAAGCGAGCTTGTCTGTGAGGTACAGACAACTTTGGACCATTTGCTGGTCTAAAAGGGGTGATATCCGCTTCCTTTAACCTTCTTCTTATTGTTCATCCACTCACGTTTACTCCACGCACTTCATTAAGCTCTGTTTTGATGTTAACTGACGTGAAGAAACGATTTCGCAGGGAAGTTGTAACAATAAAACGGTCATCACGACTGGTGGTTGCTCGAGTCCTGCCTGTACCACGTCTCCTTCTGTATCTTATCTTATCTTATTTTGGGGCCGAGAAATATCTCGGACACTTCGACCCAATGGGATCTTTTGTGTTCCCCTAGATAGCAATCACTCCTCTCCAATCTCCTTGAAGATCTGTTTCATGAGCCTAACAATGAGGTATGGAGATAGGAGCCTGTAGTCTTCCGGTGTTGGATATCCTACCCCCAAAAGATTCATTCGCCTCCTGGCCAATGCATCACATGTACACAATAGGTGTTCCATGCGTTCTGTATGTTCCCCACACAACCTGCACATGGGTGTCGCGGTTAGACCCATCTTCATGAGCATGTTGTTGGTTCCAAAGTGCCCAGTAAAGGCTCCAAGCAAGTAGCGTATTTGCCCCCTGCTCATGTTCCAGATGGATCCTCGTGCTTTGTACGTGGATCCCAAAAATTTTTTGGAGTGTTCCAGACCGATTCTAGTCAGCCAGTGTTGTTGTTGACTGCGGTCTGCAAAATCCCTGAATGTGGCTTTCACGAGGCTAGTCGGAATGCCTACACATGGTTCCGGACCCATAAAATCATTAGCTGAGCCCTCTCTTGCCAGTTCATCTGCCATTTCATTGCCATGTACTCCCTCGTGTCCCGGGACCCACATTAATCTTACCCTGTTATGCCTTCCAAGCCCATTCAAGGTTTGAATGGCATCCAGGACAAGTCTGGAGTCAACTTTGAAGGAGGCGATGGCCTTGATTGCAGCTTGACTGTCACTGAGAATATATATAGATTTGCATCTGGTGCCTCTATCTATGTTCTCCTGAGCACAGGTTATTATGGCATATGTTTCAGCCTGGAATACACTTGCCATTTTTCCCAAGCTTTTACTACATTTGTAGTCTTTCGCGTATACTCCCGCCCCTGTACCTGATTCCATTTTGGATCCATCAGTGTACCATACCAGACTATTATGTTCCGGTGGATCTGGTCCCTTTGTCCATTCCAATCTTGTTGGAATTTGGACCCTGAAAAGCCTTTCAAATATAAACCTGGTTTGCATTTTATCGGATATCATATGTGTTATCTGATCCAGGTCCTCATTTCCATCGAATTTTGTATGGTTGGTTTTTGGCTTGGTGGAGTCCCATAGGCCAGCTACTGCAAGGCGATATAGTGCCCTCCTTGCCTCAGGTTCAACCATAATATGCAGAGGAGGAATGTTAAGATATCTCTCCATAGCTGCCGTAGGTGTTGTTCTAAAAGCACCCGTGATTCCAAGACACACCGTTCTTTGTAGCCTATTGAGTGTCTCTTTGCACGTAGTAAGTTTTATTCTGGGCCACCATACTACGCTGCCATACGTAATGATGGGTATTATCATTATCTGATAAAGCCATCGTATCACTTTGGGATTTAGTCCCCAGGTTTTGCCATAAGTGGAACGACACATGCCAAATACTCTCAGAGCCTTCGCCATTGTCTTTTCCACATGAGTCTTCCACCTGAGTTCCTTATCAAGGGTTATGCCTAGATATTTGACCTCGGTGGACCACGACAGTTTGGTTCCATTAAGGGAGGGATTCCCTAGACTTGCTAGTGTCCTTCTCCTTGTAAATGGTACTATAACTGCTTTATTTGGATTAATGGAGAGGTGGTTCTCCATGCACCATTTCTCTGTTATCTTCAGAGCCTTTTGTAATAATCCAGAGACTATGTTCGGAAATTTACCATTGACCATTATGGCTATGTCGTCAGCATAACCTACCGTGTAAAAAGGTCCGGTGTTGAGTTTGGTTAGTAGTGAGTCTACTACCAGACACCATAATAATGGAGACAATACTCCGCCTTGAGGGCAGCCGCGTGTTGTTTTTGCGCTAAGTTTATCTCCCATTAGTTCCGATCTGACTAGTCTGCTTCGTAGCATATAGTCAATCCAATTGCATATAGTGTCACTGACACCATGTCCCTTTGTAAGAACCTGTCTCCACAAACCTTCTGTATATTCTAGAAACCGTAGACTGGTTTAAATTTAAATTTCTACCAATCGTTCGTTGATCCAAGCCCTCTCGCACCAATGCTACAATATAACCCTAATAAAATCTATGGCGAACCGATTAGAATCCGTAATAAGGGCACGTGGAGGTAATACACCTTATTAAAATATAAATAAACCCTTGCATAAAGTTTGTGTCTAGTTAATACCAGTTTTTTAATTAAACCAATTTTCCTTAAGTTTCTGTTTTTTCTTCAAAAAAGTCTTAAGGTCCTTTCCAGTACACAAACTTAAACTTAAGGATATGACTCTACGCTGTTTTAAAGTTCACGAACCAATCTAGAGGTTTCAATTTAAATCTGTATAGAAAGTTTGCATACTTATTAAAAAAAATCATTCCAAAGTAATCCTGAACTTTGATGCAGTTTATGAGTCCGTCAGTTTACATTATTGCCAATGGAGTAGTAAAAAAGGACTTATTCAGCAGAGCCCACATGAAGGAAGAAGTAATTGAAAGAAAGAAAGTAAATCATTTATTTGAAGCAAAAACAAAATTCAATTGTACAAAGAGTAAAATAATTTACATTTGTTTAAATGAGGTTGGTATTCATTCATCAGCATTATGTTGCAACGGTTGTTTTTTATAATGCTGATTTTCAGTGGCAACCTCCTTCCCTACTTACCTGTTTTATGTGGACCCAAACACAGAGAAAAAGAAAATATGTTGATTGCACAATTTTATGTTTGTTTAAGGTCGAATCGGGATATGGGACAAGTTCTGATAGCAGTTCAAATGGTGGGGGCCTACGGAGGCATGGCTCAGTTACTTCTTTACAATCAACTGGATCCCACGGTGATTATTATAAATGTTTTAAGATAAATGTCTATTAAACCCATAACTTGTTTTGTATTATTTCTTTTGAACTAAAGCACAGACAAGCACAAAATTTATAGAAATAGGTATGGTGAAGCTATTTGTTTTTTTTTCTAAGAAAAACTTTATGTGTGTTTCCAATTATGTTGAACTGGGGGGGGGGGGGGGTATGTAATTCTAAGCGATGAGCTCTCTCCCTAGCAGTGTTACTACCCGAAAGGGCTGCAACTAGCGATTTGGTTTCAAAAATATCACCACAAATGATTATTATTTTGGATAAAGGTCTTGCATCTATCTAGAGTTCATCTAACAGTCAAACGATCCATCTGATAACAGGTGGTCACCGTCGCCTGTGGATGTTTTCCTAGTGTTCCAGAGGCATTGCCTATGCGCTGCCGTCCTCTGAGAAATTCCATAACACCTATTTTGAAAAACCCTATATCGTACTGCGATTGGAAAACCTTAGCAGGGAGTTTATTCCGAATCCGGAGAGTACGCAACGTCATCGTAATATATTTTATTCGCTTATTTTTTGCCATTTATTGCAAATATATACCTAGTCAGGTCATAAATTCTGTCACATGTTTAATGTAAAATAATTGTAACAAGTTTATTCATTATGTAACCATTTATATACCAAAATGAACTTAACAAAACATAGATTCTTATGACATTAAAGTTTATTCAAAATGACCTCCGTGATTTTGAATACAAGCCTTCAATCTGCGCGGCCAGTCCTCTATCGCAGCACGAACGAGGTCCATGTCAATATCGGCGGCTGCCTTAATCAAGGATGTCTTGAGTGACTCCAAATTGGGATGAGGCTTTGAACACGCCTTTTCCTCCAAGTGTTGCCATATCTTGTAATCTAACGGATTCAAATCTGGACTGGAGGAGGGCCAGTCTTCGTGCCGGATGAAGTCGATTTCACGCGCCGCCAGCCAGTCTTGTGTGCTCTTCGCTCTATGAGCTGGCGCCGAATCTTGTTGGAATACCCAGTGCCTGTTATTGAACATGGTATGAGAAACAGGTTCCACAAGGTTCGTCAGGACTGTATTTTGATACACAACAGCATTCGTTTTTACACCTTTCTCACAAAAATGTACCTCTGTTAAGCCCCAATAAGAAACTCCCAACCATACCATGAGCGAGGATGGAAAATGACCTCGTTGGACACGCGGAATACGGTTGCTCGCTTCTTCACTACTGTGTGCGTACACCTTATCATTTTGTTTGTTGTAGCTCTCTTCTACGGTAAACATTTTTTCATCCGAAAAAAGAATTTCCCGATATTTTTTTCCCGCGTACCGCTTCAACAAAGCGCGGCATCTCTTCAGTCTCAGGTCCATTAGACGAGCATTCAAACGATGTCCTGTTTTTCTTCGATATGCCCGAAGACCTAAGTCTTCATTTAACACCCTTTTCACCGTGGTTCTGCTTAACCCCATCTGAAGGGCCAACAGTTTCTGCTTACGTTTGGGATTTCTTTGAATTCGTGCCTTCACAGCTTTTATCACTGCTGGAGTCCTAACAGACCGAGGGCGACCACTTCTTGACCTGTCATCTACACTAGAGTCTTCATTGTATCGTTTGATGGTACGATAAATGAATCTTTTGGTTATATTCAAATTTTTCAGTATGTTAAAAATTTGAATTGGCGCGTAATCGCAACGATGCAACGCAATAACTGCAACACGGTCTTCTTTAAACGTCCACTCCATATTTAAAAAATGAGTAAAATTCTAAAAGTATACATTTTTATTTTCATGAACAATTCGAGATTCGAATTCAATAAACTTTTTTGTGGCTAGCATTCTAAAAGAAAAGTTTTTACTGTGTGACAATACTTATGACCTGACTAGGTATGATTAATTTGCTTTATCTTTCTCCGTAGATCGTAATGCACGCCGATTCACAGAGAAGCTCGCTGAGTTGGAGACATACAGCGAGCTGTTATCGAAGCAATCGATTCAACTGCAGCAGTACTTTGATATGTGCGTGGCGTCGTATCCACAGATTGACGATGCGAATGACCCCATAGATGCGGTACAACTCGCTGATGGTAAACACTCTTGTTTATAGTTTTACAATTATACATAATAATATGTAGGTAGGTACTTAATAGGTCTGGAATTTCAACCACCGGAGCAGACTGAGTTCCGGCGGAGCTATATCACCATAGACCACATTCATACGGTGCGGCAGGTTATACAGAAAACAGAAGAGTATATATAACCTGTCCCTACGTCTCGCGTTTGTGGACTATGAGAAAGCTTTTGATTCCGTCGAGACCTGGGCTGTTCTGGACTCTGCAACCCTGCCAAGTGGCCTGGCAATACAACGAAGTGTTGAGATGTCTGTATGACGCCGCCACGATGTCCGTCCGAGTACAGAATCAGCAGTCTCAGTCTATTCAAGTGCGTAGAGGTGTGAGGCAGGGGGACGTTTTTTCCCGAAACTGAGAAGAGTTGTTTGAGAACAAACGCCTTGTTTAGGACGTTTGAGACGTTCAAGACGCTACACTGGAAAGGGCTGGGCATAATCATTGTCGGCGGAGCCGAAGTTGTTAGTGAATATACCTCTTGGTCAAATTCCATGCCTCGGTAGTAATAACTTCGGCCTCCCGCCCAGAGGATTCAGGACAGCATTCGGGAAATTACACCAGGTGTTCTTGTCGCCTGTACCACAATGCTTTAAAACTAAAGTCTTTGAGATCAATGCGTCCTACCAGTATTGATGTACGGAGCTGATATGTGGACACTCACGGTAGGGCTGGTTCACCAATTTAAAGTTGCTCACCGAGCTATGGAGAGAGCCATGCTGGGAGTTTCTCTAAAGGATCTCATTCGTAATGAAGTGATTCGTCAGAGAACCAAAGTCACTGGCCATATCTGTCACAGAACCGATAACCGTGTAAACGAGTTCTTGACTGGAGATCGAAACTCGGCAAACGTAGCGTAGGACGTCCAGCGGCGAGGTGGGGCAACGATCTGCGTAAAATAGCTGGCAAGGACTGGATGCAACGAGCCGGAGATAGGGCTCTGTGACATGCCTTGGGAGAGGCCTACGTCCAGCAGTGGACTTCAATAGGCTGACTATAATGATGATGACGACTTAATAGCCAACCGCAACATTTGGAGACGTACCTAGAGTTTACGGCTTAATTCCTATTTGGCCTTTGGAGAGATTTCATCTTTTTGCGTATTCTACTATGTTTACTGTTTAAAATAGAAAATAATGTTTTTTGTTTGCTGTTTAGAATAAATACCTGGCCTCCGAGATACAGTGTAAACTATTTTAGGGGCCAGGAGAATTAAACTAGATATGTATATGATATTTTTTTTCGAAATAAATTTTTATTATTATACCTAGTCAGGTCATAAGTATTGTCACACAGTAAAAACTTTTCTTTTAGAATGCTGGCCACAAAAAAGTTTATTGAATTCGAATTTCGAATTGTTCATGAAAATAAAAATGTATACTTTTAGCAATTTTACTCATTTTTAAATATGGAGTGGACGCTTAAAGAAGACCGTGTTGCAGTTATTGCGTTGCATCGTTGCGGTTACGCGCCAATTCAAATTTTTAACATACCGAAAAATTTGAATACAACCAAAAGATTCGTTTATCGTACCATCAAACGATACAATGAAGACTCTAGTGTAGATGACAGGTCTAGAAGTGGTCGCCCTTGGTCTGTTAGGACTCCAGCAGTGATAAAAGCTGTGAAGGCACGAATTCAAAGAAATCCCAAACGTAAGCAGAAACTGTTGGCCCTTCAGATGGGGTTAAGCAGAACCACGGTGAAAAGGGTGTTAAATGAAGACTTAGGGCTTCGGGCATATCGAAGAAAAACAGGACATCGTTTGAATGCTCGTCTAATGGACCTGAGACTGAAGAGATGCCGCGCTTTGTTGAAGCGGTACGCGGGAAAAAAATATCGGGAAATTCTTTTTTCGGATGAAAAAATGTTTACCGTAGAAGAGAGCTACAACAAACAAAATGATAAGGTGTACGCACACAGTAGTGAAGAAGCGAGCAACCGTATTCCGCGTGTCCAACGAGGTCATTTTCCATCCTTGCTCATGGTATGGTTGGGAGTTTCTTATTGGGGCTTAACAGAGGTACATTTTTGTGAGAAAGGTGTAAAAACGAATGCTGTTGTGTATCAAAATACAGTCCTGACGAACCTTGTGGAACCTGTTTCTCATACCATGTTCAATAACAGGCACTGGGTATTCCAACAAGATTCGGCGCCAGCTCATAGAGCGAAGAGCACACAAGACTGGCTGGCGGCGCGTGAAATCGACTTCATCCGGCACGAAGACTGGTCCTCCTCCAGTCCAGATTTGAATCCGTTAGATTACAAGATATGGCAACACTTGGAGGAAAAGGCGTGCTCAAAGCCTCATCCCAATTTGGAGTCACTCAAGACATCCTTGATTAAGGCAGCCGCCGATATTGACATGGACCTCGTTCGTGCTGCGATAGACGACTGGCCGCGCAGATTGAAGACTTGTATTCAAAATCACGGAGGTCATTTTGAATAAACTTTAAT
Organism: Malacosoma neustria; assembly: GCA_963693495.1. Lineage (NCBI taxonomy): Eukaryota > Metazoa > Arthropoda > Insecta > Lepidoptera > Lasiocampidae > Malacosoma > Malacosoma neustria. The sequence goes on from OY856389.1 coordinate 5,720,197, forward strand.
GTCATAAGAATCTATGTTTTGTTAAGTTCATTTTGGTATATGAATGGTTACATAATGAATAAACTTGTTACAATTATTTTACATTAAACATGTGACAGAATTTATGACCTGACTAGGTATAATAGTGCTTTCGTCGTCGTTGTACCACTTCACTGCCCGCCATCGGTTGGGCGGTCATCCCCATTTCCTTTGGCCTCATCTTTCTTGCACAAAACGGTTTTCAAGAACTTTGATGTTACATACACTCTATATTTGGAAAGTGCTAAGGTTTTACCTTCAAAATGGGAATTTCAAAAAGGCGTTATAGTATTTCTTCAAGACCAGAAGCGTGTTGATAATGCCTCAGGTGTTGCAAATGTCCATAGGCGGCGGTGACCAATTGCTATCGTGTGGACCATTTGCCTGTGAGCGGAAGTCCAGCTATTGAAAAAAATATGGCATGCACCGATTTGGCAGCTTTCTTGCCTGCATATAATAACATGAATGTTACTTACCACCGATGAAAAAACACATCTTGAATAAACCCGCCACTTGGTCTTAGACGCGCATGACGTATATGCTATCCCTTCCCTTTAGGAGGAGGCCCCAAATTTATGTGTAACCATCATATAATGAAATATACTATTAGCTTCAGTCGCCACTTATGTAAGCACTGTTAAATCAATGCAATCTGAAAGAAGACATACTGCATACATACATACATACATACATATATATATATATATATATATATATATATATATATATATATATATATATATATATATATATATATATATATATATATATATATATATATTATATATATATAACTTCACAGATATTCCTCGAAACAGATTTCTTCTGAAATGCTCATTGAGACATGCCTTTGTTTTAGGTAACGACCTGCGCCTCCACGCGGGCGAAGTGCGTGCGACGAGCGCGTCTTTCCGCGCCACCTGCGGCGCGACCATGGCCGCCCTGCACCACTGTGCTGAATTACTACGAAGAAGGGAGAAGCAGGCGAGACATGCTGAAGACCTATATATGTAAGTATGACACGTTCTAGCACTAGGAAAAGTGGGTTTAGCCATAACACTGTTTTTTGAATATATCGTCTTTTATTTGCTGAGGAACAGCAGACAGGCTAACGGCCCTTTTATTAGTAAGCAGTTACCGTCGCCTATGGATGTTTGAGACTTCAAGGGCACCGCTAACACCCTGTTGTCCGTACGTAGAGGTACTTAGAACCTGGGTCGCTAACGCCTGAATACAACATAAGGATATTGTGGCGATTTATAGACTAGGAGTGGTTGCTTTTTGATCCAAAAGAGTCAAATATAGATAATACACAATTGAAATTTATTCAGACAGCCATTTTTTAACAGTGACATTATTACGGAAATAATTATAGATAATAAGTAATATTCCGCGCCTGGAGTATGGTAAACATTTCGCGGAGAGCCGTAGCCGAGGAGTTAAAGAGCCGCGCGTTGCCGACCACTGCTTTAGACAAACGAATACCAACACGAACTTCCATTATTTGCATTATAACTGCTCCAAAACTTATAAAGTGTAAATGATGATATTAAAAATATATTTTTGTTCAAGGACATTGAAGAATCAGTTGACAGAGGCGAGGCTTGCATCGAAACCAGGCCCAGATCATGAGGTAAGTGATTTTCAATAATATTTTATGTACTTTTAATTTTTCTTCCTGTTTCCTCTTCTTGAGCCAGGGAAAGGTGGAATCATTGCCGATGCCGCGGCCTAGCAATAACGTGCTATTGTTCGCATAAATAAATTGAACTCGTCAGCGTTCCTTCTTATATGTTATAATTGAAGGGGGCGCCGTAGTAAAGGACGTGTGTGTGCCTCTCATTATCCCAGTATAGGTGTGGGCAGGTGTGGGCGGGCCTTCCCCGAGATATACGTTATGTGCTGATACGCATTTAGGTGTTATATAAAGCAAACAATTTTATGCCCTTCAAATATACAAGTTTGTATTAATTTTTAATATGTCTCATTTTATTAATTATTTGGAGAAAGCAAAGACGAGTTATTTTTTAATAAATGACATGAAACAGTTCAGCTAATTGCATCAACCAACAAACTGTTCAATGTTTATTTTTAATATATTGAAAATTCCAACAAGGACTTTCGAACTTTGACTGTTGATAACAGCCATCTTGTTGAAGCTACATCTTAGAAATTAGTTGTCATTTATTTCTGTTTTGCCAAATCACCATGGACGGATATAGCATTCAACAACATGTGCAAATAATAAAATTGTTTTATCAAAATGGGTGTTCTGTTCGGGCAACGTACCGTGCGCTTCGCCCATTTTACGGTCGCCATAATCGTCCTACCGAGAGGACTATTCGCAATGTGGTGGATAAATTGAGACCACTGGTTCAGTAAACGATCGTCCAACACCCGTACTTCGACGAAACGCAAGATCTGCCGAAAACATCGCCGCTGTCCGTGAGTGTGCAGGAGAATCTGATGCAATCGATTTCGCGTCTCGCTCACAAGAAGTTCGCCTTTCGCAGACCACAACTTGGTGAATTTTACGTCGTGACTTGGACCTGCACCCGTACAAAATTCAACTGACCCAGGAACTGAAGGTAAACGACCATAACCACGTGTGTTCGCTGAATGGGCTCTGAAGCATTTGGCAACTGACCCTAATTTTCTTCGAAAAATTATCTTCAGCGGTCCATTTTTGGATGAATGGGTACGCGAACAAACAAAATTGTCGAATCTGGGACGATACCAATCCACGTGAGATCCAAAAGCGTCCAATGCATCCCAAAAGGTCACTGTAGATTTTGGGCTAGCGGCGTCATCGGTTCATATTTCTTTGAGAACGACGTTGGCCAGGCCATCACTTAACGGCGAGCGCTATAGGTCGATGATTACCAACTTCTTTTGGCCTGAATTGGATGATCTGGACACCAACGACACGTGGTTTCAACAGGACAGCGCAACGTGCTACACAGCTCATGCCACATTGGATATTCTGCACGAGCGATTTGCGGGCATGGTCATCTCACGTGGAGGTGATGTGGACTAGCCACCGAGATCGTGCGATTTGACCCCGTTAGACTTTTTCTTGTGGGGTTTTCTTAAGTCGCAGGTGTATGCCAATAAGCCACAAACCACAGCGGTCCTCAAAGCCAACGTAACCAATCGGTCAAATTCAGCCTGATTTGTGCGCTAGAGTCATGGAAAATTTGACATTTCGGATGCGCTCCACCCAGAGAAGCCGTCGCGGACATTTGAACGATGTTATATTCCAGACATAATGTCATCAATAGGTCTTTCAAACGAATAAAAAATTTCGATGATATCTCACACACACTTTGTTTTATTTAAATTTAAAGACAGGAAGCGCTTAATGAAAGAACCGTTATGAGTATGATTTAGCGCATATACGAATTACGAGGATTGATTCGAATGAAGACTAAATCATTAATACTTTTTTCAAAAAAAAGTTGTCACTAAATTCTATGGGTTTTGCTGTCTTTTTAAATATAAGATATATAGTCCAGATTTTAGAATTTAGGCTAATAAACCAATTAAATATTTTAGACCTAAATTATATGCATGCGTGTGTGTGCGCGTGAATACGTACGTGTGTTTATGTAATGCGAAAAGAAATATTTTCTTGGTAGATTGGTGAATAGATTGCAGTTAGTTTCGCACTCACTTCTGCTCTGACTTTGATATAATCAATTGAAAAATTGTAGATTTTCCAAGTCCCAATTTCCTCGAAAAAAATAATTGAATTATCAATCAGATTCGGTAATTTATTTGTAAAATTGAACTGATACTAGGCTTTATTATATTAGTTATATTTTATTAAATTATATTTTAGCAAAAAAGCAATAACTCAAATTTGATTTTTATTCTAATATATTTTATAGGAATTAATGAACCATTAACACGACAAATTTGTTGTTCTAGTATTTTAAGTGAAATGGTATGCAAATGCATTCATATCGCTGCATATTAAACTATCATGATAGCAGGTGACATGGCCCACTACTCTAAACAACAATAACCCAAAACTTCTATAAACTAGTGTTGGGTAAAAAATATTTTTCTGTTGGATTATTAAAATTTTATATTGGATATCCTTGGCGTAGCAGCTAACGCGAGCCGGAACGGTTCAATTTCTCTAGGTGTTAATGTATGATATATATTTATTAATAAAAGAGATACATATAAGTAGCATATAAATTTTCTAGCGTTTATCACAAGTGCTATGTTACTTACTTTAGGACTATATGGTGTTGTGTTAACATATTTGTGTCCCACCATATTTATTTAAATTATCAAATATAACAAAATCGTTAAAATTATTTTTGTTATCTAATTTTATAATTATTTAAATATAGTTATTTAAAAAAAATGGATTGTAGAAATGCAGTAAAACTACTTTAGGCAACCATGCAATCGGCCACTCGACAGACATTTTATACCTTTTAAATAAATCATTCTTTTACAAGCGTCTATTCCTGACTGCATCCATGTTAGCACTTCTGTGCCTCAGAGTACTGTGCGTGTTGACTCACTAACCTTCCGCGTTGCCTATTTGACTTTCGTGACACTACCTTTTTCCCTAGCTAACAGCCACAGGATAGATGTGGTTAAAATTAGTTATAGAACTTTATGAATGATAAAACAGCTAAAGCAGAAATCTATTGATGCAAACAATTATTTACAACTACGTAGTTCAGCAATTAGGTAATCATATTCCTCCTTCTTGCCGGGACCACCTAGTTTGAGGCAGAAATGATTGATACACACCCCAGCGCTTGTGATTCGCGGCACGGTAGCGTGGGACTTTCGTTTGCCTCCCCATTTGACAAGGGAACGCACGTCGCTGGTATGTCCACGAAAACCAAACCAGTGTTTTTTTTTTTACTGTATGACGCCCGGGTGGAGCTAATACCGGTTATAGTTATTATTTGTCAAAAAGGTTCATTAATAGGAAATTTGTGTTTTGCATAATTAATTAATTCTCAGTTAAGCGTAATTAAGTGACGTTTGTAGGCTGTGACATTGGTCAAAATTAATATTGTGATCACGGTCACAAGTGTAAGAAGAAATTTATCAAATTTTAAACTTAATTTTGTAAGCGATTTACGAACAATTGATTATGGTTGTAATATAAATTCCAAATTCAAAATAACTGAAATAGATTATAGAAAATATTTAAATTTAACTCTTAGACGTTACGAAGGGAGTGTCGCCTGTAGTAACTTTGTGCACGGAACGGCGATGTCTCGTTTCCCCCCACCCCCAAGCCCGACACTAGTAGACCGGCGGTGACCGCAAACGGCTGTGCTCACTTTAATTTTACTTGCGCTTTCCGTTAAATTCCGTAAATTTATTTATAGATTTCATATAAAGTACAGTGATGTGTTGTGTATAGTTTATGATTTTTTATTTATTGTATTTTTGTTTTACCTTCTAAACAATGAAATTTAAAATTTTCAAGAAAATAGTGCAGGTAAGGCGTTTGTTTACGGATTGTTGACTCAATTGATGTTTCTGTGTATATAATCACAGGATTGCGTTATGAGTTTATCTGAAATATCTTTATGAGTAATGTTTTAACTACATTTCATTTTCATTCAAAAATTCCTATGAATAATTCTTTTATAAAAGGAAATTACATAAATATCAGATTTATTGATCATATAAATCAACTAGTAACAGCTGAAACAATTAATATATGAAATATACTTCATATTTTTAATTCACAGTTAATTACCATTTAACACGTTGTGATAGTTTAGCTACTTATCGGTTTTAACTACCTCCGTGGCTAACGCACGTCGGAACGTCTGCGGAAGAGACAGGTTCGATTCTCGTTTCTAGTCTGGGTGTTTATGTATAATATTGTATTTATTTACAAACAAAAGTACATACGCCTCTTTACAAGAGCAACGTGATATCTTTTAAACCACAACTTTACAGGAGAGCAATTTTAAACATTTAAGCGTTGATAAATTCTAAATATTGATAATTTAACCGTAGAAAAACAATTAAATTGTTGCGGTAATTAATGTGTTTTTGAAAATAATCAATAAAACTAAGTTCAATATCAAATAACTAAAAAAATGTTTCTATGAGATGTCACGTTGCTCTTGTAAAGAGGTGATATGTATTATCCGTGCAAAGGCGGAGAAACATTGACCGGACATTGACGGCCGGGGTCGGCTTGTCGTAAATGGAGACGAATTCACTCAAGCTAGGTGGTAGGGCTCCAAGCCTGTCTGGAGGGCAACCAACCTTGGTTTTTAAATATACCATAATAACCTTGTGTTGTATTCCAGCATAATTGACCAGGTTACTACAGTACCATTACGCGGTTAGCAGTTTGTTAACACCCATAGGCGACGATAACTACTAAATTCTAAGTGGGCTGTCAGCCTGTCTACTGTTCTACAGCAATAAAAGAAATGTAGTATATCAGTTGTCCAGCAAGCTCTATGTCTCTTACAATTGCTCTACTGCTTTTTTTAAATTTGGGCATAGATAGCGATGCGTGAATTGTCACAATATATTTATTTATATTTCCAATGGCTTGTGTGAAATATTGAACTACGGAGCCGAGATATGGACACTGACGGCGGGGCTGGTTCACAAATTTCAAGTCACTCAGCGGGCTATGGAGCGGGCTATGTTGGGTGTTTCTCTTATGGACAAAATTCAAAATCAGGAAATCCGCAAGAGAACCATAGTAGCCGATATAGCTCGCAAAATAAGAAAGCTGAAATGGCAGTGGGCTGGTCACGTTTGTCGCAGGACCGGTGGGCGTTGGAGCAAACGTGTCCTGGAGAGGAGACTGCGTCTAGTCAAACAAAGTGTAGGACGCCCCCTCAGCGCGATGGAGCGATGACCTGCGCAAGGTTGCTGGTGGGAAAAAGCCAGGGTCCGGGATTTGTAGCGCAAACTTGGGGAGGCCTACCTCTAGCAGTGGACAACGAACGGCTGACGACGACGTATGTGTGAAATCCCCTTAATGTTGGCGTTGTTTACTTTACGTGAGTTATCTATCAAAATCAAATTTTCCGCGCAAACAAAAACAAATTATCTTTATCGTCAAACAACATGCGAAATTGTTAGCTATTTAGAGTAATGCAAAATGGATGAGTTAATATTAAGTCATTTGTAGGTCAAGGTATAGGAAAATGCTTTTCTTCGATCCAAAAAAAAAACATTTATTAATTTGTAGATTGTTCGTTAATTAACGGTTTAAAAGCATATTAATATAATTCATAGTACCTTATTGGGACACGATGTTCTACCCTCAATTTGAGAAATAAATATTTTTTAATCAACCAACACTCCTGTCATTATATATTATGTCAACATTAGAATTTGTTTAAGGGCATTGGCTAGTTTTAATGCGAACTTATTTCTTTGTTATCAAAACAAATATATTTCCATATTTAAGACATTGTCTCCGTGCTTGGGCGAGTAAGAATGATAACCCCTGCGGCCAGGGTCGGCCCGTTGTAAAAAGCGACAAAAGCACCCTAGCTACGTGATAGATAAGCCCGTTTAAATGGCAACCGCCCTTGGTCTATAGGTATGTCACCATACCATAATGTGTTGTGTTCCGGTATTAGTGACCCATGTGTCTGTATACGGATAGCGTCAAGTAGACCGTCTGCCTGTCTGCTGTTCTTCAGCAATAAAAATAAACATCTTGCATTATGTGCCTAGTGAAATATTGAAAAATATTTAATCCAATTATTTCTACAAACTTAGGGCGTTAGATTTTTGTACGCGTGAATCTATAACAAGCTGCTTTATTAATTACGGGCAAATTGAAAATCGCGATCGCGTGCGCATTGACATAAATACCAAGTGTTAAAGGATTATAAAAAAAAGTAGTCCGATTATTTTAAGGCGTAGTTTTACCGAGAAGAGTTTGTGAGTAGTTAAGATGTTATAAGAGGAATATTATATTATTTTATACATGTATTGCGAGAAAATAATTTGATGATAAAATTAAATATCGTCTTTGTCAAACCAATATCTGTTATGTTTACTTTTTTGAGATTACAACATTTTCACTATTATAACTTGTTTGCCACCCAAGCTTTGATGTATAAAAACCGCATTATACATAAAATCTTTGATGTATAAAATTCCATTCATTACATTACTTTGTAAAGTTAGAAATTGCTTTTTATACAATTTTACATGATAATGTTTTTACTCGATATCTCAAAGTTACATTTTTTGCACATAGCAGATATTGGTTTGACAACGACGATATTTTAAATAATATAATACTAATATTATAAGCAGGAAAAATTCATAAACTCAAAAACTAATGGATCGATTTTAAAAATTCTTTCACCAGTTTAATGCTACGTTATTCCTGTCCAGGGGGTATAATTATTACTATAAATTAGTCAAACAAGACCTACTAGAAATTCAATAAAAATGCATCTCATATCCCAAAATATTTAAAAATAAATTTTCACCCGTGAAGCCGAGATAGGCCGCTAGTAATATATAATAAATTGACAATTCACATATCCCCCGATTTACACGGAAGGCAGGTTCCTGACAAAACAAGAAACCTGAAAAAAATAAGAGGTATTGTTGAGTAAAACCGTGTAAAATGAAATAACTCCAATATGTGCTCAATTCAGTCGCTTATTTAAGTAAAAGTCAAAATCTATCAATAAAATTGTATTCACTAGAGATTCGGAACAAAATTAACCGAAATTTTCAAGAATTTCATGAAAAAAAAAACTTGTAACATCCCTTACTCTTTCTCTATTACGTAAACGTTCCAATATTTTAATTTTAGTTTCTAAAGAAAAGTTTAGTTTTAAAAATAAAATATATATCTTTTAATTTTTGTCGATGTTTTTGGCATCATAAATGCTTGAAAAATTTACACGTAAAGGCATTAAAAATGTGAAAAATTTATAACTTACCAGTTCTAATATATAAGCTCACATTCGTAGTCAAAAATAGAAGCATATACATATTAAGGGTACAATATTGTAAACTTGTAAAAAACCAAGGCTCGCAACTCAGTTCTTTTATCGTAAAAACTTTGAGATCCATGTAATACCAAGTCGGTTACTTTATAAATCCCTACATAAGGGACCTTCTGTCTTAAGTTATTTACATAATTAGCTAACCTACCAACATCTTATAATGACCATATCAATATTAAAAAATCTTTTATGTTTTAAATAAATAGATAGATTGGATTGGTTAGAATAGATAGATTGACTTGGCAATTCAGAAAATATAGGCTTCTAGTTTTATCCACAACGAAGTCATAGGGGGTCGAAAATGGCCTGAACTGCTTCGAGAAAAGGACAGAGAAGAAGGTTTTTTGCTCGACTTGGCGGTGGCACTGCCGTGCCCCCAGATTTCACAATACGGGGAGTCCCCCGTTATTGCCATCAGTGTTACGAAATGAAGTAGTTTATAAACCGCGTAAAAGTAAATACGTGTAAAACGGGTACCGTGTCATTCGGGGGACAGGTGTATATTAATTAGTCCATAATTATATTATTAATTCTTAATATAAAAATTTAGAATATTTTGATAAAACAAATCAATTTCCCCAATAAAAATATTTTTGCGTCTAAGAGCAAAAATTCACTAGCAAAAATAAAGGCCTATGATTATAGATACTAAATAATGTGATTTTTTTATCACTCTTTGTTTATTTTACCCTAGCAGTTCCCGCCCGCTTCCCTGATCGAATAACAGAAAAAAGTAAATCGAAAAATATGAGAAGTTTTCGTTCACATGCGCGCTACACCGCTTGCTCCACTTCTAAGTAGCAAGAATACACATCACTGAAGACGTAAGGGGCTCAAAAAAATAGTGGTTTCTTAAACTTTAATAACTTTATATTAAATGAAGATATCGCATTATCTTTTTAGATAAGGGCTAAGTGCATAAGAAATAAAACTAGTTTTGCCGCGATGCGCGCACAATTGCAGACCTAGTTATTGTATTTATATACATAAATTTTATTTTCCTGCCAGTCTAATTCAGCCTAAAGCATATACCCTTGTGTATACATGTATTTCGTTTCTGGATGCACTAATCTTGTTGTGACAATTGTATCAATTTGGTTGATACAATTACATTACGATAGATATTTACGTAATGTAACATCATCTTGACGGTCCATTAATATTTTACGCGATAGTCCAAATGCAGTGTAATAATATTATTACATAATCTTTCGTCCGGCAATGGGTAACCCAGTTTCTTGACCGCAAGACAAATTGCATAGGTGTTATACCTATTCCATTCGCAAAAGCAGCATAACACACGAGCGGGCCGGGTATTTGTACCTAATTGAATGTGCTTACTCTAAAAGTCTAAAAGCGGCAGAAGGTAATTTTATTCTACAGGTTTACAGTTTGTAATTTTTGTTAAGACTCAAGAGCGTTATTTCTTCAACATTTGTTTATATAATAAATATAAGGAACTATAAATTTCGTCGTTATTGTTTTCATGCCGATGACTCATAATTTAAATGTATAGTTGTTACTGATGGCATAAAAAAAGAACCCTCAAAGACAATGCTGCGTCTGTGCCGCTCACAAAAGTTTTTCATTTTTTTTATTGCTACAGACAGGCTGACGGCCGGCTTAGAATTTAGCAGTTACCGTCGCCTCTGGGTGTTTGCAACGCTAATGCCGTCCCGAACACGCTGCTGTCCCATAAGGGTACAGGAACTTGGGTCACTAATGCCGGAACACAACACAAGGTTATTATAGCGACATACTTAAGACCAAAGGTGGTCGCCATTTAGAAGGGCTTGGGACCCTACCTCGTAGCTAGAGGGTGGGTTGTTTTGTCGTCGTTTACGACAGGTCGAACCCGGCCGCAGAGGTTACTTACTATTCTTTCTCCGCCCCTGCACGGATAAAATACATTACAAGAATACTTAACATTCTTTACTTTACATTCTTATCTACGTATTGCGATTAGGTGACTGATAAAAGAGTGTCATAATATCAACATGACCTTATTGTATATTTCGCATTAACATAGAATGAATTGGGGGATTCATTAAAAAAAAGATTTTCTTTTCAAACTCCTCAAAAAGATTAATTATCATATTCAGTTTCACGAGCATTCACGGGCATGTGGCCCTACCACAGAACTGGAATTGTTTAGTCGCCTTTTACGACAGGCCAACCCCGGCTGCAGAGGTGGAGAGGCTTTTGATGGATTCATGTAAAATATATATGATTTTTTTGCCTTGAATATTAACAATTAATTTATTATTCATATTATTTGTTACTCGTACTATAAGTAATACCAATACAAGATGTTTCAGACTTGGTTTCGAACTCAGCGTGTTTCGTCAGTTCATTTTGATGATTATAACATTATTTTTTCGCTTATTGCAAGAAATAAATTACTGCTGAATCTATTATAGTTGTCATACGATTATCGAACGATGAAATATTTCCCGTGTGCCAAAATATTCATTTGATTTGCCAAGTATACCGAGAATGATTGAGTAAGGGTACGAAGGAAAATAACTATACAAAATGGCTTCCAATATTCGATCATTTTTTTCTATTAATAACTAATATAAAGTCTGTAATATAAATCAATTAATAACTAATGTAGATTGATTGTTTTTCTTCTTCTTATTGTAGTTTCATACTGATTGTATCTTTTAATATAATATACAGGGTTATTGGTAATTCGACGTATTCCCCTTATAATAGGTGATAGGAGTGACTATTTGCGATTATTTTAACCCCAATATACATTAACCTTGTGTTATGTTGCGGCATTAGTGACCCAAGTTCCTGTATCCTTATGAGACAGCAGCGTGTTCGCGATGCCACTGGCGTTGAAAACACCATAGGCGAGTAACTGCTAAATTCTAAGCGAGCCGACAGCAGGTACTGTCCTACAGCAATAAAAATAAAAAATCTGAAGAAAAAATAAGATTTATATTGATGCGTTTTTTTTTAAGAAATTTTTGGTGTTGCATTTTGACTTATTTTGAAAAAAGCTAAAAAACATGATAACTCAAAAATGCTTCGTGATTTTAGTTTATATACAATTAAATGTTAGGCAGGTTCATTTATTACCTACCTCGAGCTCAATAATAATCCAAGGATTATTACATACATACCTACATGGATTACATAAGAAATAATGATTTAATTAATGTAGTAGGAAGTATAAATAATTCGCTTTTATTTAGATTGGCTGTGAATGGCGCTGTTTAAGTTTATCTATGCGTGTACCCAGTAATTATGTATGATGGGTGGTATATTTAAGAGATAAGGAAGGTAATGTATGTACATTTTGTATGACAGTTATACGCCGAATTTTAATATTACTTTTTACTTTTCAATATTTTGTACTATTTATATATTTATATTTTGTACTTTTTATGCGTGCAGGAACGGAGAAAGAATAGGGACCTCTGCGGCCGGGGTCGGCCGGTGACGAAACAACCTACTCTAGCTACATGGTAGGGTTCCAAGTCCGTCTGGATGGCGACCACCTTTGGTCTTAAGTATGCCGCCATAATAACTTTGTGTTGTGTTCCGGCATTAGTGACCCAAGTTCCTGCACCCTTATGGGACAGCAGCGTGTTTGCGATGTCACTGGCGTTGCAAACACCCATAGGCGACGGTAACTGCTAAAGTAAAACTATATATTGATGTAGTTGGAGTATAGCTGTATTTCCCTTCGCTCGTTATCATCATAGCGTTATCTTTTCGGCTGCAACCTAAACTTGTTTTGGTACAGGTGGTGGTCGGCATTATTTTTTTATGAGTTTGTTAGTTAATTTATATCCAAATGTCAAACACTTCTTCTTTCTGCCCATATCCCACATTATATGGGATCGGCATAACATGTTCTTTATTTCTACTATCCTCTGTTAGCCGCCTTCTCAACATTTACAACCTTTGTTACCATATCATCTTTTACGCTATCCATCCATATTATTTTTGATCTACCTCTATTCTTGTGTCCAACTACTTCTTTGAGACCGACTTTGAGACCATTGGCGTTTGCATCACCTTCTATAACGTTTCTGTCGACGTCTGCTCATCTAACTCCCTACAAGTACCCACCAGAGAAGGATCGTGTATAGCGCGCTCCACATTCACACGAAAATCTCGCGACAAAGCGAGAAAAACACGAGAAACGTGAATGTGAAACCGATTCACATAATTTTCGCAGGTTCTCACCTTGTTCTCTGATTTTTGCGGGTTTTTTGGCGCGAGACAAAAGAGCTAAGAACGGGAGAACAGACGAGAACTTGTGTTGACTCCACACTCGCATGTTTCTCAGTAGCGAACGACTCGCCGATTAGAAGAGTTGTGCGTGGTATTTACTGAGCATCAATATGAGCCGGATTTGGACGAACGAACTAGACTTGACATTCCTAGAATATTTTCAAGCAGAACCGACTTTGTGGAATAAAAATTTCAAAGATTATAAAAATAAACTAAAAAACTAAAAAATAAACTAAAAAAGCGTAATTATAATATGCAAATGCGCATAGCAATAAGCTTGTCGCAACAGTTAATTCTGCGTCCATCGTCATTGAGCGTGAGAACTGTATTGAGAACCTTGCGAGTGTGTACCCAAAGAATCTCTCGCCGAGATTGTCACTGACATTCTTGCCGAGATTCTCGGTGAGGATCTCGCGTGAATGTGGAGCGCGCATATCATGTGAATGACAGTATTATTAGAGAATGTTATTAAAGTCATTACATTTACATGCAATGACATGTTTTCAATGTATCATATCAATTCATCTATGTCCTCCGATTATGGCTATCCGATTATTAGTATTTGTTTTGTACCTTACTTTTAACATATTATTTGTAATAAGAACTTAACGAAATGTACTTAATTTGTAAGTACTATAATATTTCAATTGAATATTAAGACCTCTTTTTTTCAATTTACAGTTCCTCGTAACATGTGTCAATTGATTATTTGTGATGCTAACTTACAGAGCTCTGTTCGCTTTCTTTCCTTTTTAGTATTATAGGCACATCAATCTGTTTCCTTGCACCTCTTCAATCAAATATGCACCAATGCTATGTTATACAATACATGCAGAAGCTTTACATAATGACAGGACCAGCAACATACCCCGGCTCCAAACAAAATTTTCGAATACAGTGGTACCTCGACATACGAATGCCCCAACATACGAGTTTTTCGAGATACGAGCCGACGAGCAAGTGATTTTTTGCTTTTAGTTACGAGCGAAATTCGAGATACGAGTTCGGTTCAGTTCGGTTCGGTAGTAACACGCAGTCGCGCCATCACGATCAGTTAGCAGCGTGCTTCGTGGAAAAAAAAACACCCAGAAAAAGGTGCAACAGGTCGTGCATCTGACCTTTTTAATGACACTTGCCTAACTCATTTCCGGAACATTCTGAGAGGGAGGAAGAAACAAACCTCCTTGGACATGTTTTTTTCTAAACGGCCTACAGGTGAAAGCGAGAAAAATGTAGCGAAAAAGGCAAAGACCAGTGAGGATATCTAATTTATTTCTTTACATTCTCTTTTTTGTTTTTGTGCAATAAATATTTGATATTTATAAATACGTTTTTATTATTCAAAACCACGTAACAAAAATAACTGGGGTGACATTTTGGAGGTTGGAACGGATTAATGGTAGTTCAATTGTTTTGTATGGGGAAATTTGCTTCGAGATACGAGTAGTTTAAGATACGAGCAAGGTTGCGAAACGAATTAAACTCGTATGTCGAGGTACCACTGTATTAGATAATCTCATAACTGATAGATGAGAGATAGCCGGTGAAGAATCACCGTTTACTCAGTATTACTCGCCTAGTGTGCATAATATAACATACGCTGTTTCCCACGTATCGACGGTAAAGAAACACATCACATTAGAATTTATTGCGATAAAATAAATCAATTGGTTTCCTCAACATTAATATTTGTAAGCATAAGGGCAAAAATTCATTCGGTTTTTTTTAAAAAACGTCTTGTTACAATAACCTACATTTTAACAAATTTTATAATTATGGACACGAAGAAGCTTGCGTGACGTGATCTTATAACTCGCCAATCCGCCATGAACAAGCGTGCCATGGGTAGATTCTCCGTATACTTTAAAGGGAGGCCCGAGGTTAGGTGGGTTTTGCATAAACTAAAATTTTAATTTACATCTGCTTTCTGTCAACTAAAAATCTCTGTGGCTTAGATTTCTATTTTTGTAGTAGTAAATAATACACAATCGTGTGCACTTGTGCATGTATACTGCAGACTTGATTGACAACTGTCGCGCATTGAGTTAGTAGGTCACCGGTATCGACTGCGCTTGAACTGGCTTGAACGAGCTCCTCGCACCATATTATACATTTCTCTGTTATATAAAGGGAGATACGTATTTTGTACAAAATGCAAAGGTTTTTGTAGACGTGTTTAAAAATTCGTCATTCTGGTTGAAACTAATTTGAACAGAATATTTCGAGTTTAAATATATTTATGAACAAATAAAAAGGGGATATTTATTATGTAAGTTATTATATGAGTTTGGCAATGTCTTTTGCATGAATTTTTATGTAGTGTGTAGCGGACCCCGGGCACCGAAACGGAAGTTTAGGTTGCGACCGGGATACAATGCTGGAATGATGTGTTATATGTTATAGTGAATGATATATCTTATCATATATTTATGAAACAGCTTTTAAAGTAATTTGGAATTCGAGGTCCACTGTTGCATCGCAGAGTAAAACTTCAACCCCCTTTTCTGCGTTGATACCTCATGGTGACTCTTCCACCTTCTGAATAAGAAGGAATAAGCAATAAGCTGTTATTATAATTAGTTACTTTTTGATTTACAATGAATTAACCGGACACTATTAGAGAAGTTATTAATTAATATATACATATTTTTTAAGATTGATTTTATGTGTAAGGATAGTTTGGCGATACAATTTTAAAATATTTTCATCAAGCCACTTATTTTGAATACTTCGCTAGGATAAATAAATACAAAGAAATGACACCGAATATAGGGTCGTTGCAATGAGCTAATTGTATAACTATCGTCATACAGTACTTTGAATTAATTCCTATTGTTTTAAGTGTGATGCGGTATGGCCTAGACCGGCTGCCAGGTGTCACCTGCATGTCCGTATCATTACTATTATCACTTAGGCTTATTAACCTCTCTCGTTATTACAATTAATTAATGTTGCACCTTGCAAAGGATGAAGTTATTCGAAATGGGTAATTCGGCGACATCCTTGGCCTATGTTATCGCACGTCAGAATCGCCATCCCAAGTCTGGTTGATTATGTATAATATATATTTATTCATAGAACAATAGTAAATTAGTAGTATAGCACTTGTCTAGTACCTACAAAACATTCTGCGTGTTATATATTAATTTACTTAAAAAATTACGTCGCAATTGTTATGCTCCAAAGCTAGGTAAATAAATAAATAAACAGCTTTAGCTGATCGACAACTTAAATTTCTTCACAACCGACAACCGTTGTTTAATCTGTTTCTTTTATTTATTTTTTCCATAACCTTTTCATAATTAGCGGCCCGAGTGTAAAGATTGTTAGATTTGTCAGTTTGATCCTAGCTTACAAGAAGAATAGGGTCAAACAAACGTAATCCTAAGATAATAACAACGATAATTCCCTTTTTTTTGAGGTAGGGAGGTTCAGAGGGTATTTGCCGTTTAGTAATGTCTGTTCTATTTTTTTGTGCCTCGTTCTACGAGAAATGGATGTACGACGAAAGCCCCGCGGACATTATGCACAGTGACTATTTTAATGTATTGTTGAAAGAATTTGTGATGCTACATTTTAAAATAATGTTATTTCAAAGTTAGGTTATACCTAGTCAGGTCATAAGTATTGTCACACAGTAAAAACTTTTCTTTTAGAATGCTGGCCACAAAAAAGTTTATTGAATTAGAATTTCGAATTGTTCATGAAAATAAAAATGTATAACTTTTAGAATTTTACTCATTTTTAAATATGGAGTGGACGCTTAAAGAAGACCGTGTTGCAGTTATTGCGTTGCATCGTTGCGGTTACGCGCCAATTCAAATTTTTAACATACTGAAAAATTTGAATATTACCAAAAGATTCGTTTATCGTACCATCAAACGATACAATGAAGACTCTAGTGTAGATGACAGGTCAAGAAGTGGTCGCCCTCGGTCTGTTAGGACTCCAGCAGTGATAAAAGCTGTGAAGGCACGAATTCAAAGAAATCCCAAACGTAAGCAGAAACTGTTGGCCCTTCAGATGGGGTTAAGCAGAACCACGATGAAAAGGGTGTTAAATGAAGACTTAGGGCTTCGGGCATATCGAAGAAAAACAGGACATCGTTTGAATGCTCGTCTAATGGACCTGAGACTGAAGAGATGCCGCGCTTTGTTGAAGCGGTACGCGGGAAAAAAATATCGGGAAATTCTTTTTTCGGATGAAAAAATGTTTACCGTAGAAGAGAGCTACAACAAACAAAATGATAAGGTGTACGCACACAGTAGTGAAGAAGCGAGCAACCATATTCCGCGTGTCCAACGAGGTCATTTTCCATCCTCGCTCATGGTATGGTCGGGAGTTTCTTATTAGGGCTTAACAGAGGTACATTTTTGTGAGAAAGGTGTAAAAACGAATGCTGTTGTGTATCAAAATACAGTCCTGACGAACCTTGTGGAACCTGTTTCTCATACCATGTTCAATAACAGGCACTGGGTATTCCAACAAGATTCGGCGCCAGCTCATAGAGCGAAGAGCACACAAGACTGGCTGGCGGCGCGTGAAATCGACTTCATCCGGCACGAAGACTGGCCCTCCTCCAGTCCAGATTTGAATCCGTTAGATTACAAGATATGGCAACACTTGGAGGAAAAGGCGTGCTCAAAGCCTCATCCCGATTTGGAGTCACTCAAGACATCCTTGATTAAGGCAGCCGCCGATATTGACATGGACCTCGTTCGTGCTGCGATAGACAACTGGCCGCGCAGATTGAAGGCTTGTATTCAAAATCACGGAGGTCATTTTGAATAAACTTTAATGTCATAAGAATCTATGTTTTGTTAAGTTCATTTTGGTATATGAATGGTTACATAATTAATAAACTTGTTATAATTATTTTACATTAAACATGTGACAGAATTTATGACCTGACTAGGTATATTTTTCTAGAATTAAAAGTAAACTCAATGGACTCTGTTGTTAGTTTTGTGAAGCCTTGCTCACTTGCAACCGACCTCTTCGTATGGTACGACAAGGTTTTATGTAAGAACCTCACAAAGTTGACAGACACTTTATCCGTGTTTTATCCGTGCAGGGGCGGAGAAAGAATACTAACCTCTGTGGCCGGGGTCGGCCTGTCGTAAAAGGCGACAAAACAACCCACCCTAGCTACGTGGTAGGGCCTCAAGCCCGTCTGAATGGCGACCACCTTTGGTCTTAAGTATGCCGCCATAATAACCTTGTGTTGTGTTCCGGCATTAGTGACTCAAGTTCCTGTACCTTTATGGGACAGCAGCGTGTTCGCGATGCCACTGGCGTTGCATACACCTATAGACGACGGTAACTGCTAAATCCTAAGCGGGCCGTCAGCCTGTCTGCTGTTCTATAGCAATAAAAAAAAAGACACTTAACCCTGATTATAGAGTAAAAGAATCAATACATTTATTGTTAAATGAGTATTTTAAAAGATTTTATACTATCGATAGGAAATCATGAATATTCTGTGATAGTAATGTTTAGATATATGGTTAATATATTGTAACGTGTGAAATAATTAGGGATTTCCTCTTAAAAGCCGGACGAAAGTTGCCATTTTTAAAACTATAACTAGTAACCTAAAACATTTTTGATTTTAGAAGCTTTATGGGTATACAACAGCGTTATGGATGACAGTTGAATGAAAGAAGGTTCGAATAATAAATCTAAGAAAACTTTAATAGGTGATTATATTTAAAAAGTAATTGGAGGCCAAGTATTATTACAATCGATGACAACTCTACATGTCACTTGCTAGTATCGATTACCACGACAGTATGCACCACTTTGGAAATACGTACCGACGGCGATGGAATACGTGAGAAAAATTTCCTCGTTGTCAAGCGTCGGGCCGGTGTCTATTCCCCCTAGGAAGAAAGATCCGGGCCCGGTAGTGATACATTACGGGTTGTTAGAAAACAAAATTACTCATATTTACGACAGTTATATCCATTGCAATCTATAAGATGACAGTCAACAATATATAATTAAAAAAACCAGGAATGTCGAATTTAAAGAAGTCGTTTACGTCGGGTTACATTGACCCGCCAAGCCTGCCAGATGTGAAGATGTTATAGTGATTTACAGATACCCTCTTTTCTTACCATACATTAAAAATGATGGTGGTGGTTTCCATACCATGATAATTAAATAGATAAATTACTGGAAACTCAATGGCATTAACATGGTATAATTCACACTATAGAAATTAAATCGTCTGCCTCATTTGATTACTGCGCCGATGACGTCATTCTTGCCAATGTAACGTCATGGTTAATGTGTCGCTTCAGGACTATGTATCAGGCGAATGATAGCAGGCATGATGTCATTTTTGTTTCTAAAGTCATTTGATATGAACCTGGTTTATTAGTGTATTTAATGAGACTCGTACCTACATTCACATTGGTATTTATCCACCAACTGTACTTTCAATTTTAAGTAACGTAAATGAGGATTAACACATAGAAAGAAAGAAAGAAATAAGGTTATTTTAGTACAATACACATACACACAATAATAATAAAAAAAACTACTTATAAAACAATTAAAACAGAAATACAAAAATTTACTAAATAGAAAAGTGTATGTCCTAAAAAAGGATCTAGCTCAGCATGTATGTTAGTCTATATTGACTAACGCTGATCTTCCGCTAAACCCAAAAGTGAAGTCACCACAGAAGAATACTACCAAATTTAAGTATAATAATAAAAATAATAAGCACGGCACGCATAGTGAGGAGATTCCTGTCTCTGGAACCCTAACCACCGGTAGCTTGGGCCCTAGGCCTCGCTCCCAGCGACGGACAGTTTTTTATAAAGAAAGAAAGAAAGAAAGAAAATATATTTTATTGGTATAAAAATGACAAATACATACAAAAATCTATATAAAATAAAAACAAAGAAAAACATTATATCGTTATCGGTATATACAATAAGTTAGGGGATATCTATTATTATTTTTATTTTTTTGCCAATATCTGTCACTTCTGTATCCAATGAGGCCCGCTCACTCAGCATAATGCCAAGTTGAAACCAATCTAATTTCGACTTGACGCTGGTTTTCAGTGGGAGCCTTAACTAAGATCATAGTTGACCCTTTAGATTTTGATAAAATTATTTGGTTTTAAAATTAATACAGTACGAAACTTAAAAAAAAGGGTAAATAGATTATTTTAGCAAAATTATTTGATATTAGACTATATGATGGAAAAATAACAATATTGTAATAGGTACATTAAGTTATTTAAGTAGCAGATATAAATTAACATGAGACACAATATTACTTGTAAGTCGTACATTCTTTAAATGAACCTTCATATAATAATATAGAAATTTGAATTATAAACATGAGATTTGGACAATTTAGTACAGTTTGGGACACTTCATAGAGCACCATCTAGTACCAAAATAAATACCTTACAGAGTATATAATAGTTTATAAAACATGTAGCTTAATATAATTTACTTAGTATAATATTATAAAGTTAATAATTAATTTAGTTAATATAATATATATAAACATAAGCAAGTTTACAAGTGCTAACAGGTGTTTACAACATGGGAGTCATTCACAAGGTCCTATATTATCATTTATGTCCTGCACACTTTGGATCCTGAGCACCGCTTCCCCCGGTTTGCGCCTACAAAGCACTCGACCCCTGGAGATCCAAATAAACTGCCATCCATTTTGACGGCCAACATGTCGTGCCAAACCAAATAACTTTCTATTAGTTGTAGTCAGTCTTTCGTTTATGTAGATGCGGTTCGGTTCTCCAGGAAATCCAAAAACTCCAGTATTCATAGACCGATGTGCTCGAGCTTTTAATAACAATTCGTTACGGACACTACGACGCACCATACGCACCACGATAACTCTAGGTCGTGGTTCTTTTACCCCCTCCTTGCGCAAATCCAGGTTATGAGAGTGGCTGCCAACTCGTTCCACGTATCCGATGTCGCCGGTATCTATACTGACACCCAACTTATTGGCTATAGACACTATCAGATGCGAGGGATTTTCATCGCTTGCCTCTGGAATGTTTCGGATTTCCAGGTCATCTGCCAGAAGGTCCTGATCTCTTTTATTTATTTCTGCCCTTATACGATTTGTATTTTTCTCCACCATAGCCTGTGCTCCATTTTGCATGGACACAGCTATCTCCAACTCATCCAATCGAGTTTCAAGTCGTCCCATGCGGTCATTGAAAGATTGCACCTCAACTCTCAGATCAGTAATTTCCTTTTTAAATTCCAAGAAGTCGAGGCGCATGGCCCGAATTTCATCCATCACATCTTTAATGGAAAGATCCTTAACTTCATTGACAATTATTTTTGAAGCCATCTTACTAGGTGTGTTTTCTGATGCCTTACAAGCCTGGCAACGCCAAGCAGGTGGCACTTTTCCTTTAGCAGGAAGGGCCACACAAACCCTATGTTGGAGAAATCCACATGATCCACATCTAAGGTCTTCTGTAGATGACATGAATTTCCTGCACGTGCCACATCTTTCAGAAGGCATATTGAAAACGATATTTAGATTTTACTGAAACTCAAAACAACACTTGATGTTATTTATTATGTTATTTTGTACACTTTCACATTGAAATATTACTTATATTGTACTGTATTTAATTTTAAAACTCGAACAAATCTAAGAACACATGTTATCGGTCTAAATATTCAAACTACCCTCCAATATTAATAATATATTTTTTAATTTAATTTCTTTGTAAATATCGTTTTATAAAATAAATTATTTTTTTAATATTAATAAGTATTTTATAAAATGAAATGTAAATTATTTTGAAAAATGTAAATAACTAGAAAAGAAAATAAATAAAGAGGAAAATAATAATAATTAATAAATAATAATAATGCACTAATATACATATACATTGGAAAATAAATAAATAGTGGTAGATATTAATAAATAAATAACATAAATATTAATTAATTTCAAAAACGTAAACCCGTATGATTTTTTTTCGGTAATTCTGGTTTAGGTGTAATGAATGGCATAAAATGCAGTAATAATTATTTTTATTACAATATAAGTAAAATAACATTTCTTTAGATCTGAGTGGTTGGCACACAATATGTTTCTCTCTTAAAAGCCAAATTTTTCTTCCCATTTTATGATGCTTAGTATCTCTTCCTTATCTTTCGATGTTTCCCCTATTTCCCGAATCCTGGTTATACTCCTTCCTAACTCAAACGTCAACAGGCCATCGCCTGTTTGACGACCACGTCATTCATTGCCTTTTCTTTAGAAAAAACAATGATTACGATAATATTGTGCCGTTTACGGCACAATATTATCGTAATCATTTCCTTTAAATGTGCGCCTGTTCACTGTCCAATAAAAAAATAACAATTGCCACGTTTTTCTGGTGTAAGGCACTGTCGGCGTTTTCCCTATGTCACACTCTACTACAGCCTCAACGTACCCACGTTAGGGAAGTTATGTTGTCTTACGTTCGAGTCGTACAGTAAAAACGAAAGCGAAGGATGTTTGAAATTCCTTGACGCGAAACGGTTTATGCTTCGAAATAGAACACGCCCGTGTTTTGGTAATCCGATCACGTACTGAAAATTGAATGTTGCGAACATATCGTTTCTATGATTGGTTAGACAACATTTTAAATCGAGGAAACTATCAGTAGCATACTTACTTGCAGTATTAAAATTAAATAACTAGTCGCTCCCGCCCGCTTCGCTGGTTTTCGTGCGCATGTGCGCTACATCGCTTGCCCCACTTCGGGGCGAGAAATCACATGTTTCTTAAAACTTTAATAACTTTATATTAAATAACTACTTGACACGTATCGTTATATTTTGGACAATTCACACAATGTCTTTATATTATTGCTTGAAAGAGTAACAAACATCCATACATACAAACTTTCGCGTTTATAATATTAGTAAGGATCAATATCCTTTTTACAATTAAAATGACTTGAGTTTTAGGTAGTAGTAGGAAGTATTTAATTTGATACGATTGCAGGTTCCTACTTATACACTATACTATAGTAATTCAATTATAATATTATCTGTATCTTAAAAACTCTAAAAAGATGTAAGCTTAATTTATTTATATAAGTTTTAAGAAACTCGGGGTTTATTATACGAAGTCAATGTCCTCGATTCAATTAAAATTTCCAATTTTATTTATTCCTAGTCATTCGAATCGTTAAAATATTTTTGAAGCGCTAACACGCTATACGGGTATACCTAATTATCGAGTCCCATATTACGTACTTGACTTAATTAAGTTTATAATAAGAGTTAATATAATTTTGTGTTGAAGTTTGTAAGTATTGGGATAAACCTATCCGTGCAGGGGTGAAGAAAGAATACTAACCTCTGCGGCCGGGGTCGGTCTGTCGTAAAAGGCGACAAAATAACCCACCCTAGCTACGTGGTAGGGCCTCAACCCAGTCTGGATGACGACCACCTTTGGTCTTAAGTATGCCGCCATAATAACCTTGTGTTGTGTTGCGGCATTAGTAACCCAAGTTCCTGTACTCTTATGGGACAGTAGCGTGTTCGCGATGCCACTGGCGTTGCAAACACCCATAGGCGACGGTAACTGCTCTAAATTCTAAGCGGGCCGTCAGCCTGTCTGCTGTCCTACAGCAATTACGAACCTATTACGAAATTACGAACGCCTTTTACGACAGGCCGACTCCGGCCGCAGAGGTCAGTATTTTTTTCTCCGCCCCTGCACGGATAAAGTGAACGGATAAAGAGATTCAAACAATATCTGGGAGAGGGTTATGAAAATTACTCGAATCGAAATAATTAAATCATGATCACTACAATCGCTTTCTTAGTTTAACTATATTTACGATAGTATGGATTTAGAATTATAATTACGTATACGGTCACTGATAGGCTGTTGCATATACGAATTTTCAGTAAACATATAATAATAATATTTTTATTTTCAGTAATATTAAATTTGTTAATATAATCGTATAATTTAAATAAGAATTGAATTACATTTATTTATTTGGTATACAAAACAGATTGTCATAATAGTAGGTTTCTTTGAGAGTGTATTAAATGTTGGCAATTCTTTTATATAAATCTTTATGATTCTATATTGAAATAAATAATTTGATATTGATTTCCTTATGTTACAATTAAATCTATCTATACTATAGCTTCAATGCTGGTGTCCGCCTTTTTTCGAACGCTTGGCGACTGACGCGACTGTGACGACAAGCATGCAACTTTTATAAGTACGTCACGCTAGCGTGAAAATCAATAATTATAATGATTGATACTGAATGATTTTGGTATTTGTATCCAGTTTTAATTATCTTAGTACGAGTTTTTCGATAAGATAAAACAGTTGTTTCTATTAAAATTATCTTACAAGTTTAACTATAAACACTGATACTGTTTTATTATTTCTTTTTTTATCGAATTGCGTTCGGAAATATTATTATTTCACGCCACCTAATAAAGTCATTTTCTAAAGTATTTGTTAGAATAAAAATTATTTATTCGACTAACATCAAAGTTCATTAAGCAGTTCACCTTTTTAATATAAAGCGTTTTTAATATAAATAAGTAACAATTACTCACGGATTTTCTCATAACTAATTCTAATATTATAAATGTGTAACTCTGTCTGTCTGTTACGTTTTCACGTCTAAACGAATTTCGGTATAGAGATGATATAGATATGAGACCTTGGAGAAGGACATAGGCTATTTTTTTTTAAATTTATACAACAGTGCAATGTATGCCGGGTCAGCTAGTTAAAACTATATTAAATAGTATTAGGACAATTATATTTATTGCAAATTTTGTCATAATATATCAGCTGTTCAATTTCTATAATATATTGTTTTGGCTTCTTGTTGTACCAAACCTAATTGATTTTTCACGAGTTGGTAAGGTTTCAAATCAATTTAAATTATGGGCACCCATACAAAAACGTAGCACATTGTGGGGGAAAATTATTATGTTTGCAAAAATCTACCATTTATACATGCTTATTCTATTTGAAATACTGGTTTTGATTTTCGTTTATATGTATTGTAACAAATGAAGGAGTATAATTTCCACCAACAGTATATTTTGACTGTCACAGACGGTTGCTTTTGTAAGAACCAAACTTAGCCAAATCATATATAATGTATTTTCTTGTGGTTTCTTGCTCAAGACAAGTGAATGTAAGGAATTGCCATCTCAGCGAATGAGGCGCGTTATTTTCACCCTCCTACAAGTATTCAACAGGTCTCCCCGGTTCTTAAAGTGAAAGATAGCGCTTTACAAATTTTAGATGGTGACGAGATTAATCGCTTAAGGCGACGACAAGAGACTTTTAATGATTTTATTCTGAAGATCACATCTAAACGAGTGGTGTTAATGAACTGGAAAAAATATATGTTAAATTTGAGCATTTTCTCAATAACTTAATATGTGAATATTTTAGATTATGTTTATATTACATAGTGTAATTAATTTGTAAAGTTAGGTCTAACGCAGATAAAAATCTGAGAATCACGTAAAAACTATCAAGCGTATTTTTATGAAACCTTCACCATCTTAAACACAATTTAATTACCCATCTTTTAATATACGACTTTTTATTTCAAAGTAAAAGGATAATATACAATTATGCTTTTTCGAATAATCTTTATGCTCGGGTTAGCAGGGGCCCTTGCGGGCGACGGGCGGCAGTGCATCGCTGACCACTGTCACGGGTAGACGTTGACGCTCGGAGCAATCACTAAACGATTTAACTCTATTATAAGTTTCGCGCTAAAATGGCTGGTAAATCTAGATTACTAAAAAAGAAACGCCAAACGCTCGCAAAAAATAGATTACTAAGGTAAGTAACGTGTTCTCAATCATAATTATCATTTGTGTATTTTAGCACATTGATGTAAATTGGACCAGATAAATTAATCATAACATTTAATTGTTACATATATTATTATTTTTTATTTTACTAAGTGACATTATTTTCTTTTTAGGAGATTACATAATAACAAAGATAATCGCGACGTAAATGAGGAGACAGAGACGAGGTGTGTATTGTAGTGTAGTATGACAATACTACATCGTAGTCGGGACAGTCCGGATTCGAGTTTTAAAAATATTTGAATGCTATTACTATTGTCACTGTATAATTAAATATAAATACATTTATATTGTAGGTCTGAATTTACGGAAACGCTTGGAGTGATTAAAGGATCTTCCCATATTGACAATGAAAATGAGAACAAGATTGTTGACAAGTAAATGCATATCTAATTCAATATTCTGATTTTAGCATATTTGAAACCTAATTCTATTAACTTATATTAATTACTATAACTGTTACAGTTCTCAAGTAACCGAAACGATATTTGCTGAACAGGAAGAAAGCTTTCAAATGGATATTGAAAACGAGAAGTCAAATTCGGTCAGGTAAACGTATTATTATTTCTATGATGTCAGGATAGTCTGTCAATATAAAGTTTTATATAGTAAAACTCTCGATAAATAAAATTAATAAAAAAGGGGAAAATTTTCAATATAATATTGCAGAACCCGTGAGTGATAGCAAAGAATGTGAACAATAAAAGATATTACAAAACAAATGTTAAAGGCCTTATTCTGTTTAATATTGCAAAATTCTTATTATGTATATTTCCTTTTCAGAAATAATCAAGAAATAGTGAATGGAATGCGAATATTAAATATTAAACATTTTTTTAAAGAGCTTCAAGAAATATCTTCACATGGTAATATAGACTGTGGTTTGAAATCTGTAGAAATTATATCTGAACGAAAACTGGGCCTTGTTTCTAAACTAAAACTAAAATGCAACATGTGTAACGAAACTTTTGTCATTTGTTGCAATGATCCTGAAATTGACTTAAATATTAATACAGTTGCGGGTGCAGTGGCAATAGGTTGTGGCTATACACAGCTTAATGAATTATTGGCAGCAATGGACTTGCCTCATATATCCTATGAGTTATTTAATAAAAGAATGGGAACAATTAACAAAGTTTGGGAAAAAGAAGCTTTGAATTCTATGAATGAAGCCGCTAATGAAGAACGTCAAATGGCTTTGGAAGACGGTAGAGTTACTGAAAATGGCATTCCATATATTGACGTTATTGCAGATGGATGTTGGGGAAAAAGATCTTATAAAAAAAATTACTCATCCCTATCAGGCGCAGCTGCGATAATTGGGAAAAGAACTGGAAAAATTATTTATATGGCAGTGAAAAATAAATACTGCTGCATATGCGCCCAAGCTGCCAAGAAAAATGTCACACCTAAGGAGCATGCTTGCTATAAAAATTATTCTGGTAAATTCATAATATTAAATATGTTGTAATAATAATAAAGAAACTAAAATTTTATGGTTGGAATAATTATTACTTTATTTTCAGGTCCTTCAACTGGAATGGAATCCACGATCTTGGTAGAAGGATTCAAGAACAGCATAGAAATGCATAATTTAATATATTCAAGGTTAATATCAGATGGTGATGCAAATACTTATGCAAAATTGTTACAGTCAAGACCGTATGAAAATATAACAATTGAAAAAATCGAATGCCGCAACCACCTGTTAAGAAACCTTTGCAATAAGTTACAAGCTCTTATCACTGACACGAAATATTTAATTAAATACAGAAAATATATAACAAAACAAAGAATACTGTCAACAAGAAAGGTAATAGTAACCGCTATAAGAAATTATAAAAATTCTGGCAATGTCACTAGTTTACATAATGATATCATGTTAGCCGCAGAACATGCATTTGGAGTTCATACTAATTGTAAGACATATTTTTGCTCGAAAATGGGAGAAGATGACAACATAGACAGAGATATTTTCACAAACAGTTTGTGGCATAGAATAAAATTTGTATTGACACATATAGCTGCTCATGCAAGAAGCTTGATTGCTGTGAAAGTATTAAATTTCGAGGAGTTTTAAATAAAATCCTATAAATACCTAATTCACTTTTTTATTTATAGTTACAAAACCTGTAGACAGAAAACCTGTGTTCGTTTGATATAATTATATTTTCCGTTTATTGAAATACCTATATTATATTATACCCTACCACAGGGAATGATATAAGATACAGAACATGAAACAATAATCCTAACTAATATTAAATAAGCGGTTAAAAATTTCATGATTATTAGATAGTCTTCATAATCTGTAACGTATGGTTACCCAACGAACTTCTCTAAAATATACAATTACGTCGCCTGCGAATTTTCAATGCGGGTTGCGGGGGGGCCCCGCGCGTGCTACTCTCACTAGCTCAAACTCCTCCCACTCGCTCAAGGTCGCTAGCACTTAGTGTCGTCTTAAATTATGAATTAGCATGTTTATTTAAAAAACACCGAATATTTGAGAATAATTAATAAATAATTCGCTAAATTAGTCTTTTTATTACTTAGATTTGTTAGTCGACATTTTATTCAAACATGAGTGATGGCTATCCGGTAAAACTTAAAAGTTCATCGCATTTGATTAGTTTTGCATTGCATTTAGTTAGTTCTTGCACTAATATGTGTATGTATGTAGCGTTTATACCGGGTCTTTCTATCGCCTTTAGCTAGAGTCCACTGCAGAACTATATTTTATATCGTCGTTGTCAAACCAATATCTGCTATGTGCAAAAAGTTAATCTTTGAGATATGTAGTGAAGAAAATATTCTCATGTAAAATTTTATAAGAAACAATTATTTTTAAAGTGATAATAAAGTAATGTAATTAATAGAAACACATAGCGGTTTTATATCAATTTATTAATTAATTAATTATTATACTAAAGTTTTGATGGCACAACCTACCCTTATGGGACACAGCAGCGTGTTCGCGATGCCACTGGCGTTGCAAACACCCATAGGCGATGGTAACTGCTAAATTTTAAGCGAGCCGTCAACCTGTCTGCTGTCCCACAGCTAAAAAAAAACTAGTCATTATAGTGAAAATGTTTGGATCCTAAAAAAAGTGCACATAACAGAAAAAGCTTCTTAACACAAATATAGTTACAAATAAATGGAAAAGTATTATGAACTATCATAAACATTTTCTCACCCCATAAGACGTATAAAGTATGCATGTATATGCCGAACGCCAAGGGCGTGCCATTTCCTAATATAGCGTGAAATGTAGTAACGGGCACACCCTTACTACGAGCCTCTATACTGTCATAATGGCCGACGTCATGTAGTTTATTATGTATTAGCCTATATGTTAACATATTGACTGTCATATTAAATCCTAACTAATATTAGAAATGCGAAAGTGAGTGTTTGTTATGATTTCATGCCTAAACCGCTGAACCAATTTTAATGAATTTCGGTATAGTCATATATTGGACCTTGGAGAAGGACATAGGCTTTTTTAAATTCATATGGCAGAACAACGTTTACCGGATCAACTAGTTTCATAAATAATTCAGACAAACCGATTGTTTATACGTAAATTGTTTTTCTCCTTGCAGGGGCGCAGTAAGAATACTAACCTTTGTGGCCGGGGTCGGCCTGTCGTAAATGGCGAAAAAACAACCCTAGGTTCGTGGTAGGGCCCCAAGCCCGTCTGGATGGTAACCACCCTTGGTTTATAAGTATGCCGCCATAATAACCTGGTGTTGTGTTCCGGTATTAGTGAGGTTCTTGTACAGGTATGGGACAGCAACATGTTCGCGATTTTAGTGTCGCAAACATCCATAGGCGACGGTAACTGCTTATCATTAAGTGGGCCGTCAGCCTGCTGTTCCTCAGCAATAAAAAAAAGTAATTTTTCATTGGGTAAACACGAATAACCGATAAAATTGTTATACCGATAAAATTATTATTTTTATTATAAACTCGTCCCACTCGGATCCGAGTATTCTGTTGTCGATGTGTTAAGTCCGAAATAGTTTCTGATTGTCTGAATTAGAAAAATATTAGAAAATATTCAGAATTCAGAGTTTATATTATAAGCTAGTGGAAAGAAATATTTTTGAGTATTCAGTGACTTAAATATGAAACCATTAGGTGCGTGGTGGGCTAGTTGTATACATTTGATGACCAATTGAGATGTCACGGAATCAATTGCAGTTTTTAGGCAGGCAGATTTATTCGCTTAATATGCGTATATATAATAACATGTCATGTACCGTATGTTCCCCGCCACCGTTGGGGGACAACATAGTGGGGAAAACTAGTTGCATACCGATATCGCTAACATGTATAATCCGCCAATCCGCTTCGTACAAGCATGACACGGGTATACTGTCTGCTCGTTACAGGGATGACTTGGTCCAGCAGTGGTACGTTATGGGTTAAGTAATTTATTAGTAAGAATTTCAATTTACCGTATAATTATTATGATAATTGGCGCTGGACTATTGTTTTTAACACTATGATGTTTGACATACTTCTTAAGGGCAAACACAAAAAAGTAATTCGCGGGTGTATAGGGTCCCCAATACGATCGCCGCCCAAGTCAACCTTATCTGACAGCTCCCAGATCATCCGTAGTTTAGAATACAACCCAATTTTAGATTACGGAGAAGTTTCCCCAAGATTATTCTTTTGGTGTTGGGTTAAGATGGTTCCTTGTCGATTATTCCGGCTTGAGAGGAGAAAGTTACAAATAGGTCTTACTTTCGCAACTATAAGATAATAATACATATATGTATATTTATTATATGTATGTATGTATTATGTAAAATCATGTAAATTATGAAAAGAGTTGTTATCTGAAATGATTACATCTAAATTCCGTGTAATGTATTTCAAACGAAATTCCCCATTTTCATGTTAATGTACATACACGTAAACAAATGAATTTCGTACAAACATTGTGCGCAGATTGTTCAGCGATGGACGTTAATGATAATGATGACTTCAACTGAATCGGTTGCTAATTCCTCGCTAAGTTTCCGAAACAAAGTCCCCTTGTAACTCTTCATTGGTGTGAATGAAGTTAGTTGGGGACGGATTAAAAATGACCTTGTTTCAAAGGAAGTCTTATTATGTCGATATGTTTAATTTTCAGTTCTTTGAATTTGTGGCATACGAATGTTGACTTTACAGTAAGTAATATTTTTAAATATATATTTTAGTAACAATTTATAACGAACGCATTACGTGAATGCGATTAGAATTTATTCTGAAAGCGTTGAATGGATAATGTATTTAAGTGGTCAGAAGTCTGTAGCGATTGAAAAACATGCGAAGCAAAAATCATGGACACCTGTACGCGCAATTATTTATGGGGGACATTTGCTAAAAAAAACATTTGAGAAACTATGGAAGTACGAGAGTTATTTCTAATTTTATAAATAACAGCGAATGTGAATTTATGAACATTATTGTTTGTATAATGAACGTACTTTGATTTATCGCTTCAACGAATTCGAAATAGGATTTTAACCTTGAATTTATGAATCAATTATTATAGCCAACCAAAAATAGATATTGACACGTTGTTACAGGGAAGCCTCAGCTACCACATACCTTCCGTCGCTAGGGGGTGAGGCTGTGACGTCACACCATAAAGCAAATGGCGCGTCCACGCCATAACGGGGTGTGTCTGAATGTATACCCTTCTCCGACACTAATGAAATGTCACGATTGACTGCTATATTCAAATGAACATGCAATTCTCGCATTACACAGTGAACTGTCTAGCGTTTAACGACATAAGTCGCATGAATACCTAGGTATTATAGAAATGTTTATATTTCATTTATATTTTTTATATTTATATTTACGAATTTATTTTAAAGGGATGGGGATAAATTTAAATTTACGTATAGAATTTGTATTAGTTATTAGGTAACTTTAAAATTTTATGTACATTATTAGATTTTTTACAATGCCAGTTGACATAGTGAATTACGGCTTAAAAACTTTCGGGACAGATTGATTAAGTAAGGGGTACTTACTATATGGAGAGGAGTTGCAGAACACAATTGAGTCTGCCTAACCTCCTGCCCAAGTGTTGGGGGTAAAGAGAATCATAGGGGAGAAGTTGAAAAAGTGTCCAGCTGTACGTTGTAAATTATAGTTCAAAGATCCGCTAAAATGGCGCTAGTGTAGATATTGAGTTAAGAATTCTCTATCCCACTCTAATAAATATAGGCGTTTTCCTCTAAAATTTGTACTGATGCGATTGTGAGCCAACTCAATGGACACTTTCAAACACAGATATGATTCTCCTCGCCTCTGCCCTCCATATAATATATGCTTTAAGTAAGACGGCAGATGCTATTTTAAAATTCAAATTTAGAATCACATTTTTTATTAATAACCAGCTGTGCCTGCGACTCCGTCCGCGTGGAATAGTGACTTTGGGCAGCATTTTTTGTATATATCTTTTGGTATATTTTGGATTACAAACCCTATAAACCCTAAAATATAAATTAACCGAAATATGCAAACAGTCAGTGTTATCGAATGCAACTGTTACGCCATGCGCCTCCGGAATACGTGCGTTCGTACCTACGAAGTCTAGCCTAAGCTAAACCATATTTCATATAATTGATGATATGTAAATCTGAGGCCAACTTAAATTGGATTTTAAAAATTTCCGAAACTGTTAATTTTTAACTAAAACTACTTTTCTCCTAAAATAAAAGTAGCCTAAGTTACTCCTTGTTACATCACCTATGTGCCAGTGAAAGTCCCGTCAAAATCGGTCCAGCCATTTCAGAGATTAGCCGGAACAAACAGACAGACAGTGATTTGTATAGATTAATAAACAACCGTACATTGAAGTTATTGAAATTTTATGATACGAAAGAAAATTTCTATGCGCATGCGAAAAGTACTACCTAATATAGCTTGTGGTGTTTGTTATATAATAAAATATCCTATAAATTATTTTAGCGTCATCAAGTTTATCTTCTTTCACATAAAACTGATGTGTAATCTGCACGAATGTTTATACAGAGAAACACATGTATCTGTGTTTTACACATGTTAAATATAGAATTGTATTTGTTTAAAATGTTGTCTTAAAGCTGTGATTATTCTCTCGTATACTTACGTTTTGTGAAATTTGATTTCTATTTAGTAAATATTATTATTTACGTTTTTGAAGACATATATTATTTCAGATTGAATCCGATACAATGATCGTATATTTTAGAGCAGAAATAAAATCAGGGCTAATCTTACTTACCTTCCTTTTTGTCGAAATCGAAATGTGCTTTTCACACACTCCGCCGTTTGGAGAACGCACAGCGGTGTAGTGCGGCATTCCCGGTGCCGTTCGCCCCCATCTCTTGGTTCGGGGACGCATGTCGCTGGTCTATATACTAAAACCCTCTCGGTGTTCCCTTTGTCCGGCTTGACAGATGGGCCTGCGGGACGTTACCCTGACCGCGACTCCGATAGGCGCCGGTCCGCTTTCGTGGGCTTCTTTTCAAGCCCACCATTTAACTAGACAGTCGCAAAAGATGACTAACGGATTACTCTTTTTGCTAGTTTATCTATACAAATAAATAAAATTGGAGTGTCTGTTTGTAATATTAAAATGACCGCTTTTTACTAAGTGCATTTGGATGTATACACGGTACATATACCAAAACAACATTTTTTACAAATTCTATCTGTTTGTTCCGACTAATCTCTGAAATGGCTGGACCGATTTTGACGGGATTTTCACTGGCAGATAGCTTTTTTTTTTTTGGTCTCGGGGAAAAACCTCTCTTGACGGGTTCCCCCGGCCCGGGGGGACCGAGGGATATGTGGGACTCCGGGAAAGATGGTTGGCCATCCGACTACCCACTAAAAAACCCCGCTGTTCTCCTATCGCCTACGCCCGGGCCCACGGATATATGGCCTGCCGATCTCGTGGCCCGGGCCGGCGCCGGCCCGCCCTTTGTCTTGAGGCGGGCCCCTTCTAAAGTGTTGGCGCCAGGGGGTCAGGGTTTCGTCCCCCCGGCGCTCTCCTAACAACTCTAGGAGTTGAGGGGGGCCGCGGAACAGCACGCAGCCCTCACCCTCGCGGCAATAGTGCGGGCGGCGGGTCCTCCCCCGAGGGGCCGCCCGCGGCCGCTTTTTACGGCGGCCGGAGGTCATTACTGGCCCTCCGGCGCCGCCGGCGTGGCCTGCGTTGGCGGGAGGGGAGTGTGGTGGTCGACTCCCGCTCCCGCTCCGCCGCCTCCTTTGCGGACATGACTGCCTGGCAGAAGGAGGCGACGGCCGTCCATCCAGGATCGCCCCCGACCATGGACAGAACCAGGGCCGGGAGCGGCACTGGCAGATAGCTGATGTAACAAGGAGTAACTTAGGCTATTTTTATTTTAGAAAAAATAATTGTTTTAGTTAAAAATTATCAGTTTCGGAATTTTTTTAAATCCAATTTAAGTTGACCTCAGATTTATATCATCAATCACATGAAATAGGGTTTAGCTTAAGCTGGACTTTGTAGGTTCGAACGCACGTATTCCGGAAGCGCATGGCGTAACAGTTGCATTCGATAACACTGACTGTTTGCATATTTCCTTTATTTATATTTTAGGGTTTATAGGGTTTGTAATCCAAAATAAACCATAAGATATATCCAAATAATGCTGCCCAAAGTTACTATTCCACTCGGACGGAGCACAGCTAGTTTAATATAAAGTTATTAAAGTTTTAAGAAACAACGATTTTTATAAGCACTACGTGTTCAGTGATGTGTGTTTTCTTGCCGCGGAGAAGTGGAGCGAGCGGTGTATGGTGTATTAGCATATCTAATGTATATCCTGGTTTTTTCTTGTGAAACCTGAAACAAACGCCGATCTTCCGATAGGTCCATTTGTCAACGGCATCGCGAAAGATAAATAGAATTACAATATCAACTGCTGTCTGGAGTCATTTACTAGTTTGCGTTGTATCGAGTGCGTTCCTCCTCCTCCAATCGTTTGCTCACTGCTGAGCGTCGTGATACTCCCGACTAATATCACGACAGCACCGCTTCCACTGCTCTCTCTGTCTTTGCGTGGTTTAGGGCGTCTGCGATCCGTGTGCCCAGCTTTTTGGCCACTTGGTCGGACCATCGTGTAGGGCTGCGACCTCGGGGTCTTTTCCCCTCAATTTTTCCCGTAACTATTAATTTCTCCAAGATATCGGAGGGTTTTCGGGCAATATGGCCGAAATATACCAGCACTCTCTGGAGGCAAATGCTCGACAATCTCGTGCTATTTTAAGTTCTTAACTTTTAAGTTTTAAGTTCACCGAGTGCATTATGGTGACTAAATAACTGCTAGGAGACGCAATTACATTGAAATTCTCTACGCTCTTACTATTTTATGAGTCCGTTCATTCATTAATAAGATTGTCACAATCAAAATGTCACAATACAACTTTCCACTCAATAAGTATGGAAACAAAGACTTGTAACATCGAGGTCGGCAAGGTCCATTGTGCCCTCTAAATAGGTCGACAGGATCAGGTCAAACTACGCTCGACAATGATTATGTAGGTTAGCCTTTGTTTAAGTTTGTGTTTTTTTTTTTTTTTTTTTTTTTTTGGTCTCGGGGAAAAACCTCTCTTGAAGTTTGTGTTGACACAAGTTTGACTAATCTACTATTGGTTTTGTATCAATTCTTACTAATATTATAAACGCTAAAGTTTGTATGTATGTTTGTTACTCTTTTACGCAAAAACTTCTGAATGGATTTTAATGAAACTTTACGATAATATAGCTTATACATTAGAATAATATTGTATATAGGCTATAATTTATAAATATATTGTGTGAATTGTCCAAAGTATAACGATAAGTGTCAAGTAAGTAGGAAAAAATTCTGCCATCTGCGAGCTATTCTGCCGTGCGCTGCATAAACCCTTAGAGTTACACAAATATAATGTATAATTGAAATGTTTATCTTAAATAGTCCTACAAAAAATCCTGCGACAGCATGTATCTATATTTTATGTGTAAGCCATTATCGCCAAAATAGTGAACCATAAATACAACAAAAATTGATAATTTATTTCTAATGCACATTTGGTACTAACAATTCTTCTAACTATATCTTCTACTAATATAAAACTGGAAAATTGACTCCATCCGAGATTGACAAAGTGAGGGATTTCCGTTTTGATGTTTGTTTATGCTTCACTTGATTTTTATTTACCCTATTAATTCGTTTTGTATGGCTGAAGTTTTGACCACATTTTACATAGATGTCGAAGTTTACCGGGTCATCTATTATAAATAGGAATGTACTCTGTTACGTGTTCATTTTGATGAATCGAAATTCATTACCGAAGTAATAGAGATAGATTGGACCTTGGAGAAGAACATAGGTTTATTTTTTAATTTATATGGCAGAACAACGTTTGCCGGATCAGCTATTTATCTATACAGGGTTACAAAATACATGTTTCTCATAACTTTTACTAAAGATTCTTCTGTGTGAATTTGGACGGGTGAGGCAAAGTCACCCTGTATATATATATATATGTATATATATATATACAGGGTGACTTTGCCTCACCCGTCCAAATTCACACAGAAGAATCTTTAGTAAAAGTTATGAGAAACATGTATTTTAGTTTAGTATCACATAGTACAAAAATGTTGAGTAATCAGCATCACAAAGTTATCACGAGAACTCGCAATTTATACTTGACACCTACAGTCGACAAGGGTCAATGACCTCTCCATCGGTACAAAAATACAAAAAATACGAAATACAAAAATTTCAGTTAAAGGGCGCGTTTGTATTAAGTAAAAAATTACGTAAATCTTTAGTGATATGTACAATAATTAGTATAAAATCAATTAGAGGTTAACTTACCATTACTGCTTTACACGTATTTTAATAAATGTTCAAAATGCAGTCCGTTTGTCTCTAAGCAAAGTCTAGCTCGTTTTTGAACATTTTCCTTTACCTTTCTAAGCACTAGAGTGTCATTACGCACATCTTCAAACGCTCGCACTATTTTAGTTTTTAAGTTCGCAAGGCTTTGGACCTCTTCCACATACACGTGTCTTTTAATTTCACCCCACAAATAAAAGTCCAATGGTGTTAAATCCGGTGATCGAGGCGGCCATGGGACGGGACCACCACGACCGACCCAACGATTACCGTATTCCGTATTTTTGCACTGTCGACGTCACGAGAGAACGAACTGTAAACACAATGCACCAACGCGAGAACACGCGGCCGACTGATTATTAATTAATTATTTACGGCAGCGGCGGCAGCCGTATTACGCACGCCGTAATTCCCCGCACACACACACCGCTACGCTGCAACCGACATAGGGCTGCCAAACTAAAAAATAAATCAGGGTATTTATTTATAAATGTACCTATACATAGTAAAAAACATAACTTCACTAGCTTCAATGATTTGTTACAGTAGAAACCGAATGTTGACGAAACTACACTGTACACTCATTTTAAAGCCCATAATAAAGATTCATCTTTTTATGGTGGGCTAAAAGTCCCACCTGAAACGTTTAGAAAAAGTATTTTTAAATAATTTTGACAACGTCTTAATGAATCGGCCTGGTAGCACCATTTTCTTTTTTTTGGTCTCAGGGAAAAACCTCTCTTGACGGGTTCCCCGGCCCAGGGTGACCGAGGGATATGTGGGACTCCGGGAAAGATGTACCCACTAAAAAACTTGGGTCACTAATGCCGGAACACAACACAAGGTTATTATGGCGGCATACTTAAGAACAAAGGTGGTCGCCATCCAGATGGGCTTGAGACCCTACCACGTAGCTAGGGTGGGTTGTTTTGTCGCCTTTTACGACAGGCCGCCCCCGGCCACAGAGGTTAGTATTCTTTCCGTGCCCCTGCACGGATAAAACTTAAACATTTGATTGAATAATAAAAAATATGGTTGAATCGCAACATTCGTTTTATTACAATAATCATCATAGGTACAACCCTAGCGCATTCTTACGAAGACGTGTTGACACGTGTCCCGCACGGCGGGCAACACAGTCTCGACTCTTTGTACGCGTACTTAAGGTACATTTCTTCTCGTTTACAATACCGAGGAGGAGTTAGGTAATAAAGGTCAATGTCAATGAACCTTGGAACATATGATTATTTGCACGATTGAATGAGCAATATATATATATATATATATATATATATATATATATATATATATATATATATATATATATATATATATATATATGTATGTATATATATATATGTATATATATATATATATATATATATATATTTATGATATATATATATTTATATATATATATTTATATATATATATATATATATATATATATATATATATATATATATATATATATACATATACATACATAGTCAGGTCATAAATTCTGTCACATGTTTAATGTAAAATAATTGTAACAAGTTTATTAATTATGTAACCATTCATATACCAAAATGAACTTAACAAAACATAGATTCTTATGACATTAAAGTTTATTCAAAATGACCTCCGTGATTTTGAATACAGGCCTTCAATCTGCGCGGCCAGTCGTCTATCGCAGCACGAACGAGGTCCATGTCAATATCGGCGGCTGCCTTAATCAAGGATGTCTTGAGTGACTCCAAATTGGGATGAGGCTTTGAGCACGCCTTTTCCTCCAAGTGTTGCCATATCTTGTAATCTAACGGATTCAAATCTGGACTGGAGGAGGGCCAGTCTTCGTGCCGGATGAAGTCGATTTCACGCGCCGCCAGCCAGTCTTGTGTGCTCTTCGCTCTATGAGCTGGCGCCGAATCTTGTTGGAATACCCAGTGCCTGTTATTGAACATGGTATGAGAAACAGGTTCCACAAGGTTCGTCAGGACTGTATTTTGATACACAACAGCATTCGTTTTTACACCTTTCTCACAAAAATGTACCTCTGTTAAGCCCCAATAAGAAACTCCCAACCATACCATGAGCGAGGATGGAAAATGACCTCGTTGGACACGCGGAATACGGTTGCTCGCTTCTTCACTACTGTGTGCGTACACCTTATCATTTTGTTTGTTGTAGCTCTCTTCTACGGTAAACATTTTTTCATCCGAAAAAAGAATTTCCCGATATTTTTTTCCCGCGTACCGCTTCAACAAAGCGCGGCATCTCTTCAGTCTCAGGTCCATTAGACGAGCATTCAAACGATGTCCTGTTTTTCTTCGATATGCCCGAAGCCCTAAGTCTTCATTTAACACCCTTTTCACCGTGGTTCTGCTTAACCCCATCTGAAGGGCCAACAGTTTCTGCTTACGTTTGGGATTTCTTTGAATTCGTGCCTTCACAGCTTTTATCACTGCTGGAGTCCTAACAGACCGAGGGCGACCACTTCTTGACCTGTCATCTACACTAGAGTCTTCATTGTATCGTTTGATGGTACGATAAACGAATCTTTTGGTAATATTCAAATTTTTCAGTATGTTAAAAATTTGAATTGGCGCGTAACCGCAACGATGCAACGCAATAACTGCAACACGGTCTTCTTTAAGCGTCCACTCCATATTTAAAAATGAGTAAAATTCTAAAAGTTATACATTTTTATTATCATGAACAATTCGAAATTCTAATTCAATAAACTTTTTTGTGGCCAGCATTCTAAAAGAAAAGTTTTTACTGTGTGACAATACTTATGACCTGACTAGGTATATATATATATATATATATATATACTATATATACTATATATGAGTCGTATAGAAACAAAAACAGCAATCTGTCATTTTGGTGAAAATCAAGTTATATATTGGGCAGCACTGTTCCATTAGAATATTCTTTGCCCATTTAATAACTTCATATCAAAAACAGTAAAGTCTAACCAAAAATTCGACTCAAAAAACTAATTTAGTATCAAATACAGCAATATACTGACGATTGAGTTTCAAAAACAGCAATATGTGAGTGTCAGCCAATCACAAGCGTGAATTCGGTTGTGCGTCAAAATGGCGTCCGTGTTGTTTCTGTTGTGAGTTTTGTGCGTATATTTTCTTGTTTTAATATAAAAGTAAATTCGAAAAGATAGTTTTAAGATTTAAAAACTGGACATGGATGTGCACCCCACGCGTGCAAATAATAAGTTTGCACGAAAGAAGAAAACAGATCCTACAAAATGGAAAACAAATGTTGCAAAACGGTTGAGGTGTGTATTAACAATGTCTTAACGTAGGGCTGTCGAAACACATTTAACTGGTTTACACTTAGTAATTGTTAAGTTCACTTTATGATTTGAAAATCAATTTTAATTTAATTTAATTTAATATGTACTAATTATTCAGTGACAATTTTGGATTTCTTGATTTTAAACACTAATTTTAGGGTTCCGTAGCTAAAAAGGAAAACGGAACCCTTATAGGAACACTCCGTTGTCTGTCTGTCTGTCAATGAAGCCTATAGGGTACTTCCCATTGACCTAGAATCATTAAATTTGGCATGAAGCTAAGTCTTATATCACAAGCAAAGGAAAAATCCAAAAACAGTGAATCTGTAATGAAAATACTTTAAAAAAAACTGGTCAAGTAGTTTAGAATGTTATAAACGATACACACATAAATCATACATTCTAATATGCAGAATACGTGGATCAACAGACGGGACCCATTTCAATTTTTCAGGGCTCCTTGGGAAGATCTGATTGGTAAAAGAAAAGGTCCTGAATGTTGATCTTTCTATTCTGCATTTTAAGAATTTATGATTTGTTTTATGTCTGTATCGATTATTAAACTATTTTAATGGTCTAGTTATTCAGGAAACCTTAACAACATTCTAAACTACTGGACTTGCTTTTTTCTTTTTAGTTTTGACGCGGTCGGGTTTTTTGTTTTTTTATAATTACTATTTTCATTTAAATTAAATTAAAAGTTTAAATTAAATTAAATTAAAAACGCTTTGTTTTTCTTTTTAGATATTCATCAAAAGACATGCCAACTCGAGTTTGCGAACATAATACAAAAGCATTGAAATGTGCAACATTGACAATGAATGATTTATCAAAAATACATCGGGATTTTTATAAGAACTCGACAAAGCATGACCAAGATATAATTCTTTTCAAATTGTGTTCAATACAAAAAACTCAGCAAAGACCTAACTTTAAAGGCAAAAAGAAATTCAAAACTAACTATTCCGTATTCATTAACAAAAAGAGAGTGCCAATCTGCCAAAAAAATTTTCTCAATATTTTTGGCATTAAAAAATATAGAGTGGAATACTTGATGAAAAAGTTTTATGAAACGGGAGAATTTCCTCGTGAAGCTCGTGGGGGTGATCGGAAGACTAAAAAGTACGCACAGAAAAAAGAATCTATTCATCGTTTTATTCAAAGTCTGAAATGTATAGAATCTCATTATTGCCGAAAAAGCAAGGATGCTGAAAGAAAGTACTTGCCATGTGAATTAAACATTAAAAAACTTTACCTAATGTATAATACTGACCAGTGTAATGCACAACTTGGGGTAAAATTATCATACTTTCGGCATATTTTCAACACTGAATATAATTTAGGCTTCGGCACACCACAAACGGATGTTTGTTCAAAATGTCTGGAACTAAAAGGAAAGATAAAAATGGAGACAAATGAAAATAAAAAAGTGTTTTGATTGCAGAGAAGAGGGTTCATTCGTTAAGAGCGAAATCATTTTTTGAACACTTGAGAGATACTACACCAGGCTTGAAAATAATTTCTTTGGATTTCCAGAAAAATATACCATTACCAAAGGTGCCCGACCAAGCATGCTATTATAGCCGACAATTATATTTCTATAATTTAGCCGTAGTAGAAGGCCATTCAAATTTGCCTTTAAATAAAGATCGTGTATTCTCCTATTATTGTACAGAAGACGAATTTGGCAAAAATGCGAATTTGGTGGCATCTGCAGTTTATGACCGACTTTGTAAAAC
Organism: Malacosoma neustria; assembly: GCA_963693495.1. Lineage (NCBI taxonomy): Eukaryota > Metazoa > Arthropoda > Insecta > Lepidoptera > Lasiocampidae > Malacosoma > Malacosoma neustria. The sequence continues at coordinate 5,762,326 of OY856389.1, forward strand.
TGATAAAATGGACACATCAAGAATTCGTTTGGTTGCAGACGGATGCGGCGGGCAGAACAAAAACAGTATTTTAATTGGCATGTGCTGCAAATGGCTATTAGAAAATGTAAACATTAAGAGTTTAGAAGTAATTTTTCCTGTCACAGGTCATTCTTTTATGCCTGCTGATCGCTTTTTTGGAGTTATTGAAAAAAAGCTGCGTAAAATGGAGGTAGTACTTCATCCAAAAGAAATTATAGATGTTGTGTCTGAAAACGCAACATTAGTAAAATTTGGTGAAGATTGCTCAGTTTTTGACTGGAAGACATCTATAAAAGACATCGTAAAACCCACCACAACTTGGAATATTCAATTCAACCGGTGTAAAAGATTCATTATGCGTCGTTCAAAAAAACCTGGTAACGTGCTTGTGAGGGGCGAAATATATTATAAGAGTGACCTAGCTACCGCACAAAATATTTGCAGACCACGAAAACTTATAAATATGATACATCCGATGATACTGCCCAGCATTGTGGCTGTTAACAAAAGTAAATTGAATGATGTCAATAAATTACTGAGCAAACATTTTGGTACCGAATGGCAAGGTTTATCGGAATTAAATTTTTATAAAGAAATACTATTAAAACAGGAGGCCTTACAAGAAACACCTTCCGAGGAAACATATTGTGATGAAGAAGTTCAGGAACTTGACGAATTTCGAGTTTAACTTTTTTAATTATAACTAATAAAGTATATTAATAAAAATCAAACATCTCTAATTATGAATTTTAATTTGAATGACAACCCTAAATTACGTGTTTCGTTGTACTAATCAAAGACAGCAATCTTTGACATAGTTAGTACCAAAAGCAGCAATCTGCTATTTGTTTAGAATCAAATCCAGCAATATTTAAATGTTAGTATCAAAAACAGCATTCTAAAAAAACATTTAAATTATATTAATTTAATTTTAATACTATCTACTCCATGTTATATTTAATTAAAATACAAACCTTTAATTTATCAAATTAGATCGCATGTGATAACTATGAATTCGATTTAAGAATGATATGTTTTTTCTTAATTACCACTAATTGGTGAAATGTCAGATTGCTGTTTTTGTTTCTATACGACTCAATATATATATATATATATATATATATATATATACTATATATATATATATATATATATATATATATATATATATATATATATATATATATATATATTTATTTATATATTATTTTGTTCTTAAAATATAAGAGACAGACAAATAAAACATTAAAAATAATTTATAATTATTTAAATACTAATATGCTATAATTTCCTACTAAATATTAAATATATATTTGATTTTATCTGATTTAACTTTGAGCCAGTCAGTTAAACTAAGTGAGTAAAATCCGTACAAATATATCAATGTATCTAGTAAATAAAAGTATCCAGCATACATGTTTCCATTCCTGATCTATATTCCAAAACGCAGTGGCGGCCTATTCTGGGCAAGGTTGTGGACGTGGCGTAATAAATTCGTTTGATTGCATCGGACTGATGTCATGACAGTGCTCAGTGATGAATATTAATGCAATTACTTAGCTTTTCCATTAAACATTTTCCTTCGAGGTTTATTTGATTTGTATGTAAACATGTTAGTGTGGAATTGTTGAGTGATTGTACATCTTTAAGTTTTTTATATTGTCGCCAATGTAACATTATGTAACTCTAATGTTACTAATTTATCAATGCTCGATTGCGGGTAGATTGTTATTTATTATCCATGCTTCGTGGCATGTTATGCCCATCTGTAAGCTGGAGACAGACATACAATTTTCAATGCCAATTCCTTTTCTCCACTAATAAGACACAAGATTAAAAACTTAACTTGATTTAAAAAATAAAAGAGTCGGCCCTTTCCTCTGTCTTTCTTTATTGTATATAAACTAACAACACACGCCTTTTAAGACTCACTAGAATTGTAATGGGGTGGGCGAGCCCTATATTTATTTATGACACAATATAAATTCCTCGCATTTTATATGATTCTATGTAGCTGTTTTTGTGATAACCGTTTTGTTTAAAATATTCTTTTTGATATTCGACTAATATATATTCACCATATTTATTTTGTTCCAGGAGGGTCCACACTCGACACTACCCGACGACGAATTCTATGATGCGGTTGAGTCCGGCTTCGACAAGATGGAGGAGGAGCGATGTACGCGAGTGGTGCCGCCCGGCGTGCACACGCGCGACCAGGTCGACCTGCCTCCGCCCGCCATTGACAACCGGCTCACTGTTCACTCCCTATGGCCAGAGGTTAGCCATTTACATTTCTGATTATCACCCTTTAATATTAATAAGATTTTTGTCGGGAAGTTTTGTATAAGTATATAAATATGTTTATAGGCATAAAATAACGGCAGTAATTCTATCTGACAATATTACCTAATTATTCCTAGTCTTATTTTTGGCTGGAACAGGAAAATTCGGTTTTCGGAAAATTAGTTCCAGAGATTATTTCGAATAAATCCAGTCTTTGCATCTTATTATGGTATAAGAATAATCCACAAGATCTAAGTGACATATCTCCAAGAGTGAATCGATTTTTAAAACTTATAATTATATGTTATAGATTGATCGAATATCAACGGAACAAATCCAAGCAGCGTTTGAAGGTGTCGGGGGCGATATAGGCTGGCAACTATTCGCTGAAGAAGGAGATATGAAAATGTACCGAAGGTAATGAAAAAAAGAAAGAAAGAAAAATATTTTATTCCAGACATTTTACAATATTACTATAATATATACTTATACAAATGTATGCCTTGAATTGTACCTGACTCAGCAAAATTGCTGGTTGATTAAAACCAACGCTGTTCCTCCGTCAGGCCCGTCGAGCAGCATCACGGACAGAGAAAAGAACTAAAATTTAGACTTAAACATAAAAAAAACTAGGTTACATTACTGATCAATACGCGTAATTTAAATCATAATTTAAGTTTAATGCTTTCTATCTTTCTTAATAGTATTGTAAAAAATGATCCACGTATATTTTAAGGTATATACATATTGACTCAATTCATATTTAATGTAAATGTAAGAGCTCTAAAGCGAAATAATCAAGTTTAAGGCGCTTTTATAATATTATTTACTACAATTACTCTGTTTGTATTATTTATTATTAGATTATTATTATGTGCACGTTTATTTATTGTCTTTTGAGTTTGTGCTTAAATAATGAACAAATACTAAATTAGATAGAGGTCAAGCCATAAGTTAAAAATACTCTCACATTTATTAGAAAATGTCGTTTTATATCTCTATTGACCGCGTTCATTGTGGATTTCGCAGAGAAATGGAAGTAGACGGAATGGTGATGGACCCCCTGAAGGCGATGCACAAGGTGCGCGGTGTGTCCGCCCGAGAGATGTGTCACTACTTCTTCAATCCTCGATATCGATACGAGTGGGAAAGTGAGTGTTGTTTCACAATACCGTCAATAAGAACGTATCATTTATTCCCACAGATTATATTTTTTATTTCAGAGGTCAGATTATTATTCAACTAAGTGTCCGTATTTATTTAGTGCGGGAAGATACTAAGGTGAAAACAATGATGTTGACGATGACCTTATTACCATTGCTAACTAATAAATATAACACTTATAGATTGATAGAATAGTATTATATCGTCGTTGTCAGACCAATATCTGCTATGTGCACTTTTTTTAAGATTTCAACATTTTGACTATTATAACTAGTTTGCCACCCAAATTTTGACATTAAAAAAACCGTTAGGTGATTCTAATCATTACATTACGTAAATATAAATAACTTTAAAAGAAATTGTTTCTTATAAAATTTTCCATGAGAATGTTTATACTCCATTTCTCAAAATTTAACTTTTTTCACATCGCAGATATTGGTTCGACAATGAAGATATTTTACTATTTACTTTTTTTTGAAGTGATAACTTCTTATGGGAGGGTAAACCGCTTCGTTACGTAGCGCGTTACGGCGCCCGTCTGTCTGGCTTCCGTTTCTCTCACGCATACGGCAGCGGTAGGCAGGCTCCTCTCTCACTCTAACCTACAGCGCTAGATCTATTCGGTTTGCGACTTTATTACAATGACATACAGTTGAGTTTTTTTTTCTTTATAAAGAATCTATATTCGGGATAATCTTAGATAGGACACGAGATGGTTCAGTGACGATTGTACGCGCCCACTCGCCGAGAGAGAACTGAAATCACACGTCGGGTGCCTGGCCACGGGAAGTCCCTCGCAATGACGGAGTCACACGTCGCGTCGGGCGTTTGGCCACAGGAAGGTCCCACGGGTATTTCCCCGCAATGACGGAGGAACTGGATACGTGACTTCGGTCACGTACGCGCTTGATACGACACATCGGGGACGAGTCGTTTTACGACATTTACGACATATAGTATATTCTATACATTAACGATGCCGCTTCAGATGCTCTTAGTTTGAGTTAGTTTCTTATTCTTAGCCAGTGGAGAGTCTTTGAAAGTCGAGCTGATGCACCTTGGACACAGCTTTCAGCTCTGCGTTGGCTTTTGATTTGTGGGTGTTTGCATATCAGCATAGTTGAAGAAATTTGCTATAGAAATATACATTCTATCTCCGTACACGAACGAAACGCTAAAACATACACAGCGCCATCTAGTCCCAAAGTAAGCAGTTGAGCGTTTGTGTTATGGACACTAGTCAACTGATATATACTATTAATACAAATAAAAAATACATGAAAAAAATTCGTTTAAATTTACTATAAACTACTGTGAATATAGTTACGAGTTTACGGAAAATTGAGAGACACTTATCAGCTAACTTCATCATGTCGCATCGTAAAAATTTTACATTCATAATTTTTTCCAACTTCACAATTAAAGCACTGAAATGATATAATTTCAGCCACGTTGGAAACAATGACGATAGTGGAGGAGGTGTCTTCGGACACGATGGTGTTCCATCAGACGTTCAAGCGTATCTGGCCGGCGTCACAGCGGGACGCGCTCTTCTGGTCGCACGTGCGCTCCTCCGAGCAGCACGCCTACGCCGTCACCAATCATTCCACCACTAATCCTGATTATCCGGTAAGTTGTTTTAATTAAGTATTTATTTTAGAATTAAGGGTACTGTAATTAATGTTTTATCTACTTATTTCGATATTAAAAGATAACATAAAAGATGATAATTATAAAAAAAATACAGTCGAATTGAGAACCTCCTCCTTTTTTGAAGTCGGTTAAAAATACAGAAACCTATAATTATACAAAAAACGATAACTTGTATCAATTCTAATCGAGGGACGACTTTCGCTCACCATACCCGGTGAGCAATATCTATATAAGCGACATATCACCACGAAATCTCTGGAACTAAACACCCGATTGACTTGAAATTTAGCATTGTTACTCATTTACAATACTCATTTTGCAATGTACACGCTCGCTAAGAAGGGATTTTACAGAAATCCTATCCAAAATGTATTTAAATATAATACGTTCCACTAAAGACGAGACTTGACTGCAGACGATTTAAGTCTCTCTGGCGGTATGGGGCTTGAGGCGAGACTGGGTGCAATCGGGGCGCGGTACGGCGCGGCGCTGCGCATACGTGTTCGTTGCCTCCCGTTTCCCTTATCCCGTGCGCGCACCGCTTAACTCCACAGCACAGACAAATACAACCGTGTTTACAATATTTCTACTTAGTTTACAGTTGTGTTGTATACCAGTGCAACTTTGTAAAATTTCGATTATGCCTCGAGGTAAAACATTAAGAAGGCAAAGCAGGAAGGTGGTTTACGACGTGTACACCTATATGTTAAAAGAAGGAAAGAAACGTGTACAAAATTTTAAGTAGGTACTAAAACATCATTGATTACTGTGAAAATAATTGTGAAGGAAGCAAATAGTTCCGAGTCACTACTAATTTTTCGCACTTCCGGGAATAAAAGGTCAAGACCGAAACATGTAACGGATATCGATGAATTCGACGAAGCAGTGACAAAAAGACGCATTCACAGCTTCCATGTTACGAACAAGGAACTGCCGACCCTTAATAAAATATTACTAAAGTTACGTGATTATATTGTGCCTTTCGAGGTTCTAAAACTAGTCTGAGCCGCATTCTGAAAGACCTTGATTTTCGATGGAGAAGGACAGAAAATAATTGGAAAATTCTTATTGAAATGTCTAATATCAGACAAATTTTTTTTTATACAAATTGATCATATAATTACATTACAATTTGACGGATATGGAGATAATTATTAGACTAGGAGATTCGTCAGACAGCAATTTGGTGGACTTAGATAGTTCCTCATCGTTATCTGACGAAAATGGTAATCTGTCAACGTCTGGAACAAATTGTATATTTTCTAGAGCTAATGTACCTGATTCCAGCTGCGTCCCGCACTATGATCTTCCCGCTGGTGTATCATTTATTAACAGTGACTAGGACTATATGCCATTTTTTAACTTAAAATTATTATTTCGTAATAGATATTGTTAAGAAAGAATCCTTGAATAAATATACAAATCATAGATAACTAATTCGTACACGATTGTACCTGCGCAGGCATCTCACTACTGACGCTCATCAAGTCTCATCTTTCGTGTCGCATGTTATACATAACTATAAGCGAAATACCACACTCACCTCGAGATCTCTTTTTTTTTATTATTGCTGTAGGACAGCAGACAGGCTAACGGCCTGCTTAGGATTTAGCAGTTACCGTCGCCTATAGCTGCTTGCAACGCTAGTGTCCCATAAGGGTACAGGAACTTGGGTCACTAATGCCGGAACACAACACAAGGTTATTATGGCGGCATACTTAAGACCATAGGTGGTCGCCATCCAGACGGGTTTGGGGCCCGCCTTACCACGTAGCTAGGGTGGGTTGTTTTGTCGCCTTTTACGACAGGCCGACCCCGGCCACAAGGGTTAGTATTCTTTCTCCGCCCCTGCACGGATAAAAATCTCTAATCTCTAAAACAATACAACCGATTGACTTGAAATTTAGCATGGTTACTTATTTTGCAATGTAGACGTTCACTAAGAATGAATTTTACGGAAGTCCTATCCAAAATATGTTTTTTTTATATGGCAGAACAACGTCTGTCGGGTCAGCTAATATACTGCTAACTATATACAGCTTAGTATACTACGAGTATATAACGTGGTTGTCATAGTTGTGCTTAAACCATTTGATATGACATTTTCGTGTATTACGAGAATTATAGTTGACCCCCAGAAACTCAAAAGATAAAACCTCACTAGTAGCTTTCCGTTGTTTGTTGCCAGCTATGGTTGGCACCAGATGCTGTATAAGTGTGGTTGAGTTAGATATGTCAACTAAAAATAAATGATATTTAATAGAGCATTTAAATTTTTGTTCTTAAATTTCTTTTGCAAATCTAATCAAATTTTAAAAAAGTACATGAAAAAAAATTGAGAAATGGTCAGCGGAATCCAAAATAGTTTGGATTCCAATATCGATTCGAAAAATTTCTGGCTTAGCGCCAGTAAAGTTCTCCAGATCTTAATTATTTCTAACAACTGTTTAATTTATGTTATATAAGGCGAATACGGGTGCGTGTATCCGGTTGTTCGTGACCGTGTGCCTCGCTTGCCGCAGCACGTATCCCGCGGGCGAACAACCCACCAGGAACAACGTCACCACGAGCATCGCCTATTGCAGTACAGGTAATGTCACGGCCAATATATACAATGTAGTGCTTTTGTGCGTGGCCGCCGAGGTCTTATAGGGGTCAGTTTAAAACCAGCGCCAGGCATCCGCCCTGCACATGCTGAATTGGATCCTATTTGTCACCACCACGACATAGTTTACCTTTATAAATATAATATTATTCTGTGTGATTTTTTTCTTTTCAATTGGTTATTGATATTGTTAGGAACTCCCGCATTCGTGGCGGTCTTCATGTCCGTGACATTGCGGATAAATTGCAGGAGTGTCGGCTCCGTTGGAACGGCCACGTTTTACGGCAACTGAATGCTTACGTGGGAAACAAATGTCTGGCCATGCCGTCTCCGCCGGACCCCGGCAGGAGGGGTAGACCCAAAAAGTGCTAGCTTGACGTCGTAAAGGGTGATATGCGTGCCAATGGGCTCACTACCAGGGATGCTGAAGACCGTGCGAAGTGGAGTAGAAAAAGTCGGAAAGCGGACCCCGGGCACCGAGACGGAAGTTTGGGTTGCAACCGGGATGCTACGCTGAGATGATGATGATGGTTATTGATATTATATCGATACACACATCGTCGTGTGTGACAGACAAATGTCTCTTTCTTTCTTCTTTCAAATCGCAACTCTCTTTCTTATTCCATTGTAAAAGATAACAGTCTGTGCGATTAACTCGATTAGTATTTATGACGTTTGAAAACGATGGAAACATGAATTACAAATTCACACTGATAGTATAATAGACAATTTACCAATAAAATTCAGATTTTAATGTTTGTCTATAGTTTAAATTGATTTCTTCTAACTTGACAGATTATTTTTTTTTTAGTAATATTAACTAAAAATATTAAATTATTATAATATATCAACGATCATATATGTGGAGTTTGCGGTAATTTACAGATGGTTTTTTATTTTTTATTATGTGCTGCTTTAGCAGTAGCCAGAAACTCGGTTATTTATTTCTATTTTCCGCTAACCCTTTTGTCTCGAATATTTTAGCCTGGTTTTATTTGTTTATATAAGTATTTTTCTATAATTGACTTTTTGAGTTTTTTATTTTTTTTAGTTCGTTCTTATTTCCGGGTTACATTTTTTTTCAGTTTTTTTGTTTAGTTTATAATTGTTCTTCCTTAATTTACATGTATGTTTTTTAGTTTTATTTTATTTATTGTTTCATTTACAGCTGGTTAGTGTTCAAATAAATCATTATAAAACGTGTTTTTCTTTGCGAACAGTGAATCCCGGTGGTTGGGCACCTGCGGGAGTCCTCCGAGCAGTTTACAAACGGGAATATCCGAAATTCCTGAAACGGTTCACGAATTACGTCGTCCAACAGTGTAAGGACAAACCGCTCGCCATGTAGCACTGAACACTGTCTACAGTACATACACGCATCTATGTCTATTACGATAGATGTTATTAGGTTACAGGGAACATATTGGTTACAAATATGTTTTGTATATTGTTAATGTTCATTTAATCCAAAATGCAATTTATAGGTATAAGGGGGCGTTCAAGAATTACGTAACGCAATTTTTGAAGATTTTTGACCCTTCTTCCCGCTCGTATCGATTTTCTGTACAAAAAAGCTACATAACACCCAAATAAACGGCAAAGCTTGCCGATTAGGGAGATTTTTATTCCCTAGTTCTTTATTTAAATTAAAAAAAAAACAATCTTACATAACGCATTGTTCGAACTGCCCTCGCGCGTTTGTAACGCATCGTAATGTTTTACATGAAAAATTGCTTTATGTAATACTTGAACGTCCTTTACCGTCTAAAATTGTCTATGGATGAGGACGAGCTAGAAAGAGGAATTTTCTGTTGAGTGAATACAACTGTACTGTCTAGGGCCATGAATCCAGTAGCACGTCACCGATCGTATTCGCCTGCACGGTACTGCGCGTATACATACATGTGTGATATTTCAATATGAAAGGCTTGTTACTAAGACAAATGATCATTATATCGCACTCTTTCTGACTACATAACGATGAAAGAGTGCGGTATACAAGACCGTGTCTGTGTACAAAATGTTTCTTACAGAAAACAGGTTTTTGATGCGATGGACTTATGAAAATGCTACTGGACTTAAGGCCGCTACTGTTCATTATTAGACCATGTCGCAGAGTAATTACCAAAATCAAAAGTCGATCCTGTAATTCCTACTTCACATGAGGTGGAAATCATATCTTGGCCGGCATCACAAAGGCGGTCGCCGTAGGGTTAGAACGAAAAGGTCGACATAACCAAGTTGGCTTCCCTCCGGAGTTCAGTGTGGTACTACTGGTATGGATAAAATACTGATGCATAAATTACATCTGTAATGGAAGAATGTTATCTAACGCGGTGTGATGTGAAAATTAATAAGATTGAGCCTATTATTTTAACACCATGTCACAGTAATAAGATAGGAATTAGAACGCCCTATTCTTATTGACCGAGACCACGGTGTCGTTTCGATTTACATAAATGATTTAAAAAAAAATCAGAAATACATAAGATCATTTTCCTTTTGTTCTCTAATTATAGTATATATTATGTAATGGAATTCGTTAAAGCAAAGCGCGGGTAGACATGTATTGTGTGGGTCGGTATGTTGTCGCATAATCATTTCTTCTAATATAAATGTAAAAATAAAATACGATGGAGCTATTTTGGTGAAGCTTTTAGCAAATGGTATTCAGTAGTGATTCGGACGATAGGTGGAATTTTTACTGTCACACCGACAAGGTTGGCTTATTGCTAATGGCAATGTACGTAAAACAGTAGGCTTGCCCTTACCCTCGCAGCATTATTGTGGGCGGTGGAGCCTCCATCGAGGGGGCCACCCGCGGCCGTTGTGTACAGTAGTAGTTTTCCAATTACAGATCATAATGCGACTCAGTGGCGCACAATGCCGAATTATGCTTATGGTTAATTGGAACGCGAATTAGTTTTCAAATGCACCACCAGAGTGCACCACCCATACTTATATTAATTTGTTTAACACAGTTTGAATTAACTTTGATTATTTCCAAAAAGCTACGACGAAACGAAAGCTTTAAAATTTTTTTCATCAATAAACAATATTACTAACGATAATATATTATAAATAAAATTTCGATCAATGCCAACTTAAAGAAAAAACACTTGTTTACTTTTCTGTCACTGAGTTGTATTCGATTGCACGCATCACTTTTGAGAGTGCTCGATTGTGCGAAGCGTTGCTCTAGTTGAAACATCAACGTTGAGCATTATGTCGCATAATGCGCTCTAGTGCTGTAATTGGAAAACAAGGAGTAAAAGCTCCTTATTCGCGCTTCCTTCATTAGATTTTTCACTATTCGCGGATTTAAAAAATGCAACCCAATACCTATACTCGCGGCTAAAGATTTCTTTATTCGCGGGTCTTATCGGTGAATCGGTACATACATATTAATAAAAAAAAATTGCGGTCGGGGGACCTTCTTCATTTTCCTGGATGACAACCATGTAAATATGCCACTTTAATAACCTTGTGTTTTGGCATAAGTACCCCAGATTCCAGATACCTTTGAAGCCGGTGCGTTGGAATTGCATCTTTCTATTAAGCTATAATATTTTGCGGAAGAGCCGTAGCCGAGGAGTCAGAGCCGCGGGTCGCTGACGACTGGTCTATATGGTACTTATGTAAAATTGTTAATGATGATGATTTATCCCTAATGGGAAAGGACTTTAATACATACAGCCAGTAAAATTGTTAATCCGGACACCAAAAATTTGATTCGAAATTAATTTCGGCCGTTAATATTTGAATTTTAGAAATTAACTAATCAATAAATAAACAAATCAATGTTGGGATACACTTTACTAGTTAAATTGGCAATGTAAAATGTTGGATGCCGTAGTTACGGTTAAAATTAGAAATAAGGCTTACGTAAGTTAGGGTGCACTTATGTAGGGAATTATAAAGACCGACGTTAAACAACGGGGACAGATCGGTTTCTCTTTTCAGACTTGAAAGAGATTAAAAAAATAGTCACATCTATTGCAGATTTGATTCTTATGCTTTCTTGACTAAGAAAAATAAACACAGACGGTGAAAAGGCGTGTTGAAGCGTCCTATGGCCATATTCGACAGTGGGTATGCATCGGGCTCCAAAGTGCAAGCTATATTGGATAGTGTATGAACAGGGTTATGCAAACTAAAATATCTAGTACATAAGTGAGCAAAAAAACCACAGTTAAATTTTTAAGGCCCAATCGATAATGTAAAAATGACATGGTAATGTTTGTTATGAAAATTGAATTTTGTGACGAATTATAAATTATTTGTACTTATTCAGCGTTCTGTGAAATGTTTCTAATAACTATAAATGTGGTACTTTCAGCTCTGAATAAATTGAGCGCGATATTATGATGGTTGCGGACTCTTGTATTCAATTTATTTAAATTGTTAATAACTCGTATTCATTATAAATAAGTTAATCTGGTTTTCTTTTTTAAATTTAGTGGGCATGAGACTGTTGGTATTACAAATATTGGGTCTGTTCCAACGACTAGACGGACATTTTAATCGTGTTTTGTATAAAAGTTAGTTTTAATTTTCTAATATTCAATTCGGAAATAAAAACACCATTTTGCGTAAATCATAGCATCCGTTTATAATTTTAAAGACACCTACTTTAATACCAATATCAGCAATATCACTTATTTCTGAATAAAACTAAATTTTAATTTTGTACATATTTTGGTACTATTGTGTTATATAAGTTGTTAGAACAGACCTAAGCTTCGTTATGTGGGACCCCAGTATTTGTTTGTGAAGGTGTACCCTTGTATAAATAAAATGTTATTTAATTTTATTTTACCAATTATATAGTTAGGGTAAAGGTAAAATAAGATAAACACATGAATATAAATATAGCAATGCATTTATAACGACGTTGGAGTTGTGTAATGTTATACATTGGAGAATGTTTTTAATTAATTATTGTTTATAATAAAATGTTTTATGATATTTCTGTATTATTATTTCAGTTGTTTAGAAAATTGCCCATATTACAATACAATTAACACACACTGGCCATGTTATTTACAAAAACGTTCCAGAGATACCGTTTTTTTGGGTAATTCTTGATTAAATATGTATGAGAGAAGATATGCACGAATGTATCATAAAATACGGTAATGATTATAATTAACATTAAATAACCTTTCGTTGGATGAAAGTGGTTGTCGCACAGCATGTCTCGGGGCCAAAAAAAATTCATAGAAAACATGAAAGCTTCCATTCGGAGAAATAATCGCCAAACCGCGCCAACCCAGACCTCGTCAGGACCGTTGATCCCAGCTTTCTAGTTGAAAACTTGGTGATTAGATTCATTCGGATTAGGATGAAAATAAATAGTCGAAACAATTCAGAATATTTATCGTCGATTTTATATCGATTTTTTTCATAATTTAAATACAAATAGTAAGTATAGTCACATTGGCAAGACGTATTAGCGAGTTATAATAAATACAGGGAATTTCGATAAACAAGTTTTCTCACGTTATTTTACTTCGCCGCTACATGACAATTATGCTATAATATGCACAATAGGCGAGAAAAACTATATTGGTTTCCGATAAATACTGTGAAATTAGGAAATCAGGAAAAGAAATGAAACCGCCATATTTGTTTCACTTCACTCCGAAGTGTTCAAGTTTATTTCTTAAGATAACATTAACTGGTAGTTATGCATGATGACAAATACTTGATCTCATTATAAAGTTCACAACAACGCATGGATTCCACAGTACAATCATAGGGACCAGCCCCCATTATCTTAAGTTTACTACCAAACAAAACATTCATCCATATATGGAACACATTAATATTCTTCTGAAATTTCGTCAGTAAGTACTAGCACAATTAAAAAAAAATCAACTACTAAACAATTTGAGCTATTAAATTAACAATTAATTGAACTAAATTTGATCATTACAATATGTTAGTAGGCGTATATAGCTTTATAACACTTATTATATTTAAGTAATACAAATATTGAGATTGAACACCGTGATTTAATTATATTGAAGAAGAAAAATCCCTACAGTTGTGCCATTATCTATTTCGCTCTGAATTGGAAATTACACACAATAAAAAACACGAGCATGGTTTCTGATTTCTATTGTATATTGTTTAGAAACTAGGTATACGACGGCTTTAAGTGCAAGCCAAATATAGCCAAATACATTCTGTACGAACAGTTCGTGCGTAGATTCTGTACACGTAAAGCAGTTAGCCCGCGATTTGCGTTGGTATTATTAATAATTTAATATTATCAAATTTTGCGTATTGTGAATAATAAGTACATACATTTTAATAATAATTATTTAGAAATTGATAAACACGATTATAATCACTTTCATTACATAATTTCAGAGCGAAGTATAGGATATCTAAAATTATACAATTATTTAACTTTAGACCGCTATGTTTTGAAATTGAGCACGAGAAGGCGTATCTCATATAATCAGCTGGTGAACAAAAAAAATTTTGATGACTGAAGTAAAAGTGGATCATTTTTGTCCGCCAGCTCCTAAACATGATCTCATAATTCCTTAAATACCAGCGTCATAGGACGAATATTAAATATTTTTATAAAAGCTATTACCAATAAGTTAGACCTTATTTATATTAAATTATAATCAAGAAATATTCAAATTCTAATCATTAGACATTAATAACATTAACATTTATAATAGATAAAATTGTTTATAAAACCTTTAGGAATGAAAGGATAGAAGATAATTGTATAAATTAATTTTATATCAAATTTTATAATTGTGATATTATAAAATTTTGATATGACGTAGATAGCTAAAGGTCTACAAAGACTTTCATACAAAAATAGGAAATCTTTGAAAGCTCAAGTATTAAATGGACCATTTCTCAAATTTTTATATAATATTTAAATAGATACAGATTCAAAATTGTGAATTATGTCAAAATAAATTGAGATAGTACCAACTAAATAAATATGTGAATCTGTCATGGGGTGCAATGAGAAATATATTTTCACATAATTATTTTCACATCGACTACATGAACATTGGCCAATCAATATTATGGCACTTAATCACGGCTCATTTAAAATGTTACACTCAATGAACTAATATTCTACCCGTGTATAATGGCAACATTTAATATATTATTCACTTATTCAGTATAATATACGGAATCATACCGATATTTATGTACGATTTACGTACGAAGACATCAAAAATTCAACTTTTGAAACATTAAACATATAATTAAATGTATATTTCATATATTCTTACAAATACATACTTAAAAGTGGATATCAACAATTATATTTCAATGATATCCACACTAACACGGATATAATAATACAAATGTAAAATAAGCGTATATTCGGACTCTGTCCGCCATCTTTTCAGACTTAAGCGACATGCTATCGATACAACTCACTCTGTTTTAATCCGTTACGTTCAGAATATCGCAGATATTTATCGATATTCATATTGGAGCTTCTCATAATACAGCTAGGCGTGTCTTTTGATTTCATCCTTTTCACTAAACATTGACATATCTGATAAAGAATATTTCAAATAAGTTATCGATATAATCACATCTATAGACTTGAATTTTTTATTTTTTTAGCATAATTCCCATGATCAATATGTCAATCAATATACGTCAAATGTTGTCAACAATATTTTGTCACATTTAGACAGTGATCAAAAGTTTTGTCCCTTGGTCTAAATGCAGTAGTTGACAGAGTTATGTTGGACGAAAGATAATTTGACGGGAATCAACGGGATATATAACGACAATGTCTTAAATTATATCAATAATTTTTCCAAGTATATTGTTTAAATGCTTAAATAATTCATTGATATTAGTTAAAATGTTATGAGCAAATTCTCATACACGTATTTGCCAATATTAAAGGGGCTCCAAAACAATTGTTTAAGCCATTTATTAAACGGGATTAAACATCCAAAACATTTCTTTAAGCCTCTCCTGCATTATTTCTTCCAAAATTCCCTTCATTCCTCGTGGGTAGGGTGCGCGGTGGATGTTGGTGGCGCTTGAATAGCGCTCTGGCGCTGCGCTCGCTTCACATCGGCCAATGTAGTGACGCCTGCCTCGTCCAATTCCTTCCAACGTAGGTGGTTATTCCTTGCGTGGGCCACTAATTCTGGCATGTCGATAAATGCTGTAAAAGAAATATTTCAATTATAACTACGGAAAACAAACCAAATAGATTTCCTCAAATTGCCTAACATTATGCTAGTTTTATAACTGTAAACCGACCTATCAACCTGCCTATAAGGGGATTATGTGTGACCGATGCCGAAACCCTATTCTAAGTTCAACTTGAATAAACACGTAGAAATAAACAAATTAACTTGAACAAAGGACATTACATTATTGGATGTAAGGAAAGACGACATAAAATATTGTAGCGAACTAATAAAATTATTTTAAAAATATTTTTAAAGTTTAACTCTTTGCACTCGATACCTTTAGCTTACGCGAATCAGTTAATTAGGGCCTATTTCTGACAAATTAGGAAAAGTTTTCTAATTACTTTAAAATCATTTATAAACAAAGCATGTAAAAATTATAACGGCGTTGTCCGAGTGCAAGGCATTCGTTTAAGCCATAAAGCATTTCTTACATAATAGAAAACTAGACAAAACTAGAAATTGGAATTTCAAACTGCTTACAATTCGGAGATAAATGGAGGATGATTAATCGATTCACATTCTATTTGTACAGGTTTAATATGTTCCAGGTTTAAATTGTTCGTATTTTTGTATGTCATTTCATACATAAATTAGAAGCGCTTTATGTCCTCATACGGCAATGGTCAAGAGAAGAGCCTGCGAATACTAAATGTGATCACAACTTCTTTATATGAAGAAAAAAATTTATAGACCGAGTGACGTGAAGAACAAAATCTTGGTACTTAAATATTTTAAGCTTTTGATATTCGATTTCCGATTAAAACTCATTGTTAAAGCACAGCAAGAGCGCGTCCAACCGCGAAACGCAATGTGAGCAACACTAAAATAACACAAAGATCAGTATTTTAGGCACAACTAGATGAAGGAGGTTAATTGATGATAACTTACCAGCCCAAGCTTCCATCATATCGATGATGATATAGTCGATGAATCCGATCTGCGACCGCGGGATGGAGCAAGTGGCGCGATCGAACATGGGCATGACTACAGGCAAATCTTTCGCTTTCTCTTCATCTGTTTGTAAGAAGTATTCTTCAGCGATTCTGGAAAATATTCAAATACTTTTGAACGTACATTCTCAGAAAAAATATCAGAATTTTGTATTACTACAGAAATATTATAGTTTTCTAAGGTATTTTTTAAATATAGATACTTATATAGTGCTTTTGATAAACACATGTGAATGAAGCACTGCGTGCTTGTGCTCTTTAAATTTCTATGTCAACTAAATTGATACTAACCTTCGTGCCCATTCAAAGGCGAATTTCTGTGGCCTGGACGCGTTGGAGACATCGGCACATTTGATCATCATTCTCTTGATCAATATCACATTCTCAGGCTGTGATAATGCAGTCGTGTCGAGGGAGAGCGGTTCCTAAAATATAGAAATACTTATTGATTAGCGATACTTTCCTGACACGTAGGATCGCTTCCCTATTAGGAATAAAGGGCGTCTATGAGGAGTTACTTTTATTCTATGGTATACTTTGAACATCAGTTCGCAGATGAGATTAATCTACAGAGGCCTTTTATCCATGCAGAGGCGGAGAAAGAATACTAACCTCTGCAGCCGGGGTTGGCCTGTCGTAAAAGGCGACAAAACAACCCACCCTAACTACGTGGTAGGGCCCCAAGCCCGTCTGGATGGCGACCACCTTTAGTCTTAAGTATGCCGCGATAATAACCTTGCGTTGTGATCCGGCATTAGTGACCCAAGTTCCTGTACTCTTATGGGACAGCATCGTGTCCGCGAAGCCACTGGCGTTGCAAACACCCATAGGCGACGGTCACTGCTAAATTCTAAGCGAGCCGTCAGCCTGTCTGCTGTACAGTAGTAAAAAAAAATGCATGCACAAGTTGAAAAGGTTGATACTAGCGTAAATGTATGTCTTTTGGAGTAAATTTAGGAATTTCCCATTATCAGTAGGTACTGTGCATGGACAATAACGTGTAGTGGTAATATGTTATGCACCAGATGTTATAAAAAGTGGATAAAAATAGAATGTAGAAATAGAATGGCACCAAGCGGAATTTAATAAGGATGATAATAAATATTAAATAGTAAAAAAATAAGTAACTTTACGTACATCAGTGTGCATTCCGTCGTCCTTGCTGCCGCTGCCTTTAGCGTAGAAGACATTGACGAATTTGGCGAGATGCTCAAAGTGCTTGGTCATCTCGGTGGCCAGAATCATGTCGATCACGTTGTGCCGCACCGTTTTGTACGTGTCGCGGTCGAGATTCTTGAATATGTTCACGCGATCGTCATCTGAACATTGCAAAGAAGTTGCAGATTGCTTTAGTTGTTAAATTGGAACTTACAAACATTTACACAGCTAATAACCAATACCTTAAGCGAGATCAAGGTATACTCTCTGTATTTTTCTAAAGACTACATATACATACTAACAAGTGAGTAGTGTGTAGTAGTAGTAGTGAGTTCACATGTGAGTAAAAGTTATTGAGGGCACAGAAAATAATACATAGATAATATTTTTTTTTTATCTAGAAAGGTCTTTATGCTGTAGGACAGCAGACAGGCTGACAGCCCGCTTAGAATTTAGCAGTTACCGTCGCGTATGGGTGTTTGCAACGCCAGTGGTATCGCGAACACGCTGTTGTCCCATAAGGGTACAGGAACTTGGGTCACTAATGTCGGAACATAACACAAGGTTATTATGGGGGCATACTTAAAACCAAAGGTGGTCGCCATCCAGACGGGCTTAAGGCTCTACCACGTAGCTAGGGTGAGTTGTTTTGTCGCCTTTTACGACAGGCCGACCCCGGCCGCAGAGGTTAGTATTCTTTATCCGCCTCTGCACTGATAAAAAGCACTGAAAAAAATAATAAAAAAAGTGGAAGAAGAGAACACATCGTGTCGACCCCACATAATATGGGACAAGGGCAGAAAAAGAAAAGGCTGATGTAGATTTGTTTCTATATAATGGAGTATACGTACTGAGAGTGAGTTTGAACGTGAGCGCTGCGTGATGCGACTCGAGTACGCTAACGTCGTTGTAGAGGATGGCGAGGGGGTGGCGCGCGTTGCACAAGAAGGCGGACGAGGTGCCCGGATGGTCAATGTCGTGCGCTGCCGCCGCCAGGAGTGCTGCAGCTGCCTCCAGGGGCTCCAAAACGGACTTCAAGCGATCCTTCTCCAGGAAGTATGCCACCGCCTTTTCATATAACCATATTAACGATAAATGATTTGTGAATGATAATATAATTGGCGACCCTTATTAGGGTTCCAGTGCAGATGGTGTTCATGTCAAGTCCAAAAAAGAAATTTTACCGATACATACTGATGTAAATAATTTATTGAGTTAAAATAGTTTACGTCGTGTTCTATACACATGGTTTTAACAAACTAGACGTGAAAAAAGGGCTACTATCTTAAGGCCACAATATAAAAGTGTAAAAAAATCTTCATGTCTATATTTGAGACACTGTTGTGAGAGTTAACATTGCCAAAAAGTATTTTTCAGTAATATTAATAATTATAGTAATATTAATATTTGTGATGCAGTAAACACAGCTGGAAGCAACACATTGCGTAGACATGTCACAGTCTAAATAACTATAGGTCATCCTAGACTTTTACTTATTGAAAATACATTATTTTTATGACAAAAAAGAATTTTCAATCAAAATAATAGATAACAAAGTAAACAAAATATGGCACTAAGTAAAGTAAGGATGATACCTGAAGTACATCGGCAGCGTGTGTTGAATTGTGGTAAGTATTAACCGCATGGTAATTGGTTTCCACCACGGTAAGCCAATGGAGGAGGGTACGTTCATCACATTCTAGAGCTGCACACACGTCGAACCTGCCCCCCATTAAAGCTAGACCCAGGTGTGCTAAAGGTCGCCCTCGGGTCAGGTCCTCTAATCGGAAGATTTCGAAATCCCAACTGAGTGCCGTGTCCAGAAGCTCACGTAATTGGCCTGATGTCTGAAAATATACAATTTCATTATTAAAAAAAAAAACAGTAACAAATTTTCGTACCTACGAGTACAATACTTCTTCAGGCGACATTATGTTTCGAATATTTATGGGTATTTTTATGAATCAACACATCGCAGAAGTATAGGGGTGTAAGGGGCCCTACCAACATCTTCGGGGCCCAAGTCAACCTCACCTGCAAGTCGGCGCACCCTGCTGAATAACGGACGAGGCTCTGACGACGGCTTTCCTTTTGGGGTTGGGGGGTCAGACGGCAGTCGCCCCCGTAAAAGCCAAAGTTGCCAAATCAACATGGTGAGAACAAGATTACGAGATCGGCTAAGGGCTAGGGCGCCGCCGCATAACGGCGCGCAAGAGCTTCGCCCGGCTCTTGTGAGAAGTGGACAAGGGCTACCGTGTCATGGGCGGGCACGGCTAACGACGCTAGCCCCATCTCACGCAGCCCAAACATCTCGAAAGATCCGCTTCGCAACATGGAACATAGCCACGTTAACCGGACGCGCGAGAGAGTTGGCCGATGTGCTCTCCAGGCGGAGGGTGGCCGTGGCGTTCCTGCAGGAGACTCGGTGGAAGGCCAGCAGATCCCGGTTCATTGGGAATGGCTACAAGCTGATCTACACAGGTGCACCGGGTGGGGAGAATGGGGTTGCCATAGTGCTCTCGGAGGAGTTCCAGAATGACATTTTGGAAGTGAAACGTCATAGCGACCGACTTATGGTCGTTAGGGTGCTTATCGATGGGATAGTTACCCACTTGATAAGTGCCTATGCGCCACAGGCCGGTTGTGACGACGCCGATAAAATAGCGTTTTGGAATCTGCTCGGAGAAGTGCTCCGTGGAATCCCATTATCACAGGGGATCGTTTTGGGGGGTGATCTGAACGGTCATGTGGGTGATGAATGTGGGGAATTCGAGCGTGTTCACGGTGGCTTTGGGTACGGCAGCCGCAACGCAGAAGGGGAGGACATCCTCAATGCGTGTGCGGCGGCCGACCTTGCCATCGTGAACACGTATTTCAAAAAGAGACCCGAGCATCTCATCACCTACAGGAGCGGGAGGAATGCTACCCAAATCGACTTCCTACTCACTAGGAGACACCACATCAGCAAAGTAGCCAACTGCAAGGTCATACCCGGTGAGAGTCTCACTGCACAACATCGTCTGCTTGTCATGGACCTCTGCGCTAAGCCTAAAGACACGTATACCGAGCGCGTTCAGCGCCGAATCAGATGGTGGCTGCTTGATGAAGTCACGTCCCAGGAGTTCGCCTTAGCTGTCGGTCACAAGTGCACCGGTGGTATGGGCGAACCAGTTCAGGCTTACTGGGACAAGATTCAGGCGGCTATCCTTGGGTCGGCGAAGGAGGTGCTTGGGGTGTCTAAGGGTGGTCGCAAGTGTGACAAGGAGACATGGTGGTGGAACGACACAGTCCAGAGGGAGACTAGAGCGAAGAAAGCCCTCTTTAAGAAGTGGCAAGCGTCCAGATCTCCTGAAGACCGCGACGCATACCGGGTAGCAAAACGCGCCACTAAGAGAGCTGTTGCCAGAGCCAGGCGAGACCACTTACAACCACTTTACGATAAGTTGGAATCGTCTGAGGGGCAGAAGCTCATCTATAAGTTGGCGCGCTCCAGGGTCAAAGCGGCACAGGACATTTCCAAGTGCCGCTGTGTAAAAGACCCTGTGGGCAACCTGCTATGCGAGGACCTCGCGGTGAAGGAGAGATGGCGCTCGTATTTCCACGAGCTGCTGAACACGCAGCACAAAGAGGTGCAGCCGCCTGATCTTCCTCCGAATCAAGGACTAATGCCACTGATAACGCCTGCAGAAGTCCAGAATTGTCTTCGCCGCATGAAGAATCGGAAAGCTGTTGGATCCGATGGAGTCCCCATCGAAGCCTGGAAGGCGATGGGCTCTCGTGGTGTGGGCATCTTAACAGACCTTTTCAACCGGACACTCCTCACCGGTACGATCCCGAGCCAATGGAGACTGAGTATCATTACTCCAGTCTTCAAAGGCAAGGGGTCGGTGCAGGAGTGCGGTAGTTACCGAGGAGTTAAGGTCATGTCCCACACCATGAAGCTCTTCGAAAGGGTTATCGACTCTCGGATTCGACAGGAGTGCAATGTCTCGGATTGTCAATATGGGTTTCGCCCTGGTCACGGGACAATGGACCCTGTTTTTGCCCTAAGGACTGTCGCGGAGAAATACAGGGCGAAGAATACGCCTCTGCATTGCCTGTTTCTCGACTTGCAGAAGGCCTTCGACTGTATTCCTCGCGCGATAATCTGGTGGGCATTGCGGTCCAAAGGGATTCCAGAGGCCTATGTTGACATCATCCGAGACATGTACCGTGACTCCAATTCCGTAGTTCGAACCGCTGTTGGCGACACCAAACCTTTCCCCATCACCGTCGGGGTGCACCAAGGATCCGTCCTTAGTCCGTTTCTGTTTAGCGTGGTATTAGACGTATTGTCAGACAGCATCAGAAACTCACATGAGCAGCCCCCGTGGTTGCTCACGTATGCTGATGATATCGCGCTGGCAGATTCGGACAGGGGTAGGCTGGTGCGACGTGTGAAGGCGTGGAAAGAGTCGCTTGAGAACGGTGGTCTGAAGCTCAATGTGGCGAAGACCGAGTACTTGGCCTGTAACTCCACAGATCCCACACCCGTACGCATAGACGGCAACAAGGTCGAGCGCACGGACTTTGTGAAATACCTGGGATCTGTGTTTCATGCATCCGGTGACATCGATTGCGACGTCAAGGCACGCATTGCTGCCGCGTGGGCCAAATGGCGTGAGGTAACTGGTGTCATTTGTGACCCCAAGATGCCGGTAAAGTTGAAGGGACAGGTTTATAAGACCATCATTAGGCCTGTCCTTTTATACGGCTGTGAAGCGTGGCCGGTGTTAGAGCGACACAAGCAAGAGCTGCGTGTCACGGAGATGAATATGCTGCGGTGGATGTGTGGAGTGACGCGGAAGGACCGCGTTAGGAACTCCCGCATTCGCGGCAGCCTTCATGTCCGTGACATTGCGGATAAATTGCAGGAGTGTCGGCTCCGATGGTATGGCCACGTTTTACGGCAACCGGATGCTTACGTGGGAAACAAATGTCTGGCCATGCCGCTTCCGCTGGGCCCCGGCAGGAGGGGTAGACCCAAAAAGTGCTGGCTTGACGTCGTAAAGGGTGATATGCGTGCCAATGGTCTCACTACCAGGGATGCTGAAGACCGTGCGAAGTGGAGAAGAAAAAGTCGGAAAGCGGACCCCGGGCGCCGAAGCGAGAGTTTGGGCTGCAACCGGGATTCATCGCTGAGATGATGATGATGATGATGACATCGCAGAAGTATGAAAAGTTTTAAGAATCTCGTGATTCGATGTAGCTTAATGTGAGTACAAGTCTTCAATTGCAAAAAGCAAAAATATTCCATTTGTTTTGAGAATGTACCAATTATTGTTAAATTTATCGTATAATTTTTTTGTTACTTTTGTCAGTTAATGCTGCATCACAAGCAATCGTGTATATGCTGTCTAATTGCTTAATATGTTTCTTTGAAACTCATTAATTTTTTTTTATTGCTGTGGAACAGCGACAGGCTGACAGCCTACTTATTAGTAAACAGTTACCGTCACCTATGGATGTTTGCGAAGCCAGAGGCACCGCGAGCACGCTGCTGTGCCATAGAGGTACAGGAATCTAGGTCACTTCTGACGGAACACAACAAAAGGTAATTATGGCACCATTAAGACCGAGGGTAGTTGCCATCCAGATGGGATTGGGGCCGACCCCGGCCGTTGGGGTTAGTATCTCCATCTCTACACGGAAAAAAATCAGAAGAAAAGAAGAATTAATTTGAATACCTTATGCTTAATATTAGTCCTGTTAGTTTGGGATCGAACAACCGTGGAATCGTTGCTGCTTCTACGCGACGACAGCATGTTAGTGGGCCCTTGCTGAAATAAGAATAAAATTAATCAAACACTATAACCATAACATTAAGAATGTGTTCTTCAAACCTCTCTAACTGCAATCTGCAGTGAAATGATGATACTGTTTAAAAAAGGCTAACCCAAATTATGGCGCGGGAACATTGCCCTTAACGATTTCATTTTCTTTAAATTTTTTTTATAAATATTATTGAATTTTGGATATATTGCGCTGCGTTACCATTTACTCCACCGTGCAATGCAAATTTTAGAAGCAATAATAATATAGTAATAAATGACCATTATTGCTCCTAAAATTTGCATTATGTGAATCACTCATCATCATCTAAGCGTAGTGTCCCGGTTGCAACCTAAACTACCGTTTCGGTGCCCGGGGTCCGCTTTCCGACTCTTTCTACTCCACTTTGCACGGTCTTCAGCACTTACTCATATACTACAATACTCACTCACTCACAATCACTCATATACTATAATAAATAATACCACGTATGTATGTATACTCCTACATTGATAATAATTAATTAAAATATTACACATAAAACTGTATACACAAAATACTGTTAAAATATTAAATTAATACGAAAGTTGATTGTTATATGAAATACGATATTTTTGGTGAGAAAATGTATAGTTTGGCAAATACCAATCATTGTGAATTGTAATAAAATTCTTAAATAATATTTTTATGTAAATACTAAAGTATGATTTAGTTTTTTATATTATAATTCCTAGATTTTAATATTTTAATTTGAATATAAAAGAAATTGCTTTAAAAATAACTTAAACTTTCTCTCTTGAATTTGCTTTCTTATATATACCATGAGTAAATGTAGATACAATTACAATGATTGATACTCTGCGTTTGTTCTCTTATTAGTTTTTTTAGATAATCTACAAACTACAAACATAAATAAAACGGAAAATTTTCGTTAGTTAATTATAAAATAGAACGTAAACAGAATAGAGTGAAATCAATATGAAAAGTTGCGTGTGTATAGTTCTAGAGTTACCTAATTCGTGACACTATTCGAAAAACCCAAAAGCTAGTTTTATTAACCAGTTAGTTTTTCCACAACGATTGTTCTGATTTATCGTGGTAAGAGACTAATCGACTTTAAATGATTCAATATTTCACTTTAATTTTTTTAAATATTATTTTGTGTATGATGATAAAATGATTAGATATTTTTTCTGGTAAATAGACAAAATAGACAAAACTCAAGAAAATGTAACTTTATATCAGTTACTTTTAACATGATTTTCCAATGTAAAGATTTCTCTTTACCTTAGTGAAATAAAAAATATCACTACAATAAAAGTCATCGCCTTGTGAAACAGTTAAAATGTGTGCATTTTTTATTGCTGAGGAACAGCGGGCAAGCTAAGGACCCGCATAATAGCAAGCAGTTACCGTCCCTTATAAATGTGTGCGACGCTAGGAGCGCCGCTGCTCTCCAATAGGGGTACAAGGGGTGCATTTCGAAGTAACAAGCATTTTGAAAATGTACCAATGACCACCTCACTATATGTAATGTGTTTTACAAATGTAAAGAGTTTTGTTTATAAAATGATATAATCAATTTTATTGAAGAATAATGTTGAAGAAAAACAAACGTTGGTTAATAAAATATATATGGTCACTAATCAACTAAGCGAAATGGAAGTCTTTGAGAAGGCATAGACAAATACAAGACTATGGTAATCTCAAACCTCCTACCATAAAGAAAAGATTTGTGTTCACTTGCTCCCGCTATCCAAGGCCGAAGAACATGTACAGATAAATATAACAAATTAGTTCCGTCACAATGTTGTTAAAACATTTTTATAGATGCGTCGTGAAAATTTTGATATTTTTAATTTTATTCATATACGAGTAGACTAATTGCCAATCAGAGTTTCAGTCCGAGAGCGACATTTAACGCATCTATATTTTTTTATTAAACACTGTATAAATAATAATATACAACAATAAATATTGGATTACACATTTGTTGTTGGTATTTATAATAACTTGACGAATTTAAAACGATATGCAGTAGTATTATGGCACAGTTGGTCGAAATTTTGAGTTTTGTGTGTAAGAACAGCTTACAGTTATCCAAATACATATACCATATGCCGCTTTTTACGTCTTGTTGTTTCCATTCTACAAAATCTGATTCAAATTCGTCATTTTGTATTTATACAATAATTACATTCATATATAATTTTATAACTGCATGCAATATTAATGTATCGTAAGTGTAAGGCTATGTACAAGTATCTTACATAAAAGGATATATACATACAGATACATAATGTTCAATTAATTCTAAACATGAGTTCGATTCTCACGATAATAATGATTCCCATACGTATTTGCCAGCTTTTCTTCACTTGATGACGTATTATACTTGTCACGCATTGGCGACGATGGAAAATATCGTAAAAAATTAGTGTTATCACCGATGCGTCCGTCCCTTCAGAGGTCAATTTTATTTAGAACGGAATTATTAATATTTTCGCATTGTGTATATGGATATATGTTATCAATAGTCCAGTAGTGGAACAACTTTAAGAGTTTTTATTTTATTTGAAACTAATGGATATAGCATTTAGAGCGCTGGAAGTATGGTTTGAAGGCCCAGAAGGCTGAGAGTTTGCACAATATATTCAACATTTTGAACCACTTTTTGACGTTTAGTACGCTAAGGTGGTTAATAGTACTGTGTTTGAATTTGTATTTTAAATGTCATTATTTTCATTGAGAATATTGTTTACAATATATTATACATGTTCTATAATTGTTCGTAGCACTGAATCTCGCTTCACACTATCAATAGGCGCAAATACCATTCAGCCGATCCAGCTAAGATGCATACGTTGTCAATGGAATATCGAACCAATTCTATTGTCATAGCATGAATCCTCTTCAAGGCTATTATATAAAACAGACTGCCAAATATCTTAAATATTTTGTCTTAAATCATTCACTGATCCCGTTATGTCAACAACATAAAAAAATATTATAAAGATTTTCGTTATACAAGAAAATAAATTAATTTAAAAATAAAGACTATAATGCGCTTCTATTCATCTTTTAAAAGTGAATATCATTTAATAGACAATAAATCGTGAAAGACAGAGAGAGAAAGCGTATTCTTTTTTCAAAGAACAAGGACCTTCTGTAGATTGCTAAGAGCACCGAGTAAATATTTGTATGACTTAAGTAATGGTGGTGTAAAGGTTTCAAATTTTCTGTAACATAACAACTAGAAATATAAAGATGCTTGTTACTTACCGACAATAGCGCGCCAATCAAATCAGTGGCGATGGGATCCTCGACTCTGAGTTTCGTTTCGTCCCTCATCTGGGGGGAGTACAACTCTGAGGTTCGTAGCATGTCCACTGCGCGCTCGATGCAGGCCACGGTCGACGGGGGAGCACCCTCTGTCGCCGCTGACAAAAGGGAGATCACCTGGACAATAAAATATATAGTATTACTCATAACTATCGTTAAGTTTACTTTCATCTTAAATGTGGTCGGAGTCTGGAATTTTATCTAATCGTCGAAACAACAATCGAATTCAGAACTCTTTATATTTATTTCCTATGTAGTCGTATCTACTTAGTTGAGTGGTTAGAGTATTGTCCCCATTGACGTAGGTTTTCTGGAATTAAGACCCAAGGATTTTATGTTGTATTTATTTTCCAAAATATATCTGCTTAGTTGATGGCAAGTAATATTTGGTGCCGAATCCTCGCGGGTTTCATTATCATTACTACATTATCACCATTCATTAAGAACGACGGTAAGATAGGTCGAGATGTAATAAACAGAGTGAATGCAGGATGTATGGAATGGCGACAGGGCTCAGAAACAATTTGTGACCCACGCGTGCCACTTAAAAGGTCAAAAAGTCCGTAATAAGGCCTGTACAGATAGTATTATGTATTTGTACAGATCGGAATGCTGGGCTACAAAGGGGAGAGATGAAAGGATGTTACATGTCAGGTACATTTACAATTTAGAGGGTGACTTCTCGACTAAATTTACTTTAATTAGTAGCTTACTGAAGCTTTAATGTTTTTTTAGAATATAACATATTGTATTTAAAAATCATTTTATATAAACAAATGAATATAAACTATTTCTTTTTAATGAACGTTTAACAGTAAACAATAAGTATTCCCATAGTATTAATAAAATACAATTGATTAAATCTAAGAATAGAAATTTGTAATATTTTTCAAACTGGTTTGTGTTTATTTTGGGTACGAATAATGTTATAATTCAAAATTTTAGAATCACAAATCATCCTCGTCTGTATTTATTTTAAAATTATTGTAGAATATGCGAGAAGGAGCTCAAAATAGTATGCTAAAAATCAAAGTATCACACATATTGTCATAATTATAGGATCAAGAATTATTGGAGCCATCGTTTACGCTGAAAGAGTTGACATTAGTGGCTTTTAGTTTGAATCCAAAAAAGTACCCAGGTCAGATGTTTTGACGGCAGACACTGCGCATGAGCTATAAGTACCATTTCAGAGTTGAGACTATCACTGGCGAATAAGTGTCTACAACTATGACACTTTCCAGAAGTATGAAATAAGCTTTGGTAATGGATCTTAAAAAAACCTGGAAGGAACGTTTATACATCCCCGAAACCTTACAGGCCCATTGGACTTTTGCCAGTCATGGGAAAAAATTATCGTCGAGCGCCTAAAATGAGGTGCCAGTTGCTCGGCTCAATAAACGGTACGGATTCTTGTCACAAAAGAGCACAGAAGACTCTCTCTATAACTTGATGCGATACATACGCGGTAAGTTAGCAGAGAAAAAACCCATAGCGTTGGTATCGCTAGGCATAGAGGGAGCATTTGATAGCGCTTGGTGGCCAGCGATAAAGTTTTGACTGGCCAAGAGTGGATGCCCGAATAACATCAGGAGGTTGGACAGCTGTTTACACAAACTATACATCAACATCAGATACGCCGGGGAAGAGATAGCAAAGTCTACAACATAAGGCTGTGTGCAGGGTCCAATACTTTGGAACCTTCTCTTAGATCCCTTACTCCTAGGCAACAAAGAGGAGACTATTATGAGGTATTCGCCGATGACGTTATGTTGATTTTTGATGCGGATACTGTTCCTGATATCGAACGTCGTGCTACACTCTTGTTTGTTCGAGAATGGGAAGAGCGAATTAAACTAAAGTTTACGCCTCACAAAACAAAGGTGAAGATTATAATATGCAAACTGAAATACGATACACCCCGACTACAAATGGGAGAATTCAAAATTGATATAGTGCGAGAGATGAAGGTGTTGGAAGTGGTACTTGACAATAAACTGACTTTCAATTCGCAACCGGAATTTGCAAGAAAGGTGTTAACTAACATATATAAATAACTACCAAGGGCAGCTGGGGCTTACATCCGGAAGTTGTGAAGCTATTTTGGGTGAAGGCGCATGTTGGGGTCAAGGAGAATGAAAGAGCCGATGAACTTGCTAAGGCTGCAATACTGGACCATGGGACACACTTAGACTATGATAAGTGCCGTTCGTCAAGCGTCAAATCCGAATGGGGATGTTGGACGAATGGAATTGCAGATACAAGAAGCAACCATCTGGCTCAATCACAAAGCTTTTTCTTCCTAATATTCAAATGACTTTCAGACAAGTTAAACGCCTGCAACCCACCAGCCTGAGGACTCAAATCCTGACTGGGCCCGGTGGGTTTTCTGAGTATCTGCATAGATTCAAGTGCAAGGAGAGCCCCCCATATTCTTGTCGGGAAAGTACACCGTAGACGGTGCCATATGTTTTGAGTGTCTAATTTTTGAAAGAGAAAAATGGGAGCAGAGTAAGTTACCGACCACTGAACTAACTCATTCAATATCAACGTCATTGCACCGTTTTGTACACTACGTTTCGTCAAATGCATGCACAAAATAAAAATACATTGCGTTTTTTTTGGTTGTCAAGAGCGGGGATGCAGGCTGACCTGGCTCTGAAAATGTTTAAGACGGCGCCGCTTCTATTAGTTGCATAAATTACCTGATTCCTTTTATCATATTCTTTAATCACACGAACTAGTTCACTGATCATTTTTTCACTATTCAATATCAAGAGCTATTCAAAACATGAATATGTAAATATAATATTTATTTTATTATTATTAAATTTAGTTAATAAATAACGAAGTAACGTCTGTAACAGCAAATGAATACAATAACACTATCGTGCGACGCAGTTTTTAAAATAACCGCGGATTGAGGAAAATTATATAAAGACGAATAGCTCCAAACGAAAACAAATTGTGTTACGGAGATATAAAGTTTTCCTTTATTGTGCAAATAATGGCATAATATGTTCGTATTGTCATTGATCTGTGCTATTGAAAATGCAGGGCTAGTAAATATCTGGTACTATACGAGTTACTATACGAATGTAAGTTTTGAAACTTACATTCGTAGAGTTGTTGGACTAGTTGATGGATTTAGTTTCTATAGTAAAGTTTCTATTACGAAATCACTAACTAATGTGTCATATTCAGTGGCGATAAAATTAGTCTATTCAGACCACAAGATTATTGAGTTGGGTTTCCAAATATTTCAGTAAGCTGTCCATTAGACAATTGTCTGTACAATTATACTTACATGTATATGAGAAGTAAAATTCATAATTAGATAACGAATTAAAAAAGTATTTCTACACTTCAAGGCTGTTTATATTTAGATGTAACAAAGGTTATTCTATTTCCGTAATAGATAAATGTAATACTGATAAGGACCGGTAAACAGGGCTTGATCATAATCAAGCCCTGTTTGTCAATCATAAACTGTTTAAACCTAAAGAAAATAGGGTTCCTTTTCCGCACCACAAACTACTATCACTTCAAAATTAATGAAAATATCGGGATTGAGATGCGACTGCGAGATGCGGAATTTTTCTTAGATTATAGGCTTTTTATTTTTTGCATTTAATTCACCCTTTCTCATCCTTTTTTTCGATTGACTTTTTTCTATTGTTATTTTTTCTGTTAAAGCAAAGCGGGCTGGGGAATCATTTTATCGTGATTATTATTACCTCAGTGATGCAACGGAGTTTGCATCGATGTCGCAACGTCTGTAAGGTTCAATTTCCGACCCAAGCCTGATTATTAGTTGTCTAGTACCGTAGCAGTGGCGTTGAGTGAATTATCACAGTATATTCATTTTTTAAATAATACCTTAGTAATAGGGGCTTCGAGTGGTAAGCCCTGCAGCTTAGCGAGCGAGGTCCGCCGCAGGCCGTCGGAGGCGATGGAGCGCACGTCGAGCGAGCCCCGTCGGATGGAATGTAGCGAGCCACGTCCGCGCTCGATCTCCATTGCGCTCGTCGGCTCACACACAAACACTACGTGGGAAGTGTTCCTGAGTGAAGCAAAAAAGGCAAGCAATTGACTTACTACGCTGGGGTGGTTTATACCGATGCGCCATTTATCCTATGGATATAGAAGTTATTAGTGCGATAAAGAAATAGGTAATGCTGCTTTGAATGCTAATCAATTTGAACGATTCAAAATAAAAACCAGTTCCTAGTTTGAGTCAGGGCCCTTTTTACTTTTGGACTCCATTATAGTCAGAACCATATTTTAAGTAATATTAGTACTTAATTTTTTTTGAAGCCTATTATACTATTTATATCTTATATTATTTTTATTCATCATCATCATCTTTGCGTTGTATCCCGGTTGCAGCCCAAACTCTCGCTTCGGCGCCCGGGGTCCGCTTTCCGACTTTTTCTACTCCACTTCGCACGGTCTTCAGCATCCCTGGTAGTGAGCCCATTAGCACGCATATCACCCTTTACGACGTCAAGCCAGCACTTTTTGGGTTGACCCCTCCTGCCGGGGCCCGGCGGAGGCGGCATGGCCAGACATTTGTTACCCACGTAAGCCTCCGGTTGCCGTAAAACGTGGCCGTACCAACGGAGCCGACACTCTTGTAATTTATCTGCAATGTCACTGACATGAAGACTGCCGCGAATGCGGGAGTTCCTAACGCGGTCCTTCCGCGTCACTCCACAGATCCACCACAGCATATTCATCTCCGTGACACGCAGCTCTTGCTTGTGTCGCTCTAACACCGGCCACGCTTCACAGCCGTATAAAAGGACAGGCCTAATGATGGTCTTATAGACCTGTCCCTTCAACTTTACCGGCATCTTGGGGTCACAAATGACACCAGTTACTTCACGCCATTTGGCCCATGCGGTATCAATGCGTGCCTTGAATACATATATATAAATTTTGCAGTTTCGGCAAAGCTTTTACAGTAAATCTGGATATTTTTATTGGTACCTTAAAAACGACTTACTTAATAAGACCAATAGTAGCTCCTCGACAAGGCAGCAAAATTGGGTCCGGTGCTGCCCTACGGCGGAGCGTGATGGGCGCTTCCCAGTCGCGGGCGCCGGTGCTGGCCAGCCGTAAAGCCTCCCCGCCAGCTGCCTCCGTCATGGGCCTCGGACCTTCATCTGTACGCCAGCCGAGTGCGCGGCACCAGGCCTTGTTCGTCACCTAATACCAAAATAAAAAACGACTCAATTCGTATTAAATAACACTTTCTTATATTAAGTCCTCACTAATTTTTTAAAGATTAATGTCGATTAAATCAAAACTTTTGTGTATGGAATTGCCTGAAATTGGTGCCTACTATCAAGAACTGTCACAGGGCGAAACTAATGCGCCCTGTTTGCTTTGACGCTCTCCCATGACACTTATCCTGAGATAGCTTATGAAAATAAATGATATATTAAGATTTATTGGGATTCATTTGACTCTCAATAGAAAATGGCATCTTTTCAAGCGATACAAAGGCTGGCGATGGTCCTGTAACATTGTATTTATTGAAATACTTAACCAAACAATTGACCGGTTTTAAAATTCTTCAGCCATGTTTAAAATAATTAAAATTAGTAGTAGGTAATATAGGTGATAACGAAATATTTGTTATCTAAGCTGAATATCCGTTTCTAACGTCAAAATAACAACTCTTGGCCAATTATTATGATGTAAATCGGTGTGTTTGTTCCACATAATCAGATAATCGGTTATTAGTATTCATTTAGATAGAACAGCTGATGTTATAAGGATTAAATTAAGTATATTCGTTCACGTACACTTTCTACATCGAGTATTGAGCACAACTAAAATAGGTATAGCTAGTATATATATGTTACTCGAAGTAGGGTTATATTTTTATACTTATTGTAGTGATAGCTCACAAGTATCCTTTGTTGGTCGTCAGTAATCGCGACTAGGTCTCTGCAGCGGTCCGTGGCTGCAGCGAGGGCCGCGATGGCGGCTATCTGAGATCTCGAGGCAGTCGCCGCAGCGCGGGCCTGTAAGATCTCCGCACACCATGCTGTTGCGCCAACCGTCTCCACCATAACCTGTCAAATTCAATATTTATATCATTAGAAGTACAGTATTTTCCCTTTTTTATTGATGACGAACAGCAGACAGGCCCACTTCCCATAATAGTAAGCAGTTAGCGTCGCCTATGGATATTTGCGACGTTAAAGGCACCGCGAACCTGCTGCTGTCTATATAGAGGTATTAGAATTTGAGTCTCTAATGCCAGAACACAACACAAGGTTATTATGGCGGCATATATATATATATATATATATATATATATATATATATATATATATATATATATAGACTAAGGATGGTTGTCATCCAGAGGGTTTTGGAGCCCTACCACGTAGCTAGGGTGGTTTTGTTGTCTTTTACGACAAGCCGGCCCCGACCTACGGGTTATTATTTTTTATTTATTTTGTAGACAGCAGCAGGCTGACGGCCAGCTTAGAATTTAGCAGTTACCGTTGCCTGTGGGTGTTTGCAACGCCAGTGCTATCGAGAACACGTTGTTGTCCCATAAGGGTACAGGAACTTGGGTCACTAATGCCGGAACACAACACAAGGTTATTATGGCGGCATACTTAAGACCAAAGGTAATCGCTATCCAGACGGGCTTGAGGTCCTACCACGTCGCTAGGGTGGGGTGTTATGTCGGCTTTTACGACAGGCCGACCCCGGCCGCAGAGGTTAGTATTCTTATTCCGCCCCTATATGGATAAAATTCCTCGCCTATTCTTGGATTGAATCAGCGTCTTGTAATCAATATTAATATATTTGTTTGAAAATATTTCGTATGGCAAAAAACAAAAAACAAAGCTCCGTACTCTGTCTATTTATACTATCTAGTGGTATATTTATTTATTGGAGCTAATAACTATCTCATTTGCTTGAAATCGAACGAGGTGCTATAACGAGTACTCTTTAATTTATCCTCTTAACCCATACTATATATACTATAATAATGTATCGATACAAACATTTTTAATTTTTTACTATAGGTATATGCATATGAAAGTACACTCGGTACATGTGTTTATTAAGGCTAATCTTTGAACTGGCTATACTGATTTCAAAAGGACTTTTAATGGCAGCTTATGTTATTATAAATATTTAATATCGTCGCACAAATGCGCACGCTATACGTCACTGTTTAATAGACTCCTCGCAGGAGAAAGCGCTGCTACAGCTATTAATTCAATAAACTGCGCTGTTTGAAATTAACACGGAGAGCACTCGCTCTACAATACATTTCAAAGTTTTCCATCCTGAACTACGCTTGTTCACAACTAGGCCACTTAGATGCTGTCGTGTATCGTGTCGTCGCGGTAAGTGGTTCAAATTTACATAATAATCTATGTTATACAACATAAAGCGTATACGTTAAAATGATACATTTAAGATACACTAAACTTTGATCTATCAGTAAATACATATTTATGGAATAAATTATTTATCTCGAGAGCGTACGCTTTTATCACAAAGTTTGAACTCTTCTTTTTTCCTGGGTATATTTTCTCAGCAGAAATAAGCCAATAGGCAGCTCGTTCTTTGCTTGGTGATAGAACTTAGAAAGTGAATACCGAATGCCAAAGTGTAAACTTGAGTGCTATGCACGTACATACGTACTTTTGGATATATGTATTTGTATTACAGTAATAAGCTAGATGAACCCATAGGGATGCAAATTAGAGATATGTAATAAAACTGTGTATTTACACAATATGTACCTTAAAGTTAAGAAAAAAAAAATTGCCCGTTTGGATGGCGACCACCTTTGGTCTTAAGTATGTCGTCATAATAAACTTGTGTTCTGTTCCGGCATTAGTGACCCAAGTTCCTGTACCCTTATGGGACAGCAGCGTGTTCGCGATGGCACTGGCATTGTTAACACCCGTAGGCGATGGCAACTA
This sequence comes from Malacosoma neustria, assembly GCA_963693495.1. Classification (NCBI taxonomy): domain Eukaryota; kingdom Metazoa; phylum Arthropoda; class Insecta; order Lepidoptera; family Lasiocampidae; genus Malacosoma; species Malacosoma neustria. The sequence goes on from OY856389.1 coordinate 5,797,499, forward strand.
CTAAATTCTAAGCGGGCCGTCACCCTGTCTGTTGTCCTACAGCAATAAAAAAAAGATTAGAATATAGACTTCTGTAGGATATGTGTTTTATAGTATATTAGCTGAACCGGCAAACGTTGTTCTGCTAAAAACATTTTCGCGAAAAAAGTAGCCTATGTCCTTCTCCAAGGTATAATTTATTTCTATACCAAAATTTATCAAAATTGGTTCAGCGGAACAGTAGTTAAATCCCCGCATTGAGGGCTTTGTGGTGAAGTTGGCGGCTCGACTGCTCGCAGCCCCTCTCACACACACAACTCTATATTTTTATTATTTCGTTTTTTCCGCATTGATCCTTTGCGTTTCCGGGCATCGGACTGGACCGGCAGTTGACTATCGATCAACCATCAATCGATACAAAGACATAATATGTTAAGAGTGCTCATCGCAGCCAGGAATTGCGGTGCAGCCACGCCGAATATATAGATGTTGCCCCCTGAGTTTATGCTGGATAAGGAGTGTAAATTTGTTAAGGCCTCACGAACACTGTGACATCCGGCATGTAAAGTTCAGATGAATTAGTTATATGTATAAAGATATAAATATAAAATGAGTCCCATATTAAATAAAATCCCGGGAGAATGTAATAAATATAAATGCAACTTCAATTGGCAGCAGATATTAAATGAAATATCCCCGTGAAATACCTCAACAATAACTATGATTTTTTTCCAAGAACCTAACAAGGCACCTCTTCAATATTAGAGTACCTTTATGTATTGTGAATACAATTCGTAGTCCCCAGTAGCGTAGCGTGGGTATTAGCCGCCCGGGGTGGAAGAAAATTTTGCCGCCCTCTTACGTAAGTATTTCAATTTATAAAACAATACACTAGTACAATAATTCTAAAGAACTTTTCGGCACGAATAAATTGCCGCTCATTTCAATCGGTCCGAATCGTAGGTGCGGAAAAAACATGGTATAAATATTTACAATATATTATTACTATTTATTGTGAAATTTTGCCGCCCCCTAACAAGTGCCGCCCGGGGCAGACCGCCCCTGCCACCCCCCTCTACACTACGCCACTGGTAGTCCCACAAGTGGGTCGTAATAATAGAAATACCACCACAATTTCATCGCACCGACGGTATAACGAGATATGCTCTAAAATAAATACTAATAAGTATAGCTAAAATATGTTTAGAAATATTTTACTAGTTTGCCTTTGATTGTCTGTGAAAATACGTTAGTTCTGGTATGGCTGAATTGTGTGGGAAATTTCTGACAGTTAATGCCTTGAAAAGAACATTAATGCGAGCAGCTTATTGATCACAGACCCGGCTTTATGTCGCAACAATGATATAGATCTCTTTTTTGTGTACCTAGCTTATGTCTTTATAGGAGTTTTCTGGCTTAGTAATTTAATTGGCAGTGACCTCCGACCCACCCAATTTACGACAAATATTACGGCCGACCGTAGCAGTCTCTAAAGCCGTTGTTGTGGGGGATGAAAATATGTGCATGTGCACGGTACCAAAGTGCGCTTGTTCGACCCTTATTTTAGTTACTAACTACTTTATCATAAAAAACTTCTTTAAAATTTTAATAGGCCAAGCCTAGGAACTTGCTACGCCATTTCGAGCAGGTACTTGTCAAAACATCTTAGGCATTACTTCAACAAGTCCATATGTCAAGGAATCCTACATCCTGAAATATGGTACGGATTGCTTTCATCGTGATGAAACCGTGGATCATCAGAAAACATGTTTAGGATACATACATTCTTTATCCTAATATATACTTCACATATAGACATTTTATCCGTGCAGGGGCGGAGAAAGAATACTAACCTCTGCAGCCGGGGTCGGCCTGTCGTAAAAGGCGACAAAACAACCCACCCTAGCTACGTGATAGGGCCTCAAGCCCGTCTGGATGGCGACCACCTTTGGTCTTAAGTATGCCGCCATAATAACCTTGTGTTATGTTCCGGCATTAGTGACCCAAGTTCCTGTACCCTTATGGGACAGCAGCGTGTTCGCGACGCCACTGGCGTTGCAAACACCTATAGGCGACGGTAACTGCTAAATTCTAAGCGGGCCGTCAGCCTGTCTGCTGTTCTACAGCATTAAAAAAAAAGACACATGGCTGACAGAATAAGAAGTATTCAAACTTTAAGATAAATAAAAGTAAAAATATTGTAACACAGTTTCTAGGGAAAAAAAACAAAAAAATAAACTGTCCAGCGAACTGTTTATATTAAAATTTTAGACACGCCCTCCGTTTTGTTCAACAACCGAGCCTACTGCGTATTTTTATTGTCCATTAAAACCTTTCAACCCTGTTATTGGGAACATTAATTAACATCTATCGTGTTGACAAGAGGTGGCCTTTGGTTGAGTGACGTCATTATTTGTATGAGTGGAGTTCCGGAAAGGAAACAAGTATATTGGTATAATAAAATAATTAAATTGGAGTGTTTCATAGATATTAACTCGCATTTTTCAAGAAGTTAACGCGATCGAGTAACTAAAGTAAGAAAAGTTCCGAATAGCATTAAAAAGTAACAATAAACATAATAATAATTTATATTTAATTTTAACCCTAATCAATTTATAAATAACAGTATAAAACGTCGTGCACCTTGGTGCCTATACCTAGGTCTATACCTAGAGGTGACGGTCAGTATAGCTGCCACTCTTCTCTAAGCTGGTGGGTTACGAATACCAATAATTTTGATTTTCAAGTTCCCTCACAATATTTACCTTCACCGGTGGTAAGTAGAAATTAAGTTCTAAGGTGCACGATAAGCGTGAAAACTGCGTAAAAATTGCATGCCTTCGTAGAATTTGGATCGGTGATTAATTGTACATACATACATATAATCACGCCTCTTTCCCGTAGGGGTAGGCAGAGACCACTTCTTTCCACTTGCTACGATCCTTACATACTTGTTTCGCTTCGTCCACTTTCATTATTCCCTTCATAGATGCCCTTCGGTTTAGGGTACTCTTGACCTGGCCTTTTTTCAAGACGTCCCTGATCTGGTCTTGGAACGTCCGCCTAGGTGTAGACCTAGGGGTAGCCCTTCCAATACTTCCATTCACACTCGCCTTATACACTTTTTTCGTCAATCGTTCTTCATTCATTCTCTCGACATGGCCAAACCATCTCAGCATAACTTTCTCAATTTTTGTCACTGTTTCTTATCCTGTCACTCAGTTTGACTCCTATCATACTTCTTAACGCTCTCATCTCAACTGCATTTATTCTGCTTTCATGTTTATTCTGCCATACCCAACTTTCACTTCCGTACATGAGTGTCGGAACCAACACCCCCTCAAGCACAGCCAGACGAGCCTTGTTAGACCTTCCGACTGTTCTTAAAGGAGTGCAAAGCTCCATTCACCATGTTTCCTGCATTCCCTCTTCTTTCAATATCACTCTCACACTTTCCATCTCTTGTAAATTGTAATAACACAAATACGTATCTGTTTAATTTATACTTTCATATAATTTGTTCTCCCAGTTGTCAACTTAGTTGTTTGACATTTTAATCTTAGACGCAAAAGCTAGCAATTTTTGTGAATGAATTGACGAGTTCAATGTATTACGGCTAATTTCAGCCTCATACATGTGTTAGTAACGTAGGTAATACTTCGTATACGTTTATAACTTTTTCACCTTTGCTAGTTCACATCAAGGAGAGTCGTAGACTAATTTCGTTATATATATATATATATATATATATATATATATATATATATATATATATATATATATATATATATATATATATATATTCACGCGGTCTCGCTTTAGGTTGTCAAAGCACATGAAAAACGAAAAGGCAAAAATATGAGTAAGAAAACGGACCTATTAGTTTCTAGTAGAGGTTATATTGATTTGTTTTGTGTAAAACCACACATACCAACAACTAAATACAACCACGTAAACGTGATTATCGTAACGTGAATAAGGTCTTGCTTAGATTTTCAGGGCTCAATTGAACCTCATCTGCAAATAAACACAGGATTCGGTTTTAGTGCGGATAGAGATGGCGTTTTCAATAAATATCTGAAGTTCAATTTTGAGTTGTGTGTGTAAGCACATAAATGGGCTACGGTTATCCTCCGTGCAGGTGCGGAGTATATGTACTGACGCCTGCGGCCGGCTGTAGCCTATTGAAAAGGGGACTAAATTACCTAAGCTAGGTGGTAGGACTCCAAGCTCGTCTGGTTGGCTGGTTTCTAAATATACCGCCATAACAACCTTGTGTTGTGTTCCGGCAGCGTGTTAGCAGTGTCCCTGGCATTGCAAATATCCATAGGCAACGGTAACTACTAACTATTTTACGCAGGCAGCTTGTATGTCCCATAGCAATAAAAAATACATTGATATAAGACTTAGGCCGACTTGCACAACCAATCACTAAACCGATTTAGCGCTAAACTTATTTAAATCGTCATTCTGTCCCTGTCAAATGTTGTCAATGTGACAGGGACAGAATGAAGATTTAAATAAGTTTAGTTGACAGGGACAGAATGACGATTTAAATAAGTTTAGCGCTAAATCGGTTTAGTGATTGGTTGTGCAAGTCGGCCTAAGAAAATAAATTTCATTTGATAAATCTAAATTAATACTTTTGTCTAAACAGTAAATGGTGATCTAAAATGAAATATTACTAAGAATACCTTTTTAATACTAAGGACAATGGACAATATGGATTCTACATTGAACGTTAATTAAATACTATTTAATATTTTACTCACCCTGTTAAAGCCAGCTTCAATGTACGGGAGTACCGCGAAATCATCTTTGAGATACGTACTGGAACAAAAAAAAATACAATTACACATAGCAGAGATCTTTTATTTTTTAATACTTATGAATACATGACAGTTTCATACTGCTGCGATAATTACTCGCTGGTTAGACTTTATAGTATATTTTTGAGTGTTAACATTTAATTTAATATGTATATTATTGTAAATATATTTTGTGTTCATATTTTTTCATGCAATCAGTATGACGTTGGCATTGAATTTGATCTGAAAGTTTTTTTTTGAACCTATAAGTTTAGGATTTAAGTGAGTGACCTGAGGTTTTCCTATTGGAATACGATATAATCTTAATCTAATATTATAAATGCGAACGTGAGTTTGTTTGTTTGTTACGCTTTCACACCTATAAGCCGCTGAACCAATTTAGATTGAATTTATTTGTTACAGTTTCTTTGTATTCGTTATGATAGTAATTTTCTATAGCTGGTATGTGACCCTCAAGTGCACTGGGAGAATCTTACAAATTGAGAACAATTTATTATAATCTTTACTACAAGCATTTTTTTAAATTTTTATTTACTGAGTATTTTAAAAATCTTGTTTGCGTTTGTTTTATAACATCCAAGTTTGTTTTAAAAGTTCGTCCATTAACAGACAGGCCGTAGCCTATTATCAATTCCAACAGTGCATAGTAAACAACAAGTAATATTTTTTTGTTTAAAGCTTGTTTAAGTACATAAAATTTAGACATTATTTCCCTAAGCTTAATCTACAGTAAGATCTAAATATTTTATGTGTTTCACATATTCGATGGACATGCAACGGCAGCAATTTATATCCGCATGAAGGCTCGTATGAGTGCCTTCTTTCTTTTGGAGCACATGATCTAAGATATAATAATAATATTACGTATATTTTAAAATTATTTACTAAATTACCCTTATAAGATAGCTTGACAAGCTTTTGTCTTCGAGCATCCTCTTATTTCACTTTACGTAAAATAAACATTTTTTATACGACGCTCGAAATTTATTTTCCCGTAAGGCACAAAATACTTGAGAGTGAAGAACTAAAAATTACGTATGTACTTTTTTACTCTTTTGTTCTACAGTTCGGAATCGGTTCAGAGATTGCTGTGAGCCACCACCAAAATGTATGAAAATGGACGCGTTGTGCGCAAGTTGCCTGTGTCTGCATTCAAGCGCAATGGAATTCATTCGAAGACGCTATTCAAGCATTCGAAGACGCTAGGTACTGGGAATTTCCTATTAGAAGCCCTCGTGACGTGGTTGTCGAATGTGGATTGTTCACGGACCCCGTAAAAGTCGGCGACCCGGCAAAAGTGCCACCCTGCACACGCAAACTGACACTTGGATGTTGTTTATTCAAGAAAAAACCAATAAGTGTCGCTTGAGCATATATTAGATGATTGGCAACGAAATTTCGTGTCTTACTTTCAATGTGAAACGAGAAAAATAATTTAAATAAAAAGGATGACATATTTTCCCCAAAAAGGGTTAACGTCAGGCAGGCGGCCGGTTGTAAAAACTAAGCCACAAATATTACAACATGTAACATGTTGTGCCAACCCCATATAATGTGGGATAAGGGCAGGAGGAAGAAAAAGATCTATGCTAATTGAGAAGTTGGAAGAAGACAGTCTAACTTAGTTGTGACTTTGTTTCTTCACGAATAACGTCAAAAGGTGTATAAGTGTAAGGTGTATATGCAAAGAAAAAAACACTTTTGCGTCGAACATTTTCAAACATGAGATCGTTTCGTTTCTATTTCGATATTTGTCAAATATTTGATACAAAATCTAGTTCTCCACATCACTGATGTAAATGCTGAATGAAGAACGATTGACGAAAAAAGTGTATAAGGCGAGTGTGAATGGAAGTATTGGAAGGGGTAGACCTAGGCGGATGTTTCGAGACCAAATCAGGGATGTCTTGAAAAAAGGCCAGGTCAAGAGTACCCTAAACCGAAGGGCATTTGTGAAGGGAATAATGAAAGTGGACGAAGTGAAACAAGTATGTAATGATCGTAGCAAGTGGAAAGAAGTGGTCTCTGCCTACCCCTACGGGAAAGAGGCGTGATTATATGTATGTATTTTAGGTTATTATTGATTCAGAGGCGCACGCAAAGGCGCGTTCCTCTCCCAGGGGGGGGGGGGGTTTAGTGGGTAGAGCATAGAGCGTGCCCTGTGCCCACACGGGCATATTGCACGGGAGTTCCACACCACCCCGCCGCAACCCCCAAAGCGGTGGGGTACTGTGAATCAAGCATTTCCATCTCATTAAAAAAGGTCTCACTTTGCCTGCAGCTCTGAAACAGGCCGAGGACAGAGTGGTGTGGAGGCAGTTCATCAGCGTCTCCGTAAAGGCTTATCAAGACGGGCACGACCTTCAGGAATGAAGAACACGACGAAGAAGAAGAAAAAAGGTCAGTATTGCTAGCGCAAGCTGACTAAATCTCAAAGCTTACGGAAGTGCGATATTTGTGTTTTCTAAATCATGAATGTAGTTTGAAGTATAAAACAAATTTCTGATTATTTTGTGTTTCAGGTGTCTACCATACAAGTATATTGCTTTTGTATGTTAAAGTGCGACAGGAAATTGCCAGTACGTAGATTGTTTGTCGTCTTCATGTGTACGAGTATATGGTAGATAAGGTGTATTTGAATAGGAAGCCTACCAGTTCGTAGTCATAAAATAAGGCGCTAACTTAAGATTCATGCATGCCGCATGAATTCATTGTATCGACACGAAATATATAAAAATCCACTACTACGATATTACTACTTCCCCTGGGTACTATAAAAATGCCACACGTTTATGAAATTTTCCATAATTAAATTTTGATTCACAATTGACTAATTTATATCAGAAAATTTATAATAGTTTGATTAAATAAAACATTATTTTGATAATAAAATTATGATTACTCATAAATTGCAGTATAATGTTTATATCCTCAAACACGTCCACTTTTTTGCGTTTATGTACATCTGATTCGATGCATAGAATAGCAATTTAATATATTCTCACTCATTATAAAACGTATATAATTTTTTCTTAACCTTCGGATTTTGCGTAGTATATGAAAGTCTAGCTTTTTCTTTGATTATTTAAACAAATGGAAAATAATAAATAAAATAAATAATGAATAAATATTTTGGGACATTTCACACAACGCCATCTAGTCCCAAACTAAGTTGCATTGCACTTGTGATCCACCATCGAAGCGGTGAGGCCCGTCCTGGCTGAATGGTTGGAAAGGCGCCACGGCGCCCTGACCTTCCGCCTGACGCAGGTCCTCTCGGGGCACGGTTGCTTCGGGAGGTACCTGTGTCGCATAGGGCGGGAGATGACGTCAGGGTGCCACCACTGTGGCGCGGGCGACGAGGAGGACACGGTGAACCACACTGTCGCCGTGTGCCCTGCGTGGCGCGAGGAGCGCCGCGCCCTCGTCGCCCAAATCGGCGTGGACCTGTCGCTCCCGGCCCTGGTTCTGTCCATGGTCGGGGGCGATCTTGGATGGACGGCCGTCGCCTCCTTCTGCGAGGCAGTCATGTCCGCAAAGGAGGCGGCGGAGCGGGAGCGGGAGTCGACCACCACACTCCCATCCCGCCAACGCAGGCCACGCCGGCGGCGCCGGAGGGCCAGTAACGACCTCCGGCCGCCGTAAAAAGCGGCCGCGGGCGGCCCCTCGGGGAGGACCCGCCGCCCGCACTATTGCCGCGAGGGTGAGGGCTGCGTGCTGTTCCGCGGCCCCCTCAACTCCTAGAGTTGTTAGGAGAGCGCCGGGGGGACGAAACCCTGACCCCCTGGCGCCAACACTTTAGAAGGGGCCCGCCTCAAGACAAAGGGCGGGCCGGCGCCGGCCCGGGCCACGAGATCGGCAGGCCATATATCCGTGGGCCCGGGCGTAGGCGATAGGAGAACAGCGGGGTTTTTTAGTGGGTAGTCGGATGGCCAATCATCTTTCCCGGAGTCCCACATATCCCTCGGTCCCCCCGGGCCGGGGGAACCCGTCAAGAGAGGTTTTTCCCCCGAGACCAAAAAAAAAAAAATGGGTATTAAACAACTGACATACTACATATATAATTTTTTTTTGTAAATAAATACATATTATACATAAACACCCAGATGCTGGACGGGAATCGAACCTGTGACTTGCGCGAACATACAGACGTGCGTATCCGTTACGCCAAGAGGTCGTCAAATGATAAGCTTATAGTCACTGTGACTAATTGCATGATAAATGAGAGAAAAAGTTTTGTGTATTCAATTACCCTTATTTAACAGTCGTGATGTTCTACTGCAGAGGTCGGGGTTTTTTAGAGGAAAAGGTCAATGTAGCGGCACTTGTCCAAAATTGGGTGGCTTTTACTTTTATTTACACTGCTCGTTGAATGTTTCCTTAGGGAACATCCACTTTAATTCGTTTACGTTGTATGTTTATTTACCAGTATTTTTAACACGATGATGGGTTATTCGCATACATATTTTTTAACTTCACCTAAAATGTTTCACTTAATTCATTCTACCAGACCATTTAACCCTCAAGTTATGAACGTTGATTTACTTCTAACTTATGTCCAATCTAAATATGTATGTCTTACATAAATATCTTACTTTAAATATATATTTATTATACGTTGTATTTAGTATTATAATACATTGACGACCTCCGTGGCGTAAGAATAATGCAATTCGGTACGCTTGCGGAGGTCACGGGTTCGATTCCCGTTTCGCGTCTGGGTGTTTATGTATAATATGTATTTATTTACAAAAAAAGTATATTAGTAGTATATCAAGTTGTCTAGGGCCCATAACATTCTTTCAACGTTTAATATCTGTAACATAACATCTAGTAGTGGTCATTGCAATAGGAAGGATTTCATTCAATCTACCTATATTTGCAGGTTTTTTTTTCTAAATTTAACTACATCACTTAACATAATTGTTCATGTTCATAATCACATTTTGTTAATTTTGATCAATGTTGACATTTCAGCAACTTTATGTACCTCTTATGTTTGATGTAATTAATTGATCAAATAAAAGCTAAATAGGTCCTAACAATTAGTTTTTAACGAAGTGCGGAGCTTGGGCTCCAAATAACCTTGGAATATAATTGGGACTGTTCTTCAAGATGATGAAGAAATAGTTTGTTCATGACACAAATAAATACGTTTTTATGTGTAGCGTTTAGAAATAAGCTTTCTAAAGTCTTGTATAGTGTAATTTCATTAGTTCAGAGCCAATGAAATAGCTGAGCATGTTATTTAATTCTCGTATCTAGGGGGATAGAATATATTCCAAGTATCGGACATTACGGACAACACTATTTATCTTAGAGATGTGATTAGTATTTCATAAAAAAATATCGATAGTAAATAATAACTTATTTATAGTATAATGATATTGAAACTAATTGCAAGTAGTTCTTGGTTAATTTTGGTTTAAAGATATTTGAAGTGAAAACTTCTTTAGTGGCGTTGTGCTCTTTTTGTGATGGGTAAATAATTTTAAACTCGCGTAATTCGTAAGATTCGTAAGACGGAGTTTTCGTCTAGTAATACCAACCTTATTAATAATGACTTAAGGTTTATTTTATAATGTTGACCTGATCGAAAATTCGTAAGAAGGAGTTTTTCTCGAATAATACCAAGCTTGTTAATACCTAGTCAGGTCATAAATTCTGTCACATGTTTAATGTAAAATAATTGTAACAAGTTTATTCATTATGTAACCATTTATATACCAAAATGAACTTAAAAAAACATAGATTCTTATGACATTAAAGTTTATTCAAAATGACCTCCGTGATTTTGAATACAAGCCTTCAATCTGCGCGGCCAGTTGTCTATCGCAGCACGAACGAGGTCCATGTCAATATCGGCGGCTGCCTTAATCAAGGATGTCTTGAGTAACTCCAAATTGGGATGAGGCTTTGAACACGCCTTTTCCTCCAAGTGTTGCCATATCTTGTAATCTAACGGATTCAAATCTGGACTGGAGGAGGGCCAGTCTTCGTGCCGGATGAAGTCGATTTCACGCGCCGCCAGACAGTCTTGTGTGCTCTTCGCTCTATGAGCTGGCGCCGAATCTTGTTGGAATACCCAGTGCCTGTTATTGAACATGGTATGAGAAACAGGTTCCACAAGGTTCGTCAGGACTGTATTTTGATACACAACAGCATTCGTTTTTACACCTTTCTCACAAAAATGTACCTCTGTTAAGCCCCAATAAGAAACTCCCAACCATACCATGAGCGAGGATGGAAAATGACCTCGTTGGACACGCGGAATACGGTTGCTCGCTTCTTCACTACTGTGTGCGTACACCTTATCATTTTGTTTGTTGTAGCTCTCTTCTACGGTAAACATTTTTTCATCCGAAAAAAGAATTTCCCGATATTTTTTTCCCGCGTACCGCTTCAACAAAGCGCGGCATCTCTTCAGTCTCAGTTCCATTAGACGAGCATTCAAACGATGTCCTGTTTTTCTTCGATATGCCCGAAGCCCTAAGTCTTCATTTAACACCCTTTTCACCGTGGTTCTGCTTAACCCCATCTGAAGGGCCAACAGTTTCTGCTTACGTTTGGGATTTCTTTGAATTCGTGCCTTCACAGCTTTTATCACTGCTGGAGTCCTAACAGACCGAGGGCGACCACTTCTTGACCTGTCATCTACACTAGAGTCTTCATTGTATCGTTTGATGGTACGATAAACGAATCTTTTGGTTATATTCAAATTTTTCAATATGTTAAAAATTTGAATTGGCGCGTAACTGCAACGATGCAACGCAATAACTGCAACACGGTCTTCTTTAAGCGTCCACTCCATATTTAAAAATGAGTAAAATTCTAAAAGTATACCTTTTTTATTTTCATGAACAATTCGAAATTCGAATTCAATAAACTTTTTTGTGGCCAGCATTCTAAAAGAAAAGTTTTTACTGTGTGACAATACTTATGACCTGACTATGTAATGACTTAAGGTTTATTTTATAATGTAACTTGTTGCTTATTGCATATATATTGCTGTTGTTTATTTTATAATGTAATGATTGCATTGCATTGCATTACTTATACATATATATTCGAATTGCGACTTTATTACAATCAAATACAGTTGAGTTTTTGATGTGAAAACTTCTTTAGGCGCGTTGAACACTTTTTGGGTGAACAATTTTTGGTTTGTAAAGAAGCGTTAATGATCAATTTAAACTTTATTGCTTGATCATAAATATTTTTTTATAAACTGAAAACAATTATTATAATAGCTCGACGATACAATTACAAGTTATTTAGTTTTCACTTCTATCGGCAGTCCCCAAAGCCTGCTCAGCATGTTTTTTTTATTGAAATTATATTGTTCTTTTTACCATGCGATTTTTTCGTTTTAATTTTATATGATTCTTTTGAGATATTACATAAACAAATAAGGAAGATTTTTATTTGATAAAGTGTAGTTGACAATGATGATCATTATAGTATAGAGAGACATATGAGAATGATAGAAATATATTTAATATAGCTTTAATTTTTCATATTAATTGACATGAGTTATGGGCGGAAGCTAGGGAAGCGCAAATTTTGTAATGATGGGGAGAGCAGAGGGACAAAATATTCATAACATTTTATATGTTTAACTATACCACATACTAAAAATGTTTATTTCCGATTTAGCTTATATTTAATATCATCAAAATCTCTAGTAAATACAAATTAAGATATCACAATTTTATACATAAAATATTATGCTTAATTTTAATAAATTTATCGATAATCACTATAAATTTCCCATCACTAATATCCATTCAATTTCCATTTACTCAGTATTCAATAACTCCCTTACAGTACGTAAGTTTTCGACACATATTTGTGTTCATGTTGGGATACGAGGACACAAGCCGAACATCGATGGTAATGGTCACAAATTTCCTCCGCACTCAGTGTTATTTTTGTTTATCAGAATAAATTGCTTGGATCTGTGTACATCGGGTGAGATGTTTTGTATTCACTACGTGTTGATTGAAATATCAAAACAAACGTGCTCAACAAGTTTCTGATATCAATTTTCATATTGTTCTGGAATATTGTGGGAGCGAAAGGAAAACAACTCCTTTTGCTCCGCTCCTTTTCTCTGATGGCATATCCGGTGAGTAGGGAACGAGGATTTATCAAAACTGTTTTGGATATTCTAAATATAATTTATTCGCCAGTAAAGATTTTTTGATTTAGTAACAGACCCAGCGAGATTTTTTTGTAATATTTCGTATTCCGGTGGGAGCGGTAGTTTAAATAGCAGATGTTTGATGGCGTAAAAGATCGCCCTTTCGCGCCAATCCATATAGGTGCAAAACTACCCCAAGCTCCACAGCGGGATACAACTCGAATTGCTTCGGCCCCCAAGACACATATATTTTTCTAGTTTGGGGGCTGAGGCTGATGTTTTTGTTTTATAGCATAAGTATACAGAATTTTATTTAATGACCCTAATATTGTTTGATTGTTTAATTTAATTGTCAACTTCATGTATATAGTTATAAGTATTGTTATGAAATAATTTTTTTTTATATTGTTCTTTTTTCTCAGCTCTAAGGCTGGTTTTTGCTACATTTACGGATCAAAGCCAAGTAAATGCAGTGTATGGTGAATTTTATTATTATTATTATGAATGGTAAGTTATTTATGATATAAACTTAATAACAACGGCACATGTTACTAAACATTTGTCAATAATGTTTCGAGCAAAAACTAGATAAAATTGTAATAAAAACAGGCAATACCTAATTATTTATTCAACACATGTATTTTACATTTGTGTGTAGATTGTGATTTTGACAATAACATTAAAAGCTCAATAAAATGCTAGGCATGTTTTGACAGTTTGTTTTCTTTTATGAATACACAGGCGTATTTTATAAGCACCTTTCGGCTTCACCATTCTATATTATATATTAACCAAACCAATAATTTTACATCACTATACATTGAAACAGACCGTCTCAATTATTTAATTGGTAATCTTGACGAAAATTGCGATTTTTCTTATGAAAATAACAACCAAACGCAGATAATATTACTAACGGCATATATCAATCACTGAAGAGAGATAAATGACTTGCTGATTTTTAGTCAATTTAATCAAGGAAACAAAACAAATGCTCCTTTCAGTGAATAAATATATCCTAGAGAAAACAGTGAAATTGTTTCGATAGAAGAAGAAATTGTTTCTCCTGTTTTTAAGATAAGGCACGCGAACCAATATATTTATCACAACCTACCGCCATCTTTTCTTAAAATAACAACTACCTCACATTCACTAATATCATATTGTATACTCTTTGAGTTTATTTCGCTAAAGTTACTGACGAGTAAAATGGACGTACTTGAAAATAAACTATGATTAAGTATGTGATTTTAATACCAAAGTTTGCATTTATCATCGTTATTATATTATAAACCGTGTTGCGAAAGCGACACTTGCGAAAGCTATAGTTATTTACAACACTTACTCGAGATATTTTTAATTTTTTCCTTGATTTATAGAACTTGTTACAGATTTATTTAAAAACGTAATAATATCTTCAGAAACAATAATAGTTTAAATAATTGTGAGAAGGTTTGAAACATAAGCGTTCGATCCTTGCATAAAGGGTATTTGAATCCAGCCTCCTGATTTTTGTTACCTACCTTCACTCTCGGTGAGGTAAAATCGGTCAAATGGTAAAAGCGAGAGTGGCACGAAAATAATAAATCTTATTGGCTATGCCATAATTAATTGTGTGTTCAGTGTACGTGAATTTAGATGGTGCCGTGCAACAGTTCCTCTACGAGCGGACCTGAATCGGTCCCGGAAGGGGTGGAATCATGGTCAGTGCGAATTTCTTTGTCCACTGCAAGGTATCGCGTATCTCTAGCCACCGCTCCTCTCCCCTCCTCTCTCATACAGTCCACTGCTCTCGAGCTATCCTTCTCATTCCTGTACGGTGCAATCCCGGTACGTGACCGGCATCGTACAATAAGCTTAACAAAAATATTCATATTATAAAATAATATTTTTTCATCTATATGCCTTTTTATTGAATAAATATTGTAAATTTCAACATCTGAGACTCTTATTTTGTATAACCGGTAAACCGGCTTGAAGGACCAAGGAACAATATAATTCTTTTTCTGCGGCTGTTATATATATTAAGTGCTTATAGCATCGGAACTAATGCGAATTTTGCTTTAAAAATTTGACCACATATTTTTGAGTAGTTATACTAACAGTTTATGGAATAAAAAAAAACGATTTTTTGATTAGTCTAAACTGGTTTCCCGCCTTAAAGAAACGTTGAATTTCAATAAAAAGTAGACACAAAAATAGTATGAAATATATATCGTACTTTTTCATACAAGCGTAATGATCCCTCATAAAAAGTACAGTCGAGAAATTGTAGCTGTGTTTCAAGCCGGAAATAAGATAACGGCAAGCTCATTATTTATCTAGGTAGTCATAAAGGTCACTATTTAATCCTCTCTCTCTTTTCTTTGCTTAGAAACGTAGGTTAAGCTCCGTAGCTACTGATGACATAAGGATGAAACTATTGCATAAAGTAGATGCATAATAAAATCAAAGAATATACGAGTATAATAAGAGAACATCATCATCATCATCTTTGCGTTCTATCCCGGTTGCAGCCCAAACTCTCGCTTCGGCGCCCGGGGTCCGCTTTCCGACTTTTTCTTCTCCACTTCGCACGGTCTTCAGCATCCCTGGTAGTGAGCCCATTGGCACGCATATCACCCTTTACGACGTCAAGCCAGCACTTTTTGGGTCTACCCCTCCTGCCGGGGCCCGGCGGAGGCGGCATGGCCAGACATTTGCTACCCACGTAAGCATCCGGTTGCCGTAAAACGTGGCCGTACCAACGGAGCCGACACTCTTGTAATTTGTCCGCAATGTCACGGACATGAAGACTGCCGCGAATGCGGGAGTTCCTAACGCGGTCCTTCCGCGTCACTCCACACATCCACCGCAGCATATTCATCTCCGTGACACGCAGCTCTTGCTTGTGTCGCTCTAACACCGGCCACGCTTCACAGCCGTATAAAAGGACAGGCCTAATGATGGTCTTATAGACCTGTCCCTTCAACTTTACCGGCATCTTGGGGTCACAAATGACACCAGTTACCTCACGCCATTTGGCCCACGCGGCAGCAATGCGTGCCTTGACGTCGCAATCGATGTCACCAGACGCATGGAACACTGATCCCAGGTATTTCACTTGGTCCGTGCGCTCGACCGTGTTGCCGTCTATGCGTACGGGTGTGGGATCTGTGGAGTTACAGGCCAAGTACTCGGTCTTCGCCACATTGAGCTTCAGACCACCGTTCTCAAGCGACTCCTTCCACGCCTTCACGCGTCGCACCAACCTACCCCTGTCCGAATCTGCCAGCGCGATATCGTCAGCATACATGAGCAGCCACGGGGGCTGCTCATGTGAGTTTCTGATGCTGTTTGACAATACGTCTAATACCACGCTAAACAGAAACGGACTAAGGACGGATCCCTGGTGTACTCCGACGGTGATGGGGAAAGGTTTAGTGTCGCCAACAGCGGTCCGAACTACGGAATCGGAGTCCCGGTACATGTCTCGGATGATGTCAATATAGGCCTCTGGAATCCCTTTGGACCGCAATGCCCACCAGATTATCACGCGAGGAATACAGTCGAAGGCCTTCTGCAAGTCGAGAAACAGGCAATGCAGAGGCGTATTCTTCGCCCTGTATTTCTCCGCGACAGTCCTTAGGGCAAAAACAGGGTCCATTGTCCCGTGACCAGGGCGAAACCCATATTGACATTCCGAGATAGTGCACTCCTGTCGAATCCGAGAGTCGATAACCCTCTCGAAGAGCTTCATGGTGTGGGACATGACCTTAACCCCTCGGTAACTACCGCACTCCTGGACTGACCCCTTGCCCTTGAAGACTGGAGTAATGATACTCAGTCTCCATTGGCTCGGGATCGTACTGGTGAGTATCTGGTTGAAGAGGTCGGTTAAGACACCCACACCACGAGAGCCCATCGCCTTCCAGGCTTCGATGGGGACTCCATCGGATCCAACAGCTTTCCGATTCTTCATGCGGCGAAGACAATTCTGGACCTCTGCAGGCGTTACCAGTGGCACTAGTCCTTGATTCGGAGCAAGATCTGGCGGCTGCACCCCTTTATGCTGCATGTTCAGCAGCTCGTGGAAATACGAGCGCCATCTCTCCTTCACCGCGAGGTCCTCGCATAGCAGGTTGCCCACAGGGTCCTTTACACAGCGGCACTTGGAAATGTCCTGTGCCGCTTTGACCCTGGAGCGCGCTAACTTATAGATGAGCTTCTGCCCCTCAGACGATTCCAACTTATCGTAAAGTGGTTGTAAGTTGTCTCGTCTGGCTCTGGCAACAGCTCTCTTAGTGGCGCGCTTTGCCACCCGGTATGCGTCGCGATCTTCGGGAGATCTGGACGCTTGCCACTTCTTAAAGAGGGCTTTCTTCGCTCTAGTCTCCCTCTGGACTGTGTCGTTCCACCACCATGTCTCCTTGTCACACTTGCGACCGCCCTTAGACACCCCAAGCACCTCCTTCGCCGACCCAAGGATAGCCGCCTGAATCTTGTCCCAGTAAGCCTGAACTGATTCGCCCATACCACCGGCGCACTTGTCACCGACGGCTAAGGCGAACTCCTGGGACGTGACTTCATCGAGCAGCCACCACCTGATTCGGCGCTGAACGCGCTCAGTATGCAAGTCTTTAAGCTTAGCGCAGAGGTCCATGACAAGAAGGCGATGTTGTGCAGTAAGACTCTCACCGGGTATGACCTTGCAGTTGGCCACTTTGCTGATGTGGTGTCTCCTAGTGAGTAGGAAGTCGATTTGGGTAGCATTCCTCCCGCTCTTGTAGGTGATGAGATGCTCGGGTCTCTTTTTGAAATACGTGTTCACGATGGCAAGGTCGGCAGCCGCACACGTATTGAGGATGTCCTCCCCTTCCGCGTTGCGGCTACCGTACCCAAATCCCCCGTGAACACGCTCAAATTCCCCACATTCATCACCCACATGACCGTTCAGATCACCCCCCAAAACGATCCCCTGTGATAATGGGATTCCACGGAGCACTTCTCCGAGTAAATTCCAAAACGCTATTTTATCGGCGTCGTCACAACCGGCCTGTGGCGCATAGGCACTTATCAAGTGGGTAACTACCCCATCGATAAGTACCCTAACGACCATAAGCCGGTCGCTATGACGTTGCACTTCCAAAATGTCGTTCTGGAACTCCTCCGAGAGCACTATGGCAACCCCATTCTCCCCACCAGGTGCACCTGTGTAGATCAGCTTGTAGCCATTCCCAATGAACCGGGATCTGCTGGCCTTCCACCGAGTCTCCTGCAGGAACGCCACGGCCACCCTCCGCCTGGAGAGCACATCGGCCAACTCTCTCGCGCGTCCGGTTAGCGTGCCTATGTTCCATGTTGCGAAGCGGATCTTTCGAGATGTTTGGGCTGCGTGAGTTGGGGCTAACGTCGTTAGCCGTGCCCGCCCATGACACGGTAGCCCTTGTCCATTTCTCACAAGAGCCGGGCGAAGCTCTTGCGCGCCGTTATGCGGCGGCGCCCTAGCCCTTACACGATCTCGCATTCCTAGTATCTCCATTACGATTTGGCTGATTTTGGCTTTTACGGGGGCGACTGCCGTCTGACCCCCCAACCCCAAAAGGAAAGCCGTCGTCAGAGCCTCGTCCGTTATTCAGCAGGGTGCGCCGACTTGCAGGTGAGGTTGACTTGGGCCCCGAAGATGTTGGTAGGGCCCCTTACACCCCTATAATAAGAGAACATATATCATCATTATTCCGAGAAGTTTAAATAATTACGAAAACATCTTTATTACGTGAGGATCATTTACGGGTCGAGGCCTCCCTATTGAATGTCTATTCAGGCTAAACCATACAAAGGGACACATTTGTGTATATGAAATGGTTGGCACGTATATTTCCTATATTAAAATTGTTTCGATGTATTTGCTTTTGAAGATTATACTTTATTATACTTTGTATTGATTCTTAATAAGAATTTATGATTGGCCAATCTAAACACGCGCCCTCATAAAGAGAAGCCGTTGCCAGTGCTTTGTTTGTTGTTCAGCTGGTCTATACCAGCAATGTTTAACTTTCTTTCATCCTTCCCATAGTTAAACATTGCAAAATACTTAGATGGATGTGTGGATTTATGAAAATACAGGGTGACTTTGACAAACCCGTCCAAATTCACACAGAAGAATCTTTAGTAAAAGTTATGAGAAACATGTATTTTAGTTTTGTATCACATAGTACAAAAATGTTGAGTAATCAGCATCACAAAGTCATTCAAAGAACTCGCAATTTACATAATACGGCGCTAGAGTGTCAATGACCTCTCCATCTGACCTAGTAAAAGGCCGAGGATGGCGGCATTGAACCGGGCGAGCGAATACGCACTACTCATTTACGCGGATGTGACAGAGACAGGTAATAACAGGTTAACGTTCGCTGTTTGCACCATATGCTTATTCTGTACGATTGAATTAATTATCCTATATGAAATATTTTATGGTGAAAATTTGACATACAATTTTTTTTGCAAAAATGGGTTCCTTAAATGATGTTTAGTGCGTAAAAAAATTTGAACGGCTTTGTCAAAATCATCCTGTATATAAAATTAAAAATCGGTATATCAAAAGAAAATTGAAAGTGGTACCTGTGATTTAGAAAAATGCTAGAAATGAAAGTGGATGGATACACGGAGAGGTAGACTTCGGTCTACGAAAAACGAAACTAAGAAATGAAAAGGTAGCGTAAAAATATAAAACCCAGACGCGAGTGGGTAATCGGACCCCTGACCTCCGTAAGCATCTTGAAAAGCGTTAGCCGTAACGCCACAGAGGTCGTCGATAATACGATAAATTTAGAGAAAAAGTATTTAGGCCCCTTACATTCCAACTCAAGTACCGAGTATTTCTGCAAAAATTATGTAAGGGACATGACATTGTTGAACAAGCAACATTACCTTATGTGAGTCAGTGGTCGGTCTATGTGCATGACACGTCGCGTACATAGTTCCCTTACAATTATATTCTCATGTGATTTATTGAAGAAAGTATGGAAATGTAAAAGATAAGGACTCTCTGAAAATGAATACCTCTATTCATTATTTCACAAGGGAAATACCCTACGGCTAGGTTCTTGTTATATTCTAATATACCTAGTCAGGTCATAAATTCTGTCACATGTTTAGTGTAAAATAATTGTAACAAGTTTATTCATTATGTAACCATTTATATACCAAAATGAACTTAACAAAACATAGATTCTTATGACATTAAAGTTTATTCAAAATTACCTCCGTGATTTTGAATACAAGCCTTCAATCTGCGCGGCCAGTCCTCTATCGCAGCACGAACGAGGTCCATGTCAATATCGGCGGCTGCCTTAATCAAGGATGTCTTGAGTGACTCCAAATTGGGATGAGGCTTTGAACACGCCTTTTCCTCCAAGTGTTGCCATATCTTGTAATCTAACGGATTCAAATCTGGACTGGAGGAGGGCCAGTCTTCGTGCCGGATGAAGTCGATTTCACGCGCCGCCAGCCAGTCTTGTGTGCTCTTCGCTCTATGAGCTGGCGCCGAATCTTGTTGGAATACCCAGTGCCTGTTATTGAACATGGTATGAGAAACAGGTTCCACAAGGTTCGTCAGGACTGTATTTTGATACACAACAGCATTCGTTTTTACACCTTTCTCACAAAAATGTACCTCTGTTAAGCCCCAATAAGAAACTCCCAACCATACCATGAGCGAGGATGGAAAATGACCTCGTTGGACACGCGGAATACGGTTGCTCGCTTCTTCACTACTGTGTGCGTACACCTTATTATTTTGTTTGTTGTAGCTCTCTTCTACGGTAAACATTTTTTCATCCGAAAAAAGAATTTCCCGATATTTTTTTCCCGCGTACCGCTTCAACAAAGCGCGGCATCTCTTCAGTCTCAGGTCCATTAGACGAGCATTCAAACGATGTCCTGTTTTTCTTCGATATGCCCGAAGCCCTAAGTCTTCATTTAACACCCTTTTCACCGTGGTTCTGCTTAACCCCATCTGAAGGGCCAACAGTTTCTGCTTACGTTTGGGATTTCTTTGAATTCGTGCCTTCACAGCTTTTATCACTGCTGGAGTCCTAACAGACCGAGGGCGACCACTTCTTGACCTGTCATCTACACTAGAGTCTTCATTGTATCGTTTGATGGTACGATAAATGAATCTTTTGGTTATATTCAAATTTTTCAGTATGTTAAAAATTTGAATTGGCACGTAACCGCAACGATGCAACGCAATAACTGCAACACGATCTTCTTTAAGCGTCCACTCCATATTTAAAAAATGAGTAAAATTCTAAAAGTATACATTTTTATTTTCATGAACAATTCGAGATTCGAATTCAATAAACTTTTTTGTGGCCAGCATTCTAAAAGAAAAGTTTTTACTGTGTGACAATACTTATGACCTGACTAGGTATATTTAGTGGAATAATTTACTGCAACTAACAGAGCGTGCTCATTACACCGCAAACCAACACTAATTTACTAACGTCTTATATTAAAAAATATAAGATTTGTGACAGAAAAAAACATATGTGTACTGTACGGAACCTCTGTTCTGACATTAGTCGCTAAGAACGCTGTTAATATTCTATGGGGCTTAACATAATCTCTGTGCAGGGGCGGAATAAGAATACTAATCTATGCAGCTGGGAGCAGCCTGTCGTAAAAGGTTACAAAAGAACTTAGCTAGGTGGTAGGGCTCCAAGTGCGTCTGGAGGGCAACCAGCCCTGGTCTCTAAATATGATGCCATAATAACCTCGTGCTGTGAACAGCAGTCACCAAGTTCTTCTACGCCTGTTAGTGGTGCCCCAGGCGTCGCTAACATCCATAGGCAACTGTGATGCTTAATATTAAGTGAACATATCTGCAGCAACAAAAATATGATACGTTCGTTTAATACATTTTAAATATACTAGATTATTTCACACAGCGTTACCTAGTGCTAATGTAAGTAGCTTAGAACTTTTGTTGTGGGTACTAGATAACTAATATACTACATACTTTATATTTTTCTTTCTTGAAAAAAAAATATATTATACATAAGCACTCAAACGAGAGACGGAAATCAAACCCGGGATCTTCGCGTACCGAAGTGTGTTAGCGGTTAAGACACGGATGGCTTTAAATTATGAATTTTGTTATATAAGACCGACAAGAATATACGTAGGATAAAGTTTTCCAACTCATTGAACTGGAATGAAGGTGTTTTCAGCAAAAATCCAGTCAAAGATTTTTCACAGTGGCTAAACACGTCGTTTTAATATTAAATATGTATTTATACATGGCATCTAAGCTGTATTTTTAGCTGGAGTAAACCATAATGTACGTGATTAATAGTTAATAACAGTTCTCAAAACCATAACATGTTTCTTGCAGTCATTCGCTGCAAACCTCGTGTAATGTAAAAAAATGTAAAGGCCTTTTCCATATTCCGCACCAAAATCTGATCCATAGCAGTTAATGCCTTAACGTCTTTTCTTAAAGATAATTCGTATTACACTCATACTCACATATCAGAAAAATTGCATTATGTAAAATATACTTGATCGGTCCTTGCCTAGATTTAGGTAGAAAATTATTGCTCAGCCAATTTTCGGCGACTACCTTCATGTCTGTTTGACATTGTTCGAGGGTAGTTCAATAAATTTCTCGCTTCTTATGTCAACGTTTGACAAAAAAGATAACCACTTGTTTGCATCGTATGCGAAGAATAAACTCTTTCAGAGACTCCTTATATTATTGCCCGTGACAATCTTCAACCCTTAACAACATAGAGTGCAACAATTTGCAAGAGAAACGAAGTGCGTGATTCACTGCGAGCTGCATCTGAACTGATCCAAACCGAGGAAGTCGCGAGGTTGGTGGAGCTTAGTACCTTATCTAGTGTGGGGACTAATACAAGAGAAAATTATACAATCCACCCTTTATTAAGCTTGCGCTCAGTGACACTAGTCATTGAGAAAGCTCGACAGTGCTATTAGAAATTTCGTCGACTCAAATAAGCCTAAAAGCGTGTGCATATGAACTTAACAATTAGAATATAAAGGCCCAAATTCCGACTTTCGTAGCGCATCGGCTATTACACGCCATAACGCTTGCGGGGATCATAGGTTTGAATATTGTTTCGTGTCTGAGTATTCGCAAATCATTTGTATGTCAGTACCCATATAGCACCGTGTCACAATATATTTATTATTTTTATTTAATTTAAATTATATTAAGTAGAAAAAACGACAACTTTATATAATATAACTCAGAGGAAAAATTTGATTACATCATTATATAAGATCATATTTAAAATTAAAAATATCCTAAAAGCTATGAGAATTAATAAATCTACTATGTAATATAGCAGATAATAAATAAATACATAAATAAATATACTAGCACAAATTACACAGCACCATCTAGTCCCAAACTAAGTTGCATAGCACTTGTGTTATGGGTACTAGACAACTGATATACTACTACATATATACTTTTCTTTTGTAAATAAATACATATTAAGACACCCAGAATCTAGACGGGAATCTAACCCGTGAGCTTCGCAAGCGTACAGACATGCGTTAGTCGTTATGCCAGGAGGTCGTCGCAGATACCATAAGTACATACTTTTCTTGCACGCACACGATGCTTTTGTTAAAGAGAAATACAACCACCACCTGGCTTCAGCGGAAGATCAGAGCTGGTAAAAGGCGCTGAGCTGATGCCAAGTAAATTATTTTTCAATAATTCGAATTAATTTTGAAATCTCATACATACTTGCATTTATTTGTAATTTCTTAAATAAAATTAACTTTCTTCTTTCTTAGAAATTAGCTTTAAAAATCAGCTTTTTGTGTTAGTCTATATATTGGACGAAAAAAATATTTACAACCAATTTAAACAGTTCAAATAATAAATGAAACATACTTGCATGAGCAATCGATATGAAACCTTCTAAGTCACGCTGAGAGAAATGAATAACCTCTGAGGGACCTTTCAAACAGGGATAGGTCGGCGAGACCCTTACGAGTAGTAAAGGGATTGCTTCATTAGAGAGATCGCCCAAATGTCGGGTATTGTATTTTTTATTTTTTGCCTGATAACCAATTATTTTATAATGGCAAAATTTTATAATTACTGGGTACTTATAAAATTTAAATGATTTAATTTTATTCGATTCAATGGTATTTAATTTGGTCTTATTGGGTGTATTAGTTAAGTCTTATTAAGTAAACCTGGTAGCTAACTGGTATTACATTCGGATATCAATCTAGAGGTCCCGGGTTCAAATTCTAGGGTAGCACGTACCAATTAGAAAGCCTAAAATTAGATTATTTTCTCGAATTATATGCATATTATAGCAGAATAGACATATACCAACAGCAAAGGAAAACATTGTGAGAAAACCATTTAATAAATCTACTATGTGATATAGCAGATAATAAATAAATAGGGGCGTGCAAGGTCTGAGAAAGAATACAGACTTCTGCGGCCCGGGTCGGCCTGTCGTAAAAGGCGACAAAACAATGGGTTGTTTTGTCGCCTTTTAGCTAGGGTGGGCCCTAGCTACGTGGTAGGGCCTCAAGCCCGTCTGGATGGCGACCACCTTTGGTCTTAAGTATGCCGCCATAATGACCTTGTGTTGTGTTCCGGCATTAGTGACGCAAGTTCCTGTACCCTTATGGGACAGCAGCGTGTTCACGATGCTACTGGCGTTGCAAACACCCATAGGCGACGGTAACTGATAAATTCTAAGCGGGCCATCAGCCTGTCTGCTGTCCTACTGCATAAAAAAAAACTAAGTTGCATATAAAATATTTCATACAAACCATGAAACCAAACCAAACATTGATACATATTATTTTATTAATTTGATAAATTATAAATATAATAAAATAAATATAATATGATATAATATGATATAATATAATTAAATTTGATAATTTTTTCTTATTTGTTAAAATTAATTTAACTCAATATTTTTTGTGTTTCAAATTAATAAAACAATTAGATATAATAAAATTATAATTGCAAATAAATGAATATGCTGCTATTATTTTCTAATAATAATTAGAATCATAAAAATACCTTTATAAATATTGTACGCTTTAAAAGGCTAACTGTTGATACAAAATGTACTTACCAACATTATAATGTACACTTGTACACAGTTCTAACAATAAATAAATAAACCTGTATGCCGTGATCACCGGTATGTTAAACCCGCAAACGCATCTTAGACACGTGTGGCGGGAATACTGTCCGCTTCTTCATAGAGAAGGTCAGAGCCCAGCAATGGGACGCCATGGACTGTTTTTTTTAAGTGTATTAGTCCGTTCTTAATCAGTTTTTGCAACATGACAATTGTGACACTTTCTTGTTCTTTTATATGGGTGTAAAATGTGGCCGGCGCTGGAGCGACACAAGCAGGAAGTGCGTGGCACGGAAACGAGCATGCTGCATTGGATGTATCGATTGAAATCTCACTATCACGGTAACCTTTATGTCTATGACATTGCAGCACAGCTATGCTGCCTGCTCCGAGCCCCGGCAGGAGAGTTAGTCCCTAAAAATGTTGGCTTGATCTCATAAAACGTGAGTATACGCCGTAAGTATGCCATTAAACTCACTATCAGCGATGCCGAAGATCATGCGTAGTGAAGAAAAGAAAACCGGATAATAGATCTCGGGCACCGAAGATGAAGTTTGGATCACTGTTTGTTTTCCGAATAAATAAAAATAAAATAAAATAAAATAAAATAAAATCACAACTGGGTTTAAGGTTAATATGATGATTATAACTTATTAAACTTTCTTGATTTGTGCAAAAAGGGATAATTTTTATCCGTGCAGGGGCGGAGAAAGAACACTGACCTATGCGCCGGGGTCAACCTGTCGTAAAGGGCGACAAAACAACCCACTACGCGGTAGGCTACGTCGTAGGGCTCCAAGCCCGTTTGGATGGCGACCACCTTTGGTTTTAAGTATGCCGCCATAATAACTTTGTGTTGTGTTCCGGTATGGGACAGCAGCATGTTCGCGATGCCACAGGCGTTCCAACACCCATAGGTGACGATAACTGCTATATACTAAGTGGGCCCTCAGACTGTTTGCTGTCCTAAAGCAATAAAAAAAGGGAGGTAGGATGAAGTAAAGAAATTGAATAGCTAAATTTAAATAGTCAAACGAATGACCTTAAATTAGAAATAAAAATCTTATGAATGAATATCATCATAAAATCCTACTGTTTCATCTCACATAATAAGAGAAGGAGCAATTGAGTAGAAGAGAAAAACAAGTTCTATTTGCCTATTAAAACAATTTATTAGTGAATATAAAAGGTAAAACAAAAACTTTTTACGCAAAATTATAATAAATTATAACTGTATAGACAATGTAAGCGTAATATTCCGTTAAACCGCGTAATTATTTTCTCAAATACCATCGTATGCGTAGCCCGTAACTCGATAGTACGCTACAACATAATTAAATGTCTACTACGTCGTAGAGGCTAACCGGTACGAACGACACTTTAATTATTACTCTCTACAATAATAATTCAATCCTGAAACCGTAATTTAGCAATAATTATATAATTTAGTCGGTTTTATTTTACTAGGGGCTACATTTCTTTAAATTACTAGGTTAATTTTAGTCGGCAGCAAATAAAAGACAGGTTGTGGTCAGAGCATTTGTGTGGGTAACAGGATTAATTTTTATTTGCGCAAGTTTTATATATCTGTAAAATATTTTTATATATCTGTAAATATATTTATTCAACATAAAATAAATTTATACACAGAAGGCATGACGCCAAAACAAATGACGTCTATTGGTTGTGAAATGGAGACAAAAGCTTGCATCTTAATAGTTATACAGAACTTCCCTATGAAGATGGAAAAATGCGCTTTAGGTATTTTTTGAAAGAAAGAAAGAAAAATACATTAATTTAGAGCTACAAATAAAACAAACTAAATATAAACAAGTTCTTTCGTTAGAACCTGGCCGTGACGTCACGTTAACAAAAATTAGTTTTAGTTTAGTAAAAAAAACCTAAGATATCTTATACTACATTTATAAAACAATAAAACATAATTAAGGAATCGAAAAATAAAATAAGTACAATTTGAGTAAAAAAAACACATAAAAGAGAAAAGTAGAATAAATAACATACGCAATGCTAAAAACACATCAATTAACGGTCACCTTTATAACATATATGTAAAAATACCTAGTATAATATAATAAACGTACGTTTATGGCACAAATTAAAACGTACTCGTATCAACAACTAGATCTATCTGCTTTTGCTTGTGCTCATACAGGGATATCTTTAACTTAAATTTAAAACTATGTAAAGATTGCAAGTTCCTTATGGGTGGCGGAATATTATTCCAAAATCTAGTTGCGGAGTACCTAAAGCTACCTCGGCAAGCGGCCGTACGATGTCGTATTGTTTCGATCTGTATTGAACAATGACGAATGCCGGCAGATCTTTTAAAGCCCGGCCAAAAAAGCTGACAAGCTTTATTTTATCACCCATGTACCTATACGACAGTATAGGTACATGGGTGATTTAAATTTAAGCACCCCAATTAGTAAGCAAGCGAGGTGAAGCTTACGGCGGTGCTTCATTTTCAGGATTGAGCAACTGTTCAAATATGATGTCACAGGACATCTAGGCGGTATATCAAAGCAGTATCGAGCACAGGCATTTTGGATCCTCTGGATCAATGCCTGCGTCCTTGCCAAAAGACGCGGACCAAAGACTACGTCTGAGTAATTGAGCTGTGATAATATTAAAGACTCCACTAGTTGTATACGTAGACTCTGATTAAGATATGGCCTGATATTGTACAGTATCTTTAATTTGTAAAAACAAGTTGTGACTGACTTAGACCACAATTTTCTCAAATCGGAGATCGATATCAATATATAGCCCTGAATTTCGCGCTTCGTAAACCCTTTCAATATTATCACCCGCTATTGATACATTTAACGTAGGGTTTAGATTATTCAGCTTATTTTTACTACCGAATTAGATATTTAGTCTTTGTTGGATTTAGTAGCAGACAGTTTTTTCTGGACCATGAAGCTATCCGTGATAAATCGTCATTTATTTTGATTATACAGAGTCAATTTCTGAAGGGTTAAAAACATTTAAAAAACAGTTAATAACAATATATAACTGTGTATCATCAGCATACATATGAAACTTAGAGTACTTAATTTGCTCTATAATATCAGCGGTGTACAGTATAAATAATAAGGGACCTAATATAGAACCCTGGGGGACTCCTCTATTGACTTTTGCTTTCCCCGAAAATAAGCGAGAATCATCGCTTTGATTCAGTTTTAGGTACTTGACTACGTTGACGATTACTCAAATAGCTAGTGAAGCATTTAAGCGCTTTATTATTAAAACATAACATTTTAGTTTTGATAGTAACAATTGTACATTTATGGAATCGAATACCCTCGAAATATCGAACAAAATGAGCATAGTACACATACTGTAGTTTTGGGCGCAAAGAATGTTATTCGTAACATCAAGAAGAGTCGTGACCGTACCACGACCTTTTCTAAATCCCGATTGCCAATCCGATAGAATACTATTCCCTTCCAAAAAATCTGTCAATTGCTGAGCTACTACTTTTTCTAAAAGTTTTGACAAATACGGTAGGATACTTGTTGGCCTTAGATCTTTTAATTCTACTAGGTTATAAATTTTCGGTATCGGACGAACAGCAGCAACTTTCCAGATATCAGGATAAGTAGACGTATTTATATATAAGTTCAGCATAGATTTAATTAGATCAAAGATATTAGGAAGTGTCATTAAAAACATATCTAGAGTGATTGAATCACACCCTTCCGCATTGGATTTAAGACTGCCTATCATTTTATGTAATACATGCGAATTAATCATGCCTTGGTAAAAACTGCTTCACTAAATTTATTATCTTTAAAATATGCTAATAAGGAATTACTAGCATTTAAATTTCCTGGAATATTTAGGAAATAATTATTCATAACATTAGGGTCATTAAAATGCGCTGGAAGAGTTTTATCAACTTTAGGTAAAATATTGTTTCGAAGATTTTTCCACAGTAACTTTGGATTTCGTGTATTATTATTTATATTGTTTAAAATAAGCAATTTTTTCAAAGAAGAGAGCCTGATTCACTGTGGTTTTCAGCTTTTGTAGTAGTCCCTTTTTGATGGTAGTTGTGTTTTATGGTAATCTGCCAATGCCCTGTCACGCAACTTCATCATAAGCTTTATGGTATCTGTAATCCAAGGCGGAGATTTATTTTTTATGATATTTGACTTTACTGGTGCATGAAAATCAAACAACATCAATACGAAATTATTAAATATCTCAATAACATTATTTGTCACCCAACATTCCTTAAGAATCCCATTTTATAACATATAACTTCTTTTCGAATTGATGTAAATTAATATTCTTGAGAGATCGGTATTTTATAACGAGGGGTTTCGGTTTTTCACGTTTTATATTGAATTCGGAAACAAGGCAACAATGGCCGTGGAGAACGCCCAAATGATCTAGATCTACATTTTGTAGAAAGAAGATTGGTGCAGAATACGTCAATGAGGCTTTGCGATTTATCTGTAAAATGAGGTGGTGCATTTACAATTTGAGTCAGGTCTAGACAGTTTAAAAATGTCCATCTTATTCATAAAATTAATATTAAAATTGCTTTATAATATTAAATAATTATAATTTGATAATGAATTAGTGTGAGCCGTTATAGCGTCAAAAAATAAATCAATATTCATCCAGGGTGGCCGATACACTGTGCCGATCACTAACTTGTTGCCATTGATAGTCACAGTAAACCACATCTGCTCAACCGTTTTATGAAGCGGATCTAGTGGGTGAGGCATTTAAGCTACATCAGATATAAAAACCGACACCACCACGTGGCGCAGTCGATACCCTGGCAGAACTGATTTGAGCCATGTTTCATTTATTGCTAGTAAATCTAAGTTATACTGCATAACGATAGAAATGAAGTTGTCATGATTCGTATTCAAGGAACCAGCATTATACAAACCTAATTTTAGCTGTTTGTTAATAATTTTAAAGCTGAAATTTACTAAGTACCATTCTAAAAAATATCAACAATATCAACACAAATACCAGGATTATCGTAACATATAACATAAAATTGACTATTGTATTATGAATCCTGTAAATGGAACTATATACTTGTTTCATTATTTGGTGACAGATTGTTAAAACTATTAACATTATATTACACATTTTATATTATTATAGTGTACTCGTACTTCTTTTTTTAAACAATCCCTTTATTCATAACAATATCTAATGTGAGTAGTTTAACTCTCCTTAATAATTTAAATTTTAAAATATTACAAAACAAAAATAAATACAATATTACAAAACTTCACTTAAAATATTGAATTATTAGATATTCAAACTTTATCCATTTGAAAAATACGATTTCAATCTAATTCACAGCGAACAGAGTATGCTTGTGTCTCTTCACTCTGGCGCACGAAGACACGCCCTCTTCTGGTCCAAGAAAATCTCCATTTGCGTGTGAAATGAAACAGCTGCCTGTTTGTACGTCAATCTTTCGTTTATGTATATGCGAAGTGATGGGCCAGCTAGTTCCATGTCCGAGCCGCTGAGATTTCTTCGCACACATGCCGCATGCAAAATCTCGTCACGCAGGGGGTGACGCGCTAATCTTACAATAACACGCCGGGGGCACTTGCCTGTCTCACTACTGTTCATATTGTTTGAGCCGACACGTTCCCCGAAAATGATGTCACATTCGTCAGTTTTAATACCTAACTTTGCAAATAACATTGATATTATATGGAACACATTTTCCCCCTTTTGTTCCGAAAGACATCCTATATCAATATCTGATAAAAGAGCATCTTGGTCGCGCTCGTTAATTTCTTGTTTCAGTTGAGAAATTGTATTTTTTTTTCGTTCGTATCGTCGTTTGTATCGTATCGTTTTTTTCATCATTTTTTTTTCGTTACATGTTGAATTTTTACCTATAGTAATTAAATATGAATACATTTTATAGGTAATTTAGAATGACATAAACGAATTAATTAGTTATGAGATAAAATTATGACATTATCGATGAGCCACCATTATAATTTAATCCCAGTTGCATTCAAAGTTTTTATGTTTGACTTTTTATCTGTGACAGCACTAAACCGCGTACCTTAAGGCTCCGAAGTGAAAGCAAAAGATCCTAAAAGAAGAATGAAGAGAAGAGAAAGTGAAATTCGGCACTGAATGTTTCGAAGAGTATTACAATAACCTTTCATACGTACCAATATTTATGTACGAAAATATATTAATTAAAAATAGAAAAAAGATGAAGAACACATATGAAAGATAGAAAATACTTGCGTTGGATTTTAAACCATTGATTGAGACGAGACTAATTTGGATGTAGACTTTCTAGGAAAGCCATAGAAAGTAACGACTGACTAGTAACAACAATTCATTCAGTTTATATAATACAACTTCTACGTAAAAACATGATATAAATATTACTACATAAAAATAACGATATTACTTTAGCTCAAGTAAATATTTGCCAATCGATTTCAATTTCCATGAACTCCGATAACGAGGTAAGGTTGTTAAAAGTTTTAGGTACAGAAAGTTCTTAAATTACGTTTATGTACGTAAGTTTCATCTTATCGTACTAAAAATAAAATAAAAATATTTTCGTAACAACTTTATTGATCGGTAAAGTTTACATATTGTGCACTAAGGTCGTGATATTTTTTAAGCAAGTGTTGTTATGGCAAAATGAATTATTTAAGAATATAATAAATTAGTTACAGCCAAAACGACCCATTCCTGGAGCCGGGTCTCTCCTAGAAGCAAGGGGAACTATACTCACCACGCTTGTCCGAAGCGGATAGGCAGATTTTTACGATATTTTCCTTCGCTGAACGCATGTGGAAATTCTATACAGGGTTATTGATAATTCGAGGTATTCCCGCTAGAAGGCGATAGGGGTGACTATATGCGATAATTTTAACTCCCATATGCATTATGCAAAAGTGAACCATTTTTGAGTTATCATGTTGTAAATAAGTCAAAAATGCAACATCAAAAACTTATTAAAAAAGTATCAATTTGAATCTCCTTTTTGCCTCTGATTTATAAAAACGATTAAATACTGATTACTTATCAATATTAAAACAACAATTATCGGTCCAAATTTAAAAATGCGAGACGAAAGCGATATTATTTCAATATTTTTTTGATATGTTTGTCCCCTAATATGCCTTAAAAACAAACAAAAAAATGATACGAAACTTAGCTTGAAGATTATTTTAAAAACAACTGTTTTCTTAGCTCCAACAATGCATCACAACTAGGAACTTATTTCAAAGAATTGAAAAAAAAATAATCGCAAAGGAAGCAGGCGGAAATTCGTATCAGTGAAGCTGCTCGTCAAGATTATTCGCATCGGTTTCCTAATCGCCGGTTACCTAATCGAGTGACTGTATGAGATGGGGGCGGGAGAGGAGCGGTGGCTAGAGATATGCGATGAATTGCAGTGGGCAAAGATATTCGCACTGATCATGATTCTACCCCTTCCCGGTTCAGTTCAGGTCTGCTCGTGGAGGAACTGTTGCACGGAACCAGCAAAATGGCACAAACTAGACACTGAACACATAGTGTTATGCTACGGCCAATAAGACCTTAGTAAGGAGTAACTGAAGCCAATTGCGTACGGCGCAGAGATTGGTCTTCAGGGAGGTCGAACGCCGATTGTCCCGCGCGTTAGAGGCTCACCCACAGAGGTATTAAAATTGAGTTTAGGGGATGATTGACCCCTTGGATCGGTCTGTCTTCTTGTTAAAGGTTTTAAAATAGTTATCTGGTGAACATATATAAAAATGGAACATCAGAATTTACGTGAAGTTAACTAATTATTTTGGGAGCTTTAAAGCGTCTGCAAAGCAATATCGCCGTCGGAAAGTGTCTGGGAGTATTAGCGACTTATTTTTAACGATATTGTTTTAAATATACGTGAAAATCAGCCATGAGAATTTACGTGAAGTTAGTCATGTTTTTATGTACCTGATACCTGTAAATTGGCCGTTTGACCAAGTTAGCAGGTGGGCATGTGATCGCAGTACGTCACTAACACTAATCAATGGGCCACATTTTGTCCGTCAGAAAATATGTGACGTCTGGTAGTCCTGGAAACTTGGGCTAATATATATAGAAGCGGCAGCTAGAGAAGTTGAGTTGAAAGTTGAGGAAAAAGCTTTTGAAAAAATTATTTACTTATAATTTATTTCGAGGCTTAAAATCAACAGGCGTTTAATCGAAAGGTCTATTGCCGCGTCAAAAGGGGAAAACATAATATACCTTGAACATGACAGTTTA
This sequence comes from Malacosoma neustria, assembly GCA_963693495.1. Lineage (NCBI taxonomy): Eukaryota > Metazoa > Arthropoda > Insecta > Lepidoptera > Lasiocampidae > Malacosoma > Malacosoma neustria. The sequence continues at coordinate 5,830,870 of OY856389.1, forward strand.
ATGCTGCTGCGATTACTCGCTGGTTAGACTTTTAATATATATATTATATATATATATATATATATATATATATATATATATATATATATATATATATATATATATATATATATATATATATATATATATATATATAAATAAAACGAAGCTCTTTCCAAATCCTCAGAGTTATTATAATATTATATTTTTGAGTGTTAACATTTAATTTAATATATTATTGTAAATATATTATGTGTTCAAAAATTTTTTTATTGATGCAATCATTATAAAGTACGACGTTGGCATTGGACTTGAACTGAAAGTCTTTATTATTCTTTTTTTTTGAACTTATAAATTTAGGATTTGGAATGAACTGAGGTTTTCCTATTGGAATATGATATAATTCTTATCTAATATTATAAATTCGAAAGTGAGTTTATTTGTTTGTTACACTTTCACGCCTAAACCGCTGAATCAATTTTGATGAATTTTGTTACAGTCATAAATTGTACCTTGGAGAAGGACATAGGCTACTTTTTTCTAAATTCATGTGGCAGAACAACGTTTGCCGGGTCAACCAGTGTTTTGATAAAGTCGATAATAATTAAATTCTTGTAACAAACAAACATCTACTTCACATTAAAACAATTAAAACACATTTAGGAAAATGCTGATTATAAGAAGGCAGAAAACTTCCTGATTTAGACTAGATTTAACGGTATAGAGAGTAGTAGAGTGCACGCTAACCATAATAATGAAGATTAAAACCACGACAAAAGGACAAGGAGACAGCAAGGAGTTTCTCTCTCCCCGCTTGTAGCGAAGTAATACCGAGAGGTGTGCCGCTGCAGGATGTGGAATATGAATCACTTAACAGATTTAATTGTGCATTTTTTGCATTTCATAACCTTTCATAAAGTCGGCAGCTTGTTTTAATAATATTTCCTAGCTATTTCTCACTCCACAATTCATTATACAACGTCATAGTCTGTAAACTAATTTAACTTGACTCAAAATTAAATTTCGCCGCATCCCTCGACGGATGGATGGCTTCAGCTACTAAAATTCATTTTGATACCTGTTCCGTATCATACGATAATGTGTCAGGATTTTTCACTAAATCTCGCGAACAGAAAATCCATTTATGAATTATGATTTTATACCTGTAAATAAAAACAATAAAATAGTGTCTATTTTTTGTTGTCAAAGTGAGTTTTTAATGTCAAAGTGAGTTTGTTTGTTACGCTTTCACGCCTAAACTGCTGAACTAATTTTGATAAATTTCGGTATATACATAAGTTGAACATTGGAAAAGGTCATAGGATACTTTATGTTGCGAAAATGAAAATTGAAGGGAGTGAAATAGGGGTGAACGTAATTAAGTTGTTTTTTTTTGTTTTATTTATATGGTAGAACAACGTTTGCCGGGTCAGCTACTATTATTATTATTATATTACATATCTCGTCACACATCTTTATTGCTTAAGGATGCTCAAGGCCTAGATTGATCTGATGTCTTCAACACACCCGCTATTGATGAAAAAGTGTACCCATTTAATAAAAAAACATTAAAGCTTTACAATTCTCATCCTCCTAAGATATATTAAAATTAAGCATCTCCCAGCTCCATAGCTTACCGATGACATAAAAAAATTTTTTGCTAAGACCCGAGTTATACCCAAATATAAACTCCAACCAACAGAGGAAAACAAAATTAATTTTAACGTGTTACGCAATCGGTGTAATAATATGTAGAGACACACAACGCCGGTATATTCTACCACATACAATTCTATAGAAAAAAATAATCCATCAAAAGTTTAGAAATTTCTATACTAGGAGTTGAAAAACCCGTACAGAACTCCCTATCTGAAAAATTCAACATTGATAAGTTAAACCAGCACTTCACGACCATAACGCCTCTTGACCAAGTAACTACTCGTAGGTCAAGAACACTTTCTTTATTTTCAGCTTCTTCGGATCCAAGTTTCTTTCTCAGTCCATTATCTGAATCTGATGTTGGGATTGCAGTAAAATGTATCACATCAAACGCTATCGGCAGTGATGGCATCAGTCGCCATATGATAATCCTTATTTTAGATATCCTTATACACACATCCATAACTTCTCAATATTCTGTGGTACCTTGCCAGCAGCTTTTAAGGATGCCCAGGTTATTCCTTTCCCTAAAATACTAAACCCTTCATCGTTTTCAGAGTGTCGTTCGATTTCCATTCTCCCATTTCTTGCTAAAGTTTTAGAACGCTTAGTTCACAATCAGCTTAACTTGTTTCTTACTCAACATTCTCTTATGGACTCTTTTCAGTCCGGTTTTCGTCCAGGACACAGTACAGTAACAGCTCTGATTAAAATTACGGATGACATTCGGGATGAAATGGAGGCTGGTATGCTGACTGTGCTGTCACTGATTGATTTCAGTAGTGCATTTAACAATGTGGACCACGACTTATTACTTAGCATTCTACGTACTCTTAACATTTCTCTAACAGTAATTGTCTGGTTTCACATTCACCTGTACGGCCGTCGGCAAAGAATACGCATTAACGATAATTATTCGGCATGTTGCAATGTACCTGCCAGTATCCCACAGGGCGGCGTTTTATCTACATTATTATTTTGTCTTTACATTAACACTATCACTGACAATTTATCTTCACCCTATGACCTCTATGTTGACGTTCTGCAGATTTGTACTCAGTCTCCAGTATCCACCATCAATGCTGCTATAGACAGATTAAATTCTGATTTAGTTCATATAGCTCAATGGAGTAAGAAGTTTGGTATAACAGTGAATCCAATCAAAACGAAATTAATTGTCATCGGCAGCCCTAGATTGCGGGCAAAAGTTCAGTGGTCATTTCGGCCACAAGTTTATTTCGACGGTACGTTTATTCTTTTCAAAGACACCGTTAAAAATCTTGCCATCATTATTGATAGTGAGTTGTCTTAAACACCCCACATGTCTGAACTAAGTCGCAAGACGTTTCTATCTTCTAGATCGCTGCGGAGGATTCGAAAATTTCTGCCAACTGCCACCAAGATTATGATTTCAGAGTCTCTTCTACTCCCTATACTTGACTACGCTGATGCCAGATGACAGACTACCTTAGAGCAGATAAATAAACTTAAGTGTGTTCGAAACCTTTATATAAGGTTCATTTTTGGATTGCGCAAGTATGACCATGTTTCTGATTTTCGTAAAAGGCTCAAATGGCTAACAATTCATTTTCGCCGGAATATAAGTACTCCGGCGAAACTGAATTGATCGGAATACATATCGTAAGCTCATGATATCTGTGCACACTTCATATTTTATAAAAATTGTTATTATATATGTTGTTTTTATGGGGCGTATGTACAAGGTTATTTCATAATAATAATCATAAGCTTTCTCTGAATTCTTTTTGAAATCTGAAATGTCAGTAAATACATGTTCACAATTAGGTTTTGTGCCTTTGGTTTCTCGTATTTAAATTTTTCGCACTTTCCATATAGTGCATATAAACCTGATGAGGTTGACAATGTTTTAGCAATAACCGTGTACAAAATTCTGCAAACAGAAAATGGCATAACCACGAAGCGTGAGTGCTTTGTTATATATACAAAAACCGTTTACCATAAACATTTTGTCGGCCACACAATCGAGCTGACGAATCGCGATGTATTTCGTTGGCCGCGTGAAACGACAATTTTATCGTTCGTCGTCAAAAAGCCAAATCGTTTTACTTGTTTTGCGTCAGTTGTTTTATGAGGCACTCGGATGGTATCGCGGGTTCATCCGTAAAAAAGTAGATCATTTGTGAATCCAAGGATCACTTAACGAGCTGCTAAGATACAAATTAGACAGAACTAAGATTGTTAACTCTTATAACTATGAACCGGGGAAAAAATTGCTACAGGTAATCTTTTAGCTACGTTTCCAAGTTAATCGGCTACAATATCGATCTAAGATTGAATATGTTACTCACTAACTTGAGATGATCGCCATGGGGTAACAGATAATGTACTTCGGTACGCTTGCAAAGGTCACGGGTTCGATTACCGTCTCGCGTCTGGGAGTTTATGTAGTAGTATTATATGTATTTATCTATAAAAAAAGAATATACGTAGTATTTTAGTTATTTTTCTTCTTCTTTCTAGTTTAGTATTAGATGGAGCTGTGGGATATGTCTCGGTATATTTATTTAATTATTTATCAACTAAACCTAGGTAAAATTAAATTGTCTCTACAATATTCTCTTTCACATGAAAAACGAAAAATAATGTACTAATAAAGTCAGATTACTTGCTTTCAGAACGGTTTTAATGATTAAAATATCCAGGGGGTAAATAATTACCCCAGTTTGTAGTTTACAGGTTACAAATGGATTTGGAATTCTAGGGTTAAGTCTCCATTTCCATACAAGCCCTTTTGTCAGTAATGTAAAGTATGGTTGGAGCTTTTCCAACTCGAGAAACTGAATTACTGAACTGATTTATAAAAAAAGATTGAACACTGGTTATTTATCCATATTAAAACAACAATTATCGGTTCAAATTTAAAAATGCGAGACGAAAACCAATATTTATTCATTACTTTTTTGAGGTTTTTTTTTCACTAAAATGCCTTTAAAACGACAAAAACGTCATGAAACTTGGCTTGCAAATTATTTTAAAAACATAACCGTTTTCTTAGCTCTCCCAACTAGGAACTTATTTAAAAAAACTGAAAAAAAAAGATCACAAATATGGAGAGAAATCACACTAATTTAGATGACGATAACTAGCTGGAGCTTTTCCTATCATTTCTCAGCTCTGAAGCTCTTGGTAGAGCTTTTTGTACTTCCTCTATGAGCATAATGTATTTTTTATTACTGTAGGATAGCAGACAAGGTGACGGCCCGCTTAGAATTTAGCAGTTACCGTCGCCTCTGGGTGTTTGCAACGCCAGTGGCATCGCGTACACGCTGCTGTCCCATAAGAGTACAGGAACTTGGGTCACTAATGCCGGAACACAACACAAGGTTATTATGGCGGCATACTTAAGACCAAAGGTGGTCACCATCCAGACGGGCTTGAAGCCCTACCACGTAGCTAGGGTGGGTTATTTTGTCACCTTTTACGACAGGCCGACTCCAGCCGCATAGATTAGTATTGTTTCTCCGCCCCTGCACGGATAAAAATAAATGATTTTAAATATACAATTCCTTGCACTATCTGAAAACTTATATGGCAGAATTTTTTTTTCTTATAAATATACAATTAACGGATATTGACACCCGGTTCGGGACAAACTTTTTTTTTCATAAAATAAATACTCATATTTTATCCTGCATGGGGATAGAAATTACAAGCATTAACGTATCGGAACACTAACATAACCGTAGCACATAGCATGTAAGTACGTCGTAGCGTACGTAGAACAGGTTGGCTCAGTTACTACTGAGCCCTGCGGAAGAATTTGGATTCCCGCGGCCCCGCGCGCACATGTGAGGAGACACCGGGGTGGTGGTTTTAGCCGGTAGGAGTCCGGCATGCCCCTCCGCCTTTCCCCAGGCGGAGGTAGTCCATGAGGATTTCCCCACCCCGTAAAAAAAAAAAAAAAAAAAAGTTACTACTGAGCCAGCGATGTCGCCAATGTTGATTAGGAATAGTTCGCTAAAAGGTATTGCCTAATGTCAAATGAATTATTATTCATCAATTATTATTAGTATTATTAGTTATTTTAAAAGACTTTAAAAAACTCAGCATTTACGAATAGCCTTCCTCCGTGCAGGGGTGGAATAAGAATACTGACCGGTGGCCGGGCTGTCATAAAATATGAAAAAACAGCCCTACTTAGGTGGTAGGGCTCCAAGCCCGTCTAGATGGTAACCCCTCCTGGTCTCTAAATATGCTTCCATAATAACCTCTGTTGAGTTTCAGTTCGTATACGTGGACGGCAGCATGTTAGCGGTGCCCCTGGCATCGCAAACTTTCATATGCGATGGAAAATCTATTAAGTAGGCTATCAGCCTGTCTGCTGTACCAATAAAAAAAATGAGTTTGTCGATTTGATGAAATTATATTCACAATTGTAAAGTTTCTACTTAGTAATTTAAGCACTAAAATCGTTTTAACTAAATTTTATATTAAATTTATCTACGATAGAGTATAAGAATTGTGTTAATAAAAGTATCAATACTAAATCGTCACAAAAACATGAACTCATTTGTCCATAATACCCCGAAGAAATTGGAGACTGGGTCCGTAACAAGAAATGGCTTTTATTTCACTTTTCCATTTCGATTAAAAGTACTTTTGCTTGATAACTTTCTCATGTTTTGTTTGTTTATTATTGCTGAAACTTAAATAATTTTTGTTTTATACATATAACATATTTTTATTTTTACAATCGATACAAACAATGTATGTGTAGCTGATCTTCAATTAATATGTCGTAAATTTGAATTCAGGACGATAAATGTCAACAATCTGCCAACCAACACAAGCCTAGTACTCGTATAGTGTAACTTGTTACTTTTTTATTATACTAGATTAGTGATTTTTTTTTAAAACGCTTCCTTTATTTGATTTTTGCTTAATATACGTTAATATTTTTAAGACGTTTAATTGTATTTTATACAATTAACTGGAATAAATAAATACTATAACAATTTACGCAGCGCCGTTCTAATGTAAAGAAAACGCTTGTATGGATACTAGGGAAGTCATTTACTTTTGTTTTGTAATTAAATCAATAACAATTAAATATTATACATAAACACACAAACTCTACAGGCGTTGTGTACACGGAAGTTGTCAAGATAATTACCATAATATATAAATTTGTAAAGTACATGGTTAGAAAGAAATATTGCTTAATTTTGTAAAACCTGAGTGAAGAACACGAGCAATGAATTTCTTATTATTATAATAAAAGCATCTAATGTTAAAGCGACCAAACAAAAATTTAATTCCCTCAAGAAATCTTGAAAAAGTTGGAGGAGCGACAAGAATTTCAAAAATGCTCCTTTTAATTTATTATGAATAGAAAATGTAGTTAGAGTTGTTATTTTATTTTTACACGAGTATTTAATCTACTTCTACGTGTTAATCTTGGTTATGTCCGAACCTTTAATCTTGGAGTCTGGAGTTTGATATTACAGATAGATTTGATAAGATACACCAAAAAAAGAATTTTTGGTGCATCTATTTTTTACTTAAATTTTGCTCCTGTATCCATTCACTCTCATTTCTATCATTTTTCTTGTTATATGGCATTATTTCCTGCGCATTAGATGGCCAAACCACGCTAGTCTATTATTCACGTTTTTCAATAACTGGCGCTACTTTCACACTTCCTCTAATATATTTTTATCCGTGCAGGGGCGGAGAAAGAATACTGTGGCCTGTGGCCGGGGTCGGCCTGTCGTAAAAGGCGACAAAACAACCCACCCTAGCTACGTGGTAGGGCCCCAAGCCCGACTGGATGGCGACCACCTTTGGTCTTAAGTATGCCGCCATAATAACCTTGTGTTGTGTTTCGGCATTAGTGACCCAAGTTCCTGTACCCTTATGGGACAGCAGCGTAATCACGATGCCACTGGCGTTGCAAGCACCTATAGGCGATGGTAACTGCTAAATCCTAAGCAGGCCGTTAGCCTGTCTGCTGTCCTACAGCAAAAAAAAATACTCATTTCTAATTTTATCCATTTTCGTAACTCCACACATCCATCTCAATATTCTAATCACCACAGCATGCATTGCCCTTGAGACTCTCCCCTTTGTGGCCCAGCATTCTGATCCATACACTACGATAGGCCTTATTACGGATTTATAAATTTTACCTTTGAGTTTAAGTGGTACTCTTGGGTCACAAATTGTTTCTGAGACGTGTCGCCATTTCATCCATCCTGCTTTCACTATGTTTTTCACATCTCGGCGTATCTATCGTATATCGTAGATTAATAATCCAAGGTATCGGAAGTTGGAGCAAATTGGTAGCGCCACGCGTCCTAAGGTAATTGGGGTGAAGTCGGATATTCCACCAAAATCTCAACGACCATATTAACGGGTGCGTTCTCTAACATACCAATCCAGACATTCTCTTCATTCATCAATTAACAGAAATAAAGTAAAAGTATCAATCTATAATATTTCGGATATGAAAAAAGCGGATCAATATAAAATAACTTCATGAATATACAAAATAACTTAAGTAGATTAATAATAGGGTATAAATAGGAACTAATAAGGAACTAATAAGATTCATTTAAGGAGTGCAAAACTCTCAGTACGTGGACGGAAGCATCTAGAAAACATAAGCTACCTAAACTGAATTAGCTCTAATCTTCGCTTTAAAAATAGGGGAGGATAAAAATATCGGTAAATATCAGCGGAGCCGTTTACTTCGAGAAAAGCACAGCCTATATATGTAGAAAGTTTTTAAGTAAACTCGAAGCTTGCTGGAGTATCCAGTAAAGCTTTTACGAGTATCATATATAGTATCTGTACAACGTAAGAAGAGCCTCTTGAATTTTAATGGACTGAACAAACGAATTCTAAGAAAAATAAACAATATTACATTGCATCCTTGTTCTTTTGATGGCGGCCTTCTTGAAAATCGCCATCTAATATTTTATAAACTGTGTAAATATAATCATTTTTATCACTTTACATTTTATCCATGCCTCTCGGAAAATGTATTGTTTTTTCTCCTGTCCTTCATGGATAAGAAAAGAGAACGCTAAAACCTGTTAATTGTCACTGAGTCTTAATAATCTCAGCAGTTTAATTTCTTCAAAGTGTAAACTTCGCATGTTCCTGAGTTTTAACGATTGTACAATAATAAGAACAAGCTATGCTACTAATAAATACTCCTAGTAAATTATTCAATTTATTTGTATATTTTAGCCTAGCATACATCTTTGTGGATGTCCAAAAATTCGTGTGAGGAAAGTGATTATTTTGGAGAACTATGATTCTCTATGATCTAAGGAGCCCACGTGAACTATATAACAGCTAGTATATTCTATTAAACAATGATAAGGCTAGCCAGAACACTTGTGACCTTACTTTCTATGCATTACTAATTACTTCCAATAATAATTATCAAAATAATCTTTTATATTTGTAAAAATTAAGTAAAAAAATAAAATACAACACATTACGAACCATCCAGTTGGGCCAGTTAGGCTACATCGTAATTTGTCAAAAGCCGCGGGGCGACGAGGCTTAAAGCAATTACACAAAAGTTGGATTGCGTTTACAAATGAATTGTCCCCAACAAAAGATTTGAGTATTACGGCGGATGAAAATGTTCCACAAACATCAAGAGTATTTAATTGAATTTTTAATAAACTTCTTTCCTTTTTATTATAATTTTAAAATGATGCCGAAGTTCTTCACTGCGTATTCTATACGTATTTTGTATTTATGCACGTACAAACCTTTTTAAGTCCGCATTTTGAAGAAGTTTTTCTACGTGCAGGGGCGGAGTAAGAATACTAACCTCTAAGGCCGGGGTCGGTCTGTCGTAAAAGGCGACAAAAGAACCCTAGCTACGTGGTAGGGTCTCAAGTCCGTCTGGATGGCAACCTTGTTCTATAAGTATACCGCCGTGCGCTATAATAACCTTCTGTTGTGTTCCGGCATTAGTGACCCAGGTTCATGTACCACTATGGAACAGCAGCGTGTTCGCGGTGCTTCTAGCATTGTAAACATCTATAGGTCACGGTAACTGTGTACTATTAAATAGGCCCGTCAGCCTGTCTACTGTTCCTCAGCAATAAGAAAAAGTAAGTTTTGTCTTCAGACAATAGTCCATTACGCAACGTAAGCCTCCTCAACACTTGTGTACCGTACATCCCGGTTCCGTGCCTTTCCCCTCCCAACCTGCAAACTTGTGTAAATCGTCCCGCCATCATATTGAGGGCGAATTATACAACGTTTGTTCCATCGCCCATCGGTGCTAGATGTCACGAGCCCACTTAACTTCAGTCACTTTGATTCCCTTGAATTGAATGTTCCTACTTCGGTTCAACTTAGACAAGGTGAATAATATACGAATATAGCGTGGATTTTATATATTATAAGGAACTATATCGTCTCTACGAATAGACGCTTTCATGGTGCTAAAGAATAGCGTATTCAGGTATAAGCTATAGGCGGTTTGTGTATCAATGCATATTTCGGATTGCAGTAACTAATAAATCTCTATATTGATTTTAAATTTGTTTCTTTCATGTCCGTGACATTACGAATAAATAGCAGGAGCGTAGCTTTCGTTGCTATAGCCACGTTTTACGGTAACCTTCTACTTTTTTTTTTTAATTTTTACCTTGTACTTACGTGGGTAAAAATGACTAGCCATACCGCCACGTCCAGGGTCCGGCAGGAAGGGTGGATTCAAAAAGTACTAGCTTGCTGTCCGGGTACCAGAGATGTCGAAGATCGCGCGAAGTGGAAAAAACAAAGTCGTGAAGCGAACCCCGAACATTGAAGTCGTAGTTTGAGTTGTACCAAGATTTAACACTAAGGTGATGTTTTGCAAAATGAGTATAAATATTATTTAAAGTAAGTCTACCTTTTCTTCACGACTGCAATCAGAATGATGTGCTGAGTGTTCTTGGTTCCTCGTATTGCTCTGAAACAAATATTAAAAATAACATTAAACCAAAATACACTTAATAAATTATGTGATATGTAATAATGCCTAAATAAATATAATTGTAAAAAAATGGCGGATCATTTGCGAAATCGTTCGGCAACGGTACGGCAACCGGATGCTTACGTGGGTAACAAATGTCTGGCCATGCCGCCTCCGCCGGGCCCCGGCAGGAGGGGTAGACCCAAAAAGTGCTGGCTTGACGTTGTAAAGGGTGATATGCGTGCCAATGGGCTCACTACCAGGGATGCTGAAGATTGTGCGAAGTGGAGAAGAAAAAGTCGGAAGGCGGACGCCGAAGCGAGAGTTTGGGCTGCAACCGGGATACAACGCAAAGATGATGATGATGATTTACGAAATCGTTCGTTGAATCGTGGAAGATATCGGGTATAGTCAATTGCTTTGTAACAAAATAAAATTGAGTTTCAATAACAGTAATAAATACATATACTGAGACAATTACACAACGCCATCTAATTCCAAAATTGTACAGTACTTGTGTTATGTATACTAAACTAGCCTGGGCCTCGGGATCGGCCGGCAATTATTCGTTGGCCTAGGCAGTAGGCGAGAGAAGAATACCAGGGCTATTTATTAGTGGGTAGCCTCACGGAGACTCACATATTTCCCAACTCCCTCTCGGTCGGGAGGAGTCTGAAATGAGTTGTCCTCGAAAAAAAGGCATTAGACAACTAATATACTACTCTTCTTTTGTAAATAAATAAATATATATATGTTTATATTTGTTGTTACTTATTTGACTGTGTTTGTATCTTAGTTTTATTGTGCTATCCTAGATATAAGTATTATTATAAATGTAAGCAATAAAGAGTTATTTATCTATCTATCTAAAGTGCTTATGGTACTTAGTTTTGTTGTTTGTTTGCTACATTAGATCACATAATAGAGATAATCAAACATGGTGTCATGTCATGATCACGTAACATGTTACGATAAAATCTTATCTACAAGTTCATTCCAATTAACTTAATTAAGAAATATTTAACTTTTATTTATAAATAGTCAATGTAAACAAAACGAAGGAAAGTAAATTGTACAAAGACGTTTAAGAAAGATTTAAAGTTTCTATCGCCTCAAATGTGGTCACGGATCCAATTTTCTCTTGGGCTAACTTTTGATTAGAACGCGCGTGACTTGGATGGCCAATCACTTACAGCCCGCTGGCTTATCCCGAGCTTAACCTGGTATCGTTGTCCCATTAACTTGGACAAATGTAAAATAATTTCCAACACGCGAGCGGACTTGTGATACCTTATAAATTAATAATTGTATTATATTAGCTTTCCTATTGAAAATAATTTTGGTTCTATTTAATTTTTCTATTTAAAAGTTTGCAATTAGATCAGCAGGAAATCTGGTGGTTTATGCGTAACATTTTGTTTTCTTGTTCCAATTTATAATAAAAGAAAAATGCATCCTTCTGCTAGGCTCGGGCCGGCTCCTAACGAAAACGGATAGCAAATACGCCACACTAAAGATATATCTAAAGCGAATTGAAACAAAATGAATTTCCTCACAATGTTTTATGTCCCCGTTAGTACGTTGCAATTATATTGCAATATGCAAATTAGATGAAAACTCTCTAAACAGTGCATGCTATAGCATTTGATTTCACTATAGTGGGAATCATAGCCGTGACCTAAGTCGGTCTCGGATTGTGCCTTGGCTACCACGTACCCTGGTTAAGCTACGTTAATTTACCGAAGCAAGACTGGCTTACCGACCATCACCAGTAAAAAAAGATCGCAGAGATTCATTTACGAGTAAATTAGATTTTTATAGGCCATACTTACTACCACATGACCCTTTTTGAAGCCTCAAAATTTTTTCGTTAGAGCCTTGAGCTAATATTTGAGCGTAGATAGAGCTCGGAAGGTTTTACAACCTCTAGTACTAAAAAGTTCTTAAGGCTTTGTCATGAAAATATTTTGAATTAAAAACTTTTACAGTCAGCGGCAAACAAGTTATTTTCTTGTAAATGATTAAGCATCGTTTATTTTTTTATCACTCAAATTCGTAGATTAGTTTTTAAAATTGTTTGGGTAACTTTTTGTTCATTCAGAAATAGGAAATAGTTTTTGGGTCGCCTGTACTATGTCTTAATATTTTTAACTAGAACTTTATGTTCATAGGTGTTTATTCGGACTCAATTACGAAATATTTTATAATTTACACAGATATATTCATAGTGGATCAAGACGGTATATATAAATATTTATTTTCATTTCATTTACTTATCTATTGTATTAAAGATTACATACATACATATAATCACGCCTCTTTCCCGTAGGGGTAGGCAGAGACCACTTTTTTCCACTCGCTACGATCCTTAGATACTTGTTTCGCTTCGTCCACTTTCATTATTCCCTACATACATGCCCTTCGGTTTAGGGTACTCTTGACCTGGCCTTTTTTCAAGACGTTCTTAATCTGGTCTCGAAACGTCCGCCTTTTTTTTCGTCTCGGGGAAAAACCTCTCTTGACGCGTTCCCTCGGCCCGGGAGGACCGACGGATATGTGGGACTCCGGGAAAGATGTTCGACCATCCGACTACCCACTAAAAACCCCACTGTTCTCCTATCGCCTACGTCCAGGCCCATGGATATACGGCCTGCCGATCTCGCTTCGATGGTGGCGAGGCCCGCCCTTGGGTGCGCAAGGCGCTCCTTCCACTCCGCCATGAGTACTTCGTAGCGCAGCCCCGCCCGCTTTACCTCCACTTCGCGAGGCGCGGGGCGAGAGCCACGCTCGGCCGCATCCCGGCGCCACTGGTACAATAGCGCCAGGACTCGGGCCTCGAGGTCCCATGGTGGGGATCCGGCCAGCAGGGAGGCCGCTTCGAAGGATACCGTGCGGTATCCCCTTATCGCCCTGACGGCCAAGACGCGCTGCGGCCTGCGAAGCATCGCCGTCGTTTTGGCTGTCAGGCGATCCGCCCTGATCGGGGCCCCGTAAAGGGCCATCGACCGCACGGTTCCCTCAACTCAAAACGTCCGCCTATATCTACCCCTTCCAACCCTTCCATTCACACTCGCCTTATACACTATTAAATATTATTATATATTATTAAAGATTAGACGTTTAAAACATCAAATAACCATTACGTATCTTTTGTGACATAGGAGTGTCAAAAGATTTTCAAAAAAGATTTGTCGCATTTTGTCGCCAATGTAACATAATACTCAACCTCAACCCTCATCCAATAAGACGGAAGATTTGATTCAAGTATTACTGTCGATCTTAAAGGGATTTTATTATTTCGTATACATGTAATACGAGAGACAGTGCAAAGTGGAGGGTGTTATATCACAGTAATGGAAGCCTTTGAAGCTAGGTTGCATACAGAATCCTTATTAAAAATATATACTGTAAATAACAAAATAATTCTTAATTAATTAAAACTAATTAAGCGCAAAGGGACACATTTGGCTGAGCAGTTTAAAACGTACGTAGGGATTATAATGAGCGCTAGCACTTAATATTTTACGGGACTCACCCTGCGAGAGCTATTGAGAGTGGCGATACTATAAGGCTTACTTGATAATTAGCGGATAATTCTATCAGTGGTTTAATTGTGAACTCAAAATGAGTAACTAATGGAAATAAAGTAAAGGAATTCCTTAAAATTATAAATAATATTCTAAATATTATACAGTAGTAAAAAGAGCATGGCATTCCATAAGCTGTTGAGTGAAGTACTTTTACTTTTTTTTAATTTCCTGAAAGTTATGGTGCACCAACTTGCACCGACGCCTCCTTTGTGTGTAACAAGCCAATCCAAATTTGAACGAAAATTGTGGTTATACTGTCTTTAAGGTGAGGCCCGAGTTTAGATGTTATAATGTTTTTTAGTATATAACATTGTAAAGCGTTTCAGCTGTCAGCAATATATATACATGCACACTATATATGTATATATCTGTATATAGTATGAGTACCACTGCTGGAACAACCTGAGCTCTACCTCAACTTTTTCTTTATATACGACACTGAACATTTATCATAAGCTGGTGCCACATTTTGTCTCGCTGTCTGCCAAGCAATATATTTTTTAATCCGCTTTGCTCCATTTGGGCGTTTAGACCACCGTCATGAATTTAGTCTTTATAATTAAAGAAATAAATACTTTTTGAGTATGTATTCAATTACTTTCTTTATTTTATTAATATTTAATTCTCTCTCTCTTCAATCGGTCCCTCATTGCTGAGGATCGTGACTCCGTTTGATTCCGTCAACTAGCTGTCTCCATCGATCCCGTTCTGCAGCTTGGTGGAGTGCGTCGCTGACAGGTATTTTCAGTTCCTCCGCTATTTGGTCCGACCATCGTTTTGGACTTCTACCCCTAGGCCTTTTTCCTTCGATTTTACCGGACACCACAAGGCATTCCAAATTGCTGGTATCCCTGCGTGCAACATGACCAAAATACCGCAATATTGTAGGCATTGTAGGCAGGTTGTGGAGACGTTGAGTCTTTTCTATTTTTAACTGCTTGAGAATAGAGATGTTGGTACGGCGGGCTGTCCATGGTATTTATTCGTAGCATACGTCGCCAGCACCACATCTCAAAAGCGTCGATTCTCTGCCTATCTGCGGCTTTGGTGTCCACGTCTCTGCACTGTATAGAGCAATGGGGAAGACAAGGGTGCGGACCAGATGTATTTTAGTCCGGTGGGTAATATTACGGTCTCTCCAAATTTTGCTCAGTTGGGTCATTGCAGATTTTGCCATGCCAATCCGTCTCCGTATTTCAGGTTCGCTACTTCCTTTGTTGGTAATCAGTGAGCCAAGGTATTGGAACTGGGTTACGATTTCGTAGTCATGTAGGAGATTGTTGCGTTGGATAGCTGTGAAACGGTCAATGATCATGAGTTTGGTCTTGGATTTATTAATAGCAAGCCTCATTTCCATACTGATGGTTTCCAGTTTGTGAAGCAACTCCGCCATTTCATTTTCCGATGATGCGAAAAGGGTTATATCGTCCGCGTACCTGAGATTCGATATCTTTACTTCGCCTATCTTTATGCCACCTTCCCAGCCATCTAGATTTTGTCGCATTATGTGTTCTCCATAGATATTAAAAAGGATGGGAGATATCACGCATCCTTGGCGAACACCCTTATGGAATTTGAAATGGCCTGATGTTAAATCTCCTACAGTCACAGTGCCGTATCCCGAATCATACAGCCTGCGAACTAGCATTACGAGGTAGCCCGGGACACCTGGCTCGGAAAGAACTTTCCACAGTCTCTCCCACTTAACACAGTCGAAGGCCTTCTGGTAATTCACAAAACACATGAAAATTGGGGTGTCATATTCATATCACTTTTCTATTATAAGCCGAAGGTTTAGGATTTGCTCTCTGGTGCCTCTCCCCTTAACAAAACCGGCTTGTTCTTGGGGTATTTGCCAGTCCAGGTAAGATCTTAGTCTCGCGTTGATGATGTAAAGCAGAACTTTACTGGATGGGATATCAGAGCAATGGTTCTGTAGTTATTAGTTCCGTATAGAGCCTTTTTTGTGAAGAGGAAGAATAGAGGAGTGTACCCAATCAGATTATCAATCTTAATATTTAATTAAAACAGATTAATGTAAATCTTAATTGAAATTGTAAAGATTAATTAAAACCGAGTACTGATTAATTATTTAATAAAAGACTAATTAAAACCAAGTAATTTAAATAATCATTACAGATAAAAATGGCTGAAGTTGGCAATAGTCGTATATACTCATATACTATAAAGTTAAAATTCGAAGATTTATAAGGTTTTGGAGTAGTAGTCTCCAAAACAATGTAAAAAAATGCAGGTCCTATTAACAAATATATATTATTTGCTAGTAATCTCTCTTTCTCATACTATGTGGTTTAAAAAAAGGATGTTTTATGGATGTGAAATCCGTTTGTATCCTTTTACGACTCACTAAAATGCTGACGGTTCTGTTTTTATTGCTGCTCAGGACTACATGATCACTTGTACGTATATTATTATTTAATCATTGTTCTCATAAGCATTCGTTTATACTCAGTAAATCAATAAGAAAATTAAAGAATGAGACGATTTATTTGTACTTGTAATATCGGTAAGACGATTAGTACGGAAAGGATAAGCGCAACGAGATAAAGCTTCATAAATAAATCAACAAAGCCTTAAATCAAGTGGAAAATACAAATCTCCGTTATCAATTTTATTCGCGGAAAGTAAACGAGCGGACTGAATCGAGTCAAAGGTATTTTATTAGGACCGTTTTGTAGAGCCTTTCAAGGAATTACTGCTTCTTTGTATCTTGAGTTTTAAATGACATGTATTCACAAAGAGTATATTATATTATACTATACTCGAATAATTTCCATAAATATAAAGAAAATATACGATTTAAGACAATTTTCTTTTTCTCGCAAGGCTTTGAGTTGCTTCTGAAATTTCAAAGCCGGAGATAAGCTGTATGTGACAATAAAAGAAAAGCTTCTGCATATGTTCTTCTAATTATGCGTTTGGGATTCGATTATTTCGCCAAATAGAAAGTAGAGTCCAATCTTTAAAGCTTTAAATGATCCAACAGTCACTACGTGAGCCACTCACTGAGTTTCAGAAGATCGAAGGAGTTCGAAGAGTAATGCACGTTTTCATAAAGTAAGACCTATTCCCTAATCAAACCTTTTGTTATAATCATAGATAAACTTATACTAGTAAAATTAAAAGTAATTTAATTTATAATAAAAAAGCTTGTGGAACATCTCTTCATCAAGAAACGTGTTCTATGTAGCTTCTTTTAATTTTAATGATACGAGTTCTATATACAAGTTGTCAAATTTTTTTAATCAATTCTCTACAATAATTTGTAAAAGCTAGCTGTAGCTTGGTATTGTTAAAATTTTTACGAAAAGAAGGGTAAAGTAGCAACTAGCTTAATATACAAATGAATAAAATTAAAATACGATACTTATTCTATTTGTGTACCAAATAACACATTTTATCTATAAATAGTAATTAATATATAAAAGTGAAAAGTAGTTAAAAGTTATTTTGCTGAGAAGTAATTCCCATTTAAAGGTAATAAAAATATTTTATAGTTGATATGTAAACAACTTAAAGTTTTAAACTAAATTTTCGCATGTATTTTCTAAAACAGGATTGCAAAGGGATTCGAAAATCGGTTAGACTTATAGTGCTAGATATCAGGCCAAATAAACTAAATAATGCTCAGTTCGCAGAGGTCATAAGAATTAATTTTATTTATTCAGTAGCCCTCGTACACACTTGTGACTTGAACCGTTCTACTAAAAGGTTGGTTGTAGCAACCACGTCAAAGCCTTAATAAAGTGGTATTAAACCTTATAATTGAGTTTATTTATATTTTTAACCTATTTAATAGTTATATATGCTCTATAAATGCTTTATTTCTCATACTAGTTGTTTAGAAATATGTTTCTAATATTGTGTACTTAAATTTATTTTTCCATGTAGAAGCGGAGTAAAAATACTAACCTCTGCAGCCGAGGTCAGCCTGTCGTAAAAGGCGACAATATAACCCTACGGCAACCACCCTTGGTTTATAAGTATGCCGCCATAATAATCTAGTGTTGTGTTCCAGCATAAGTGACCCAGGTTCTAGTTTCCCTGCACGGACGGCAGCGTGTTCGCAGTTCCTCTAGCGTCTCCGAGTATATTGTAGTAATACTGAAAACTACTGAATAACGAATAGGTTATTCACTCTGATTACTAAATACGAGTCTATAAATATAACGAACTTTAGTTTGTTTTAAGTGTTATATTACTTTTAAGGTGCAGCGTACAATATCGATTACAGTGTGTAGTTATTACTAGTAATTAATAAAACAGAAGTATAACGGACTATCTATCAGGTTACACTCACCAGTAGTCTACAAGAGGATTATCAAATCCTTCCCGGTAAAGGTGTGATCAGAGCCTACCATTGAGATTTGTTTTTATTTTATTAAAATAAGACTTTAACGTTTGGAAGTGCTCACATCACCAATGTCAGTGGTGATAAAAAATGACAGGTTTGAAAGTTAAAATGCATTTTAGGTATAACAAAATTTAATCGGTTCCGAAAACAAAATTCTCAAAATATTATCAAACCAGCCGCCCCTGGCCGCTTGGCTGGTCGAATAACAGAAAAAAGTAAATCGAAAAAATATAAGAAGTTTTCGTATGAATGCGCTTGCCTCACTTCTCCGCGACAACAAAATACACATCACTGAACACGTAGTGCTTATAAAAATTCTTGTTTCTTAAAACTTTAATAACTTTATATTAAATGAAGATACTGCAATATATTTTTTTAAATAAGGGCCTTAGGGCCAAGCGTCTAAGATGTAAAACTTAGAAAATTTAATTTAATTCTATCTAGTAGTTTTGCCGCGATGCGCGCACAACTGCAGACCTCCATCATTTATTTATATAGATAGAAAAATGTTGTCTTCATGGCAGACTGTTTTCATTTGATAGATGCCAATTTGATTCTAATGACGGCCCATAGCGGCACACCGCCATAACATCCCACTGCTAGGCTCAGCCTTCCCTCTGCAAGGAACAGATAGTATACTTGCCACGCTCTTTCAAGGCAGATTAGCGAATTACACACACTGATGATCTTGATATACAAGTTTCACGATGTCTTTCTTCACCGTCTTATAATGTGTACATTAGGCGCGAAAAATAGCTTAAGCTGTGTATGCTATCGTATGATTTGATTCTGGGATTTCTAGGCTGGTCTCCGAGTGCCATACAGCTGAGCTAGCAGATACTTTTCACCTTACTTACCACCATATTGTATTTAATTTAGAATATATATGAAATAAAACATTAAAGTTTGTTGGTAGCGATGTGGGCGGGGCGAACAAATGCCCAGACCGCATTAAATTTTCATACAAAGGGCTAGCGTTAAAAGCGGCTTTCGTTTTTCCTTTCAATTCGAGAATTTTCTCGCGATTAGTTTATTTTGTCAGGTTTATATTAAGTCTGTTTGCAGATTGGGATAAAACGAATTCCCAGTTCGTTTTAAATATTAAATCACAACTAAAGACGTATTTCTCAACGTTCAACTCATATACACGCTAAAGACGTAAAATGTTATAATATGTATTTATTTTAGATATTTAATAATTTAAAGATGTGGTGTTACATTTGCAGATTAATTTAGAGTACGTACGTTTTGAATCTCACGATGACATGATGATGACTGGAAGTAGGACTCCTCAATCATGCACCTTTCCTGTCTAACCCCAAACGGCAATCGTCTTGTCGGCCCATTAAATAAAGTTTAAATTTAGTGTATTTATTTTTTTAAAGATTGATTAAATTATATTTATTTTATTATTTATATTTATTTTATTATTATTAAATTATATTTATTAAATTTATTTATTGACTATTTGAGTATTCGAGTATGTTGAAGCATAACATGTAGAAAATTATGAAATATTTGAGTATTTTAAGATACTTAAACCCTTGTGTAGTAACGCTAGTATTTCTCTGTGTAACGGCTATGCGTTCAATATTGTAATTTAAAAATGTTGCAACGAAGCTCGCTATACGTATAACACGTCACTTTTAACCTAATAGCAAATGCATTTCGATACAATTCGCCAAAAAGCATGCATGATACATGCTTGTATAATATACATAAATTAAAAAAAAAACAATAATTCAAGTATAATTAACAACTATATTTACAAGACATAACAAAAGGATCTAACCAAGTAGTTTTAATATCAACAACTACCTATAAACAAAAATAGTAATACCATAAAATTTCCATCGCACATAAATAACATCTACTACAGTTTGTAGGTTTATGTTTCGTCTTCCGTATACAGCCATAAAGTGCACGATAAAATGCATCCAGTCTAGACTCAAGACATAACCCATTTACTGTATACGTTCTAAGAAATTCAGTTACATTTATTCGCTTTTATTTACTTCAAGTCACCTTTCTAAGTGTATTTAAAAATTAAAGAAAACTCCTTTCAGCGGATAATAACAATGTTGCTTTAAGTAATAAGCTATTCAATGAATTGCTTTATAATTATTGTAAATCGTTGCAAGGCAACCTACGCAGCCGAGACGTTTGAGAAATAAAAAATTCGTTTCATTTGCTGTGTTTAAATTAGCAGAAAGATTATAATCAGTAATCAGTTATCAATATATATATGACTCTTTAGGAAAGAGACGTGAAACACCTTTTTGTTCCCGTATGACGTAAATCCGACCGCCCGGATCAGAGGCGCACGCAAAAGCATATCAAACCCAGTGCGGTTTTAATGCTATACCAGCGACATGCGATACTTGTACTAATTAAACGTATACAATAAATCCTATCTGTTATGGGCTATAGCCCATATATATTATAGACATAGGATTATATACACAAACTATAGTTTGTTTAGAAACCTAACCTATTATAATAAAAACTTAACACTACATAAAACTTTTATTGGCGTATCAGCACTGTGTGAATTGTAATATTTAGTTTTATTGTTGTGATAAATAATAAAACAAAACACAATTCATTTACCATACCATAAAAGTAAATAAACCGTTTTGTGTTGATTGCGGGCAATTCCCTGGCAATTGGATGGCGTTAGTCGAGACAATAGCGCCATTAATCTATCAATGTTAGTCGCAATAAATTAAACTAGAATTAGCTGAAATTAAATTAAAGGTAGTCATGGGCACTTAACTATATCTTTGAAATTCATTTAAAAAGTAATAGTATTGTTTCAAATGGTCGTATAACCAACCAGAAATAAATAAAGTGCCACTTTATTATAATATTTTTAAAGGAAACATACTTATTTTTTGATACTTCGAGTTTTGGGGTCAGATAGTAGTTGATTTTAAAAACAATGTAGTCTAGTATAATCATTTTAAAACTATAAATAATAGTAATAATAATTAGTGTCCGACCGAAACTGGTTTTCCGGCCGAAACCGAAACCGAATATTCGGCCGTGGGTTCAGTTTCGGCCGAAACCGAAACCGAATATTCGGCCGTGGGTTCAGTTTCAGCCGAAACCGAAACCGAAACTCACGTGGTCAAGTATAAAATTCCTTAAAATACTGAAATTTGGTGCATTTTACCCATTATTATTTAAAATTAGGACATGAAATGGAAACACAGTATATTAATTTTGTTGTAATCATTTATTTAATATAATATAAAAAAAATATTAATAATACTTTTATTATTTTTTCAAATTAAGTTCTCATAGCAAAATGTTTATCAGTTATCAATAATCAAATCACTAACTGTTACTGTTTCATTAAATACTAAGTATTGGTATTTTGAAATCTTATTAATTAATACTTTGGTTTGTATTTGTACTTAGAAGAATCATCAATCTCTTTTAGGTACTTATACCTCTTATATAAAAATAATAATTACTAAAATTATTATTACACTCTTAGTTCCAGTCTCAACAAAGATAATCAAATCGCACATTTAGAATTAACAAAGATACCTAGATCACATTAGTAGGACAGTCATACTTACATTTATTTAGTGTAGTAAATGTAAGTAACTCACTACTAAACTACAGTAAACATTTAAATTGAAAACAGTTATAAAATCAAATAAAAAAAATCTTCTAAATATCTTATATTTAGGGTTACTTTTTTGGTTTTTCGTATTATTAATATTCATAATTAAAAAGTCTTATATTGTACGTCAAGAAAAGCAGTTTGTCTACGATTCTGCCACGTAAATTATTGTGACGATCCGAGTATATTTGGCCAGCAGCACTGAACAGTTGTTCAATCGGGACACTGGTAGGTGGAGCTGAAAGGTATTTTAAAACTGCACTTCTCAATATAGGATATTGACTGCTGTTCCAATAACTGTATATGTCAGAATTGCGTTGTAATAATGGCTCCGACAGGTAAGACTGAGTTTTGCGTCGGGCGATAACGCACTGACTAAGTTGTGTTGCTACTTCCGAAATCAGTTTCGGTTTCGGCAAAAGTTTCGGTCAATTTTGGCCGAAACCGAAACTGCCGCCGAAATTTGATTTTTGGCCGAAACTCGGCCGAAACCGAAACCGAACTTTCGGTCGGATACTAATAATAATAAATACATTATGACAATCCACACAGCGCCATCTAGTCCTAAACTGCGCAGACATATAGTCATAAACTGCATAGCACTTGCGTTACAGGTGTGCGTACCCGAGGTGTCTGAGCATCCGTCGCCTCACTCCCCTCTCCGTCCGAGGCGACAGAGTCCTACCTTTCTTCCCGTCTACCTCCTACATCCTTTCCAATTTCGCTGTCTGTACGTGGCGTGGTCCCCGGTGGGTTGGTTGCGAATACTGATTGGGGTCCCGGGTTCTGCCCCGGGCCCTGATTTGGTAGTCGAAACCATGCCTATTTCGACTGCGCCTGCACAGAGAGTGTTGCCGGGGCGGGAATTGCATCCTCGCTGTCGGTTGGTCTTGTTGGGCCGACTACGACATTAGGCGACTCCTTGGTTTTTCTGGAGTGTCGTCTGGTAGTCGTACCCACGCCTGACTAGCACGCGACGGGGATGCGAGTCCCGTCCGGAATTGGCCGCGGACCTGTCGCTCTTGGCCCTGGTTCTGTCCATGTTCGGGGGCGTACCTGGATGGACTGCCATCGCCTCCTTTTGCGGGGCAGTAATGTCCGCAAAGGAGGTGGCGGAGCGGGAACGGGAGTCCACCACCACACTCCCCTCCCACCAACGCAGGCCACGTCGTCGGCGCCGAAGGGCAAGCAACGACCTCCGGCCGCCGTAGAAAGCAGCCGCGGGCAGCCCCTCGGGGGAGGATCCGCTGCCCGCACTTCTGTCGCGAGGGAGAGGGCCGCGTGCTGTTCCGCGGCCCCCCTCAACTCCTTGAGTCAACACAGGAGAGCACCGGGGGGAGAAACACTGACCCCCTAGCGTCAACATTTTAGAAGAGGCCCGCCTTGAGACTCAGGGCGGGCCGGCGCCGGCTCGGGCGTTGGCGATAGGAGAATAGCGGGGTTTTTTAGTAGGTAGTCGGATGGCTGAACATCTTTCCCGGAGTCCCACATATCCCTCGGCCCCCCCCCCCCGAGCCGGGAGAACCCGTCAAGAGAGTGTTTTTCCCCGAGATAAAAAAAAATTGGGAACTATACAACTGATATACTTATAATTCTTGGTTTGTAAATAAATACATATACATAAACACCCAGACGGGAGATAATAATCGAACCAGTGACTTCCGCAAGCATATCGAAGTACGTTAGCCGTTACGCCACGGAGATAGTCAAAACATATACATAAACAAGGACAGCAAAGGAATGGTGCGAAATGGCTTTTTTATCCAATTATTCTGAACAGCGATCCCTACGCTTCAAAAGTTTATAAATAACCAGAATTAAACGCAAAGATGATGAATATGAAAATGATACTCCGAACAGAAGCAGAGTAGTATCAAATTTGAAAGCTTTCATTTATAGTATGCATGAGTGGGTAGGGTAGTGGGTCGGATGTCACGTCACTGCCTGTCCAATTTAACGTTCGTCTGTCGGTCCGCAAATTGTGATGATGTACGATGAGAGCGCACCGGAGACCGGAGCGCGAAACTATGCACTCTAATAAAACCTGTGGGGAACGCATTGTCACAAAATGTATGTACAGAAGTAAATCAGTCACAATGATTGCTACATATCACACGCTGATATAAAAGTTTGAATATCGAACGTGAATATGCTACCAGAGAAAAAAATGTCTGTATTATTCAGGGCCCATAACAGTAATGTGAAAAAGCTAAATTTTGCATCAACTTGCCCAAACGTTTTCTTACACAAGACAGTAGGACAAAAAAATTTGTACCGGCCAATAGGAAAACTTTCACAACTAAATATGAAAAGTAAACTGTATACAAAACAGTTATGAAGATTATATGGACTTAACTATGAACTATGAACAAATTTAAAAAATAAAATATTGAGTTGAAACAAAAACACTGAGAGCAATAATCATCTAACAATAATAAGGTAGCATGAATCACATGAATGTACGGGCATCTTCTTCTTAAAGTGCCTCTCCGACTAGCGAAGGTTGGCGGACAGTTTTGCATACTCATCTCTGTTTTTAGCGAGGCGAAATATTTCGGCTGCACTCGCTATCTCCGTCAACTCTCGAATGTTATGCAACCAAGATTTATTTCTCCGAGCAACACGTCTCTTGCCCGCGATTTTTCCCATCATGATTAATTGTAGCAGCTCGTACCTATCATGTCTCAATACATGTCCTAGGTAAGCCACTTTTCTGCGTTTGCCGTTTTGAAAAGTTCACGTTTCTGCTTTACTCGTCGGAGAACCTATCAATACAAGATATTTAAAATACTAGACCAGCTATGTTGATAAATAAAAAAAATATTGTACCCTCACTATGACACATTTAAAGAAAACCTAGTTTCTAATTGTATTGCCTACTGCAATCGTAGGTGTATAAAGTAAACTACATATTCCGTACTACGCCTTCTGTACTTTCTGGTCTTCTATGATGCGGTCACATTTATAGACGTAATTAAGTATGATGTAGACTGGTGAGTACCCATGGGGAAACGGTTTCATAGAATTAGATTAAAAGAGATAAATCAGTTTATTGAATTGAGTTCGAGACAAGAGATTGATTTTGCAGATTTATAGTAAACTTAATGAAGTCAAAATATAAATAATTCCATATTTTTCACAAGCATATAAAGAACAATATGTGTGATGCCCACATCACATCATAATTCCCACATCACATCATCATCTAATAATATAATCCCCACGATTTTATTATTAGGTCAGATCTAAAAATATCGCAATTCAAATAAGACGGCAGTCAATCCTATAAAAAGCAAATTAATCCAAAAGTAATTTTTTCTTATGCTGTGTACGTGATAAAAAGAGTGGTGTTATGCATAATAATGAACCCTAGTATTCTTAGTGAAATATTAGAGATAAAATGATTTAAATTTAATTTATTAACAAACAAATAGACACCGATCTTCTTCCTTCTGCCCTTATCCCACATTATATGGGGTCAGCTTTCCTTTGTTAGCTGTCTTCCCAACATTCACACCCTTTTTCTGCCATGTTATCTTTTACGCAATCCTTCTTTTTTTGGTGTATTTTTACTCCTGTATCCATTCACTCTCATTTTTATCATTTTCCTTGTTATATGGCATTCTTTCCTGCGCATTACACGGCCAAACCACGCTAGTCTATTACTTTTACGTTTTTCAATAACTGGCGCTACTTTCACACTTCCTCTAATATACTCATTTCTAATTTTATCCATTTTAGTAACTCCACACATCCATCTCAATATTCTAATCACCACAGCATGCAATGCCCTTGCGACCATCCCCTTTGTGGCCCATCATTCCGATCCATACAATACAATAGGCCTTATTACGGATTTCTAAATTTTGTCTCTGAGTTTAATTGATACTCTTGGGTCACAAATTGTTCCTGAGACCTGTCGCCATTTCATCAGGATGCATTTACCTTGATTTTTTCATCTTGGCCTATCTTACCGGCGTTCTGGATTAAGGTACCGGAAGTTGGAGTAAATTGGCAGAGACACGCCTCCTAAGGTAATCGTGGCTGAAATTCCACCAAATTCACATAATAGGTGTTCAGTTTTGGTTCT
Organism: Malacosoma neustria; assembly: GCA_963693495.1. Lineage (NCBI taxonomy): Eukaryota > Metazoa > Arthropoda > Insecta > Lepidoptera > Lasiocampidae > Malacosoma > Malacosoma neustria. The sequence goes on from OY856389.1 coordinate 5,857,168, forward strand.
ACTTATCTTCAGTCCAACACCCTCCAATCTCTCCTGTCATTTAACCAATCTACTCTGGACCTCGTGAGCATTTTATCCAACCAGTACAATGTCATCGGCAAAGAGCATACACTAAGGTAGGCACCTTGGTGTAAACCTATTGCAACACTGAACTTCTGTGACGCCAGCAAGGGACAGGACGTATAAAACAAATTTAAATAAAACAATTAATTATACTCCTTAACTTTGAAAAAAGTAACTTAAACTTCACTTAAATTTTTCAATCTCCCTTTTTTTTATAAAACAAATCACACATCACAAAGTTCTAATGAACTATTTATAGTCATATATTTATTTTTTATTCTCTAAACTGCCTTTTTTACTCCTCATGTTTTTAGCATTTACTAGTCTTTCCAATGAACTTTAGAATATCTTCTTTACTTATATTTGAATTGAAACCCGTACTACACATAGAACCCCGCCCAGACGCTCCCCGGAAGTCTTATAAACTAGGACAAATCCAGGGCAAGGACGGATGGCAACCCTATCCATCCCTTTCATTTTATATGCCACTCTTTGTTTAAATGTACTTGCATACTCTTCCTTTTCCAAAAGTGCCATTTAATTTTGGGGATGTCTTTGTTTTATGTTTAGTAATTTTTTGTGTGATAGTTATGTCTACCACTAGGAGCCGGTGTTGAGAAACCACACTTTCACCAAGGATCACTTTGCAATCGAATCAGGAAATAATCTATTTGAGTGTTGTGGCTTCCACTGTTATAAGTTATCAAATGCTGATTTCTTTTTTGGAAAAATGAGTTACATACATACATACATATAATCACGCCTCTTGCTCGTAGGGGTAGGCAGAGACCACTTCTTTCCACTTGCTACGATCCTTACATACTTGTTTCGCTTCGTCCACTTTCATTATTCCCTTCATACATGCCCTTCGGTTTAGGGTACTCTGGACCTGGCCTTTTTTCAAGACGTCCCTGATCTGGTCTCGAAACGTCCGGCTAGATCTACCCCTTCCAATACTTCCATTCACACTCGCCTTTATACACTTTTTTCGTCAATCGTTCTTCATTCATTCAAAAATGAGTTAATTATAGCCAAATCAAACGCGGAAACAGCTTGTAGCTTGTGTTTCCGAATCCCCATCCACCATTCACTCGTTCATGTTCCCTATTCATTCTTCCTACATGTCCATTAAAATCACCTCCCACATATATGTCCTCCTTATCTGGTATATTGATTATAACTGAATCAAAGTCCCCTCAGAATCTTTCTTTCTCTCTGTCGTCAATCCAGCTTGCGGGGCATACACACGCACTATGTTAAATGTACGTTCACCTACCAATAATTTGACTACTATTATGCTAGCATTTATCCTCTTAACATCCGTTACACATTTTTTTCAATTCGCTGTCTAATATAACACCCACACTGTTCCTTTTACCATCACTTCCGCAATAATAAAATATATACCCCGCCCCAATCTCTGGAGCTCTCGAACTCTTTCACTTTGTCTCTTGCAGGAAAGCTATATCCCTCTTCCAGTCATCGAACCTACATTCCAACTTGCCAGTACCATCTCCTTTCACGTACTTGCGTTCCCTTTTCACTGGAGTAGATGTTGTACTAATAGTTGTGGCTTACTTTTTACAACCGGCCATCTGTCTGACGTTAATCCCTTTTTGGGGATTTATTCACAAAATAAAAACTATACTAACAAAATAATACAGTAAATGCCCTTATAAATAAATAAAATCTATTTATAAACACTATTCACTATAAATCCATAATATTATATAAGTCTGTTATGTTATGACTGTTCCACTTTCAATAAATCCAAAAAATATTTGACCAACGAGACAAAACAGCAGCTCCTTTGATGTCATATATCGCATATAGTGTTTTTTTTTTCAGAAATTTCATCTCTCAATGAGTAGATTTCTCTTTTTAATGTTCAATCCTGCATGACACATGGTTTGTTTATATATTTCCAACAGTTATCATTCTTGCCTTTTGTCATCTATACTTCACTTTTATTATACCAAAATATATTTTTAAAATACTTTATTTTATTCACTTTATCCGAACGCAACAATTATTATAATACAGAAACTTAACACCAGAAAATTTGTTTGTTACAGGTTTTTTTCACTAAATAATTTTTAAAGTAATTAATAAATAGGGACCGATATAATGTATAATTTCTTCAGAAAGTAATGACAATAAACTCTTTGAATATATGAAAAAAAATATTTTAACTTAATAATATTTTTCAACAAAAGCATATTTATATTCATTAAATCCATATCAAGTGATATACTTTATAATATTAGTTGGGACGACATGCCTACCGAAGTAGGGAAACGAAACAAAGTTCTAGCCTCTCGTTTCGACGAGAGAGAACTTTGAGTTTCACATATTCAATTACTGCACGAGAACTACATGAAATAGCTTTGCCGGAAACTTTCAACGACATTTACTTGGCGTGCACACGCATACTAATTTTACTTCAGTTTCAGTAGAGCGTTTTATGGAATCCACATCTGTTTACAACGTAGAATGGTTTATGGCAAGTAAATATTGTAATGTTCTTTTTAGAAAAAATAATAACTTTTTAAAACTATATAAAACTAAAAAACTATATTAAATCAATTATTATATCCGCCCAGGGTAATCTCTGCGGTCAGCGTCGACCTGTCGTAAAAGGCGATAAAACAACCCTAACTATGTGGTAGGATTCCAAATCCGTCTGGATGGCAAACACTCTTGTTCTTTAAGGTAACTGCCATAATACCATTGTGGGCTGCTAGCCTGTCAAGCTGATAAACGTAATAAAAAGCAGTTTACGTCACCTATGGATGTTTGTCATGCTAGGGCACCGTGAACACGCTTCTGTCTGCATAGGGATACTGGAACTTGAGCCGCTAGCGCCGGAACAAAACAGAAGATCATTATGGCGGCATACTTACAGACAATATATATGCTTGGGGCCCTACGACCTCATGGAAAATTATAACACATATAATGCACATAAACAATTGCAATCCATTACGAACATCTGCAACATTAGATATTTCCAAAGCGCTGGCTTCCTGCTGAATGCTGATAAAAATATTTATACAGTAAAATCTAGACACAAACCTAGCAAGCAGCGGGGCATCGAGCACTTGTGGTTGCCGCGCATCCACGACGATCACATGCGGTATTCGCGCGTCGTTGTCGCGTCGCAGCGCTTCGAGTGTTTCTCGTGCGCATCGCACTGAGCGTGCTTCGCCGCCAGCACGTACTGCAGCCCCGCACGCCGCCGTGCAAACCCGCGACGCACGCTCCGGGAAAACGCATAGTAGCTGTGTAAAAATAGAAGTAATTTAAAAAAAATACGTCATCGATTATTAATATGGGTTGTGTGTATATAAAATTGATAGCACTGGTTTATTTGTTCTTAGTTAATTATTTCATTACTTTAATTAGTGATGAATATGGATCAACTAAGTAGTCTTTAACCTGTTAACCGGGGAAAAAAACTTTTGTTCATTGTTGTTCAATTCCCTCGTTACACAATAGGGAGGTTTTTCTTCATTATTAAGTTCAAAATTATAAGTAATATCATCACGCCTTAAGTAAACTTTTCTTCTTTGGCAAACTAATTTTTAAATCTTCTAATACATTTAGAAAAGAGAATTTATGAAATATTATTTTATATCTTATGAAACAAAACTCAACTCTATTTTATTGCAATAAAGTCACAACTCGAATAGATATGTATAAGTAATGCAATCATTCTAAAATTACATTTTAGAACACTTCAATAAGCCTGAAGCCATTATTAATAAGGTTAGTATAACTGGAGCAAAAAAAAAACGTTTCAAATCTTCGTGACGCTAATATTGCGTTTAATCCGTAAAAATTTTACCCTCATGCGCGCAGAGAAGTTTCACTTCAAAAATGGTCTTTAACTTGTTAATTTTATTTCGACAATATATTTCATAATAACAATATATAATATATAAATCTAGTAACTTCAATGCAGAAAATTTTTTTAACGAATTTAAATAATTAAATTTCCCTGACGAAAAATGTAGTCTTGCCCATTGCAGTACTATTTCGTGTATGATGAAATAATTCGTTCTACAGGTAAAATATCTAACAATTGAATCGACTTTATACAAGAAAACAAGATAGATATTTAATACGTTCACTTCTCTAAATAAATCGTGCATATATTCTAACCAAAGGGTAAATTTTTATTTTATTATAGTTTGCAAAAAAGCGATTTAATTAGTTGTTTGTTAAGATCATTTTAACGATATACCTAATCACGTTAAAAATATTTCAATGTTCTGGGTTGAAGCGTATTGCTAAAAATTATATTTGCTTATACTTTACACACTAACTGTGTTTAGATTATTCGATAAAGGCGAAAACATGTATGTAATCGGTTACTTAAACGGTAGATTAAGGTAGGTAAGGTAGGTAAACTATTTATTGTGATGTAATTTATTGGTTTTCCGAATGAAATAAATAAATAATTATATACATGAATCTTTAAAATAACAATTTACCTCTAACGGTTCCGGCGGAGCGTATAAGAGCGCAGAGGGGATGTGCGCTGGCGGCGGCGACCTGTTCTGCAAAGAGAGAAACCTCTGTGTAATAAACATTTACAAACTTCAATAATACTTAATATATAATAGTACTATATATTTTATTTATTTTAGTCATTTTATATAAGTTTGTAGTATTTAAGTTTCACCCTTATAATGGTGCAATAAAAGCAATTAATTTTAATGTATAAATATATAGTACACTTCTCATCAAAAAATAGAAACACCACTGAAGTTTGGTTTTGAATGAGTTTTTTTTACATTTAACCAAAAATATACACAATGTCAGTTAATTGTGGATATTATAAGGCATATTATAATGTGTCATTTAACAAATATTAATGTTTGAAATTAAACTTAAATTTCTTTAGCTATTGTGTTTTGTTCAACAGGTATGTTTTACCCTTTAAGAAGAAATTGTTAAATGTTAGAAACAAAGATGTAAAACAGAAAAATGTTAAAAAAAGTTTATTCAGTATCTCGTATTTCCTCCTCAGGCTCTTCTAATAACTGCTTCCATGCGGTTCTTCATGGAACGGATAAGCGTCACAATATTGTGTTTTGGAATATTATTCTACTCTTTTTTATAGCTGTTTTAAGCGGCCAAGCGTCTCCGGAGCAGAATCTCAAGCTCTGACTCATCTCTTCAACACATCCCAGTCCGGAACCTTTTTGATCAATGTGTTACAAACGCAAGTTCGGGTTTCTATCGGCGCTTATGCCTCCCCAAACCGTCCATGAACTGTCACCATAACTGACTCTTTCCTCTATGCAGCACTGTGCAAAACGCATATTCACCAATCTCAAGATGGACTCATCAACGCATTTATGTAAATTCCCTATTATTTATGTTTAATCTTCAAAGCACCATCCTTATAAATAAAATAATTACCCACAAACATTTTTTTAATATCCAAAGAGGACCTTAACGCAAATTAAATCTGAATGAGGTACACTTATTGTTTGATTTTTCTCGAGCGCAGATTAAGCTTTTGATAGGATTTATGGTTCAGTTAACATTTTGATTGATTTTTACCCCTTTGCTATTTTCATACTTTAGTCCCGAATAAATCGCTTGATTTAATTGAAACATCATGAATTATAATTGTAAACTCTTAAGACTTATGTCTTCTTCTTATTGCCCATATCCTAAACAGTGTGGGGTCGACAAAACAAGTTATCTCCTACTATTCTCCTCTTGTCCTCTCAACATCTACATATTTTTATGCTATCTTTTACGTATCTACTCTTGAGACATTGTATAAAATATTACACTTTATTTATGTTTATGAAGATGTTATGCATAACGGAATAACGTAAAATCTCCGCAGACGAATATCAGAATATTATGTATAAATTTCCTTAGCAAATGTGTTGGGAATCGTATCCAAAATTTGGAATACTTGAACAGATATTTTTTTTAATGCTGTAGGTCAGCAGACAGGCTGACGGCCCGCTTAGAATTTAGCAGTTACCGTCGCCTATGGGTGTTTGCAACGCCAGTGGCATCGCGAACACGCTGCTGTCCCATAAGGGTACAGGAACTTGGGTCACTAATGCCGGAACACAACACAAGGTTATTATGGCGGCATACTTAAGAACAAAGGTGGTCGCCATCCAGACGGGTCTGAGGCCCTATCACGTAGCTAGGGTGGGTTGTTTTGTCGCCTTTTACGACAGGCCGACCCCGGCCACAGAGGTTAGTATTCTTTCTCCGCCCCTGTACGGATAAAAATCATTACATAGGACATAAATCATTACTTTAAATAATAAGCAAATAATTATTTAATATATTTAATTAAAATATGGAATATAAAATGCTAGCGCATGTTGTTATGTATAATAAAATCGCAGTCATATCAATTCTCGGACTGAAGGCACCCTTTAACGAGTTTCACCACTTCATTTAGTTGTTAAAACAAAATTATACAAAAAACAAATCGCTTTTACTGCTTGCGCTATTTTCATGATACAATGTAATTCGTAGAAAAAATATTATAGTACTCTTTTTTTTATAGCTAGAGTTCAGGAGACAGGCAGATGGCCTCGATTTAAATGCTTCTAAATCGCAAAAATAACGCCATGAAAGAAAAACTTAAGAGATAGAAAAACAAATTGGATAACGGTTATTTATTTATAAGCGTATCCATGTTATAAAATTCTGCTTGAAATGAAAGTAATATATAATATATGTAATATATTTGCAATCACCTAAAGTGATGAACTAATACTAAGATATTACTATAACTGAAACGGTTCTCACTGAGAAAAGATCGTGACCCAAGTTAACCTATACTATCTTATTAAAAAGGGCCATGTTTGCGTATCAGAAGAAAGCATTCCATTACACATGTTAAGTGTGCGCTGAATTTTAATATTTGCTCTTCTAATATTATTAGACATGTCTGAACCTCTGACCGTTGTCACACTAAATTCATTTCAATGAATTTGAATGCATAGTGCATAAACGCTATGTGTTGCCATCGACCAGGTGGTGTTTAAAAATTCATGAGGAAACGCGCAATCTGTATGTAAAAAGGGAACAAGGGGCGAAGCGGATCGATTGTTCCATATTTATACGTGCAAAGTGCTTGTTAGGTATTTTTTAATAAAGAGTTTAAATTCAAATCCTTTTCTAAATTTAAATTTGTACAAACTGTTAAGCAAAGTTTGTGTGAAGTCTTTCCCTTATTACACCTTCATAGATTATATTGAGAATATGACAAATAATTAAATTGGTTTAAAGTGAAGTCATATTTTTGTAAGCACACTTGATTATGTGGGACCACTCCGTTAAAATTATCAAATTCTAGTGGAAATTCATTTATTATGATATAAAATTTACAAAAGAACCAGAAGTAAAATCTAAATAAAAATGGCATGCTTTTACCCTGAAGGCTGCGAGCAATTTGCAGTATGTCCGATGTGAGTGGCCCCTTGTCCAACAACGTGCTATGAAGATCCATATATGTGCTATCCCTGCTTGCCACGATGTCCTTCGCCGAAGGTTATGTATTGTTGTGAAACAAGCCGTGAGTTTCAAGGCCTCTAACTTGCCAAAAGGAAGATTGCTGTGATTCACCACGAAAATATATGAAGATGGACGCATTGTGCGTAAGTGGTCCTGTCTGTATTCAAGTGTAACGGAGACGAAGACGCTCGGCACTGCGAATTTTCTATTTAGAAGCCCTTGTGACATAGTTGTCGAATGTGCATTGTGCACGGCCCCCGTAAAATTCGCGACCCAACAAAAGTGTCATCCTGCACGCCCAAACCGACACTAGGATGTTGTTTACTCAAGAAGAAACCAATAAAAGTTTCGCTTGAGGATAATTAGATGATTGGCATTGAAATTTCGTGTCCCACTTTCAATGTGAAACCAGAAAAATAATAAGGATGACAGGTTTTCCCCAGAAACGGGTCAGGCAGGCGGCCGGTTGTAAAAACTAAGCCACGATTATTACAACATGTAACATCTTGTGCCGAACCCTATTCTAAAACCTTTGACAGCATTTACCACAAGGCGATATGGGAGAGCCTAAAACAACAAAGAATATCCCCAAAATTGATCAGAATCATCAAGAACATCTACTTTATAAGAAAAAGTATATGGTGATGGTCGTTGAAATAAATCATGAAATTTAAAGAGTTAAGCATGTGAATAAAAAGAAAAGCCTTCAACACCTGTGTACTCCCAGTTATTACGTATGGCTGCGAAACATGGGCACTAACCAAACTCCACAGAGAAAAACTGGAAGGATGTCAGAGGGCCATGAAGAGAAGCATGACAGGATAAGGAAACAAGAAAAGGAAGAAGCAGTGTAATAAGACAAAAAACTAAAGTGGCTGATATTCTAAATCGAATAGACCTTCATTCTTCATTTTAATTGAAGTGGAGATGCACCAGACACATGATTCGAGACAAATACGAAAAATGGAGGACAACTGTGTCGGACTGGTACCCCAAAGATGGGAACGAAACAGGGGATGCCAACAAATGAGATGGAAAGACGATCTGAAACTCACTGCTGGTGTTCACTGGAGAAGAGTAGCACGTGACAGATCCCAATGCAAAATGCTAGAGGAGGCTTATGCCAAGAGGTACTCTGAGATACGGGACATCCTATAGGGAAAAAAACTATAATGTATGCGAAACCACAGAACTCAGAATAAAAAGGCTAAATTAATAGCATATACTGCTGTATTTGTTTTGCTATTTTCTTTATATTAACAAGCAAGTTTAATTTTGAAATGTATTTGCAAAATGCACAAAATGTGCCATGCCATCTCCTAAAAGAAGAAGATTCTTCCACATTTAAAACTTGAACAGGTTGAAGTTCTCGTTCTATAAGTATTTCAGAAATGTACTCAAAAATTAAATAGCTGATAAAAGGTGAAGGATCTGAAAAAGCTTTCCAATCTGTATATTTAAAAATAAATCCATTAAAACTGAATAAGTAAAAAACAGATTTACAAAAACAAAAGAAGAAATTTTACTTAACTCTATAAATCAATGATGGAATATTTTATTCGAAGAATTTGAAAGGAAGGCAGTGTCGGTAATAAAATATCTTCCGTAGAGTCTATACTTGTATACACCGGCTGACGGTAAGTAATTTCATTGGTATTTGATGGTTGGCGTCGTAAATGTCAAACTGAATAATATTTGCACGGAAGCAATTTTACGAGGAAACATTATTAAATACAAGACATCAAACTGTTTTTTTTATTGCTGCAGGACAGCAGACAGGCTGACGGCCCGTTTAGAATCAAGCAGTTACCGTCGCCTATGGGTGTTTGCAACACGCGGCTGTCCTATAAGGGTACTACTATGTTGACAGAAAAAATAATAAGTTGATGATATGTCTTATAATAGTGAATTTTGTTTGCAACTAATAAAAGAAAGAAGAACGAAAGAAAATAAATTTATTTGATGATACAAAATTACAAAGAAATTCACATTGTAATACAATTGTATATCCACTAAATTAGGTCGACCATTCAGGATAGTGCTGTGGCATCAGAGTTGGTTTTCAGTGCCAATGAATTCGGTCCTTGAGGCGAAATATTGATGAGTTCTAATAATGATTAGCTGTGAAACATCAATTCCTTTCTGAATTGTTGCTCACAATTTTTTTAACTGTAAACTGTCCGCAGATTACAGGCGAAAGAGCACGGTAAACAAAAAGTATCACCTATGTGATTAGAAATACTTTGAGCATTAAACTCCTGCGTATATATTGGGGTTATTGTTCTCTTGAACAAAGACATACAAGAAAATAAAGGTAGATATGACTAAATGTACTGTTTTTAAACGTATTGTAGTGTTTTTCTAGTCAAGAACCCAACCCAATTCAATTTGTTTTGACATTGCTATCTGTGAGTGTGCCTGTGGGTATTTACCATATATGATATGACTACATAGAAGGGACTATGACTAGTCTGGTTTATGACTACATAAGAGTAATGTTATATAGTAGAGTTTTTCCATTAGATTTATAATTTTATATTTTCTAAATTTTCTTTGTTTAATAACATAAGACCAGTCTTAAGTCTTATTCAGTCAATAAATATTCTTACGATCAGAAACAGTTCGAATTCTTATGTCTATTGTATCATTGAAGGGATGGAATGGGTATTTTGTACAATGAGTATAATTGCGTTGATCATTTTAAAAATTAAATCTAAAAGATTGGTTTCAGCCATATCTTTTGAATAAATATGACAAATTTTGTTCATATTTGATAGCATTTTTAACCGATAAAATTAAAATTCCTGTTATGAATGTATAAACGTATATTAAAACAAGTGATGAAACTGGGTGTTCAACACTGAAATACAGGACATACAACAATCATATTGTAAAATCAAATTGAACGATTAAATGTCGTGAAAAAATCTTCTCTACTGATGAAAATCGAGCACTAAAACAAGCAGAATGGTAACCTTGTCGTCCAAAAGAGCCAAATATAGATAATACACAATTGAAAATTATTCAAAGAGCTATTTTACCATATGATTTGCTTGAATGGAAGACACTATTGCGGAAACAATTATAGATAATAAGTAATATTTCGTGTCTGATCGACCTGTCTGTCCGCGAGTTGCCGACTACTGGATTTGGTGAAATAAAAAATAGTGGGGATGAAAAAAAAAAACCGACGATGAAAAGAATGTTTTTAAAGTAACAGATGAATGCAAGTCACACGCATTTATTATAAATAAAATTTGTAACTGTTCTCGAAATTCGTAAATAGATAGAAAACTTTTTATTGTCCTTTTTCTTATTGTGGTTCTCTAACTTTATTTATATCCGTGCAGGGGCCGGGAAAGAATACTGACCTCTGCGGCCGGGGCCAGCCTTTCGTAAAAGGCGACAAAACAACCCACCCTAGCTACGTGGTAGGGCCTCAAGCCCGTCTTGATGGCAACCACCCTTGATCTTAAGTATGCCGCCATAATAAACTTTGTTGTTTTCCGGCATTAGTGGCCAAAGTTCCTGTACCCTTCTGGGACAGCAGCGTGTTCGTGATGCCACTGGCCTTGCAAACACTCATTAGCGATGGTAACTGCTAAATTCTAAGTGGGCCGCTAGCCTGTCTGCTGTCCTACAGCAATAAAAAAATAGTGAAGGTTGGCAGTCAGCTTCGCATATTTTTTCGATTTTTGGCGAGGTTGAAAAGTGCAGCAGACTTTTGATTCCAGTCTATACACGATGTTTCGCACTCAAGAGTTCATCCTGCGTCCGACTGCTTTTTTTCCAATTACTATGCCCATGACTATTTGTTGTAGAAGTTCTTATTTGGAGTGCCTAAGGACACGACCTAGATCACCTGAACCAGAAACCTGTCTCTTTTTCATAGTCTGGATCAATTCGCGCTTCCTCCTCGAATCAAATCTTAAACAGTGGTCACTCAGTCTGTCCAGCTTATAGCCAACAAACATCAATAGACCCACATTTCAAATGTCACCCTGAACACACTTCTGGGGTTGCCCTTTAAGTGTCCAGGCTTCACATCTGTATAGAAAGTATGTGCCATATTGCAGAAGACGAACAAATGTTTTTCGATAATAATTATACTACGTATATTTCTCCACAATACATCTGCTTATTCTTCCTCCTGCCCTTATCCCACATTATGTAGGGTCGGCACAACATGTTACATGTTGTAATAGTTCTGGCTTAGTTTTTACAACCGGCCGCCTGCCTGACGTTAACCCCTTTTTGGGGAAAAATCTGTCATCCTTTTTATTTAAATTATTTTTCTCTCTTCTTTTTCTTTTTTATAAAAATTAAAATTATATATTATATAATTTTAAAAGTTCTGAACAGTCAGTAAATTATATTTTTTTTCTAGTTTCAACAAAAATAAAAAAATAAACTGGTTTTTTCCAATTGGAATTCAACTTGAATAATTTTATAAAATTTATTAAGGATAAGCCCAACCATTCCTCAATAAAAACAAGATTTATTTTAACAAGAACCCTAATTTGCAATATCGTGTATTATTCCAAATTCAATGGAGATCAATTCAATCAATCATTAAGATTCAATTGGAATAAATTGGAATCTGAAATGTACCAACGGGGACACTTGGATTGTCATTTGAAACGAATATTAACAGTTGATTACAGCTATTTATTGGAATTTGAGGGTTTTAGATGTAAAAATATGAATTTGCTGTAATTTCGCGTCATAGAAGATGTGAGATATAAAATATTTTATTAATTTTTACGTTTCAAAAATATCATCACCATTATATTTTTCTTATTTTGATGATCTCCGCAACAGCTTTCGCTACCTAGAACGCCTATGGGGTCCCGAGTTTATTTGCCCATATCGAGTCTGGCTATTTATGTATTATATATATATATATATATATATATATATATATATATATATATATATATATATATATATATATATATATATATATATATATATATATAATCACTTGTCTAGTATCCTATAATACAAGCGCTTTACACAATTTATAAAAACATTATTGAACAAATTAAAGTTAACACTTATTCCATAAATATATATTGAGCATTCGTCAGCCTATAAAGAACCTTAGCGTCATTATGGCTGCCATAAACCACACCTCATTCCGGGAATTCCCCGAAGAAATAATAACGTGACCGTATTTTTCGTTTCAGCCGAAGTTGATGCGGTCCCGAGAGGCATGTAAGACGGAGGAATCTCCCCGAAGAGTACTAGCATAGATTGCATGTCAAATCCAATATACTTTTAATATGAATTGAAAATCTTAAAATTGGTAACAATAATTTTATAAGAAATAATTTTGTAACAATAATTAAACAAGAATGTTTAATCTCTAAGATAGAGATCTATTTGTTATATCAAGCGGAACTTATGAATGTTCGCTTATAAGCTCTTGAAAGTTTGGACATTTCCAACTTTGAAAAATAAACAGAGATTAAAAATTTGAAAGAAGATTACAGATTGCATAGAGCTACTGATCGAAAAGTTTTTTTTTGTATACAATTACTTAAACTATGTGAAAACCTGTATCGAATGGCTTGTTCAAAAACTTACAAATTACGGTCATATACATTCACCCGAGAACAAACTTTTTGCCTCATAAATATTTTGCCCACCAAGGGGAATGAGCCTAGCGTTACCACTGTACTACACCACTTATCTCTGTGCGGGGGCGGGGTAAAAATACTAACCTCTATGGCCGGGGTTGGCCTGTCGTAAAAGGCGACAAAACAACCCTTGCCACGTGGTACGGCTCCAAGCCCGTCTGGATATAGGTATGCTGCCATAATAACTGACGACTTCTTGGCATAACGGCTAAACGCACGTTGGTACGCTTGCGGTCACGGATTCGATTCCCATCCAGCGTCTGGTTGTTTATGTATAATATGTATTTACTTACAAAAGAAAAGTATATATGTATGTAGTATATATATCAGTTATCTAATATCCATAACACAAGTGAGCATTGTGTGAAATGTCCTAATATATAATAATTAATACTCATAATAACTTTGTGTTGTGTACCGGAATTAGTGATCCAGGCTTCTGTACCCTTATGGAATAGAAGCGTGTTAGCTATGCCCGGCGTCGCAAACATCCATAGGCGACGGTAACTGCTTACAAGTGTGTCGTCAACCACGTGTCTGCTGTTCCTCAGCAATAAAAAAAAATATGTAGTCGAGTCAGACGTGTCTTGAAAATCATGATTGTCTGAAATCAGATATCTAAAATCAACATCATAATGCCATACATTTTAAAAATTACACCCGTGAATATAATAAAGGAGTAACTAAAAATGTGTTTTAAATTCGAGTCAAAAATAATAATCAGTAAGTCAAAGCTTATTTTGATCACATACTACGGTGGATAGATTGCCTGTCGTTCGATCTTCGTTATAAAAAAAATTAAACATTGAAAACATTTTAAGGACTAGTGAAGTTCAATTAATAATTACTAAAACCTGTGTACCTCCATTAATAAATCGATTTAAGTACGGTAAAGCTGGTTTTAGTACAAGGAAACCTGTTTCAACACCTGAAAGTTTTACAAGAATTAACTTTTCTATATGTTAATAAATTATAAATAGATCCGTTGTACCTTTACTAAAATGAGATAAAAGATTTAATTCATGTAAAATATTTTTTCCTTGTTTTGGATAAATTAAAGCAATATTTTAATATTAAAAATCTATTAAAAAGCGGCTCTATTGTTTTTGTGGCGTGTTAGTTTTTTAATATCTGTTTTTTTATATTTAGTCATAAATTGAGCGCCTTAAAGATTTTGTTCCGGAAATGTTGTTCTGAAATGAAAAATATTCATATATTTCTTATATCTGTGCAGAGGCGGAGAAAGAATACTGACCTCTAATGGCCGGGGTTGGCCTGTCGTAAAAGGCGACAAAACAACCCACCCTAGCTACGTGGAAGGCCCCAAGCCCATCCGGATGGCAACCACCTTTGATCTTAAGTATGCCATCATAATAACATAATGGAACAACAGCGTGTTCGCGATGTCACTGGCGTTGCAAACACCCATAGGCGACGGCAACCGCTAAATTCTAAGGCTACAGCTCCGCCTTGCGTTTTCAGGCATGTATTTTATTTTTACTGTATTTATTTTTATTTTCCCAAATATTCAGTTTTTTTTTTATTTACTCGAGGTTTTATTTTTTCCCCTCACGTTTTTTTCATTATTCTTTTTACGCTTAGTTCCTATGCGTTATACTATAAAGGTTCGCTTATTTCAGGCGTCCCTATACGGCACTGTTATTTTTTTCTCTAATGTGGTACACATGTGGGACGGCGAAAGAAAATATCGCGAGGATATACATCCATATTAAAGGTGTGTGTAACCAATCCAACTTGGAATAGCGTAGCTGGTATGCTGTCCGTTTCCTTTACGGAGAGCCCCGAGTCCAGCGGTGCGACCTTTTGGGCTGCCATGTTCCACTCAAGTCTTAACTCGAGCGCCAAAAATTTACTCAACTACTTGAGTAAATTTTTGATGCTCGGATATAGATAATTTTCGAAAAACAGTACAATATCATCGAGGAAGTTTCTTTAACTATGTTATGTATTACAACTACTCGTAAATATTTGCCAATCAATAAGAATCCGCACGAATATCGATTACTTATTTTGACAGTTACAAAGGAAAAACATCAATCGATGTTCTCTATCATGAATGGGAAGTCAAAAGGCAGTTCCAACTGTAAAATTAAATTCAAATATATCTATTCCATTTTATTTACATAAATTACGAAAATTTCTCCGCGCAGATGAGTAAGAATATTGACCCCTGCGGCCGGGGGTTGCCTATCGTTCCAAGCCCATCTGGATGGCAACCACTTCTGGTCTATAAGTATGCCGCAATAATGATCTTGTGTTGTGTTCCGGCATAAGTGACCCAGGCGCCAGTTCCCTTACGCAGACGGCAGCGTGTTGGCGTAAACATCCATAGGCGACGGTAACTATTTATTATTAAGTGGGCCCGCAACCTGTTTGCTGTTCTAATGAAATAAAATTTGATAAAATGCAAAGAATATAAATCGCGCCATTACAATATTCACCACTATACAATATAAATATTACATACATAACTTTAACTTCTTTACTCTACGATATTTTGTTGTAATAGTTTGTATACTTGTATTTGACTGGTGAAGGATCCTTAATTACAGATCGATTAAGGTCCAACAAAGCCTTAAGACCGGACCCTAAATGATTGAATTCGAATTATGTCAGCACATCACTAACGCTAATAGTCTTGGACATTCCTTTCCGGGATAGTGGGATCTGCCCTTTGCTTAATTGAGATCGACTCAGAATGACAAGGGTTGTATTTGACATTATTTTATAATGCACCCTGAATTTTACATTACATTAGAACTAGAAGCGAAATAATTTATCGGAATAAATTTGAACGAACTTTTGTGGAGACTAAAATTTACGCATGCCTTTGAATGCATTAATCGAGTAGTTACCGGTCGGTTAGTTCGATAGAACTTAGTTCGGAGCTGATGATTTAGATTCGTTGACAAGTTAACGAGATGTTTGAATATTAAACTGGTTTCTTTAAACAGATTTTGAAGATCATGAATGGAAAATCTCCTCAGGTATTTAAATAATAAACTATAACGTTCCACCGCTTTTTTGCAGGGGTATTATTTACAAACATACAATTGATAGATATGTTTACTTAGACCATAAGAAATTATTTGAAGATGCTACTAAGAATTTATTTTCCTTAGAGATCGAATACATAAAGATAACTATTTAAAGTCACTTGAAGTTACATAGCTGCGTTGTTAAATGTCCATTGTTAAACTAATGCTATGATGTTAAGCAAAAAGTTTTACTTAGACTCCGAGAGTGTTGATAAAACTTTCCCATTTGATCAATTGACATTTACCAAAAATAATTTGTTAACACAAAAACACTTAAATAAAACAAACATCTGTCAATGTTGTGTGTGCGTTAAGTTTGTCTGGATGACAACTACCGCCACTCTACAAGTATGCCACCATCGTAACCTTGTGTTGGGTTCCGGTATTAGTAAGCTAGGTTCCAGTACCCCTAAGCGGCCAGCAGCGTGTTCACCTAGCGCTGCAAATACATAAGCGACGGTAACTGCTTATTATTAAGTGGGTAGTCAGCCTGGCTGCTGTTTCTCAGCGGTAAAAAAACTTATATACCTATAATATATATCTAGAAATATTCACTTTTTCACTAACTTTTCTCATTTGAGAAAAGTTAGTGAAAAAGTGAATATTTCTAGATATATATTATAGGTATATAAGTTTTTTTACCGTGATTATCTATAAGTGATTATCTATAATCACACTTTTCTTACAATCTCCGCTCAATTAAACTTTTATAAATAAAACCATTTTTATATTATTCATTTAAATTAGATTAGTTCGACATCCGTTAAAAGAATACTCACTCTTCGACACTATTTATAAATCTCATTTACAATATTATTTTTATTATGTGCTTTCCACTGATATCCACGGGTTACTGTCATTTTAAATTAGGACAAAAGATTCTACCACGTGTATGGCCTTTGAATAACGATAATTACACCACAAAGGGAAAGTACCAAATATTATCTAATTAATATATTAATTCGCTAATTCTGTATCAATTTTACTAACCTTGACATGCTTTAAATTGATTATGTAGCCTCTCTGTATATTAATCTAAGATTATTTACTTTGTTGATACATTTAATTGGCTTGTCATATCCAAGTGGCATCGCACAAATACAAACCAGACTCGGTTCTCTTAGTTCTATATAGTTAAATATCGTAATGAAACAAACATTGTTTCTTATTATAAATCATATACAGGGTTATTGGCGATTCGACGTATTACCGTTAGAAGGCGATAGGGGTGGCTATTTACGATAATTTTAACCCCCATATGCATTATGCAAAAGTGAACCATTTTTGAGTTATCATGTTTTTTAGCCTTTTTCAAAATAAGTCAAAATGCAACAGCAAAAATTTATTTAAAAAAAAGTATCAATTTAAATCTCATTTTTTGTTCTGATTTATAAAAAACGATTTAATACTGGTTATTTATCAATATTAAAACAACAATTATGGGTCAAATTTAAAAATGCGAGACGAAAAATGATATTATTTCAATATCTTATTGAGATTTTATCCACTAAAATGCCTTAAAAACAAAAAAAAAAGTTATGAAACTTGTGATCCAAGTTAGGTTAGGTTATTTTAAAACATAACCGTTTTCTTCTCTAACAATGCATAACTACTAGGAACTTATTTCAAAGAAACTGAAAAAAAAATGATCATAAAGGAAGCAGGCGGAAATTCGTATTCGAACTAAACTTAAAATTGCTGTTAGAATATCTTGCAAATAGGCTTAATGCGTACCTAAGCCAATGCAGGAAAAATAAAAATAAAGTTTTCAAAGAGTTCTTTTTTCAAAAACTTTTTACGCATACATTAGTTTTTGTTTTACGAATTGGCACCGTGTTTTTAGAAGTAAATACACTCACGATTGTAGTTTAATTTTTAGTTTGAATTGAAATATGGAAGACCTTGATCAAAATGAACAGCGTATGTTTCAAAATTATACAAATGAAGAATACGCCGATATTGTGTTTTGTTACGGTTTTTGCAACGGCAATAGTGAAGCTGCTAAGTCAAGATTATTCGCTTCGGTTTCCTAATCATCGGTTACCCCATGTATCAGTTTTTAATGGAGTGTATAGGCGAATCTAAGAAACTGGTAGTGTTCAGAGACGACAAATTAATGCTGGAAGACCCCCAGTCCATGTTGTTAATTATGAAGAGGATATTCTGCAAGAATTTATCGATGAACCAACAATTTTGACAAACACCGTCACCACAGGACTCCCTGTAACACAATGGAAAGCGTGTCTACAGTGCATAATGCAGGATTCTATCCATACCATTATACTCCTGTGCAAGTTATTCACGAAGAGGACCCTGAAAGGAGAGTTGCTTTCTGTAGATTCATGTTAAAAGCGGATTTACTGAAAATAAATTCTGGTCTTTTTTGAAAAAAATCCTATGGACCGACGAATCCAAATTCGATCAAGATGGGGTTACTAACTACCACAATGAACATTATTGGAGTGAGAAAGTGCACAAAAATCCTAATAAAGAGAGGCCAAAAGAGTGGCAACACCGTTTTTCGGTCAATGTGTGGATGGGAATAATTAACGACAGTTTAATCAGACACCATTTTTAACCGATCAATCTAAATGCTGCAGCTTACGAAAATTTTTTGACAAATGAAATGTTTGACCTTTGGCTATAAGGCAAAACATGATATACCAGTAAGCCAGAATGTATGAAGATTAGCGATATCAAGAACTGGTTCAGGGGTATGGCTCTGAAGCTATTTGACGAGAAAAACTAGAAGTAAAAGAAAGTAAAACTTTATCGAATCACTTGAAACTCAATGGCACGCTTGATATACATTCAATGCATTACATTTTGGAATGTACTTGTGTTTACTCTTTTTTCATTAATTGTCTATAAAATTCCATAAGATAAAGCTTGCCGAACACAGTCAGTCGGCTTCTTCACAGTTTGTCGGCACTGTCACTAATTACTTTACAAAGCTACCAGTCTCGAACATCTTGTGCATCACTGTAAAAACTAAGAGGTAACCTCTTAGTTTTTACATTACTCTTGTACTGAACGACTTAGAAATTTTAGTATTGCTAAGAAATCAGAAGTTTTGAATTAGAAACCTTGTTGGATTTATAGATTTTCCCTTGGTATTCAGTGATTGTGATTTCATTATGTCAAAACTTTCCAGACGATCCAGGCTAGTATTTTTCACTTCAGTTAAAAATGTATACCGATAGGCGAGTGCCAATAAAATCAATGCGATTAACACTGACGTCAATTTAGCTTTACGAGCAATAACACTAAGAGCTGTGATTAAGCAGTTAACAAACTATATTTGATGTTGTAAAAATAGAAATAGCTTTTAGTACTAGCGTCATATGATTCTTTTATAGGCAAACCCGTAATTCCTACTATTCGCTTGGCATTGCATTATTACCTATTTTACCGGACTAATTTGTTTCATTTATCAATTTAAATCTTACATTTATTAATCTATTTGCGATTTATAGATTAACTTTACTATACTATAAAATTATGGTACATAGTGAAATTTAGTATGATTTTATATCAAGATTTCAGTACATACTATTACTATTGGTTTAAAAGTAATTGTATTTTATACCACGTAATGATGATATGATTGTTCGTCATGGCCCCCCTTAACGTTGATTGGATCTTCTAATCGCTAGATTACAGTGCAACAAGGCTTGCAACGATATATCCATAAACTGATAAATATCGATATATCGACGCCTAAAATTATCGATATATTTCTAAAAATATCGACGATACGCCAATATCGATATCGACGATACGCCGATTTATAGATATTTTTTTTTAAATTTGCATCCCTAAACATAATCGCTAAACGTTTGATATAACTAAAATTACATTGGATTTCTATAAGCTTTAAAAAAATATATTGATAAAATATCGATATGTCAGCCTACTAGATATCTCGATCAATATAGACTTAGTTCAATAAATATGGATATTTTTGAAAAATTTTCGTGCTTAAATATAATGGCTAAACATTTGATATAACTAAAATTATATTGGATTTCTATAAAATATAATCCATACTAATATTATAAATGCGAAAGTAACTCTGTCTGTCTGTCTGTCTGTTCCTCTTTCACGCCTAAACGGCTGAACGGATTTTGATGAAATTTGGTATGGTGATAGATGATAACCTAGAAATGGTCATAGGCTATAAATAATCACGCCATCGTTCTTAGGGGGTAGGCAGTAGGCAGATAACTAAATTGAGTTAGTGATTTTTTGTGCTTATCCGGTATCTATGAGAATCGGCCAACATCTATTTTTCATCCCCCTAAATGTTAGGGGTGACCCACCCCCAAAAAATTTTTTTTAATTTTTTGACATTTTATTATTTATATGGCAGAACAACGTTTGCCGGGTCAGCTAGTGTATAATAAATAAAATGACGAAATATTGATAAATATCGATATATCGGCTCACTAGACCAATATATTGATATATCGGCTTACTAAACCTATATATCAATATATCGATATATCAATATCGATCTAGTTCCATATATCGATATTTTTTAAAATCTTGCACCCCTAAAGCGTAACCTTCCCTATGTTGCCGCTCAACATCCACAACAAATAAGCGCCTTCAACCAAAATGGCTTCGGATACCTACTCTTGCGTAATACATTAATAGAGACCTTTTTTATTCCAAGGAAAACTGTGCTTTATTAGTGCCGCGTCAGAACTTTTAGGTTAAAGTCGACGTGGGTATGTGGAGTTCTCCGCACTCCTATTATGCGACCTCTCAGCTGGCTAGCAAAATATAGCCAGTGGCGGTCGTAGCGGCGTATCCGGTCACCACGGCGACCCGTTGCAGAATCGATTTTTGGTTTTGTCAGCTCACAGGATTTTAACGATCGGATTTTCAGATGGAAGTTAAATATCAAGCCACTACACTACGGATAAATACGAATACGGACAAGACAATATCATATGTGAAAAAATAATTATAGATAAAATATTCATAACCCAAACCGTCCTACTGCCAGTTGCTGATCCCCTAGAAGATGAAGAAAATCTAAAAATGACCTATTCTGTACTTTTATTTCATGATAACTTAATTTTATTATTGGTGGCAAAGTATTTTTTTCATTTTCGGAAAAGCTTTCACTGTTTTCGTTTGTAGATCATTAATTTATCGCACTCTCATTTATCCGAAATGGCTCGTTAGTTTAATGGTTTTTATGTGCCCCGGGTAATAGGGCGCAATAGTTGTGAGAGCGGTATGTGTGTTGAGTGACGCTTTGATTTTTATAGCGATTGATATATTATTTATTTTTCACGATTTGTTGACATGTCTGTGGCCGGGGTCGGCCTGTCGTAATAGGCGACAAAACAACCCAACCTAGCTACGTGGTAGGGCCTCAAGCCCGTCTGGATGGCGACCACCTTTGGTCTTAAGTATGCTGCCATAATAACCTTGTGTTGTGTTCCGACATTAGTGACCCAAGTTCCTGTACCCATAAGGGACAGCAGCGTGTTTGCGATACCACTGGCGTTGCAAACACCTATAGGCGACGGTAACTGCTAAATTCTAAGCGGGCTGTCAGCCTGTCTGCTGTCCTACGCAATAAAAAAAAATGGAAAATAAATTTGAAAACCTCGTATGGTTAAGATATTACCAGAGTTCCCTCAAAGTATCATGGATCTCACCACAAGATCTTGTGATGATTCCTGTAAGTCGTCCCGTAGCCCGTCTGGATGGCAACCACCCTTGGTCTATAAGTATACCGCCATAATACTCTTGTATTGTGTTCCGGCATTAGTGACTTAGGTTTCTGTTCTGCTATGGGGCAGCACCGTGTTCGCGGCACCCCTAGCGTCACAAACATTCATAGGCGACGGTAACTGCTTACTACGCAGTGGGCTGTCAGCCTGTCCGCTGTAGCTCTGCAATAAAAAAAATGATTATGGAAATCTGTTGGATATATTTTAATGATGAATATGCTTGAATATTTTAATCCGTGAATAACTGAAATCACATCAAATGTTACTTGTTATTGCAACTTACGTGGAGTATAAATGTCTGTCCATGTCACCTTCGCCGGTCCCCGGCAGGTGGAGAAGACCTAAAAAGTTCTGGACAGATGTCGTAAGGGGCGATATATGTGCAAATGGACTCACTATCAGGGATTCCGCAGTGCGTGCGAAGTGGAGAAAAAAAAATCAGAAAGCAGACCCCGGGCACCGAAGCGGAAGTCTGGGTTGCAACCGGGATTTAACGTTCAGATGATGATGATGACGTTATTTCTTATTGCCAAAAATATTAAAATCAATATATATTTTTATAATTTATTATTATTATTTATTTTGATGACTATTATCAAAAATTATTTTCAAATAAGACGTCATATAATCTAAAATTGATAAAGTTCTGATGTAACTAAATTAAAATAAATAACCAAATTGGGTGCCGCTTTGTTATTCTCAAGTCTACTGAAAAAAGGCAAAGCAATCTTTATTGAAGTGGTAAGGATCAAAGAGATTTACCAACTATCCTAAGGTAACAAACATTTCGATGTCAACATGGGTAAAATTTCAATTACGTTATAGAGAAATTTGATGCGAAAGGTTCGGTGAAATAACGAGATTATGTCTAAAAATAAGGACCTGTCAACCGTACAATTTGTAAAATAAAGGGTGCGAAAAGTCACTGTCCGTCGAATCTCGTGTTATTTTGAGTTGTGTGTAAAATAAGGTTTTATCGTATACGATAAATATATTATAACATACGATATGTTGAAAATGTATGAATTACATACTTAGATATTTTTAGGTGTTCGTGTAGTCAAAAAATATCGTGGAGATAAACCATGATGGGCAAGTCGCACTCGTTAAAGCCCACCACATCAATTGTACTCTAGCTTGTGTTTCCTATCATTTAATTTTTATGTGATATTGTGAAGAACGAAGAAAATAATATTCCTACGGATGCTGCATTCTAATCAGACTTGAACCTTGAGTTGAGATATAAACTTTTAACGTTGATTTATTTATTTTTAAACAAAATTAGTATCCATACGCAGAGCAAACAAAAAGAAGAAAAAATAAAAGAGCTTTGCTGAAAAGAAGCATTCAGGGGTACGTAGTATGTAATATGCATGTTACTAGTATAACCTTAAAACAGTAAACTATTATAGAAAAATCATTAAAAC
This sequence comes from Malacosoma neustria, assembly GCA_963693495.1. Lineage (NCBI taxonomy): Eukaryota > Metazoa > Arthropoda > Insecta > Lepidoptera > Lasiocampidae > Malacosoma > Malacosoma neustria. The sequence goes on from OY856389.1 coordinate 5,880,621, forward strand.
CCAAACGCAAAAAAAATAATTGTCAATCAAAGTGACAATGTGCATGCATTTTACATAAGTCAGAAAGAAACTATAAAATTAACATATTAGAAAACTCTCAGTGAAATGTCCTGTTGCTGAGAGTTTTCTTGGATGAAAATGTTAAGATTTTAAACTATGCTGATAGCCCACTTAATAGTAATAGTAAACAGTTACCGTTGCGTCCACCTATAACATTCATAGACGTTTGTGACGCCAAGGGCATAGTTAACACGCTGCCGTACCAACAAGATCATTATGACAGCATATTTAGAGATTAAGGTTGGTTGTAATTCAGACAAGCTTGGAGCGTTACTATAACTAACTGGAATTTGTACTGTCGCTTTTATGACAGAACGCCCCTGGCCGTAGAAGTCAGTATTCATACTACTTCACGGAGAAGAATATATTTTCGTATACCAAATCAAAATATACTTTAAAATAAAACAACATATAGATATTATGAATTGATTACAGAAATCTCAAAGATTCTCTTGTAAGTGAAAACAGATAGTGAAAATTCACAAAACAAACACGTGTTTTAAATCCGTTATTAAAATAAAACACAACTGAATTAATATTATATATAATACATTATTAGGGCCTACGCAGACCGGGACCGCATGGCAAGGGATTTAATTTTTTACTAATGGACATTCAAACGTATCGATATAGAAATACTACATAAATTGCTATGCTTTAAAATGATGCCGTGGCATCGAAAGGGATTTCATTGCACGGCATTGAAAGACCCGCTACAGACTGCCGCGGCGGGATGCCGTGGCGTACTGCGGGTAGGCCACGGCATGCCAAGGACTCCGGCGGTCGTTTTGACTTAATCAAACGCAACTGAAGACTAAAAGTGTATCGGACAGCAGGAGCTGCCGAGGCGTGCTTTGTCGCGCCGTGGCATGCCGTGGCAAGGCGCTGGAATGCCGCGGCATCTAAGCGGCTAATGTGAGCTGACTGACGGCAAAATCCCTTGCCATGCCGTCCCGGTCTGCGTAGGCCCTTAAGCCCTATTTAATAAATTTATTCAACTTGGTAACAACACAAATTATCTTGGAGAACGTTAAGAAACATTTGCCTACTTACTTAAATAAATTCCAAGAGTTCATGGATATAATAGTATCGTGTTTGACTGTTGGGCTGTAGGGGATCTTATTATGTGGCTTGTCTACATTGTCTTGATCAATAAATACGTGACACACCGCTGATATGTTTATACGACAAACTATGTAACTACATTGATCAAAAAGTTCCCGGACTGACATATAGATGGCGCCACATATGCAAAATCTACTATAGCATTCGATAGCGGCATATTTTATCAGGTATGTGTCAAAATTTTATGAAAATTGGAATACGTGTTCTCATGTTATTGTTTTTTGTGTCAGGCAACTTTGGCGTCTTTGTCAAAAGATGGATAAGAAAGAATTTCGTGTGTTGATCAAGCATTGTTTTTTGATCGGAAAAAATGCGAAAGACGCGAAAGAGTGGCTTGATAAGCATTATTCGGACTCTGCTCCAGGAAAATTAACCGTTTGCGAATGGTATAATGAATTTAAACGTGGTCGTAGCGACGTCAATGACGCTCAACGCAGTAGTCGCCCAAATACGGCTGTTAACGAAGAAAACGTCAAAAAAATCCGCAGAATTGTTTTCATCGACCAAAATGAAAGTCAGGGAGATAGCTGGGGTTTCAAAGTTATCATATGGCAGCGTGCTTACTATTTTATACGACAATTTTGATACGAAAAAGCTCAACTCAAAGTGGGTGCCGCGTATGTTAACACCGGATCAAAAACAACAACGAATCGACGATTCGGAGGCCTGTCCGAAGTTTTTTAACTGTAACAAAGCCAATTTTTTGCATTGGTATATGACCATAGAGGAAACCTGGATACACTATTATACTCCAGAGTCAAAGCCCTCGTCAGTTAAGTGGGTTGAGGCAGGTGGAAGCATTCCAAAGCAACCAAAGACACAACAATCGGTTGGTTAGGTTATGGCATCAATATTCTGAGATGCGCATGGTATTTTGTTTATCAACTATCTTGAGAAAGGAAAAAAGATCAATTTTGAATACAACGTTATTGGACCAATTGAGCGAAGAAATAAAGAACAAACGGCCCCACATGGCAAAGAAAACACCACTGTTCCACCAAGACAATGCACCATGTCACAAATCAATAGCTACGATGGTCAAATTGCATGAATTGCACTTCGAATTGCTGCCCCAACCCAATTCGTTAGATTTCGCCCCCAGCGACTAATGGCTGCCGCAGACCTGAAACTGATGCTCCGGGGAAAAGATTTAGCACCAACGAGGAAGTGATTACCGAAACTGAGCTATTTTGCCAGCAAAGATCAAGCGTTCTATAAACATGGTATCGAAAAGTTTGTTGTATACGCAAGCTGACTGTACAAACAACAGAGCTATGCCTTTGTGTATTATTAAATACGAAGGCGCTAATTCGAGATAATTATCAGGGTCCCTTTATGTCGTAGGAACGCGAAACACACCGATTCACCGAACTTAAGGATAAGAAACTCTATCTCTCGTACTGTTGTTGGCCACAGTTGACGTCGATTAGTCTCGCGTATGATATACAAGTCAACCAAGATTATAATAATAACAATATAACACGGGTTAATATGCTATTCTCATCTATACTATGCAAGGCGCGTGTATAGGATAGAGTCAACCTTTTGTTCAACATACACTGAAAAACGTCACGGCCACAATGACATCTCTTAGCGAAAAAGGTTATGACTTACAGGTGTGAGGGAAATTATCATAAAGCATTCTGTATGATTATGAGTTATTTTTACGAACTGTAAACGGCCTAATCAATAAAAATTTAAATGCTTATTCAGAAAAAAATCTAAATGCATGAATATCTGTAAATTCATATTTTTTCATCTCAATCTACAACTAAGCACCAAAAGTCATAAAGTAATAATTGGTGTAAAGATGATTTTCAATATAAGGTTAACTCAATCAATAATCATATTACAGATAAATTATTATGACGTCACGTATAGTACACATGATAAATGTTGGTACGGGTATGACCTAACACCGAAACACAGTTTTGTTTACGTCCCAACTTTCCATGAAGAGATATAAAATAGTTAAAAGTAATTTATAACTAAATAAATCCGGGCTCGTTGTCGGTTGAACGCGGAGGCCGTGTGTAACATTTGCCATAAAATTTTAGATTATTTATAATTTAAATACTGTTTTTATATATCTGAGAGAATCAACAGTGAAACTTCTCAAATACTCGTAGACACTACACGCCACGCGGGCTTGCAATAAGTTCGAGGAAGACTTAGTTCTATCTTCTCAGTAAAATGGGGGTGTATGGTAAAACGTATTTATAAGAATTGTATTGGAACATCGTCGCTACACTGAATCACTGATACTTATAGACGAAACTACTGAATTAAAAAATATTTCGGATGATGTCTTCTTTTAAAGAATAGAGATGATACGACTGGTTCGGTGGCTGCACAAGTGGTGGGATACGGCCGTGTCTCTGCATTTAATCCAGAGGGGTACAAAAAATGTGACATGCAAACAGTGTTATGTATGTGTGTGTCAATTGTATATTTGTGAAAAAGGTTTGCAATACTGGTGTTTAACTAGTGCAGATAACTGGCTTTAATAAAATACACTCAATAAGAAGTATTATTATGAAAATTGTGTCCCTAAGGGGGTTGTGAGGATTGTAACGGGTTCGAACGGTATTCCTTCATATTTTTTTTTAATTTTGATGCAAAATTATCCGTGCAGAGGCGGAGAAAGAATACTAACCTCTACGGCCGGGGTCAGCCTGTCATAAAAGGCGACAAACCAACCCACCCTAGCTACGTGGTAGGGCCTCAAGCCCGTCTGGATGGCGACCACCTTTGGTCTTAAGTATACCGCCATAATAACCTTGTGTTGTGTTCCGGCATTAGTGACCCAAGTTCCTGTACCCTTATGGGACAGCAGCATGTTTGCAATGCCACTGACGTTGCAAATACCCATAGGCGACGGTAACTGCTAAATTCTAAGCGGGCCGTCAGCCTGTCTGCTAGAAACAATAAAAAATCACACTGAGGCATCTCGACTCAAAATAGCAGCAAAGCGTTTTTTATTGCTGTCAACAGCATATAGGTGGACGGCCCACTACACAATAGTTAGCAGTTACCGTTGCCTATGAATGTTTGCGACGACAGGGACACCACTAACACGGTGGCGTCCTCGCAGGTATACTGGAACCTGGATCACTAATAATAAATAATTTGTAACAATTCACACAGCGCCATCTAGTCCCAAACTAAGTGGCATAGCACTTGTGTTATGGGTACTAGACAACTGATATACTACTCATATACTTTTTTTTCTAAATAAATATATATTATACATAAAAACACCCAGATGCGAGACGGGAATCGAACCCGTGACCTCTGCAAGCGTACCGAAGTGCGATATACTAATGCCGGAACATAACACAAAGTTATTATGGCGATATACTTATAGACCAGGGATGGTGCCATCCAGACGGGCTTGTGGCCCTACCACCTAGCAAAAACTTACGTTGTAAGTACAGACAATTATCTACTATTGTTTTGTTAATTGAGTTGACTCAGGTTGGGAGTCGAACTCGCAAATGTTCTGATGTCCGAAAACCGTCAAAGAGGACATCATCGTCATAACATCTGTAGTCCCGAAGCAAAGTGAGTATTACCTAGTTTTTAATACACACAAAAAATCCAGTAAAGTTTCTAATCCCGAAAGTATTTTGTGTCCATGCAACGTAATCTATATATCATACAAATTTACGGCTTTATGATAAAAGTTGTTTATTTTTTTTGGTTTATAGCTAAATGTTCATAAAGGTATTAAAACGCAGAGCGGACTGTCATCAAATAAATTTCAATTTCACACATGAAATGTATTTGTTTAGATGAAGCAATTCTGTTCACGTACTCACGTCAGGCGTCAACTGAGATAAATATCCTCGAAACAAATCTCTCAATAGGGGAAAGATCCAAATTGGAAAAAATTTGCAAAGTTTATTTGGTTACCTATTGTTTAAATTGATTTCTAGGATATTTAGTGTTTGAATTATATATTTTTTATGTTGCTCGTTTATCAAACACCATGCAGGGCCGAAGTAAGAATACTGAGCTCTGCGGCCGGAGTCGGCCTGTCGTGAAAGGCGACAAAACAACCCTAGCTATGTGGTAGGGCCCCAAGCCCGTCTCGATGGCAATCATCATGGGTTTATAGGCATGTCACCATAATAACCTTGTATTGCGTCCCGGTATAAGTGATCTAGGTTCCAGTTCCCCTACCTAGACGGCAGTGTGTTAGCTGTGCCCCTAGCGTCGTAAACAACCACAGACTTTGGTAACTACTTACTATTATGTGGGCCGCTAGACTGTCTGCTGTTCAAATGTGTTCTTTATTACGGAATAAAGAACACATTTGAATGCCCTTGATGTTGCAAACGTCCACGGTGTGTGGTCTATGTGTGTGTCCCGTTTGCCTGTCTGCTGAACTGAACTCTAGCTAGAAAAAAGTTGACCACAACAAAACAAAATGCACACCTTATAGCAATGTCAACATTGCTTATGCATGTATGCAACAACAGGCACTTAAATTGAAATTTGTGTTATAAATTACGCTAACCTACGCTGACCTAAGCTGGAAGCTTATTCCGAATCCGAGTCGTACGCTATATGAGCGATTTTTTCTTCTAAAATATATGGATGGATGGATGCTAATACGTAAATTTATATTTTAAAAGGTGTGAATCGAAGTGCTAGATACAGGTACCTAAGTTTGGAAAACATAAATTATTTTACCTGAATATAAACACTAAGCCTGCCAAAATTGACAATTATGAAGCTAACAAAACAGGAACTGTCTTCTAGGTGATGTCAACTAACATGAAGTCATGAAAAATGCGAAGACATGAGTAGAGAATGTAGGGCCACGCCCAAACAAGATGGTAAGTTCAAGTAACCACTAATAATCACATTCACACCAATTATTCACCATATCTATTATATATCCGTTCACAAATCTATTGAACAAACAGACTATTGAGATTGGTTCATTACTACGTCCTACAAACAAGGTTTAATGCAAAATTATGTCTACCATCTTGACTGGCCTTATTCAAATCGAATTTCCATTAATTCCGTATACCGGATTGGTCCACTTCCATCGGAGATTCCTGTTAAGTTTTTAAATCGAATCTAGTCTTTTATTTATTTATACATTCAATTGCGTTAATTTGTTTATTTAATTGGAATAAGTTTCCGGCTCGGGTTTTCTCATCGCAGTACGATATGAGGATTTTCAAAAATGCGTTATTTCTTAGAGCAGCGCAATGGCTCTGGTGTTGCAAACGTCCATAAACGAAAGTGACCACCTGCTATCAGATAGGCCCGTTGCTTATCTGCCGAACTCCAGCTATAAAAGGTACTCCAATCAAATATACATAACACATATATATATAATACGCAGATATAAACAATAGATTGGAAAAATCTCGATTTATGTTGACTTGGCAACTTACAGTGTATGTTTTGATTGTGACGTATTAGACGTAAAATCGGGGATACTAGAACATTTAGTAAACAATTTATATTATTACAATATCAAAGGCGTAATTCATTCTTGTTTGTACGTGAAGGCTATTCACGTCATTTGATGACGAAAACCGTTAAAATTTCGGCTTCTAATTTGTACTAATGTGAATTTTACGATCACATTACGATTAGATGTTTCGTGCGTTATTTTTTTATATTTTCAAAACTTAAGAGGATAATATGAAAATATATTACAGTATTTTCTTATAGAACATCCTTTTATTGTGCGAATACATGTTACATTGCTTTTTAATCAACACTCATTGGACAGACACTTATTATTCAATTACTCCCAGAACAAATCACTCCATTTGAATCATAGAAGTATTATTTTTATAATCCAACCCACTTGCGTAGTAATGAGCCAACCGCGTCATCATACATATTATAATTTAAGCTATAATTTGTTAGCAACCCATTCATACAGGATATAAATTGTATATGGATGCTTCACCTTCCTTACATCTCACAAGACTTTTACGCATTCCCAATGTTTATGCAATCAGATTACTTTTTACACACTACCATACGAAATTTCCATGTCGCTAAAGCCTATCAGTAGTGTTGATGAGCAGGCAACTACTTATCGCCAACCACGGATGTTTTTCGGAATAAAGTCAAATTTGAAACTGGTCACATATATCGGAAAATTACACAAGTAACATGATACTATGAAGACATGATACTAGTTCTCATCTTAGTGATTTTTAGGGAATAAAAATCATTTACTAAAAGATAGACCTGTTTATAACGATGGAACGAAATGACCTGACATGTATTTCTAAAAATACGTATTTTACTCCATGTAGGGACGGGGCTGTCTTATAAGGCCACAAAAAAACCGTAGATGGTGATTGGATGACAACCACCCCTGGTTTTAGAACATGTCACCATAATGACCTTGTGCTGTGTTCCGGCATTAGTAAATCGGGTTTAAATTCCTCTTCGAGGTCAGCAGAGGGTTGGCAATGCAATTGCAAACGTCTATAGATGATTGTGACCACATACTATTGCGTGAGACGTTTGCCTGTCTACGAATCTCTGCTTTAATTTTTTTATATCAAAATGGCCAGATAATTTACTAAAAATACGAATTTTGATTTAAAGTACGTATTAAAATAGGCATTATAAGATAAAAAGTGAAATAATATCTTATCGTAAAACAGTTAGTGTCTACTTTAGAATGATACCTTATCGGTTTTTAATCTTTATTCTTATCGTGATCTAAATACTATTAAAATAGTAGTCACGATATTCATAGGTATAAGTGGTTGAATTTAATTAGAGCATGACCTCTGGGGTCAAATTTACTGATCTCTATACAATCACTTTCCCACCATGGGACCTTGAGGCTCGTGTATACCAGTGGCGCCGGGATGCGGCCGAGCGTGGCTCTTGCCCCGCGCCTCGTGAAGCAGAGGTAAAGCGGTCGGAGTTGCGTGACGAGGTGCTCATGGTGCAGTGGAAGGAGTCCAACGACCTCCGGCAGCCGTAGAAAGTGGCAGTGGGAGGCCTCTCAAGAGAGGATCCGCGAAACCCTGACCCCCTGGCGCTACAAGCCTAGAAGAGGCCCGCTCCAATACAAAGAGCGGGCTGGCGCCGGCCCGCTACAAGTTCGGCAGGCCACATATCCGTAGGCCCGGGCGTAGGCGATAGGAGAACAGCGGGGTTTTTTGGTGGGTGGCTCGGATGGCCAAACATCGTTCCCGGAATTCCACATATCCCTCGGTCCCCCCGGGTCTAGAATCGGTTAAGAATAGGGTTTTCCCCAAGACAAAAAAAGAATATAATCCTAAAATATAAAAAAAGCCTATAGACGATTAATGTTAATTTATTAAATATGTATTATTATTTATTAATTAATTATTTAAGTATTTACTAATGTATGTTATGAATTTAAATATTATATAATATATTTTTATAAAATTAACTTTAATGGTTTCGTTACCAGGCCATAAACTCTTATAAAAAAATAAAAGAGTAATTAAGGTATGTATGTGTATTTCGTGTATCATTCGACCATGTTTATTTTAATTAACTTATTGTGTTTTTAATGGATTTCAGGAATAATAAATGCTTTCTGCACTTCTCCTCCATATAAACTAACTGTGCCAAATTTCATACTCCGTCCACGCGATTTTCGTAAAAAGGGGTACAAAGTTTTCGCTTCACGTATTATTACTTAATATTTAGATAATTTTTCTTATTGTCTTTTTTTTCAGTAACTTAATAATTATATAATTCATTTTTATTTACAAGAAATATGCTTACATTAATTTTAGTACTACACTATATTACAAAAAGAAACCAAAAAGATGAAAACTATAAATAATAAATTGATTCCAAATCGCTTTCGGCAGGAAATGTTCCCAAAACGCTGGCTGGCTGCATTACCGCGTTGGATGGCAACTTGATTTTATAATGAAATTTGATGGGAGGGTTGATTAGGAAAATTTTGAATTTTCTAGAGTATTCATGTAACATTGTAACAGTTGATAGAAAATAAATAAACTAAAATAGAAATAGAGTTTTCATGCTAAACAATGCAGGCCAGTATGAAGTGCACCAGTAATACGTATTGTATAAAACTTTACAAATTAATCCATGAACATGTTTCGGGTTTTCGTTGCCAGCGGCAAAATTATGACACGCCCAAGAATCATTCAGTTATTAATTGATATTTCAATTAATCTTTAATATTGTATATTTGTATTTACAAACTATCTGAAAATTTTGCACCTGGAAAGCAAAAAAAATATATTACATTTAGCTTATTTCCTGTATCAAAGGTAATGTAAAAGTATTATTTCTCTTTGTATTATGTCCTTTCACGTACACACTGCTGTAGTATAAGGGTACAGGAACTTGGGTCACTAATGCCGGATCACAACACAAAGTTATTATGGCGGCATATTTAAGACCAAAGGTGGTCGCCATCCCGACGAGCTTGAGGCCCTACCACCTAGCTAGAGTGGGTTTTCATAGCCTTGTACGACAGGCCGACCCCGGCCGCAGAGGTTAGTATTCTTTCTCCTCCTCTGCACGGATAAAAAGCTTGTCTTGTAGCCATTATGATTTATTTGCAAAATTTTATAATAAATGATAGAGTGATGATTTTTATCTTGTAAGTGTTTGATGTGGATACGACCTTAGAAGATTTTTTTTAACTTGTTATGTACCATAATCCTGTTTAGATTTTTAATGTGTTCAATTATAACCGTTGAATTAATGATATTTAAATTACTTGTCACAATTTAAATATTTTTTATTTCGTTTGTTCTTTAATATTCTTGCATACTTAAAGTGATAAAAAAATAATAATTTGCACTCATTCAATTCTGTGATATTTAGAACCTCTTTTTTCTTCTTATCTACCGAGTTCACATCGTATCGTTCTTAATATTCATAGGGATGAAAGTAGGGACTTTGAACATATTCTCAATTTATCAGTTAAATATGTTATTTTCATCCCTCTTAACACGATATTCGACGCCCCTATCGTGAGAGTAATAACTTAATACGCGCTTCGCTGAAAATACGTTCATATTGAATAGAAGATTACCGAACAATAGGCTTCAACAAAAGCTCTCTACAATAGCCGTGGAGTAATGCACTATCGAAATTACATTGTGAATGGATAAAGCCTATTGTCTGAAGTCTTTCATTACGTTATAATTATTATTGACAGAATGGCATAGGAATGCGTCCATTCATCATACAAACATTAATTGCTGACATTATAAGTTTCAATATTTGCTATAGGACTTCTTAAACTACGGATTTGAGTAATTTTTTTCGATACTAAAAATTCTTGTCTGTGATATATTCTATTTAAAAATATTTGTAAATGGAATATATAGCAGTGTTTATAATAGATAATGTGTAGCTATGGAGAATGGAGGTGATAGGGTACGCCGCAAATTACAGTTTGAAAAACCGTCAGAATGGTGCTAGTGTAATACAATGTTGGCATGAATGTTGCTGTAGCATAAAAATGCAAGCTGAGTTTAAAAATTTATATCTTTGGTAGAGTAGTCAGTGACAGTACAGTATTGAAAATCTCAACTATTAGCGTAGCATAATTTATTTTATTTATGTAGGCTTAGTATATTATTTTATTGCTGTACAGCAGATAGACTGACGGCCCGTTTAGAATTTAGCAGTTACCGTCGCCTATGGATGTTTGCAACGCCAGTGGCATCGTGAACATGCTGCTGTCCCATAAGGGTACAAGAACTTGGATCACTAACGCCGGAACACAACACAAAATTACTATGGCGGCATACTAAAGACCAAAGGTGGCCGCCATCCAGACGGGCTTGGGGCCCTATCACGTAGCTAGGGTGGGTTATTTAGTCGCTTTTTACGACAGGCCGACCCCGACCGCAGAGGTCAGTATTCTTTCGCCGCCCCTGCACGGACAAGACAAAATTACATATAATGGAAATGTTTATCTTAAATAGTCCTACAAAAAAGACCGCGACAGCATCTATCTTTTATGTGTAAGCCATTATCGCCACAATAGTGTACTATAAATACAATAAAAATTGATAATTAATTCCTAACGCACATTTGGTAGGAAAAAAATTGATCCTTACATCAAAATAAATATTTTTATCGCATCTGGTATTTAAAGTAGATAAACTCTGTCTTTTGTACTACATCATTTGGACAAATATTTGAATAGTTATGACAATAAATAACCGAATGTGCGATATATGGTACGGTCCGGCGGTGGGGGAATGGGAGGGGGAATCCGTTCCGAATAGCAGAATAATATAAAATAGTTGAAAACTCGAAGAAAAAAATCAAATACCAAACAAACACGCGGGTGCGCGTGCGCGTAACCGCGGGGCACAGCTAGTTGATATAATAATGAAATCGTAGATATTATGATTACACACTATTAAAAAGAAGAAAAATAAAAAGATGCAGCAAGAAGATAATGTTGAGGATACAAAAAATAAAATTATAGTGTTAAGGTTATCGGAATTTCGTAATCAAGTTGTTAACAAATTATATCATAGATATTAATCACACTAACATAAATTTAACCAATAAAAAAGCATGTAATTATTACGCACATTCGAAATATTTTATTTTCACATCAAGGGCTATGATTGACGAGGAAAATTCTAGAAATGAGAATGGATGGCCAAGAAGGAGGAGTGTTAACAATGATATGGCAAAAAAAGCGGTGAATGTTGAGAAGGCGGTTAATAGATGAGAGTTGAAGGAGAGAACATGTTGTGCTAATTCCCCATACTGTAACAAAAAGGCAAGCAGAAGTTCTATAGACAATGATAAAAAGTTATCTAATATACAACCGAGGATTTGAGACCAACGTCCTGGTGGACGACAGTAAAGTTAATTAATTAGTTAATAGTGCAACTTTTAGGGTGTGTTTTTTCAAAAATGAATTATGTGCAAAACTCTGGGCATAAGGCACACTGTTAAAATTGTAAAACAATGTAACTCTGCACTTTATATGTATGTCTTGGGAGAAAAAGATGTATTTAATATTCTGTTTTGTAATAATTTAGGAGAAATTTGTAACCAAACATACCACTTCTATTTCATCCTCTCCTTCAGCACTTGGTTCTTCGGTGATTTTTGTCAACAGTATACTTGGTCTCATGGAAACACGATTTCTTATTCCTGATGACCGTCTCCATATATCTGAATTTTCTTCTTTATCATCAGTGAGGGTTGCGAATTGCTCATAGAAATTAATAACACCAGACAATTCACCGTCTACACTATCAGAACTGGCTGGTATGGACCGTTCTCTTTCAATCGTACTTCGATCTGTGACTGCCCTTTTATCAAGTGATCTTCTGTTGATCTGTCTATATCCTTCGTTATTATGATTTTCCCCGAGAATATTGATCGGTCTAGGATTATTGTACTCAGTATATTCATAAGCTAAATCAAAGCCTCTATCTTCAAACAAACTTTTGAATCGCGCCCAACATCCAAGGCTTTTCTCGGCTCTACCATTTCGTAATTCGGTTTGGTTTTTATCCATCTTTCAATGTAATTATATTATCAAAATTAAATCATTATAGTGATTATGCGGTAGGAAGTATGATAAGAATACTCATTATCCGTTGTTAATGTAAAAACACGACTTTGCGACGATAAAATATTTTTGAAATGTAATGCAGATTTTATTACTGACGAGTAATAAAAATATATTGGATACCAATAACAAGTGTTTATTTCGAGAAATACTTATACTGAATTGCTGCTTTACAGTTGCACTTAACAAAGAATTGATAATATAAGAACCTCATTCAAGATTTTTAATTTTAATTTGATATCACCACTAAATGTATTTTGGCCCAATTTTGACCTTAATCTACTGTTTGCACTGCATTTAAGAAAAACAAATTAATTACAATAAATAGTTTTTACTAATTCAAGTATTTAGGACTACATTTTGTAAAATTATTTTTACATAAATTTCACTTTGCCGTATCACTTATTAGTCTATTTAATCACTTTTTAGTCTAATTTTTTAATATAACTTGCACATTAATTTAATCAAGCAGTTTTTAAATATTATTTATATATAAATTTTTACAATCAATTTTATTTTGTGTAAATGTTTTTTTTGTAATAAGAGAAATTCTATAGTTTTTTTTAAAAGAGTCGTACGCACCACGAACGTTCAGTGCGTTAAATTAAATCAAACTAGATAATATGCTTATTGTAGCATTAAATATTGCATGACAAATCCGATAAACAACATTATCAATTAACGACGTAGCACTGATTACGGATACAAGCTTATTTAAAAGGTAAAATTAAGTAGTTATGTACTTGAAAGCAGTAAAAATCTGATTTAAAGATTTTGTCGTTATAATGTAGACATTAGATATCGATACTATTTTATTTTTATCAAACAGCGGACAGGTTGACGGGTCACTTAATAAAAGCAGTTACCGTGGCCTATGGATCTTTGCGCTGCCAGGGGTGCCGCTAACATGCTGCAGTCTACGTGGGTGAAATGAAACATGGGCCACTTATTCCGTGATAAGAAAAACAAGAATATTATGACGGTATATTTAGAAACTATGGGTGGTACCAGACGGAGCCTTAACATATAGCTAGGGTTGTTTTATCGGCGTTCGCGACAGTCCGCCTCAGGGCGCAGAGGTCAATATTCTTACTTCTTTCTTAGTGTGTAATACTATTCCTTTTTGCATTATCCGAATTTATCGTCAATATTCGAAATATAAACAACAACTTCCATTTGATCTAATATAAAACCTAAGCTTAGTCTTCATTTGATTCTTCGAAATATGAAAATCTGGTTGTACTATTCAAATAACAGACTACTTTTTTCAAATCAAAACATATAAGTCGTTTAATATCTAATTAACAAATCGATTACCCGAGAGGAAAGCGTCGTGTTCAAACCTTTTAAAAGTTATAAGACCATGAGATACAAAATCTATAGTAGGTATTAAAAACGCACATAAATGATATAAGTAGGTAACTGTATGTTGGTGGCAGTTATTTTTACTTGTTTAAATTATAATTAATATTAATCCATAGGGATTTTACAAAAACATTTTCTATTTCGGCTCCAAAATAGGCATAGTCTGTAGTTAATATTAAGTCTTTACCTATGAAATTCCCGTTTTGTATGAAAAAATTTAAACGAATTTTATTCATGTATTTTTTATTTGTATTAATCGAAGTAATCACCCATGCAATCAATCCATCTTTGCCAACGCAGTGGCAGTTTATTGATGCCCTTCTTAAAGAAATCAGCTGGACGGGAGGCAACAAATTCTTCAAAGGCATTTTGTACTGCCTCTCGGGTATTGAATTTTTTTCCCGCCAAGAAGTTATCCAAATTCTGGAAAAAGTAGTAGTCTGTAGGCGCAAGGTCTGGTGAGTAGGGCGGATGACGGAGAACTTCCAACCCCAGTTCTTGCAACTTAGAGACCGTCTGCTGTGCAGTATGAGGTCGCGCGTTGTCGTGCAGGAGCAGCGGAGACGAGCGATTGACCAATGCTTGTTGGAAATGTGCTAGCTCTCCATCATTGTGTTCAGTTCTTCACAGTACACATCTGCAGTAATGCTCACCCCATTTGGTAAGAAGCTGTGATGAATCACACCGGCGCTAGACCACCAAACAGTGACCATCACTTTTCTAGGGGTAAGTTTTCGTTTAGTTAGTTAACTTGCTGAGCACTTGCGGTTATCAAACAGAATCCATTTTTCATCACAGGTAACAATGCGGTTCAAAATTCCTTCATTTGTGTGTTTGTTGAGCAGTGCAAGGCACGTCTCAACGCGTACTTCGCGCTGGCGATCATTGAGTTCGTGGGGCACCCATTTGTCAAGCTTTTTTACCTTGCCAATTTGACGCAAATGGATCAATATTGTTTTGACGCTAACGTCGAAAGCTGCTGCTAATTCAGCCGTAGATTGTGTATCATCAGCTTCCACAATCGCCTTTAATTCGTCATTGTCGACCAAAGTCTTCGGACGACCGCAAGGTTAATTTTTCAGGTCGAAATTCCCAGAACGGAAGCGAGCAAACCAATAACAAACAGGTGGTGCGTTGGTTTGTAGTGTTGCCCGTAAACGTCGTTGTTGTTGCGTGCCGCTTGTACCGCGACGGTACTCATATTCCATAATTACTCGAATTTTTAACGTATCCATGATGACGAAAAAGATTGAAATGCGATGAAAATGTAACACTAATCAATAAACAAATGACTACTTTTGGAAAAATAATTCCATGTTTTTAAAATAAAATTAATTTGAAATTAGAGTTCTTAGCCAAACAAAAATTATTTTGATGTGAAATGGCCAGTACTGCAGAACGGCAATTTTATAGGTAAAGTTCATTAATAAGTTTTATGGATTTGAAGCAGTTATGACGAACTGATCAGTTGATCTCCAGTAAGTAAACATAGCTGCTACAGTAGCCGCTTCTCGCCTCCGAAGTTGAGGATTCATTCACATTTTCCTAAGCCGCTTAGCTCCTGTACACAATGGTTTCTTGAAAGTTATATATATGTAGAATAAGCTTACAACGCCCTCTCTACGACACGTTTTCCTATGTCCGCTTGGAAATTGTATTAAATGAAATTTTTCAGAGAAAAATCATTATTTATTCAATAGTTTTAGACCTATTGCGTAATGGTAAGTAGTAATCTTATAGTATCTTCATAGCTTTCCTAGTCTTATTATTCTAAAAGAAACTTCTTTTAATTACCTAAGTTAGACGTTGTGTTAGGGTATAACAAACATTTGTGATACAATGTCACAACAACTAGAATTGTGTTTTTTTGATTATTTATGAACCATCTGTAGTTACCACTAAGATTTTGTTAATAATAACAGACGAAGTTATAATTAGTAACTTAATAAACTTCGTTAACTAATATAATTATCTACTTACAATAATTATTAATTAATAATTACTCAGAGCCTATTGTAATCAGTAGTCGCGTAATCATTTGCGTCAAACAGTATTGATGTAATATCACGGTATTGGGAATCAGCTCGGCTGTATTAATTAGGCAGTATCAATCACGTGCGAGGAATATTTTTAATGTTTATAGAGAACTTTTTTTAATATCCGTGTGCCGTAGGGGGTAAGGGGCTCTACCAATATCTTCGGGCTCCAAGTCAACCTCACCTGAAAGTCGGGGCGCACCCTGCTGAATAACGGACGAGGCCCTGACGATGGCTTTCCTTTCGGGGTTGGGGAGTCAGATGGCAGTCGCCTTCGTAAAAGCCAAAATAAGCTAAATCATATGGAAAGAGTAAGATTACGGGATCGTTTAAGGGTTAGGGCGCCGCCACATAACAGTACGCAAGAGCTTCGCCCGGTTCTTGTGAGAAGTGGACATGGGCTACCGTGTCATGGGCGGGCACGGCTAACGACGTTAGTCCCAACTCACGCAGCCCAAACATCTCGAAAGATCCGCTTCGCAACATGGAACATAGGCACTCTAACGGGACGCGCGAGAGAGTTGGCCGATGTGCTCTCCAGGCGGAGGGTGGCCGTGGCGTTCCTGCAGGAGACTCGGTGGAAGGCCAGCAGACCCCGGTTCATTGGGAATGGCTACAAGCTGATCTACACAGGTGCACCTGGTGGGGAAAAGGGGGTTGCCATAGTGCTCTCGGAGGAGTTCCAGAACGACATTTTGGAACTGAAACGTCATAGCGACCGGCTTATGGTCGTTAGGGTGTTTATCGATGGGGTAATTACCCACTTGATAAGTGCCTACGCGCTACAGGTCAGTTGTGACGACGCCGATAAAATAACTTTTTGGAATATATTCGGAGAAGTGCTCCGTGGAATCCCATTATCACAGGGGATCGTTTTGGGGGGCGATCTGAACGGTTATATGGGTGAGAGATGTGGGGAATTTGAGCGTGTTCACAGTGGATTTGGGTACGGTAGCTGCAACGCGGAAGGGGAGGACATCCTCAATACGTATGCGGCTGCCGACCTTGCCATTGTGAACACGTATTTCAAAAAGAGACCCGAGCATCTTCTCACCTACAAGAGCGGGAAGAATGCTACCCAAATTGACTTCCTAGTCACTAGGAGACACCACATCAGCAAAGTGGCTAACTGCAACGTCATACCCGGTGAGAGTCTCACTGCACAACATCGTCTTCTTGTCATGGACCTCTGCACTAGGCCTAAACACACGCATGCCGAAAGCTTTCAGCTCCGAATCAGGTGATAGCTGCTTGATGAAGTCAAGTCCCAGGAGTTCGCCTTAGCCGTCGGTGACAAGTGCGCCGGTGGTATGGGCGAACCAGTTCAGGCTTACTGGGACAAGATTCAGGCGGATTTCTGCATTGTCTGTTTCTTGACTTGTAGAAGACCTTCGACTGTATTCCTCGCGCGATAATCTGGTGGGCATTGCGGTCCAAAGGGGTTCCAATATAGGCTATATTGACATCATCCGAGACATGTAGCGCGATTCCGATTCCGTGGTTCGGACCGCTGTTGGCGGCACAAAATCCTTCCCCATCACTGTCGGAGTACACCAGGGATCCATCCTTAGTACGTTTTTGTGTTCAACGTGGTATTGAACGTACTGTCAGACAGCATCAGAAACTCATATGAGCAGCCCTCGTGGTGACTCATGTATGTTGATGATATCGCGTTGACAGATTCGGACAGGGTTAGGTTGGTGGGACGTATGAAGACGTTTAAGAAATCGCTTGAGAACGGCGGTCTGAAGCTCAATGTGGCGAAGATCGAGTACTTGGCCTGCAACTCCACAGATACCACACCTGTGTGCATAGGCGGCGATACGGTCAAGCGCCCGGAACAGGTGAAATACCTGGAATCTGTATTTCACGCGTCTGGTGACATTGATTGCGACTTTAAGGCACGCATTGCTGCCGCGTGGATCAAATGGCGTGAGGTGAAAAATCTGAATCGATTTAGAAGATTTTATCTGCGTTAGGGTGGGTTTCAAGGCAATCGGACTCAATAGATGACGCTTTTTTGTGTGTTTTGAAGCTGTTCGTTTCAGACAACGTAACAGTGACAACGGACGAAGGCATTCCGATCCCGTGGGAGCAGGGTCGATAAGCCGTGGTGGCGCGCAGCATGCTCGGGGGCTCGACCCGACCGCTGCATGGGGAGCAAGAGAGAACAAGCCGTGTACGGCATGAAATTAGGGGTCATATCGAAATCACCGGTGAAGTCGATCTTATTCTAATCTCCTACCGTTCGCTGCTGGCAACGTTAAAATATACTGTTATCTTTATCTTAGTAATATAGTTAACATCTATAGATGAAACTCATTGACAGAAACGCCCATGTTTGAAATGGGATGACTGCTTCTCTTCAGCCGGTATACTTAGTTTTGCTTATAATTCTGTACTTTAATTTTATAGAAAGATTATATTACGTACTCTTCGGATTTGAAATGAGCTTCCGGCTGAGGTATTCTCATCGCAGTACGATATGGGGTTTGTCAAAAAAGGTGTCATAACATTAGGTACTTAAAGCCTATACATCTGTAGGCAATAGTGACCATCTGCTGGTCCGTTTTTTTATTTGCTGAACTCTAGCTATAAAAAGAAAAAGAAATGTAGGCTGACAGAAAGCGATTAATGGAGGCTCTGGTCTACTATGGTTTATTTAATGTAAAATAATGAACTTGATTGCATTGCGTATGTACTATATTGCATGTGGTGTAGTTCACAAAATGAGACGCTAATGGATAGCACTTACGGCGACATCAACTAGCGGCTCGTCTTCGGGGGTGAGAGCCAGGGAGGAGCGGCGACCAGCGCGCGCTCCAGGCGACCCACTCGAGCTACCTGAAACCAAAATAAATTACATAGAGCCATTGTCAAGATTAGGTTTAATAAAAAATCATTAAAAAAATTATATCAATCTCCTTTATTATTCATAGCACAAAGTTTACAAGTCGACGACATCCATGACGCAATGGTTTTCACACGTCGGGCTGCTGAAGTTACGCAGCTTCCGAGTCGTTGTTTATGTATAATATGTATTTATTTACAAAAGAATATCCGTTTTCTAGTTCTGTAACACGAACGCACTGTTACTTACTATTGGGAAATTGGGACTAAATGGCGCTTTGTGGATTGTCTCACTATACTTATTATTACTATAAATATACATATAATACATGAAGAAATGTACAAAAGAATATGAAGCAATTAGCGGTCTTTTTCTTTACTAGCAACCTCTTTTGGAGAGACTAAAAATTTCAATGTAATATTTCAGGAATTTGATGTGGGTATATCTTCGAGTCCGAAGCACAACTGTTAGCTGGTACAGCTTGCTAAACAGCTGATGATGCTTTGGTGCAAACTTTGAGGATTACAACGACGTTTACCCGTATAGATACTAAACCCAGCCATATTTATTGCACATTTTTTCTTGTCGTGATTCTATCAGCACAAGGAACGACATGGCGATAAAAGAAATTTGATGGCCGAGCACAAATAGTTTGACTTTGTATCAATATAGTCCGCACAAAAAAAAAAGAAAGCTTCACGGGACATGGGACACACCTCGTGGTGTGAGAGGGGCGCACGCGGGTATTCCACGTGCCTAGCTCACACCTGCGTGAGGAAGAAGTTGCCGGGGCTCGTCACCCCCTCGGATTTGAAGAGGCCCGCAAAAGCGGTCTGATTAACCTATCGCGTCCCGGGTGCTCGGGACTTAAAGTGTATGAAGGAACACCAGGGTGGTTTAAGTGAGTATGCCAGCGACGTGCGTCCCCCAGCCTAAAGAAGGGGACGTACGGGCACATTGCACGGGGAGTCCCACATTAGTCCGCCGCCCATTCCTACGCAGCTGGGTATGCGTCATGCCTTTCCAACTCGCAAAAAAAAAACACCTCGTGGTATAAAGAGAACTCAACTGTGTATTATAATAAATATGGTTTAGTTTTCTAAGTTAATGACGTGCGAAGAAATAATAATATACTAATTTCTGAACCTATAGACGCTAGCATGGTGAGGCGACATTATGACAAAACTGACTATCATCAGAACATCACTGTGGCGGCTAGCGACAGCTGCAAATCAGCACAATTTGTAATACGCGTTTATTCGCTGCACTGTCGCCAGTCTCCTTTCGTCTCTTCCCGGAGTTGGTTCTCGGCATTACGCAGCGTTCCGTGTAGTGGTATTACTATAATTAAAGAACGTTTGACACTTAAGAAATATATTTTATTTATCTCCATCTGCCTGACACGTTTGCTGAATTGGAGTCAGAGACATACATTAAAAGGTAAACACATCAAATACCTAAAATCACAAAAGGCTTACGGAAAGGTCGAGTTGGGCTTCGAAGATAAAAGGCTAAAATTATGTTGGCCTCAATTTATTTTTAATGATCCAGCGAAATGAAAAGAGTACCTGTAATGAGCTCACAATCGATCATCTTCAAGAGATTGCGTCTATATAAGTATAAAATGTGACTAAACGGTAAACAGATACGGATCCCTTCTAGGGTAGTCCTTTTTGGAAAATTCTGTAACTAAAAAATCTTTAATGATACTTAAACAATCTTTTTTGCGTACTTAAGTACGTACTATGAAATTATTTAAAGATGAACTAAATGAATTTCCATTGTTTTTAGGTATACTTTAACATAATATTGCTTTTAAAATATGATATCGTTTTAAATACTTTATTAGGTTTCTTGGCATAATAAAAATATTTTCTTAATAACGAGAAAATACGTAAACAAGTCCAATGTCTTCAGGGATTTACTACCATGCAAAGTGGAAAACAACTAACACCAAAACAGCTTAAGGCTCATTTAAGATTGAACAATAAAGTAATTAAGGCGCGTGTCCCATTTAATGAAATCAGGTTAATTATATTTACTTTTTATTTTTAAAATATAACGTAGATATGTTGTCTTAGCTAATTAATGAATATTTATGTATTTCAATAGGATTTATGTTTGTTATGATAAATTTCATTCAGGCCATTTAGTAAATTAAGCTTTAAGTGCTGAATAAAATGTGTCATAACACCGCAGAAGCAATAAGAAAAACAAGCTTATTTTATTTCTGAGATCAGCAGGTAAACGGCCCACCCGATAGTAGGTGGTCACCATCGCGTTTATACGTCTGCAATACCAGAGGCATTAGATCGTTGAATACAACATACTTAGTGAAATATTAATTGTTCCAGCTTGCTTCAGCGGCCTTGCTTCCAGCAACTTTTTTCACAATGAAAGCTTTCCTACTTGGAAATGAGCAATTGTATTACGACTTTTAAAAGTTAGGAAAAACCGCAGCTTTCGCTATGAAACTCACTTTCGTTTGAAAAAATACCCGCTTAGAGCGGGCAATGGTCTTTTCGATATTCCTCTACAGAGCAGAAACATGGTGTATAAAAAGCCGCAATAGCAACAAGATCGATACCTTCGAAATATGGGTGTGGCGGAAGATGCTCCGAATACCATGGGTTGCCATGAAAACTAAAGAGCCATTTTAAATATCCAAAAAAAGGTTTTCTGCCATCTGTCAAGAAAGTATTATGAGCTTCTTCGGAGACATCATGCGGTCTTCCAGACATGAATTAGAGAAGCTCATAATTTTGGGTCGCATAGAAGGCAAGCGCGTCATGGGCAGCACATAAGCCAGATGGTCAGATCTAATAAATAAAGCGGTTGGTGGTAGTCTATACCATGTGATCCATGCCACCCACCTTGACCGAACACTATGGAGAAAAATCACATGAGTCGCGATCCTCAGCAGTAAGGGGACGATAAAGAAGAGTTTGAAAAGTAAGGTGTACCGAGACTATACACCGAGTCTTTATAGTATAATAATATGTAAGAGCTTATATGTGTGAAATATTTTTAATTCTATCTCTCAATATAAACTAATTTTCTGCAATGTCCAAGAAAAAGAATAACGTGTTATCTTTCTAAAATATAATAAAGATAAATGGATTAAAAGTAAAAAAGTAATATAAAGTAAAAACAATACTAATTTATACACTCTCCCTATTAACAAATACCCATATCACAAGCCCTTGAACTTATTATTTAGTATCTTGTGATACTAAGTAATCTTACAAAATAATACATGTAGATTACCTGTCTCAACATCATCACTTCCGCGTCTCTGCAGCCATCGTTGCACTAATTCAATGCTGGCTTCCTCACCAGCCAACATATTTTATTCACATAATAAACACTCACATAAACATATTTCCGTAATAGCCAAAGGTCAAAAGCCTCAAGCCTCGCATGTTTATAAAAAGTTGAAATAAAACTAACAAATCACACATCCTTCGTTACTTTGAAATGAGGTCATAACTTTTTTATGATTCAAAGATACTGACCGAAAATTATACTAAATAAAAATAATATAACAGAGAAAAAAAGCACAAGAATGACAGCACGATGCTGAGTTCAAATATCGAATTAATTAAATGACGAACAACGACAAGCGAGTAAATAGTAATATTACAATTGAAAAACTGATAACTACCCAAATATGAATCTTATGACAAGGTAGTAAGGTATGAGAAAGTATTTATGAGATTTGTATGTTTGAGGTTGTAGAACACGGGCAGTTAGGTAATGGTTGGCAAGACAAGAGGGGGTAATGTTGGACTTGTTGAGTTATAATGTGAGTTAGATAGCTTGTTCTTATTTACGATTCAAGGTAGTAAAAAATACAGGTAATGATTTAATGATCAATTAAAAACACGAAGTCTGATTATTTAGTTAAAATTTACGTAATTTTAAATGAAGATTAAAGAGAATCACAAGGGTATGGTGACTTTGGTGGAACTTCTGACTTTATTCCGATTACCTTAGGAGGCATGTTCCAGTCAACTTGCTCCAATCTCCGATCATTAGGACCGAGATGTGAATGCTGGATGGTTAAAATAGCGAGTCGTCTCAGGAATTATTTAATGCACATTAGTGTCGGTTAGGCGTAATGTCTAAACTTAAAGGTAAAACGTGTAAGTCCGTAATAAGGTCTGTCGTGTTGTATGGATCGAAATGTTGGTTTATAAAAGATGAAACTTACATGCTGCGGAAATTTGAATGCTGAAATGGATCAGCGAAGTTACGAAAAGGGATAAAATAAAAATTAATCTATAAAGGTAAATGTTATTAAAAACTTTAAAAAGATATGAATGCCACGTGGCAAGGAAGATCAAGGAAAACTAAGATGGAGGTTAAAAATGGTACGAGGATGTTGAAAAAAGGTGTGAATGTTGAGATGACTGACGGTTAACGGAGGGGAATGGAACGAAAGAACATGTTGTGCCGATCCCATATAATGTGGAATAAAAGCAGAAAGATGAGGGTATAACGGATAATAATTCTCCTGGCATCTATCATGCAATAAATCGAATTATGCTGATAGTCATAAGCCCCTTTACTATACATGTAGGCTAACTTTGTAAAAGGTAAATCACTAATTTCTACAGTCTACGTGTGTCTGCAATGTCAACGAACAACGTGGTTCATAAAAGGTGTGGTAATTACTCGCAGCTGCCCCCCTTTTGTAGATAAGGCTAATGCTAATAGGAAACCTATATTGTAATATATCATGTGGTAGTTTATTCTATTGACCGTAATCAATACATGTCACTTCAAATACGCTGACGGTTGACCGAAATATTTTAATGTAAATAACAAAACTAATTTTTTTATATCTCCGCTAGAAATAGCTACCTATGTGAGCGGTGGGGAATCCCGGTGGCTTCGGCTACCCCTAACATACTAAAGGAATCGTGGCGATAAATGAAACTCCTTACTAGTATAGCAAAAAGCAAAGAAAGAGCATCGTCCGTTTTATCTTTCGAGGTTGGAAGGCCAAATTACAGTATCGTTTGAACGTCAAATGCAGGCAAATTTTTGGCCATTTATTTTCTTATGAATTAAGACAAAAATAACACGTAGTTGATACTTCATTGATACCACAGGAGCTGACATTAAAATATATGCAGGAGTTTATATCTATCATATTCATCATACCTTGAGCTCTGAAGTATCAGTAGCAGGCGGATAAAATGCATGAGAAAAGACCAAAATGTGTATGTCCACCGATTACTTCGATAGTATCTACAGATTCAATTATCTATTATACTCGTATAATATTTCTATATTAAATTGCAATTTTTAATTTACGATTAGGCTTTGTATTAGTGCAGGGACGAAGAAAGAATACCTCTGCGGCCGGAGTCGGCTTGTCGTAAAAGGCGGGAAAACTACGTGGTAGGGCCCCAAGCCCGTCTGGATGGCGACCACCTTTGGTCTTATGTATGCCGCCATAGTAAATTTGCATTGTGTTCAGGCATTAGTGACCCAAGTTCCTGTACTCCTATGGGACAACAGCGTGTTCGTGATGCCGGTGTTGCAAACATCCATAGGCGACGGTAACTGCTAAATTCTAAGCGGGTCGTCGTCAGCCTGTCTTCTGTCCTGTAGTTCCAATATTTTTTATTGCTGTAGCAATAAAAAATATTGGAAACGATGTTATGATAAACCTTAAGTAGAAATCTCCAGGGCAAAGAACTTCAGTTTTCATAGATTTGGTTGCCACTAACAAAAAAGTTTTGTTATATGTCGGTATTTGTTGTTATTAGTTGGTATTTGTTATATGTCGCGATTAAATGATAGCGCAATGCCATTGACTTGTGGGTGTGCATTTATTGGAATTTCACCATCAATCATTCTTAAAGCCTGATTGTGTTACTAATTAGCTATTAATACATTCTAGATCAGACTGCGCGTTGACTAATTTTTGCGATCTATAGTTATTTAATTTTTTTTGTTGATAGATATATGCTCATTAATTTTATATTTAAGTTAGATTTTTACGTATGTGAAACCCTAATGAAGTGTCACTTGAAGTTCAACTAAAGGTTTAATTTCTACGATACACTATAACACATTATACATATTATAGCATAATTGCCATATTCAGTATATGACGTCTGACACAGATATCTACACATATGCTTTAAAAAAACATAGCGGATATATTTTCTGTCATTGAGGAGGTTTGAGCAGAGTGGGGTAAAATTATGGACTGATATAAAATACAATTACTAAAACATACAAAATAGACTTTGTATGGTCGAATGGAACGTCATCAACATGACAACAGAACCAATTATATTTCCAAATTATTCTAATGTACATACGTACTTTAGGTCTATAATTTCACTCCGGCGATACTCATATGGGCTATCTAGGTAAGGTATAATTACGCCTCGTCTCCTAATTAAGTGCCACGCAAAGCTATAAAGACGGCCATTAGTGGACGACCCTACAGGTATAATAGTTGTGTAATAACCGTAAAGTCACAGAAAACGCTATCTTCCTAATTCTTAGAGGCCATGTTTATTTGCAACGGATCATCTGTAAATATGTCTATAGAAGAATTTACTTTGAGATCTAAGAGAATTTAAGTTTTAGAATATAGTATTAATGTAGATTTTTATGTGAAACTAGTATGCCATAACAACAAATGGTGTGACGCTCTCTTAAGCCGTTATGCCTTGAATTTAAAATTATAGTATATAATAGTATAGTATATATACTATATGATTATATAGTATACTATGTGATTACACCTCTTTTCCGTATGGGTAGGCAGAGACTACTTCATTCCACTTGCCTTTTTTCAAGAAAATTTAAAATTTTATCTTATATTTATAAATAATAAAATATACAATATAAAATATTTGCTTTATTTTCTTCTATATTTGTTAATTTTTAATCAAACTTCTACTCTAATGCTTATTTGTCGGGTGTTCTGAAACGAAAATGTTTTTCAAGCGCGGGTTGTATGATGTGCCAGCCTTATGTTGGGAGAGGCACTGAACTGCGTTTATATATTAAAACACTTTCTTGAGGCTTCAAAACGACGGAGCCCCGGTAACTTAACGTTTACGACAGTAAAAGGCGACAAAACAACAGCAGCTACGTGGTAGGGCCACAAGCCCGTCTGAATGGCGACCACCTTTGGTCTTAAGTATGCCGCCATAAGAACCTTGTTTTGTGTTCCGGCATTAGTGACCCTACTGGCGTTGCAAAAACCCATAGGCAACGGTAACTGCTAAATTCTAAGCGGGCCGTCAGCCTGTCTGCTGTTGTACAGCAATAAAAAAAGAGAATTCTAATATTAAATACACCTTTTTATGAGCTCGAAACATACGTATGCAGTTAACGGTTTTGTTATCGCTTACAAGTATGTTATAAAACTATATTAAATATAAGTACTACTTTATTGATCATATCATACAATATAAAAATATATGAATTTCATATCAATATGTTATATTAAGCGGTTTTTCCACGCCGACTCAGTGCAATAAAAGTAATAATTTTGAATATTACAACCAAAATATGACGGTGAATATTAATAATAGAAAAGTTGTAAAAAAAACATTTTTGTACATTATATTATAGTTTTGATAACCTATATCATAAACAGTAAAAAGATGGAACTAGATGTTCCGGGTTCGTATTCCACGATGGCATGAAGAACACAAAAATAATTCCTATGTATCGAAAACTACCGTACCGACAAACCATTTATTTAAAAATAAATTAATTAGTAGGCTTTTGGATAAATGGTTTTATACATTAGAGGAATACTTTAAGGATAATGTGAATGACTTATATGATATGATACTAATAATAATATACGACATTTAATTTTAAATTTTGGACATCAATGTAACCTGGCAATCTGCTTTTAAAAAGCGTAGTGGATATACTGTCAGTTTGCTCTAGGGCAAATCTTGAACCTAGCAGTGGATCGTTTATGGGGTTGTACGACAAGGTAACTGTTATGCTATAAATTTAATTATGGCAAATAATTTCCCTTTAATTCTTGTGCGTCTGAAATAATACAGTGAAAGAGAACCGAAGCAAAGGCATGCAGTACACCATTTTGTAAATCGCAAACACCGCGCGTTGAAATATATTTTTTTTATATTAGCATGAAAACGTTGGTAGAAAACAAGAAAAGACGTTATTTAGTGTGTAAAACATGTATTTGTGTAAAAAGAAACCATTTCATTGATTAAACCGTATTTTTTTATCGCTGTAGAACAGTAGACAGAGTTATAGACCACTTAACAGTAAACAATTATCATCGTCTGTGAATGTTTGTGAAGCCAGGGGCACCGGTAATACGCTGCTATCAGCGTAGGATAAAACTGAAACCTGGGTCATTTATACCGGAACACAACACAAGGATATTATGGCGGCATAATCGGAACGCAGGCCGCAAGTGTTCTGACACCTGCGGCATACTGCATATTACTGATTTTTACTCTGTTCCTGAACGGCGAAAACTTATAGAGCCATCGAAGCAGTCGTATAGTCATTAATGTATGTTACATTAACAAGAGTATCTCTACATTGGAATTGATCTAATGTAAAGGTACGCGGTCATGTTCATGAGCGTCATCGGTTATAATAATATATAAAATGAGCACAAGGTTGTCAGTTATCAAAGCGACTGGAGATACAAAGGGGCGCGGGGGGCACGGTGCGACGCCAGCTAATGCCTCCATCACGAGACCGTGTCGATGATAAACATCAAATATGTATTTGATATGGGACATTTAAAGTCTGATAATGCTTTGGAGAATGGTCTGATAATAATAAAATTTAAATGTGAAAGAACTCGGTCTGTCTGTCGGTTACGTTTTCACGCCTAAACGGCAGCACCTATTTTGATGAATTTCCGTATATATTGGACCTTGGAGCAGAAATTAGACTTACATTTTTATTTAATGGCAGAACAACGTTTGCCGGGTCAGCTAGTTGATATATCTATAATATTAATTTCTTCTTGCAGACCGTATAGCAACCCTTCCCGTTTGTCTATGTCAAATTATCTCGTATACACTAGCGATCTCATTCCGAGTCTTATTCCTACCTCGAGTTAACGCTCTGTACCCCGATCCAAACTCAGGGAGCAACGACCCCTGTGACGTGATTCGAGCTGCGCGAGCGCACACCCACGTGGCTTCTGCGCAACTCTATGTTGAACTAGCGAACTTGGTGTGAAGGTTTCTTTACAATTTCATTCACTGTTCTTACAAAAAAAAAATATATTATAATATGCACATTGTTATATAAATGCACGTTACCTCTAGGAGGTCCGAGCCCAACCGTAGGACGCTATGGGCTTACATTATATAATATTATGCAATTTAATTTTAAAAGACCTACCAACAAGTGCCTAATAAAAACGAAGGGCTCCAGGTTACTATTGACTAGGAAAGATAACATGATTAGCTTATTATTTACGCAAGTGTTTCTTATGAATGTGATCTATACGGAGGATACAAAGTTTTTTTCGTTGCGCTAGAACAGCAGACAGGCTGACGGCCCACTTAGTAGTTAGCAGTTACCGTCAACAATTGGTGTTTGCAACATCAGGGACACCGCTGGCATGCTGTTATTCTCGTAGTGGTACTGGAACCTCGTCACTTATGCCACACACAACACAAGGTTATTATGGCGGCGTACTTATATGCCGCCATAACCTTAGTTCCAGATAAGGTTGGAGTCCTACCACCTAGCTTGGGTTGTTTAGTCTCCATTTACGACAGATCGAAGTCGGCCGCAGAAGTCAATATTCTCACCCCGCCCCTGCAAGGATAAAAAGTTTGTATTGGTCTAGAAGAATGGCCGACATATGTTTGTACAACAGTCCAAGTAATCCCGAGTCCATTAGGGCTACCTTATAAACTGGTATATTAATCTAAATGTTTACACTTAAATTAACAACAATATGTTCAGCGTATCAGAATTTATTTC
Source organism: Malacosoma neustria (assembly GCA_963693495.1). Lineage (NCBI taxonomy): Eukaryota > Metazoa > Arthropoda > Insecta > Lepidoptera > Lasiocampidae > Malacosoma > Malacosoma neustria. The sequence continues at coordinate 5,909,611 of OY856389.1, forward strand.
CCAGAGGAAATTCTTGAAGCATTAATTTTCTCTCCAATAGAAGTCAATGAGTGTCTTCCTGCGCTAATTAATAACCGATAAGATGCGACGCGTTGCTGACGTCATGTGAAATACGATACGTGACTACCGATTTTAACAGACTTATCAGGCCAATCCAAAAACACAACGCTATCTCAAGGAGATAGCGACCCGTTTACGTCACTCGATGGAATTCAAGCACGGGGCAATGATTTAAAGAAATTACCAGATAAAGTTGCTGGGGAGTTTGCGTCGACTTTTATATCGCTTGGCGAGTAATAAAGTTACCAAACTTAACGAGCAAAGGGTGATGAAAACATTACTACATTTCATACTTTTACATAAAAAAATTATACAGTTTACTTCTTAAATAGTAGCGTGATCTCGGCCGAAAATCGTGGCCCTAACAATTTCCTAGGGAGTCGTAAAAGACGACTATATGTTCCTATGAGTGCTTCACTGGCTCGCCAATGTTCACATATGTCACTCTCAAAAGTACATCTGTATATCGCTCACACCCTGTAGCTTTTGTGTTTTGACAGTGACATTGACAACTACACATAGACTCTTCAGACAGAATATATATGAATTAAGATCTTTTTTAATACATAAATGCATATTAAATATAGACACCCAGACTGCGAAAGCCGTTGCGCCACGGAGGTCGATAGTAAATCTTATTGTAATGAGCTCAATATTAAATACAACATTAGTCTACACGTTGAATAAGGCATTATGAGCTACTAATAAGGCTCGATCCAAACCGGTATGACCGCGGCCAACTGCGTGCCATTAATCAATGCACTTATCTACTCACGCGCAGATCAATTCAATATATTATGATATCTTTAAGTTAAAAGTAAAATTATACCAAGTCTATTTAGTGAGTAAATGTATATACTATGTATATTATATATTTTCTCCGTACAGGTGCGGAATAAGAATACGAACCTCTGCAGCCAGAGTCAGGCTGTCGTAAAAAGCGACAAAAGAAACCAAGCTAGGTGGCACGGCTCCAAGCCCGTCTGGATGGCATCACCCTTGATCTATAAGTATGATGGCTTAATAATCTTATGTGTACCGGTCTTAGTGACCCAGATTCCTGTACCCGTATAGGACAGCAGTGTTCGCGGTGCAGATAGACAGATTACAGAGAATTAAAATGTCTTGTTTTATATAAAATAGCTAACGATAAAGTTTTTAAATATATATTAAAAAAAAACTCCCGTGTAACGGACTTTAAGAGGTTATTTGTGCGGCGTGTTTACGGAACAAGATTCATTTTTTACGTCATAAAATATCTCATTCTAAAAACATAGCAGTTTTATATATAAAATACAGGTTTTACTTTTTCAGGTATTTTGTACTACCGTTTTGAATGTGAGTGGTAGCAGGCCTGCCCTGCGGCCGAGGGACAAAACAACCCCAACTACCTAGCTAGGGCCCAGAGCTATACCAACTCCAAGCCTGTCTGGATGACAACCACGCTTGGTCTCTAAATATGAAGGCGTAGTACATTGTGCTGTGTTCTGGCATTATATTATACATAAACATTGAGACACGGCACGAAATCGAATTCGTGACTACCCTAAGCTTTTCGAAGTACGTTAGCTGTTGTTCCACGTAGTTGTCAAAATTAATATATCATCTAAAATAAATAAACTGTCTAACCGTGCAGGGGCGGAGAAAGAATACTAACCTCTGCGGCCGGGGTGAGCCTGTCGTGAAAGGCGACAAAACAACCTACCCTAGCTACGTGGTAGGGCCCCAAGCCCGTCTGGATGGTAACCACCTTTAGTCTTAAGTATGCCGCCAAAATAACCTTGTGTTGTATTCCGGCATTAGTGACCCTAGTTCCTGTACCCTTATGGGACAGCAGCGTGTTCGCGGTGCCACTGGCGTTGCAAATACTCATAGGCGACGGTAACTGCTAAATTTTAAGCGGGCCGTTAGACTATCTACTGTCCTACAGCAATAAAAAAAGGTTCCGATGCATTTTATGTCGCTAGCGTTAAAAATAACACGAACACTTTAATAACGAGGTTGTAATAAAATCTAGTTCTATATAATTAAAACACAATAAAAATGTATCTTGTTGGACAGGAATGTTTATTGCAAGTTGCCACATGCTTCATAAATTAATTTATAAAATGTTAACCTCGTAAAATGCGCAATTGACAAAACCATTTATAACGAAATATACTTAATGTTATTTTATTTCACAGATATCGATTTGTTTGATATTTTATGTAATGTAAAAAATAAGATCTGAGGAACTGTGTAGAATGGTGCCTTTTTCGTCTTTCTACCACGGCACTGCCTGCCTCTTCTTTCTTGAACGAAACGATTCTCAAGAACGTTCATGTTGCGTACCCTCCGGATTTGGAATGAGCTTCCGACTGAGGTTTTTCCATCGCAGTACGATATGGGGTATTTCAGACCCTCTTAGAAGCCGACAGCGCGTGGATAATGCCTTTGGTATTACAAACGTCAATAGACGGCGGTGACCACTTGTTTTAGGGTAGGCCGCTTGCCTGCCTGCTGAACTTGTAGTATAATAATATCTAAGGTAGCTCAGTGGTAATAAACTTCACGATGGCATGCCCCGCTTGGGCAGTTTTTCTCGTCTAATGTGCATATTATAGTATAATTGCCATGTACCGACGGTGAAGGAAGACAAAACAACCCACCCTAGCTACGTGGTAGGGCCCCAAACCCGTCTGGATGGCGACCACCTTTGGTCTCAAGTATGTCGCCATAATAATTTTGTGTTGTGTTTCGGCATTAGTGACTCAAGTTCCTGTACCCTTATAGAACAGCAGTGTATTCGCGATGCCACTGGCGTTGCAAACACCTATAAGTAACGGCAACCACTAAATTCTAAGTGGGCCGCCAACCTGTCTGTTATATCCTATAGCAATAAAAAATGTAGTATTTTTATGCTGACGATTTAGATATATTTGATTAAGTATTTATCAATAACCTTAAATCAAAATATTGGCCTAGAATAAATATTGGTTAAATGACCATGCGACGAACCTTGGGGTTAGATGATAGATTGCGCCTTAATATAAAACTGCCCATTACCGGTGTTTAAAAACTAAATATTTGATTGACCATTATAAACAGTATTTAAATAAATATAATATATGTTATGCAAAGTTTATGTAGTAGCAGAGTTTTTACATCTTCTTTATTACTAGACTAGTATTACCACCTTCGTAGAGCTGCGAGAAAATTAATGTCCCTGCTCTAAAAGCGTGGGGTGCTCTGTACGATATTTTTAAACTCTGCATTTCGGAATGAAACTAGTAAAATAATTATAACGATATGATATCGAGCAGCCATGCTTTTTAGAACAGTGACATTAATTTTCTCATCAGTAATTTTATTCTTATAATAAGAATTATTTTTTACTTTTTAGTTTGATTAATTATAAAATCATATTTTTGAGCTTTTTTAAACTGTAATTTTTTAAACTCTTCAATTCGATTATTTATAAAAGCGTGTTTTTTTAGAATATACTTGCTACCTGTTACACTTTTCTATGTATATATTCTCTTTTAGTCTATGGGATAAAATAAAGGTTTTTCTCATTTTATTTGGGACAGGATCAAATCTGGTGACCAAACTTCTAATAAAATACTGGGGAAACCAAATACTGGAGAGTTTCGTTTCGCTGTTTTTCTCTGAAGCTGAATTTATTCTAGGTGTCATTTTGTAATCATTTAATAAGCAATCATTACGTTGAAATAAGTATTTTTTACATTTACCTTTAAATAAATATTTTTCTATTCGAAATAACTGATTGTTTTGAAGATTTATAATCGTAGTTCAAATAAATTAAATTTAAAAAAAACTGTGCAGTTGCCATTTTGTACATGATCATGATGAATAATTATGAAAACACACAAAAATGTCTTAATAGGTCAAACCACATGATCGCACCGAAATACCTGCGAGATAATTAATATACAGTTACTAATATGTGCGATACACGCGAATCGTGACGCGAACACCCAAATGACAAGACGGAAAACTAGAATACATATTTGTAAAGGCCGGTAATTTATACGCATTGCGTGTGCGAGTAAAGACGGGCGTGTTATATTAGATTACTCATGTATGAACAAATTAATATCGCAAGTTTACTTCAGTTTTGTAAGTTAGTAACTTTATGGACAGATCCTCTTACGGTAAACAGTTCTGTTACCTATGGAAAGTAACATAACGGTAATTACCAATATTACCAATATATTATTCCTGTCTAAGGGCAGGAAGAATATATTGTGTGGTTATGTGAGATAAGTTAAGTTTCGAGTACAGATCAGGGACGTCTTGAAAAAAGGCCAGGTCAAGAGTAAATACCCTAAACCGAAGGGCATGTATGAAGGGAATAATGAAAGTGGAAGAAGCGAAACAAGTATGTAAGGATCGTAGCAAGTGGAAAGAAGTGGTCTCTGCCTACCTCTACGGGAAAGAGGCGTGATTATATAGTATATATATAGTGAGATAAATCTCACATTTTAAGAGGTAGGAACAACATGTTCTCCAATTCCACTCTCCTCTGTTAGCTGTCATCTTAACATTCACACCCTTTTTACCATTTCATCTTTTACGTAATCCATCGAACATTTCTTTGGTCTAATTCTCCTTCCATATCCATCCAATTTCATTTCTATCATTTTAGAAGATTTGAAGAAGTGAATAGATGTTTATGTTTATGTATGATAAGACAGAAATCGAACTGGGAAAGAAAGGGAGCAGAAATGGATACTTGATAGCTTAGAGATTATTACACTCGGATACCAATTTAGAGGTCTTGGGTTCAAATCCCACTATAGCATTCACCGGGCAGCTTTTCTCGCCTAATGTGCATATTTAACATGTTAAGTATAATTAACATCTTAAGGAAACCTGCATAATTAGATCACCGGTATGTGTAACCTGCCAATCCGTCTTGGACTGACGTGGCGAGTATACATACTGTCCGTTTCATGTAAGAGGATGTCCAAGCCCAACAGTGTAAAATTGTGGGCTGTTATTATTACATAGAAATGCATTATCACAACTGTTACTCGCAGTAAATTTAACCATTTTCCACAAAATTTCTGTGAATATACGCGCAATTTTTTTTATATTATAGCTTATTGCAACTTTATTCATTTAATTAATTTCTTTATTTGAAATGTTTTACATATGCAAATAATGTACTGAAGAAAGATTTCGGACCAATCAAAGAGCTATGTCAAAGACGGTTTTTAATTTAAGCACTTCAATTTTGTTTCCCTTCTAATGGGTCGTGATATACGAGTCAATAATACCAAAATACGCAACTATACTCTTTAAAATCGAAAATAATAAAACCACAATACAATATTTCATAATTAATTACATTTTTACTCTCAATAATAACTTATCTCAAACAACATTCCAAAAAAGCCACCCAAATCAACTACGAGTACTATTAATACTGTAAACAAGTTTAATGACATTTATATAATAAAATTTAAAAATAAATCTGAATAGTATAAGTTAAAAATAAGAAGTTATAAGAAAAAATGATAAAAGTTTAAATAATAAAAAGGACTTAAGGAAAAAATAATAAACCAGTAACAGCTAACTTAAGCAGTATAAAAAATGGCCATAAAGCTGAAAGTGCAATACATATTGCCGTTTTAAATCTTTATATATAATACGTTTGTGCGTGTGCATGTGACTGAACTCGTAGCTGGACGAATTTTGATTAACTTTTCTCCGAGAATGAAAAAAATTTATTTATAATGTCAGAACAACGTCCGCCGGTCAGCTATAGTTTAATATAATTTATCATACACATATAAATAACACATTAAAATGTAAATTAATTGAAACCGGCCTAATATCCGTTATTTAAGAAAAAAACATAAACACCTTTTGAGAACCTTTTATAGTATTTATTCAGCCCTCCAAGGACGCGATGTTTTGATGAATATTTTAATATACCTAATTGTTTTCCGTAAATGAAAAACAAAAACCACTGTCCAGTTTTAACGAAATTATAACTTTATGAAATGTCCGTTCAAATTAAATGTTTGACACTGGAGAGAAATTACTTCATAATTAAAATAATTTCGTAATGACCACAGAAGATTTGTATTCTTACAAGCCAACCTTTTTTTGATTTAAGGTTTTACGTTAAAGCTACATTTGGCGATAAAACAATCTTGAGCAATAGAATTATCATCAACAACCTATGGCCATTTGTAAAGAAAGGTTTGTTCAAAACCTAGGAGATATTTAAAAAAAAATTGCAGGTCATCCATCGCCTCACCTACGCTCTGTGCTGTTTGAAACGCTGTCTACACTAAAGAACACGTATATTTTATAAGTTAGATGCAAGCTATTGACAAAATAATGCGTTCTTTCTCTGAGAGATCATATTCATAGTTATCTTCAAGTCATTTTTCTAAAAAATTCCGATTAGGCTTTACCTCGATTATTTTGCCAAGATCTTCTAAAATTAAAATAACTGCTAAATTCTAAGCGGGCCATCAGCCTGTCTGCTGTCCTACAGCAATAAAAAAAATTAATGCGAAGTGTAAATAATTAATATTCTACTTATAAACTTAAATAATTAAAAGGACGGATAAATTATCCCAACGAATGCCAAAACGTAATTTTAATTAAATTTACAAATTGTTATAAGACAGAGTTCATCTCCGGCCATTACTAGGACTAGTCATTTTGAAGGTAACTCGATTTAATCAACCCGCGACATCGTTTAGTATTCAACAGGACGAGTTTAGTTAAAGTTAATATTGCACTAATATTAAGATGACTAAGCAAGTCACTTAGAAGCATAATTAAACTCCTTGAAATTGGAAGGTATTTACATTTTTACATTTTTTTTTATTGTTGTAGGAGAACATACAGGCTGACGGCCCGTTTAGAATTTAGCAGTTACCGTCGCCTATGGGTGTTTGCAAAGCCAGTGACATCGCGAAGACGCTGCCGTCCCTTGAGGTCCTACCACGTAGCTATTGTGGGTTGTTTTTTCGGCTTTTACGACAGGTCGACCCCGGCCGCGGAGGTTAGTATTCTTTCTCCGCCCCTGCACGGATAAAAATGTCCCTGCATTGTTACATCGAGAGACAAGCCTATACTCCAACGATAAAAAATTGTGAACTTAAAATTTCACTTCTAATTCTTTTACTTTCTATTTCTAATGGGCAATGCCTTATCTCCTCAAGTTGACTCTATTTAACCAAAGCAGTAATGCATGAAGACATTTATGGAAAAGTATTAAAATCCTTGATTAAAATTATTTACGTGATTATTGGAATGTACTGACATTGAATTAACTCAATTAACTTGGAGATATTTATGGAAATCTAAATATTATGGTCTTACGTATTGAAGGCGAATATATGATACATATAATTGTATACACATGTTTATGTTTATATGTATATTTTTAAATAATAATTTTTTCTCACTGAGCACACTAAAATGATTAGAGACAAAGTATCACTTCTAAAATCAATGATTCATATAATCTATAGCGATTGGTATAAAGTGATCTAAAAGTTATATTATAATCACAAAGATTTTTATTTATTGTAGTTTTATATGGATTATCATTTTATATGGATTCATAAGATGAATGTATTAAATCATATTATCTGTTGAATGAAAACTGTGTAGATCATTATCACCAGTTTTAACATCCACATAATAGAAAATATAATTAATTAATCGATCATACAATCCTCTTTAAGTGTTTGTGTATCGTTTCGGTCAGTATTTTCAAGCATCATAATAATACTTTATAAATATATGTTTGTTAAAAGTGAGCTCTACAAATATTTGCATATTTAATTTTTAGAAAATATTAACTACACTTGCATTAAATTATGGTATTTAAGTCAGAAGAATTGGTTTTATCTCACTAAACTTTAAATTTGGTCTCACACACAATCCATTATTTATATTATGGCCACGATTATGTATTATTTTATTTTTTAATCACAACACAACACGAATATTTAAATCCACGCGTCTCTCTACGGAGACAGCTCGATCGACTATCGTGTTAAACGTGTTTTGGTAGTCGTGCTACCGATTAGAACGGACGTGCTAATTCGGTTTCTATTTGATGTTCGTATATCTTCCGGTTAAAAAATTATTCTTAATTCCTTCATTAACATATTCTTCATGCCCTTATGTGGGGTTTGCACAAAATTGTCTTTCCTTCCACTCTCCTCTTTTATCCATATTCTCAAGATTATTATCATTTTCACCGTATCGTCTTTTACACAGTCCCTATATTATATTTTCTTTATTATATCCTTCCCTCTATATCCTTCTATATTAATTCCTAGAATTTTTTTAAATATTCTATGTATTATCCTTTTTTTATTTTTTTTATTGCGTAGGACAGCAGACAGGCTGACAGCCCGCTTAGAATTTAGCAATTACCGTCGCCTATAAGTGTTTGCAACGCCAGTGGCATCGCGAACACGCTGCTGTCCCATAAGGGTACAGGAACTTGGGTTACTAATGCCGGAACACAACACAAGGTTATTATGGCGGCATACTTAAGACCAAAGGTGGTCGCCATCCAGACGGGCTTGAGGCCCTACCACGTAGCTAGGGTGGATTGTTTTGTCGCCTTTTACGACAGGCCGACCCCGGCCACAGAGGTTAGTATTCTTTCTCCGACCCTACACGGATAAATATCCTTCATTAGTATATATAATATTATTACTAGGGGATGATGACTATGTTAGTCTACTTATCCTAATATCACCCAATGGTGAACCGTTACGATTATCACACACAACTACACCTTACTGGCGAAGTCTAAAATAGCACAGCAGTCCTTTGATAAAAGCGACACGAACCTCGTCCGGTTCCAATATACTTTCTTAAGAAAGTTGAACTAATCGTACTCAAACGTCTATATATTAAAGTAAAACAGTATCACAACAGGTAGAGATGCAATTCCACTTTTATGATCATATAAATTTGTTCTACTCGCTCAGATTGCATAAACTCACTCAGCACTAGATAAATCCGATGTAATTGGCCATCTAAAACCTGTATTGATTTAATGGATTAATTAAAATGTTCACTTTCTAATCCGATGTTGATTTGAATAATATTAATTATTTCCATGCTAAAACATGAATTGAGCACATAAGCCTTGCGGCTGTACTAGTACTTCTCGACGACATACAAAATATGTATATAGGTATATAACAAAATCCAAGCTAATTATGCTTGTTTATGGCTAAAGCATAAGGGAAAACGATGCTGTTCACAGACTACCCAGACCCTGTAATATGTTGTTCTGTAACATTTATGTGATGTTTCCCTACCGGGAATAAACTATTCTGTTATAATTACCCGTCCTTAGCCAAATAATCGTTTACTACTGAAGAAAGGCTTCATAGTGTGCACTACACATCTCTAGCCATTTCCATTTAATTCAGTCGTAATAATCCTCATTTTATAAGTCCGCACAGGTTTCGACATTCTGAAAATATACGAAATCATTCAAGGATGAATAAATAATACTTTAATATTAGACATCAATTAGAAACAATGAGAGAGATCTCACTTTTGGACCGTATTAACGTTATCTAGCAGTTTCTGCATCCTACAAATCATCAGGTTTTCTTTTCGTTTTACATTTGGAAGAACTATTTTATTTTTTGCTTTATTTATTGGAACTATTTATGTAGTTTTTTCTGTGGGTACGTTTTAAAGTAGTGAGGACCGACGCAAATGACGTACTCTGTGCCCTGTGGATGAAGTGCAGTTATATGCAATCCAAATTAATATGATTACGGTTCATTAACAAAAAAGCTTTAAAATTATAGAGATGAGAAAAATATCTCTTTTGTTTTGGATGATATAGATCGAGCTGAAATTTTAGCATGATGTATAATCCGCATCAAGGATTGTTTTTATCTATTTTTTTTGTCTATTTTTAGTTTCTTATTTCTCAACCATTCAATCACAATGTGCCACAGCGAAGCGTGGCAGGGTACAGTCACAATGTACCCCAGCGAAGTGTGGCAGGGTACAGCTAGTATAAAATAAATCTATTTAAATATACTATTAGAAGTATCAAAACCGGTATCTAGATACTATAGTAAGTCAATTTCCTTTCACTCTTACAGATGCCATTCAAATTGTTATTTAAAAGCTAGTATTTATAATAGATAGTATTCAGGCCAAACGGCAATTAAGTATTGTCGATGATTACACCGCGTCATATCCATATTAGATTTGACGCGGCGGGTTGCGCGTGCGCTGATTACATTAATAAATATATACTGTCAGTGCCAGTTTAATATTTAGTTGCGTAAGGTTTGCGTTGATATTTTATATAGACTACTCATTGATTAATAATTATTTGAAATGATAGCGCTACTTTAATATTAGTTTCTAGATCGACGCAGCTGGATATTTAATCAGGCTCATAGTGCCTCAGAACAGAAAAAGAAGAACTTTTGTCACTCAAAAACTGGTGATGTTTAGTGAAATATTTTATGAAATTATAAAAATACAACACAATCCACACGTGTTGCCAATAATTCGTCTTGCAGCAAACATTCATATATCCCATATAAATGTCACAGGAGTAATTTCTGATAACTTCTGGTAATCCGGCAACACAGCTTTTTCGAACACGTGCGTCTTATCTGTGCAGGGGCGGAGAAAGAATACTAACCTCTGCGGCCGGGGTCAGCCTGTCGTAAAAGGCGACAAAATAACCCACCCTAGCGACATGGTAGGGCCTCAAGCCCGTCTGGATGGCGACCACCTTTGGTCTTAGGTATGCCGCCATAATAACCTTGTGTTGTGTTCCGGCATCTCTGACCCAAGTTCCTGTGCCCTTATAGGACAGCAGCGTGTTTGCGATGCCACTAGCGTTGCAAATAACTATAGGCGACAGTAACTGCTAAAATATAAGCGGGCCGTCGGCCTGTCTGCTGTACTACAGCAATAAATAAAAATAAAAAAACTTTTCGAGGCGTGACAACCAGTCCATAGAGTGCCAAGTCGTTCAAGGGAAGGTGAAAGACACTAGACCTCGCGGAAGGTCCTCCATGTGATGGACTGACCAAATTAAAGCCACTGTGGGTGGTACCGTGCACAACTGCACTCGAATGACCACCATTTTTTTTTTTTTTACAGACGCAAATAGCGAGATATCGTAAATCGTATCAGCAAAGCTACGTAACGACCACAAACGCTCTGTCAAGAGCGTAGAGACCAAGAAGAAGAAATGTACACACGTCTTTAAAAGCTTATATTTTCAATATATACTTGGGCTTATACACTCTAAGGCAAGGAAGCTTTGGACCACATCTAAAGCTTACTTGCCTTGAATTACCTCTAATTCACAAAAAACTAATGACAAATAAATGCAATAGATAAACAAAGAGTTTTATAATCGAAATTTAAAAGAAGTCTTCGTTAGAAATGTTTCTAACTGGCTGGTTCGAAAATTTTTTATGCCACCTAGGTAATGATGAAACAGTCTTGATTGAATGCTGAGAGCTAAGCTAAAAGGAAAGCCATATGTTCCTTTCTAACCGGGACCATACAAACTGATCAGTTTGTCAAAAAATATATTTATTCATTGAAAAACGAATGGCGTGGACTATCTGCAATCTAGCACTAATATTATTAAAAAGCAAGCACTTAGTTGATTGCTGCTTTATTAATTTTTTTCTCCGTGTAAGGGTTTCTCCGTTAACCTCTGCGGCTGGCGTCGGCCTGACATAAAAGGCGACAAAACCCCTAGCTACATGGTACGGCCACAATCCCGCCTGGATGGCGACCACCTTTGGTCTTAAGTATGCCGTCATAATAATCTTGTGTTGTGTACCGGCATTAGTGACACAGGTTTCTATACCTCTATGGGACCACAGCGTGTTCGCGACGCCGCCCCTATCGTCGCAAACATCCATAAGCAACGATAATTACTTACTATTAAGTGGGCCATCAGCCTGTCTGCTGTTCCCCAGCAATAAAATAATAGGTCTTTACCTATGAAATTGCCGTTCTGCAGTACTGGTCATTTCAAATCAAAATAATTTTTGTTTGGCTAAGAATTCTAATTTCAAATTAATTTTATTTTAAAAACATGGAATTCTTTTTCCAAAAGTAGTCATTTGTTTATTGATTAGTGTTACATTTTCTTCGCATTTCAATCTTTTTCGTCATCATGGATACGTTAAAAATTCGAGTAATTATGGAATATGAGTACCGTCGTGGCAGCAACGCGGCACAAGCGGCACGCAACATCAACGACGCATGTTTACGGAGCTTACACTACAAACCAACGCACCACCTGTTATTGGTTTGCTCGCTTCCGTTCTGGGAATTTCAACCTGAAAAATGAACCTCGCGGTCGTCTGAAGACTGGTCGACAATGACGAATTAAAGGCGATTGTGGAAGCTGATGATACACAATCTACGCCTGAATTAGCAGCAGCTTTCGACGTTAGCGTCAAAACAATATTGGTCCATTTGCGTCAAATTTGCAAGGTAAAAAAGGTTGACAAACGGGTGCCCCACGAACTCAATGATCGCCAGCGCGAAGTACGCGTCGAGACGTGCCTTGCACTGCTCAACAGACACACAAAATGAAGGAATGACAAATAAAGGAATTTTGAACCGCATTATTACCTGCGATGAAAAATGAATTCTGTTTGATAACCGCAAGCGCTCAACAAGTTGGTTGGATCCTGGTTCAGCACCTAAACAATGCCCTAAACGGAAACTTACCCCTAGAAAAGTGATGGTCACTGTTTGGTGGTCTAGCGCCGGTGTGATTCATCACAGCTTCTTACCAAACGGGGTGAGCATTACTGCAGATGTGTATTGTGAAGAACTGAACACAATGATGGAGAAGCTGGCACATCTCCAACCAGCATTGGTCAATCGCTTGTCTCCGCTGCTCCTGCACGACAACGCGCGACCTCATACTGCACATCAGACGGTCTCCAAGTTGCAAGAACTGGGGTTGAAAGTTCTCCGTCATCCGCCCTAATCACCAGACCTTGCGCCTACAGACTACTACTTTTTCCAGAATTTGGATAACTTCTTGGCGGGAAAAAAATTCAATACCCGAGAGGCAGTACAAAATGCCTTTGAAGAATTTGTTGCCTCCCGTCCAGCTGATTTCTTTAAGAAGGGCATCAATAAACTGCCACTGCGTTGGCAAAGATGCATTGATTGCATGGGTGATTACTTCGATTAATACAAATAAAAAATACATGAAAAAAATTCGTTTAAATTTTTTCATACAAAACGGTAATTTCATAGGTAAAGACCTAATATAATAATAAGAATATAACGATTATTTTGTATTTATATATATTTTTGTCCCAATAAATGGTTTTATGTCAACTAGAATTTATGACTTTAGTCAATTTATACTTAATAAAAATTTGTGTATTCTACAAGGAGTAATGTCGCAAAATTATACGTCAGTAAATTAATTCAGCACAAAGCTCAAAACGAATGTAAATGTATAAGACGAAATCAAATATTAAAATTGGTAACAATGCCCACCTTTTGAAATACCACAAGTAATTATCTTTCATAATTGCTTATCTCCGCATTTATTAAGTTAATTATTTTTTTGTAACTATGAAAAAATTGGATAACAAGATAAAAAGATGCTGCGATTCGCAAATTAGTATTTTAAGTGGATAATATTCCGGGATAAAAAATATGATATATAGATAGTTAGTTAAAAATAAGGGGATATATGAGTTAAATAATTGTTCTGAATTTCTTGAACCTGTAGAGACGCTGCCAGCGACTAATTGGAAGTCGGGAGGACCGAGGAATTCCATCATCATCATTTCAGCCTATAACTGTTCACTGCTAAACATAGGCCTCTCCAATCGATTTTCAGCGCGACCGGTCCAATGGCACCTGCATCCAACGAGACCCAGTGATCTTCACCAGGTCGTCGGTCCATCTGGTATGCGGCCGTCCCACGCTGTGCTTACTAGTCCGCGGTCTCCACTCTAGGATCTTTCTGCCCCATCGGCTATCCGATTTTCGCGCTATGTGGCCCGCCCATAGCCACTTCAGCTTGAAGGATAAGCCTTCAGGCTATGTCGGTTACTTTGGTCCTCCTACGAATCTCTGATTTCTCTCAATCTCATTTCTCATTCGATCCATTAGGGCAACACCAAGAATAGCTCTTTCCATAGATCGCTGCGCGACAATGAGCTTTGTGAAAGACCACGTCTTGGAACCATAAGTCATCACTGGTAGCACACATTGGTTGGAAGCCTTGGTTTTTAATACTCGTCAACAATTTCAAGAATAGAGTTCTTAACCGTGATTATGGTGGGTGCAACATGGACGTTACGCATGGTTTTCGTTTTGTCCATATTCATTTTAAGACCCACTTCTTGATAAACTCTGTTGAGGTCACCGAGCATTTGCCCTATGTCTTCCATTGTTTCAGTCATGACTAACTATGACGTCGGCAAATCCAAGGTGAGTAATGTATTTGCCGGTAATATTGATGCCAAGTCCTTGCCATTCCAGGAGCTTGAAGGCATCCTCCAGAGCAGCGGTAAACAATTTCGGAGATATGACATCTCCCTGCCTTTATTGGGATCCTCTCTTTATTGGGATTTCCTTCGTGTACTGCTCATGTACTGACTGACATGTTGGCATTATTATACAAGCACTTTAGCACTTCGATATACCGATAGTCTATGCGGCATCGCTGGAGAGATCTAAGGACTGTCCAAGTTTCGACGGAATCAAAGGCTTTTTTATAGTCCACGAACGCCAAGCATAATGGCCGATTATACTCTTCGGTCTTCTGTATAATCTGCCGTAGTGTATGTATGTGTTCTATGGTGCTATAGTCTTTTCAGAAACCGGCTTATTCGCCCGGCTGGAAGTTACCAAGCCTGCGTTCGAAACTGTTCGTGATGACTCTCGAAAACAGCTTATAAACATGGCTCATCAGTGCTATAGAGCTGTATTTCTTCAACAGTCTTGTTACTCTTTTTGCAAAACAGGACCACAACACCCCTCTTCTATGCTTCCGGCGTTCTCCCCTCTAGCAAGGAAGAATTAAACAGCTTCTAAAGGACTTTCAGTACCGGCGTTCCGCCCGCTTTCAGAAGCTCTGAGATAATTCCATCCTCGCCCGGCGCCTTGTTGTTCTTGAGCTGTTTAAGATCCTAATCTCGTACAGACTGATGTCTGTGATATCTTCGGTATAGTGTCGGGTTAACATGGTTCTAGGGTTTGTTGCCAAGCTAGCAGGCTCTGCGGCTATTGAGGTATACAGCTGTGTGTAGAATCTCTATCTCTGACTTATTTGACGTTACACGTCCATCTTCCGTTTTCAGCTTCGTCAACTGGCTTTGTCCAATAGACGAACACACACACTCTTGCGAACACTTTGGAGCCTTGGTTCCGCTCTATTGTCTCCTTAATACGCTGTGTATATATAGGAGCGTATATCGTGCCGCATTGACTTCATGATCTGTCCATTGAGCTGCCTATATGACTCAGCTTCTTCGGGGCTTTAGAACATCATATAACGTCGACCAGTCATGAGGCTCCGGGTATGGTCGGATAGTTTTTGAGGTCTATTTTCACGGTGGGTTTTAAAGTATTTAGACCCTATCGTATGAACAGTTTCTATCAGCCTGCTATTAATGTCGTTCACCGATGCACAGCTGTCTAGCCATTCGAAGCCATTTGATAAATCGAGTTTGAAGCTCTCGGGGTTTTGGATATGTGCATTTGTCGGTCGGAGCGTGGACTTCATCAGACGCGATCGTTCCAGCTTGACATTTATATTTTATATGCCTTGAACAATGCGGTGATCACTTCCGGTTTTCCCCCTGTGGATCATAGAGAAATTATTAAATATCTGTCTTTTGGTGCTCATGATGAAGTCGATCTCATTTTTCGTTACTCCGTCTAGACTCATCCAGGTCCACTTCCCGTGAGGCGGGTTCTGGAAGAAAGAATTCATCATATAGAGTCATTCTTTCTCCAGGAAATCGGCCAGCCTCTGTTCTCTGGAGTTCCGTGCCCACAATCAAATTTCCCCACTTTCAGCTCAACGTCACTGCTTCTACAGCCCAGCTTTGCATTGAAGTCTCCCATAATACTTATGTTACAAGCATCAACTATAAATAGATACAACTCTCACAATCGGTAACAATGGCAATAAACTTTTGTCTAATAACTTTATTGCCATAAGAGCCTGATCTGTGAGCAATCGTAAAGTACACGCAGACTACTTTTACGAATATCACGCCCATAAACTGATTAACGCGGCGAAAACGTAGTAAATGGCCAAGTAAATGTAAATAGTTAAGAACTGTATTCCTTTGAGATTATATTTTAACAGATGTACTCCTAAGGAAATACCATCCGTGTGAAGTTGGCTACAACTGTCAAAGACAACATCCAAAATTATCACTGGCTGATATTTAAAACAACTAAAGAGAATCACTTTTAGAGTGTGAAGTGGGAACGAGTGAGGGACGGGCCGACCGCTTCTATATAATGCGCCGCAAGTAGGTGCCAGTTCTCTTTTTCGTCCGGTCGTCATCGCGTGCGGAAGCTGTCGGTCTGCCTCTCATTTCGTTATTGTCGGTTCGATTCTTAGGTAAGCACGTGTCCTTGATAGGTCGTGCGGTATACGTCGGCCATATTTTGTTGTTAGTTTAGTCCTTAATCTATTCCATTATTGTTTTACGGTTGATCTGTTACGTACATAGTGAATTACCTGTAATCATATTTCTAATTATAAAATCTTTTGATGTGAATTATTTAGTTTTTAATTGTAATGAGAAAAATATAGAACTGAGGTTAGTCTACCTCCAATTTGTTTCTTTTTTTATTAATCCTCACTTCTGGTTCCTAATAATATTTATAGTTTAAAAAACTGAAAGACACGCTTTTTATAAATAATCAAACTAAAAAGAAAAAAAATAATTATTAACATAAGAATAAAATTACTGATGAGACAATTAATGTCACTGTTCTAAAAATTCGTATATATAATACAACGGATATACTACTTATATATTTTTCTTATAATAAATGTATCCATATTATACATAAATACCCAAATTCGGGACGGGTATCAAAACCTCAAGAGTCGTCCAACGTGCGTGAATCGTTGAGTTTCAGAGGTGGTCATACATTATATTGTAAAAAGGGCTTACCGTTACTTATACAGATCAACAAACTGATTAAAACGTGAACTCTATTATTCGGAGTTAAAGTTTGAAATAATTTAAATAGAGAATACTTAATTAAATGTTTTTTTTCCGTGCAGGGCCGGAGTAAGAATACTAACCCCTGCCGCCGGGGTCAGCCTGTCTTTAAAGGCGACAAAACAACCCCAGCTACGTGATAGGACTCCAATCCCGTCTGGATGGCAACCAGACTTAGTCGATAAGTTTGCCGCCATAGTGGCCTTGTTTTATGTTCCGGCAATAGTGACCCGGCAGGTTCCTGTACCTTATGGGACAGCAGCGTGTTCGCGGTCTAGCGTCGCAAACGTCCATAGGTGGCTGTTATTTCTTATTATTGAGTGGGACGCCAGCCTGTCTGCATTTACTCAGCAATAAAAAAAAAAATTACAAATGCCATATATATAACCACATTTATAAACTTTGAAAAGTGTGTCAGTAACATAGTATCATGTCGTGTAATTTCTAAACTATCCGTGAGAACGCGATTTCAAAACTACGAGCGATATAGTGTATATAAACACTTGAGTTCCCTCCGGGACGGCGGTGACATAAATTAAATCAAATAAGACGTATTGTCTTGATAAATGACAAATATAAATATAATGCAATTTGTTTTTAAAGACTGACATTGGGCATTGGTTTTGAATTGTAGACATCGATATATGGTATCTAATATCTCGTAAATCCGTTATAATTATTCAAATTATATCCACATGCAAATATTTGTATCGGAATACAAATATTAGCCGGCATTTTTAAGGATGTTGATATTGTCGAGTATTAGAAAAACTTATTAGTTTTTAAGACATAATTATTTCAAAATGACACATATTTAAAGACCTGAAGCCATATATATATATATACATATACATATATATATATATATATATATATATATATATATATATATATATATATATATATATATATATATATATATATATATATATATATGTATATATATAGGGAAATGTAACTAAGACTATTCTTGATCGAAGATGCTAAACCTATAATTGTAAGGAGCCGAAAACAGTTATCTAGTGATGTAAATCGTGTAGGATAATTATGTTTTTATATATAAATTTAGACCTATTTAGCTCTTGCTAAATAGCAGAACAGCAATTTAGAACAGCAGACAGGCTGATAGCTCATTTAACTATTAAAGCAGTTACCGCCGCCTATGAATGTCTGGGATACTAGAGGCACCGCGAACACGCTGCTGTCGCATAGGGGTACAGCAACCTGGGCCACTAATGCCGGAACATAACAGAAGGTTATTATTATGACGGCATACTTATAGATACAATGTTGCCATCCACACGAGATTGGGGCCCTACCACAAAATACTACCTTATTTCGGCGAAAGTAGTTTAAGATCAAAGTGTAATCCTCATATTTCATCTAACATGATACATGATCTACGAAATGATAAGATAAAACTATTGTACACTATTTAATCCAAAGAGTTTGAAACATAGAGAATTACTACTTTATTACTATCAACTATTAAAAATAATATATTAAATTAATAAGAAAATAGTATAGCTTTTTTGAACTTCAAGACATGGTAATAGGTGTCTTCGTGGTATCATTCATTCGACATTCGATTAACAAGACGAGCCGGGTTAAATTATCATTGGTAAACGAACGGTTTAGTCATTTCTCGTTATTAATGTATATAAAATATACATCGCCATATGCTGATATTTATTGATTTTGGATACACAAAAACAAGGCACATACAACCGTGTGTTGTCTATAAATAAGGCTGTTAGATTATTTCACCTACCTCTCCGAACCTTGGTATGGCGGTACATGACGTTAAAATCTTTCACGAAACATAGCCGAGACGACACCTGATGGTATCAACACACGACAAATACTAAACACAACAGAACGTCGAGTCTCCTTGGCTTATGTTATCGTGCGATCTGACGTAGTGATGATAACATGTCTCTAGGCGGTTGCACTCAATTATTGACTTCCATTTGACATATGCGTGCTGTCTTATAAAATCGTCATATGACAACCAATTTATTCAGCGTGGCGTGTTAAGCTATCACGTCATTTGTACATCATTGATATTATTTTACTACACTTCAGAGCCCCAAATTAAGTTTAAAGCTTATTATTTCAATGCTTAATTTTTTTACGACGTCGAAATGTTTTTAGGCTTCTTTGTAATGTATTTGTATTAAGCGAAGTTAAGACTTGAATGACGATGAGGACGATGATATACTAGAATTTAATAAAGTTTTTGATTTTTTTTCTATTGGAAACCATATTCGTGGTTATATATATTATACATAGGTATGTATAATATATATGATGAAAGGATGTTACATGCTGCGGAGATGCGAATGCTGAAATGGATGTATGGAGTTACGAAAATTTATAAAACTTAGAAATGAGTATATTAGAGGAAGTATGAAAGAAGCGCCAGTTATTAAAAAAAATTAAGATTAACATACTATCGTGGTTTGGCTATGTAATGTGCAGAGAAGAATGCCATATAACAAGGAAAATGATAGAAATGGGAGCGGATGGATAAAGGAGTAGAGGAAGACCAAAAAAGAGGGATGGATTGCGTAAAATATGATATGGCAAAAAGGGTGTGAATGTTGAGATGACGGCAGAGGAGAGTGGAAGGAGAGAACATGTTGTGCCGACCCCATATAATGTGGGATAAGAGCAGGAAGAAGAAGAAGATTAGTAGTATGTATGCATTAGTTTCATTCGTTCGAAGTAAATAATTATCATACATACAATATATTAATTAAATCTTTATACACACACGTACATACGCGGTTTTATTTCATTTATAGTAGAGTCCACCGTGGACCTGAAATAACACAGGCCATGCTTTTCAAGTCCAGCTAATTGAAATTATTATTTATCACAGTCACTGTGTTATTTCAACGTTAATTTAAAATTCAAATCAGTACAGCAATTACGAACACAGTTCATAAAATACACCTGAATATTTTCCTTTGAATTCAACGTTTGAAAATGAGGGAAATTCTTGAATATAATTTTAAATGCGCATAAGAAATACTTGTAATTTTATATTACCACTATGCAGATTTTGTATTTTTGGAGTTATTACGAAAATTGATAATATCAGACTTAAAATATCAGGAGAAGTTAAAAAATAATTGTTAAAAAATATTAAAGTAACATATTAGAGAAGTATAGCTATGCAAAGGGGCAAATGCCATTTTACTGGGAAAATGTTAGAGATATGAAAAGACCGGTACAGCAAAGAAAAGATGGATGGAATGTGTGAAAATATGATATGACGAAAATGGTGTAAATGCTCAATGAGAAGATGGCTAATAGCTCCTCTATGTGGAAAGTGGAAGGAAGGAACATGTTCTACCGACCCCGTATAATGTGGGATAAGAGCAGGAAGAAGATTTGCACCATGCGTGTTTATTGATATTTATCTGTGCTTATTATAGTTAAAACTCATGTGTCCGCAACAGTGTTGGATTAAGCAAGTGCGGGGCCCGTAGCAAATTCTATTTGCCCTTTGAGCCCTTGATCTGCTAGGGGTTCTTAAGTAACTAAAGTGAAAAAAAAAACACAATTCGATACTCAATACCTCAATCGTTTATTTGCCGTCTATGCGTTTTGTTTGTTTTTGTATATTAGATACTCAGGCAGAGATGAGCGGGTTTAAATATGCGGGGCCCACTTTCGCGCGGGGCCCGTAGCAATTGCTACTCTTGCTACGTGGTTAATCCGGCACTGGTCCGCAAATCTTTTTACACAGAAAGAAATGTTTAAAATGTTTATCCCTATAACTTTAGTTGGATGAAGTTAGCTCATAGTTCATCAGTACCATAGTAAATGCAGATCTTTTAACCTATCTTGAATTTAGATGATGCTCTTTATTATTATAATTAATTATAAAATATTTATTGGTATCAATAATTCTTGAAACACCTCGCAATTTAAAGAAAGACTCGTATAGTAACAACGGTCATAACTTCCCACTACTTGCTCGTAAATTTGTAATATATTTGTCCCTCTAGTCTAATTTCTGCTCATTAATAATGAAATAAACTCATAATCATGATTTTTTTATTACTGTGGAACAGCATATATATGTTTGCGACGCTAGGAGCAGGCTAACACGCTACCTTTCGCGTAGGGGAACTAGAACATGGGTCACTTCTGCCGAAACACAACACAAGGTTACATTACACACGGGGGTTGCCATCCAGACGGGCTTAGAGCTCTATCGCCTAGCTTCATTGTTTTGTCACCTTTTACCACAGGCGTACATGTAAACCCCTGCACAGACCAAAACTTAGATATTCTAAAACTATCTTCAATTTTCAGACGCTATTCATCATTATTACTTGTAATTATTATCTAGTTTTTAGTGTGTTGTCCTAGTTATGTAAGTTATTTTGTAAATGTAAACAATAAAGAGTTATCTGTCTATCTACTTTTTATAGATAAGGGCCCAAGTGTCTAAGAAATAAAACTTAGAAAATTTAATTGAAATCTATCCAGTAGTTTTGACGTGATGCACGCACAACTATAACTACAAACGCATAATTATAAATAATTACAACATATTTCTTGTTATCAATAATTATAGAACTAGTAACACAACTTGGGATTCAATACAGTACCACTGCTTATGCATAATACATTTTTCACTCTAGTCTAATTCCTGATCATTATTCATTAATCATTACACTATTGTAGACATAACAAACAATCCCAACAAATCCCACTGAAGCGTTTAAATTAATTTAGAATTCACCATCCAATATCTAATCCATGGATTAAATGAAACAGTTCATATAATTCAATTAAAGTTCGTCCATTAATTCTTGCCGGCCGTACAGTAGTGAATATTTCAGATATTGATGTTTTGAATTATTCATTTCCTTTACATCATACTGAATACACAAACTGTCAGTTAGACAAGAAGCAGGAACATCTGGGGTTGTTTCTGATGATTTACGATAAATCTGCATCTATTTAAAATTTGATATTGCATGATATTTTTATATTTTAGTGGCGCCAGTGATTGACAATATGACAAAGAAGGTAGCTGGAATGGATATAATGTCATTATTCTATCTATTTTTTTTATATCAATCAATATTTACATTAAAAGCGATATAACACTATGGCCCAGCATTCAGGTACACAAGGCCAGAATCGTATGACAGACCACTTGATTTTTTACCTTTTCGGTGCATTCTGAATTAAATTACTGGCCCTAGTTAAAAATAATAAATAATATTAGCATTAAATAAGTAGAAGCAGATCTTATTCGAAATAAGTTACTAGATAGAATATTTAAAAAATTAAATACATATGTATTTTATAACTATTATTTATAATATGAACTAAAATTAAAAAGGAACTTTCCAACAACACGTCTATTTTTAATATACATTTTTTTGAATTTCATGTGAATACTCGTACTTCTTTCTTTAATCACAAAACAATGTACAAACTTCAGCTTAGAATACATAGAAAAAATAATAATAAATAGTTATACAAGCAAATCTAATGATTGAATATGATGATTGCAAAACTGAAGTGGCAGTGGGCTGGGCACATAGCTCGAAGGACTAATGGCCGTTGGGGCAGAAAAGTCCTCGAATGGCAACCGCGTACCGGAAGACGCAATGTTGGTAGGCCCCCCACAAGATGGACCGATGATCTGGTCAAGATCGCCGGAATAGATTGGATGAGGGCAGCGCAGGACCGATCATCGTGGAGATCTTTGGAGGGGGCCTTTGTCCAGCAGTGGGCGTCTTCCGGCTGAAATGATGATGATGATACAAGCAAATCAGGATCATCTACAATACAGCCTAAACAAGCTTATAAATATAAGATTCATGTAAAATGCCCTTCTTTAATAAAAAAAAACTTGATCGATGACTTAAATTAGGTCAAGGGCAGGTCAATAATGTTTTTATGTCAATAAAATTTTAATATAAAAACGTAGACCCACGCCCATAAAGGAGGATATTATGTTAACATAATATCCTGTACTAAATCAATAAACAAAATTACATTAACTGTATAAATAAAAAATACCCATCTATGAATACACAAAGCGATCAAATTTACCAAATTGATTTAAATTATTAATCCTAACTAGCTTCTTGCAATAAATTATACCATACCTTGTTCGGAAAATTGTATTAAACATGACATGAACATAATATTATGACACTCGCATTATGTCTTTCTATTTATCTTGAAATTTAATTATTTAAATATTTTTAATATAAATTTCCCCAAAAAGGGGTTAACGTTAGGCAGGCCGGTTGTAAAAACTAAGCCACAACTATTACAACATGTAACATGTTTTTTTTTTTGGTCTCGGGGAAAAACCTCTCTTGACGGGTTCCACCGGCCCGGGGGGACCGAGGGATATGTGGGATTCCGGGAAAGATGATTGGCCATCCGACTAACCACTAAAAAACCCCGCTGTTCTCCTATCGCCTACGCCCGGGCCCACGGATATATGGCCTGCCGATCTCGTGCCCCGGGCCGAGCAACATTTTTTTTTTTTTTTTTTTTTTTTTTTTTTTTTTTTTTTTGGTCTCGGGGAAAAACCTCTCTTGACGGGTTCCCCCGGCCCGGGGGGACCGAGGGATATGTGGGACTCCGGGAAAGATGATTGGCCATCCGACTACCCACTAAAAAACCCCGCTGTTCTCCTATCGCCTACGCCCGGGCCCACGGATATATGGCCTGCCGATCTCGTGGCCCGGGCCGGCGCCGGCCCGCCCTTTGTCTTGAGGCGGGCCCCTTCTAAAGTGTTGGCGCCAGGGGGTCAGGGTTTCGTCCCCCCGGCGCTCTCCTAACAACTCTAGGAGTTGAGGGGGGCCACGGAACAGCACGCAGCCCTCACCCTCGCGGCAATAGTGCGGGCGGCGGGTCCTCCCCCGAGGGGCCGCCTGCGGCCGCTTTTTACGGCGGCCGGAGGTCATTACTGGCCCTCCGGCGCCGCCGGTGTGGCCTGCGTTGGCGGGAGGGGAGTGTGGTGGTCGACTCCCGCTCCCGCTCCGCCGCCTCCTTTGCGGACATGACTGCCTCGCAGAAGGAGGCGACGGCCGTCCATCCAGGATCGCCCCCGACCATGGACAGAACCAGGGCCGGGAGCGACAGGTCCACGCCGATTTGGGCGACGAGGGCGCGGCGCTCCTCGCGCCACGCAGGGCACACGGCGACAGTGTGGTTCACCGTGTCCTCCTCGTCGCCCGCGCCACAGTGGTGGCACCCTGACGTCATCTCCCGCCCTATGCGACACAGGTACCTCCCGAAGCAACCGTGCCCCGAGAGGACCTGCGTCAGGCGGAAGGTCAGGGCGCCGTGGCGCCTTTCTAACCATTCGGCCAGGACGGGCCTCACCGCTTCGATGGTGGCGAGGCCCGCGCTGGGGTGCACGAGGCGCTCCTTCCACTCCACCATGAGCACCACGTCGCGCAGC
Source organism: Malacosoma neustria (assembly GCA_963693495.1). NCBI lineage: Eukaryota > Metazoa > Arthropoda > Insecta > Lepidoptera > Lasiocampidae > Malacosoma > Malacosoma neustria. Next base: position 5,934,373 of record OY856389.1, read on the forward strand.
TCCGCCCGCTTTGCCTCAACTTCGCGAGGCGCGGGGCGAGAGCCACGCTCGGCCGTGTCCCGGCGCCACTGGTACAACAGCGCCAGGACCCGGGCCTCGAGGTCCCATGGTGGGGATCCGGCCAGCAGGGAGGCCGCTTCGAAGGACACCGTGCGGTATCCCCTTATCGCCCTGACGGCCAGGACGCGCTGCGGCCTGCGAAGCAGCGCCGTCGTTTCGGCCGTCAGGCGATCCGCCCAGATCGGGGCCCCGTAAAGGGCCATCGACCGCACGGTTCCTTCAAAGAGTCTGCGGCACACTGCGCCCAGCCCGCCGATATTCGGCAGCAGACGGGAGAGTCCCGCCGCCGCCCGTACTAGCCTCGGCGCCAGGCACTCGAAGTGCGGGGCCGAGCAACATGTAACATGTTGTGCCAACCTCATATAATGTGGGATAAGGGCAGGAAAAAGAAGATTTTCAATATAAATTTATATTATAATTTAGTAATTGGTGCAAATATCAAAATGACAATGCATCAACTGATATTCTTTACAAAAGAGAAATATTCACATTTTTTAATCGAGAGAAACTTGACATGAAAGAAAAAACGGACGATGTTTTTGAATAGTGTTACAATTGGCACGTAGCCACCAATAACAGTGACGATATGACATGGCTATTTTTATTCAAATATTTAAATCGTAATGCCCTGAAAATTTATATAATATACATCTATAATATTGGCATCATGTCTACCAGTCCGGTAGAACTTAGTTCATATCTGTTTCATATACACTGCTCATAGAAAAATGCGATTCATGTTTGACAAGTGGCTGTCCTGTCTAGTTCCAAACATCTCTGATCAGTTTCAATTTAATCCTCTTTTGGTAAAGAGTAATAAAATACTAATAAACTTCTGTTTATACCAACTTGTTTCATATTATAGCAAGCACCTTTCTTACCTTTGGAGTGTAGGTTTATTGGTAAAACAATAACAATCTTGCACTATTATTACTCACATTGTAAACATTAACTTTAGTATGCAATGTTACGGACGCAAAGCTGTCGGTGTGGAGTTTCATACATAGTATTTCTGCCTTTTCCTGCACATTTACCCTGACATAAACGTAATACGCCGTTCTTATTAGGTCTAAATGTCTGTGCTGTAGACAAGAGGTTCATGACAATTAAAGCGAAGTATTACATAGGTTTGGCCGTACTAAGCTCTTTTAATTTCATTCAGCAATACCCAAGTTGATTTGGTGATTCCTATACATCAATTTTTAATACTATATATAAAATCAAATATAATTCTGAATACATTTAAAGTTCAAATTGGTTTTAACAATATAAAATTAAAGAAACGCAACCGAGAAAATAAATTGGAAAAATGTTACATAGATGCAACTTCGTCTTTCTATCCGTGCAAGGGCAACAAAACATCTCACCCTAGCTACGTGGTAGGGCCTCAAGCCCGTCTGGATGGCGACCACCTTTGGTCTTAAATATGCCGCCCTATTAACCTTGTGTTATGTTCCGGCATTAGTCCCAAGGTCCTGTACCCTTACGGGACAAGAGCGTGTTCGTGATGCCACTGGCGTTACAGCCACCCATAGGTGACGGTAACTGCTAAATTCTAAGCGGGCCGTCAGCCTGAAACCTAAAACTTTAAAATCTAATAAAACTCAATCTAAAACAAAATACACACACATATATATATATATATATATATATATATATATATATATATATATATATATATATATATATATATATATATATATATATATATATATATATATATATATATATATATATATTATGTTATATTATTATTTATATATTATGCTATGCGTCGTTTCAATTTGCGTTTTTTTCGAAGTTGCGTTATTTTGGATTCGAGTCTTTAATTTTTTTTTGAATTTTTTTTCCTAAAATATGGCAACACCTTTGTTTTTAATTGCGCCATGCCATTTTACTTTGTTTTGCTTATTTTAGAGTTCAGTTTAATTACGTACTGTGAGGTAATGTAGTGTGTTGTGCTTTTTTAAAAAGAGAATAATAAATTTACCTAAATAAAGTTTTACGTGGTGTTTTCAGCCACTATGGACTCATCAGACAGTGATTAATTATAATTTTAACTTTCATAAATTAAATGAATATGTAGTTTATTTTGTTTAATTGAATACGTTTTTTGTATATTATTTTTGTTTGAAAATTTTTACTTTGTTCAATTTTATGTTTAAAAGGTAGTATTTTCGTAAGCCTATCTTCGATCATTAAATAGTTTGCTATAGAAAATCTATTTTCACTTAGCGTCGTGTTATTTTGGAACGTAACCCCGACGCAAAGCGAGGTATTGGTGTATATATATATATATATATATATATATATATATATATATATATATATATATATATATATATATATATATATATATATATATATATATATATATATATATATATTGAAATACACTACTGAAAGGGCTTTCCTAAGGCTTGCTCCAGGGTTATATCCTAAGCTCATTGCATCCAACTTGGCTGGGAAGGCAGCCATTTTTGCCAAAGTCGTCGCCCTACCTCGCCGCTGGAGTTCTACGCTACATTTGCCGAGACGAGATAGTACAAACAGATGGTTAAAGTTTACCGTCGCTTAAAAATAGTTACAATGCAGACTTTTAGAAATTCTATGACGCCATTTTTAATATACGTGTACGTTATGTCAGAGCTCACTCTACGTTCTCAATAAGCGCAAAAATAATGTTTCATAAAACATTTGCGCGTTGAGCAGAAGAGGTTCGATAACATGTAAATGTAATATTGCCGTGCTGTACGTAGTAGCATAAAAACTGCAACACCGTACTAAATATTTCCGCAGGATATATAGAGTTGATCTCGTGTTTTATAGTTTTCGTCCTTATCCCAAGTTTTATTAGGTTGATTTGGAATGTTCTCTATGCTAGGCTTAATTTAAGATTTATAATCAGCCAGGTATCTTTTTAGCCCTACTTTTTTTTAACATGCATCCTATTCTTAACGTTTATAACTTTTATACTGACAGAAATGTACATATATTATGTTAACAGTTTCGATGGTAAAACATGTTGTACCGGCTAGATATAATATGATCTCATGTTTTGATATATATATACGCAACAACTGTAAATAAAGGAAGCTTACAAAGTATATAACGTGTATAAAATAGTTGCAAGCTCCTTTAATCTGATACACTAATTGCCGGTAGTACGCAAACAGCCCGAGGCCAAACCGAGGATGTTTACGCGAACATTATCCGACCACAGGGCCGACCGTCTCACATAATATGGGGTTCATTTATTTTTGACACATTCTTTGGCAATAACATGGCTCACAGATTACTTTGTTGTTTATTCTCACATTTATTATATTCAGCTGTTTTATTGCTATTTATTAATAATATACCACATGTCTTTATTCACCACTGCATTGTTTTTGCTATTTTACTTAGATATTGTATTGATTAACAATTTTAGTTTATAGTTTTAATAACACTGTTTATGTAAATTAAAAATTCACCGTTTTAAAAATATAACCCAAGTTCCTGTACCCTTATGGGACAGCAGCGTGTTCGCGATGCTACTGGCTTTGCAAACACACAGAGGCGACGGTGAGTGCTAAATTCTAAGCGGGCCGTCCGCCTGTCTGCTGTCCTACAGCAAAAGTTACTCATTTCACGATGTAGACGCTCACAAAGAATGGATTTGACGGAAATCCTATCCAAAATATAATTTAAGTTTTATGCCACAACAACATTTGCAGGACCAGAGTATATTATACTCATATGATAGAGATATCGTCAGTTGACACAGTGGCTTCATTCAGGTAGACATGTATCGACGTAGATACGGAAGTATATGATTCCTTATCTAGTACGTAGGTAGTATTATTGATTTTGCCCACAACTATGGTGGGATTAGAAGCGATATCAATAAACGTACGTATGTCAAAAAAATTGCATTCTACATGATATGAGTTATCGAGTATCTGAAGAATTCGTTTATAATCTTACCATCTTTGACATGAGAGTGAATAAATAAATAATTTATTGAGTGGTGCTTAAGTTTGAAGACAGTTAAAATATTTATAATATTCAATAAAGGTACAATATTGCTCAAATATTTATATTTCATTTTTCGCCGTACAGAAACGGAGTAAGAAAACTAATCCAGAGGCCGGGGTTGGCCTGTCGTAAAAGGCGATAAAACACCCTAGAATTAGATAGAACTACGAGGCCGTTTGTATGACAAACACTGTTTAAATATGTTGCCATAATAACCTTGTGTTGTATTGTGGCTTGAGTGTTTAAGTCCCAGTTCCCTTACGTGGATGGCATCGTGTTAACAGTACCCCTGGGGTCGTAAACATCTTAAGGCGGCGGTAACTGCTTACTAATACGTGGCTCGTCAGCCTGTCTGTTGAAATAAAAAAATTATACATACTGTATGGAAGCAAATTTTTACGACATCTTGAGACAACCCATAATGGGTTTCCCCTTTGTGGTGCACGCGTTACCACATGCTAAAATCGTTGCACCACAGAGTACAGTTAGATAGATAGATAACGCTTTATTTATTTATTTTATTTTATTTTTATTTATTCGGAAAACAAACAGTTGACAATTACATAAATAGCTAAATATATATCTATAACCGATTACATGTTTTCACATTTATAATTATTACCAAAATTACAAATTACAGCACAAGTATACAATAAATTGACGGTGAAAAATCGGCGGTCTTATCGCTTACAGCGATCTCTTCCAGGCAACCGTACTCAAAAGGAATTTGGATAAAATATCTGGCGAGAAGATACATATACACAGTACACAGTTACAGTTTTAGTATTATTCCTTTAATTTTTCAACACCGATAATGGAGCCTGTTATACTAAACTCGTAGCTAGTAACTTTTTTCCTCTCGTTTTTTATGTGCGCTTATAGTCGAATATAAAGATTTTAATCCATTCATTCATACTCTACAAAGGTATTCTATTATAAATAAACTTCACTTTAATAGGTGGTCTCGTAGATCGTTTTTGGTGAGTATATTTTTTATGATTAAGAAAACATATGATTAGAATTCATTTAAGCGGTTATTATTTAATAAAGCTCTTTGCAGTTAATTATTTATTATAATAATATTTTTATTTCTGATCACACCAGCATCACCAATAAATATCACTTATATTCAAGTACCAGTCCATTCATTGATATCTGAAGGGTTTTCTTGACGATGGTAAAATTGTTTCCTTACTTTTTCGGGCTAACTGATTAGTGTTTTTATACAGACGTAATTTTTATGCTAAATTTTAATATCACCTACTATTTATATGACAGATTTTAAATATTTTGGGATTATTTTTATATTATATATTCTAAGGAGTGGTGCATATATATTTTTTTATAATAACAATATGATTTTCTTAATATAGAGTGATACAAGAAATGAAAATTATGATAAAAATACAAATTACGTTAATAATGTAATTTGGCATACTTGACTTGCTCTTCGTGTAGGAGCGAAGTAAGTAGCTGGTAAGGCTCTACGACTGTCTGGATGGCAGCCACCCTAGGTGAAGTGGCCCAGGTTCCAGTTCTGTGCTACTGGTGTCACAAATATCCATAGGCAAATGGGTTATGTGGGGGTTACCGTCTTTACTGCAGGTACTCGTCACACTAGCATGAGATAGGCAGTTGCCGTCGGACTACCCACGAAAACCCGGTCGTCATCCTGAGTCTTATGTGGACGCATCACAAGTCACTATTGGTCACTTCTCACGACATGCACATTCACTTATCCATAAATATGTGTTTCACACAAATCTCACACAGGGAGGCATTGAAACCAATGCCGGGCACGACCGGTTCATTAATAAATACTACTTTGTAAACTCCATCGTACATAGATATCGTGACACTAACAAGGTCAGTTCATTAGCAGTTAAAATAATAAAAGGTAAATACCTGAACTCCCGTCGTCGATTTCCATTGTAATAACAACACAAAACCACACAAAACTCAGTCACATCATTCACCTCAATCCACAATACGAAAAGTGTATAATTGATTTTCTTACATTTAATTTATAAACAGTACTTGTCTTTACAACGACATAACTACATTTAATCAAGAATAAAATCACTGCACATAATGATACTTAGTGAGGTGATATCATCATTTTTATCGATATTTTTCTAACAATTTATATTTATTTGGATTGTAAATGAACGTTGGCACGCGCTCTTTTTAACGATAGTGCTACTGTGAGCATTATCTATTATCAGTGAAACTAGACTGTTTTGTATTCGACAACGTGTTATCTTCTATGAGTAGTTTGTTTTGTTTCCATACTCGTGTCACTGATATTGGATAAAGTATTAAAAGTAATAATATTCACATGGTTTTTATTTATAATTAAAACTGCGCTTTACTGTAGTTTAAAATATTTGAATTACCGGTCTATGAATACCAACACTAATTGAATATACTATATAATACTGTATGGTTACTAAATTCAATTAAAATAATGATTGATAAATTGATTTTCGCGAACAAATGGTATCAAACCGATTGATTTATGTGGGCATCTCGTAAAAAAAGGATTATAAAATTGAATAAAAAATGTTTCAGCTGTTAATCTTAATGTCAGATTACTGCTACTATTTAAATTTTACAATTTGATTGACTCATAAGAAGAAAATATCAAGGTTATCCCATCACTTTTGTAAGGAGTCGAAATTCATTAATTAAAATAGAATAGAATAGATTAGAATATAACTTAAAGTTTAACATAGAATATTACTTAAACTGTAACATTACATAAGTAACAGGGAAAGAAACCAACAGATAAAATAAGTTTGGTGGTCTTATAGCCGATGGCAATTTTTTCCAGACAACCTTAAGATGGATTACAGATTGTATACAAAAAATATAATAAAGAAGACAAATTGTTATTAGGCTTTCTTTTTGCCTTTCTTATATATAAATATATAATTAAAAATAAAATTACTCTTATTCTATTATAGTTCATAGACAGCAACCGATGGATACTGTTTAGCCTTTTCTTTAATTCTGAAATCTCACATTTCAAAGCAATAAAGATAACCTTGAACTTTAATATTGATAACTAAATTATGCAGGTTCTACAAATTGTATTTCACCAATTTCAATACGCAAACACTAATAAAAATGAATCGAATTATTTTTAATGATAACATACTATAAATCAAAAATTATCGATTATATGAACCCAACTATGTCCACGCAATACAAGTTATCCTTTATTACTGAACACGCAAAATCTAAAATCCCGGTGGCAGCTCAATTCTGTTAACAATCGAATACATACAAGATGATACTATAAATATTTGATCTATCGACACAATTATTATATGTACAAACAAGCAGTCGACCGATAATATGCTACGATCGCAAGACTACACTATGTATCTATGCTACTATTATGTACCATATAATCAAATTTTGTCCGATATTATACTGTACAAAATGTATTAACAAAGTACTTTGTATGGGTATTATTAGCAGCTAAATTACTGAATTATGCTTTAAACTGTTAAAGCGTTGTGTGCCACGTGTGTCGCACATAGTAGGCAGCTCGTTATACCCACAATCTGGCCGCACTAGTGTTTAAAGTTGAACCTATGCCCTAGTCAGAATTCAGTTAAGACTGAATTACACAACTAGTTTAGGAAAACTTTGAAGAAAACAATTCATTCCTTATTATTCAAATGCCTTAACAAAATTATCCGTAAAATAACACAAATTAGTCACACATGTCATATTTATTTTAAAGAGTGGCTTCTTAAATAGAGTAATTATGATTAGACAAGGTTACGTAAAACGTAAACAATATTGAAGTGTGTAACTAATTGTAATGATTTCGCGTTAAAATATTAAAACTGATTATTTTGTTTTATTAAGAAAAACTTACATTTAGAGACACAACTCGGTAAATTATGTTTTAATATTTAAATATTCAAGCAAGCCTGAAAACTTATATATTTATACATTAGGTTTTCTTTTTCAAATAACACATTGTCACTAGTTAACCCGGAAAACGTTGTTCTGCGATATAAATTTAGAAAAAAATATTTTGGGTAGGTTTTATTAGTTCTTATGGAGCGTCGAACATCGCGAAAAGAGTAACTAGGTATGCTAAATTTCAATTCAATCGGGTGTATTAGTTTTAGAGATCTCGTGAACAGTGGTATTTCGCTTTTAAATACTTTTAGTTTACATGCGACTCCCTTCGCATTTTTGAATGAATGAAATGAATAGTGGAATGTACTTATACGCCAAGAAAGAAGTATAAAGAAAAGAAGAAAATCGCTATTTTCTTATACTGAAACCGTAGCTTAAAAGCTATTAATAATTCAAGTACATATCTATACAAATAAATAAAATTGGAGGGTCTGTTTGTAATATTAAAATAACCGCGTTTTACTAAGTGCATACGGACGTATACACGGTACATATACCAAAACAACATTTTTTACAATTTTTGTCTGTCTGTTTGTTCCGGCTAATCTTTGAAATGGCTGCACCGATTTTGACGGGACTTTCATTGGCAGATAGCTGAAGTAACAAGGAATAACTTAGGCTATTTATATTTTAGAAAAAAAAATTGTTATTGTTAAAAATGATAAGTTTCGAAAATTTTATATTCCAATTTAAGTTAACCTTAGATTTATATCAACAATCATATATAATAGGGTTCAGCTTAGGCTGGACATTGTAGGTTCTACACGCCTGCGCGGGTATATAAAGCGCGCCGATAGGATTCAAGAAAATTTGTAATCTAGAGATCAGCGTCTAGAAAATGATCGTATTTAGACGACACGCTATTTATATTTCTTACGCGAAATACAGAATTAATAAGTTATCGTAATCCTACTAATATTAAAAACGCGAAAGTTTCTAAGAATGTAGGTTTATTACTCTTTCACGTAAAAACTACTGAATGGATTTTAATGAAACTTTACAATAATATAGTTTATACATCAGAATAACATATCCTACTAATATTATAAACGCGAAAGCTTGTAAGAATGTAGGTTTGTTACTCTTTCACGCAAAAACTACTGAATGGATCTTGATTAAACTTTACAATAATATAGCTTATACATCAGAATAACACATCTTACTAATATTATAAACGCGAAAGTTTGTAAGAATGTAGGTTTGTTACTCTTTCATGTAAAAATTACTGAATGGATTTTAATGACACTTTACAATAATATAGCTTATAATATATCAGAATGACACATAGGCTGTAATTTATAAAGATGTTGTGTGAATTGTCCAAAATATAACGATAAGTGTCAAATAAGTATCTTTTATGTGTAAGCCATACAAAATACTTAATACGTATTATGTATTTGTATTAATATATAACTCTGTTTATCTGTTTGTCTGTTACGTTTTCACGTCTAAACCGCTGAACCAATTTTGATGAATTTCGGTACAGAGATAGAGTGAATCTTCCAAAAGAACATAAGCTATTTTTATTATAGTATTTTTTTTATTTATATGGCAGAACAACGTTCGTCGGGTCAGCTATTTACATCTAAAACTAATTTGAATTTTGTTAGAGCGTGCGGCAAAGACTGTGGGTGTGAAAAACGTAATACGATAATGTTATTGTAAACACACTTGCGTTTATTAAATTAAAAACTATAATTAAAATAATAGTTTACATAACATAACACACAATTTTGAGACCGGAAACGGCTCAATTCGCGGTAAACAACTGCGCGACAAAACATTTAATTGTTTTATTATCTGGCGACGAATATTTTTATCTTAGAATGACTTATTGTTGTCTTCAACTTAACAAAGTTTTTTAAATGTTTTCATTAATCTAATATTAATAGAATATTTATATATCTTTAATCTTTATATGTGATAGAGCAATACTTATGTATAAACACAATCACTTGGACGAGTATTTTGTCATTTTGATGCAGAAAGATGCAGTTTTTTACTTGAGTATTTTTATTGATGTAGAATAGCAGCCAAGTTGACCGCTCATTTACCGTCGCCTATGGGTGTTTGCCAGGGGGTTTCGCTAACACGCTGCTATCCACATAGTGGTAATTGAACCTGGTCATTTATACTACAACACAAGGTTTTTATGGTGGTATATTTAAAAACCAAGACCAGGACTTGGCGCCCTACCTAGCTTGGGTTGTTTAGTCGCCTTTTACGACAGGTGGACCCCGGCCGCAGAGGCCTGTATTCTTTCTCCGCCCCTGTACGGATAAAACATGAAGCATTCTCGTAAGTTTGCTGATAAAATTATCGATATTTGCGCTATTCGCGTGGAACGTGTCAAGGTCAAGCTCGTACGTCCCAACTATCCTCGATATCGTCTGCACTCGGGGTAACGAACGATAAATCGTCTCATCCCTAAGATAAATGAAAGAAGTGGAATTCATTTAATTTTTTCTCTACAGTTACGACGTAGTGAATGTACTATAAGATTATAAATTATATTTATTGAAGCGAAAGGATTTACTATTGTAAACATGTAGAGTAGAATTGTTTGCTTAAGAATGTCATGGACCTTTCTAGAAAATATTTTTTCAAGATCGCAGGCGGTATGTAACCAATTTAATGATAAATACAGATATGAACTTTTGCAACACCAGACGCTACCAGCTGCTACCTTTGAAATATAGTTGAAGAACAAGGGATAATCAATCAGCAGAAGAGGCGAAACAAGCCGCTAGAATACAAAAGGTCGCTGCACACGTAACGGTATAATTATATAATACTTCGGATGGGACGGGGCTGGGACGTGCTACCTTCATAACGTTGAACGTGGTCTTAAAACATACGTACAGTGACGGTAAACGTGCTAGTGTTAGATTATATAGTTTGCAATGTTTAATTTTTCTACTGAAGAATTAGCAATAATTGCTATAGTCTTAGATGAAGAAAACTGAAAAGCAAAAAATAATAAACCTTCTTGTTATTAACCTTAATAACCAAGTTCTTAAACTAATGTAAGTATACCTAAGCAATTTTGAGTCGGTGGCAGTGCCCTCACGTGTATGCCCGTTCGGGTTGCTGCCTCGCTGACATTAACTTCATAAACGCTCGGTATTTTCCGGCGAAGGGGCGTGTCATGCTGCGCCGCCGCCGCGCATTTCGATTTACTTAATTAATTTGCTTGTTTGGCGTTTGACATTTTTAATTACTGTTTAAGGCTTGCTCGACGAGTGGTGGAAAATGCGTTCGGCATCCTGGCCCACAAATTTAGAATTTATAATGGTAAAATCAAAATGAATCCTGAGTCAGTAGACCAAGTGATTATTAGCAACTTGTGTGTTGCATGCAATTTTAAGAAAAAGTGATATTTGAAAGTATAATATCACACAAAATGAAAATGACTCATGCACCGAAATAACATACAACTTAAATGAAATTCCGCGACAAGGGGGTTCTGTTTCGCAACAAACATTTGGAGTAATAAACATTTGGAGTACGCGAAATATTCAAAATGTTCTACCGACGTGTACGTACAAGCCTACCAGTAGGTACGCGATACATCCCCCCTCCCCTCCCGATTCCTAGGAGTTCGCGTGCGGTCTGTAGCTACTTACTTATCCTAGTAATACCTACTATGTATTTTTGTTTACGTTTAGATCTTATATTAATTGGTGACGGAAATAAATACTTAGTACTTAATTATAATAAACCGTGTTTTTATTTAAAATCAATCTTACTTTTTTCATCAAGCTTCAATTCACATAGTTTTTGTACTTAGAATCTGAGTATTTAAGATCCCCGAGTTAATACAAGACTGGGTGTAAGCGAATGAGTTCAATTAGTCTTTCGTCATTCATGATGAATGATAAACGAAACAAAACAATATGTCACAACATCACGCCGCCTCGAGATGTCCTATGCATACACAACGGAATCACGGACGGGGCGGGGCACGTGCCAGCGGGACGGGGCAAACAACATTGCCAACGATGTTTTTTCACTTCCCGTTCCATCTGTGTTCTCGTTGCGTGTATATTTTGCTACTATATATTTTTATATGTAACGTTATTAAAAAATCGTCGCCTCCCGTCCGGCACGAGAAAAATCCCGTTACGTATGCAGCGACCTACTATGGTAAGGCGTGAGTGACTTAAGGCCAACCACACCGGTATCCTAGTAAGACCACACTACCATGCTCAAAATGTCAAAAATTATAGTTCAATTAGACTATAATACCTAGTCAGGTCATAAGTATTGTCACACAGTAAAAACTTTTCTTTTAGAATGCTGGCCACAAAAAAGTTTATTGAATTCGAATTTCGAATTGTTAATGAAAATAAAAATGTATACTTTTAGAATTTTACTCATTGTTAAATATGGAGTGGACGCTTAAAGAAGACCGTGTTGCAGTTATTGCGTTGCATCGTTGCGGTTACGCGCCAATTCAAATTTTTAACATACTGAAAAATTTGAATATAACCAAAAGATTCGTTTATCGTACCATCAAACGATACAATGAAGACTCTAGTGTAGATGACAGGTCAAGAAGTGGTCGCCCTCGGTCTGTTAGGACTCCAGCAGTGATAAAAGCTGTGAAGGCACGAATTCAAAGAAATCCCAAACGTAAGCAGAAACTGTTGGCCCTTCAGATGGGGTTAAGCAGAACCACGGTGAAAAGGGTGTTAAATAAAGACTTAGGGCTTCGGGCATATCGAAGAAAAACAGGACATCGTTTGAATGCTCGTCTAATGGACTTGAGACTGAAGAGATGCCGCGCTTTGTTGAAGCGGTACGCGGGAAAAAAATATCGGGAAATTCTTTTTTCGGATGAAAAAATGTTTACCGTAGAAGAGAGCTACAACAAACAAAATGATAAGGTGTACGCACACAGTAGTGAAGAAGCGAGCAACCGTATTCCGCGTGTCCAACGAGGTCATTTTCCATCCTCGCTCATGGTATGGTTGGGAGTTTCTTATTGGGGCTTAACAGAGGTACATTTTTGTGAGAAAGGTGTAAAAACGAATGCTGTTGTGTATCAAAATACAGTCCTGACGAACCTTGTGGAACCTGTTTCTCATACCGTGTTCAATAACAGGCACTGGGTATTCCAACAAGATTCGGCGCCAGCTCATAGAGCAAAGAGCACACAAGACTGGCTGGCGGCGCGTGAAATTTACTTCATCCGGCACGAAGACTGGCCCTCCTCCAGTCCAGATATGAATCCGTTAGATTACAAGATATAGCAACACTTGGAGGAAAAGGCGTGTTCAAAGCCTCATCCCAATTTGGAGTCACTCAAGACATCCTTGATCAAGGCAGCCGCCGATATTGACATGGACCTTGTTCGTGCTGCGATAGACGACTGGCCGCGCAGATTGAAGGCTTGTATTCAAAATCACGGAGGTCATTTTGAATAAACTTTAATGTCATAAGAATCTATGTTTTGTTAAGTTCATTTTGGTATATGAATGGTTACATAATGAATAAACTTGTTACAATTATTTTACATTAAACATGTGACAGAATTTATGACCTGACTAGGTATATAAAGAGGGAACATTACATTTCGTAATATTCTAAATCTTAAATAACAACAGCCCACGACGTCCCACTGCTGGGCTTAGCCTCCTCCTAGAGGGGTCGGATGGAACACCCGTCATCCAGCGGATTGGCTGGTTACTTATATCAGATGTCGGCATGCAGGTTTTACGATATTTCACTTCACCGTCAGTACGTGGTAATTATATTTTAATACGTATACTCTTCTTAAGTCTTAATGTCCTATGACCCCTAGAGGGGGCAGAAAGCGTCTACAGTACTTGGCCATCTCGTTCTATCGTGAGCTACGCATTTTGCCTCAGACTACCGTTTAGTTTTAATTTCGCTGCCACCGAGCGCCTCCAGGTATGCTTAGTTCGGCTACGCTTCCTCTTGCCTTGCAGAGTCCATTCCAGCGCCTGCCTTGGGATGTTGTTTGGAGCTCTTCTGAGGGTGTGACCGATCCACTTCCACTTTCGGCGCTTGACCTGGTGACCGATCGGTGTTTTGTAACAGATATCCTACAGCTGTTCATTCGATATTTTCTCAGGCTAGAAAATACGTACGTATTAGGTGAGGATTATTGCCTACTAGTATAAGGTGCATACTAACGCGTAAATAGAATTCATGACACTAAGTTGATTTCAAATGTGATAACATTTACCGTGTTTTTTTATTGCTGCGGGACAACAGTCAGGCTCACCAACTATACAAGAGTCAGCAATTACAGTCGCCTACGGATGTTGTGACACCAGGGGCACAGCCAACACGTTGCCGTCCGGTAGGGATACTGAAACTTAGTCACATATATGGTTATTATGTCGGCATATTTAGACGGGCTTGAGGCTCTACCGTCTAGTTACAGTTTATTTTGCCCCCTTTTCCGACAGGCCGAGCCCAGCTGCCTTACGATTCTTACTCCGCCCCTGCACGGAAAAAATACTTGATATAAATATTATTTAGTAGAAATATTCATTATATTACACCGATGGCTTTTAAGCCCAACTAGGCCTACCGTAAAGTATATGTAAATCGTCTCTGACGTTCGTGCGTCATTACTTTGATAACGATAATGGCTGATAACAGTTTGAAGGATGACGTGATCCATAGAACATTGTATAAAGCCAACTTTAGTACGTTGTAATAAGGACTATTATTGAATTTGTCACAACCAAGCTGTATATGTTGCTTGTATCTCATATGGTTTAAGGCTAGATGTTCTAATTTTATTTTAAATCTTAGCTGCCTAATCTATTTAGGTTAATATAATACTATCAACAGATAATTTATTAATTGAAGAGTAGCATGCTTCAGTGGATAAGTAATTTAATAATATTTTCATATAATGGCGCTTTACAAACTTCAAAGCTGAATCAATGAATGAGACTTTAGCGAATTCTTTCCTTCGGTTGTGGCCAATTATGTTTAAATTCTTGAATGCATGAACATCTTTAGTACAATGATATTTAACGCAGCGCCATCTTAACCCTAAGTAAATAAGATAGCCCTTGTGTTATTAGACAATAGATATACTACTTATCTATTTTACTTTTGTAAATACATATTATAGATAAACATCAAGACGCGGGACGGGAATCCAACCCGTCACACAAGCGTTCCGATGAACGTTAACTGTTACGTCATGGAGGTCCTTAATAAATTTGAATGTAGTCTCATGATCATGATGCGTTCAGTGGTATTGTCTTGTGTTGATAGTGATAATAATAATGACCTCCGTGGCGAAATGACATTTGCACGTATTCGGCCCCATGCCCAGCAGCGGAGGTCACGGATTCAATTTCTGTAACGAGTTTTGTATCATCATCATCATCTAAGCGTAGTATCCCGGTTGCAACCTAAACATCCGTCTCGGTGCCCGGGGTCCGCTTTCCAACTCTTTCTACTCCACTTCGCACGGTCTTCAGCATCCCTGATAGTGAACCCATTGGCACGCATGTAACGAGTTTTGTCTAACAGCCATAATCTTCTATAATATGTATTTACTTACAAAAGAAAATAAGATATTATGTAAAATTGTAAATACACTTTTCATCAAAAAAACATGCGGAGCAGTCTTTGGGGACTGCCGATAGAAGTGAAAACTAAAAACTAAATAACTCGTGAATTGTATCGTCGAGCTTATTAGATTATTATTTTCGGTTTATAAAAAATTGTTTATCATCAAGCATTAAAGTTTAAATTGGTCACTTACACTTCTTTACAAACCAAAAATTGTTCACCCAAAAAGTGCTCAACGAGCCTAAAGAAGTTTTCAAAAACTTAACTGTATTTCATTGTAATAAAGTCGCAATTCGAATAGATATGTATAAGTAATGCAATGCAATCACTTAAAAGGTACATTATAAAATAAACCTTAAGTCATTATTAATAAGCTTGGTATTACTCAATCAAAACTCCGTCTTACGAATTTTCGGTCAGGTCAACATTATAAAAAAAAACCTTAAGTCATTATTAATAAGGTTGGTATTACTGGAGCAAAACTCCGTCTTACGAATTTTCGATCAAGACACGCGACCTGACGCCAGTTTAACATTTTTTACCAATCACAAAAAAAGTGCAAAACGCCGCTAAAGATGTTTTCACTTCAAAAATCGAAACACTACTGCAAGTATTATTCAGGCGGCATTTAAATGAAAAAAAAAGTATTTATATCATTAACAAAAATACTCCAATAAATATCTGGCAGTTTAGTCTACACAATGGTGTACCAGAATTCTAAATTTGAATTTAAATTATCGAATTTTCATCCAATAAATGAATGTAGAGATTGTTTTCGATGTGTATTCCGTCTGAATTTCTGCACTTAATCTTCGCTTCATCACTTTGGCATAAATTATCGTATTTTTTAACTGAGTTCTGAGCTGAGTTGAGCTGAGTGTGATTGTTAACTATGCTTTGTTACATCCTACCAAAGCGATTTGTTCCTAAAAATATGGATACCTCACCCACAGAAGCCGCCCAAGTCATGGCGTTTCTGGAGGCAGGGCATAATCAGCGTGTTGTTGCTGATCGATTGCATCTAAGCCTCTCTGCTATCAATAGAGTGTATCAGCGTTATCGGGAGACTGGTATATGTACTCGCCATCTAGGATCTGGTAAAGATCGAGTCACGTCTGAGCAAGATGACCGGTATATTGTGTCAGGTTCTCTAAGAAATCGCCACGTTAACACTATTCAACTGCAGCAGCGGCTCCGTGAGGTTCGAGGATTGTCTGTATACAATTTTACCATAAGAAAAAGGTTTGCAGAGCGTAGCATGAAATCTCATAAACCAGTTAATGGCCCAAAATTGACGGAAGACCACCGAAGACTGCTCCTCAACTTTGCAGTGGCGTAGCAAGGGGGGTGAGGTAAGGGGGGCATCATGCCACGGGCGCTACTCGCCAAGAGGCGCCAAATTGTACGCAAAACAAAAAAATTGCTGGTAAATTTTTATTTTTATGATAAATGCGCGATGCCCCTAGCATCGCAAACACCCATAGGGGACAGTAACTGCTTACTATTAAGTAGGCCATCAGCCTGTCTGTTTTCCCCAGCAATAAAAAAGGTGTAAAGAGTTAGATGAGGCCTTTACCCGAATTCATCATCATCAGCTTAGCGCTAAAACCCGGTTGCAACTCATAATTCCGCTACAGTGCCCCGTCTACTTTTTTTTTCTGACGATCTTCGGCATTTCTGGTAGTGATATTTATCTAATATATATGAATAGAAATAAAAACACTATTATTTATACTACCAAAGAGAGAAAAAGTCTCCAATCCGGTTACCTAAGGACTTGCGTGAAAAACTGGGGTTAAATGGGTACTACATAAGAAATACCCCAGTGCTTGAAGATGAAAGTCTGGCAATGGGTCAGTCACGTTTGTCGAAGGGCCGATAGGTGCTAGAGCAAAAATGTCCTGGTGGGAAGACCGAGTCTAGACAAACGTAGCGGAGGACGCCAGGCCAGTTCCACGGGCCGATGACATACGCAAAGTTGCCGGTCGGGTCTGGATGGGAAAAACAATGATCCGGGGTTAGTGGCGCAAACTTGGGGAAGCCTACGTCCAGCAGTGGACAATTATTGGCTGATGACATATAAAAAAGGCCATACAAATCAATCTAATTATTAACTGGAAGTTATGTCATAGCTTTTCTAAACTGTAAAGATATACATAGATCTCACGTCAGTGAGACGGAAACTCTTGGGTAATTGGGTAATTAATACACTGGCTTCTGGTCACTTGCGTCATACATAGTAATTATTTTTGATATATTAAAATATTTTTGGATGTTATTCTATAATTATGTAGACACTGCATATAAATTTTTCTTAAATGTATAATTTAATTGTTTAAACTATAACTATTTTCATAATATTCAATGTAATTATCATTATTTCATTTATTGTACATTTATTTATTTATTTTATTATTATGTAATTAATAATTTTGCACGAGTGCACCCGGCGGACAAACATAGCTCGAGAAATCAAAACTTGTCTCGCCGGGTGTACATTTAAATATTAATATTTTAAATTGAAAGGCGCAAGATAGTTTTGCGTTTTTTTTATTCGCACAGTACGTACTCGCGAATACATCGCAAACTATTGTGTCGAGTTGTGAAATTGAAAAAAGCATTAGGAGTTGTACATATTCCTGTAATCTTAAAGTAATAAGAGTGATACCGTTACTAAATATGTGTAAGAGTGTAAAAATAAACACGTGATTCAACCGTAAGTCTCTTGTACTTCTTTACTATACTTAAGATAGGAGTTCTGTCTAAGTATATTCTATAGTAATTCGAAGAAGTTAGTTGAAAGGCGTTATACAATTTCTTCGAGTCGGAAGTGCGTTGGCAATTCTTCTGGTGTTGTAAACGTCAACAGGCTATGGCCATAGTACACGCAGCCATATTCTAATGCAACTAACTCGTATAATAATAATTATAGTAGCATACTTTCGTTTAATACACCGACGTCATCTGATTACGTGTTTTGACGTTTCCTTGATCTAAATAAGACACTATTTTTACGTAGCACCGAGCTATTTGCACATACGTAGGATGACGTCAAACGATTTGAAAGCTTTTCTTGAAAATGATGGATGGAAACTGCTGTTTTGTAACAACGAGCAGGTCATGCTTTTAATTCGTTAATGGTGAAGTTGAGTAATGATTTAAAAATATGTTGTTTTGAATATACAATAAAGTCTTGCAGTCGAAGAGATGCTTTTCTCGCTTTATATTTTAAATGCGGGTAGTTAGAATTTAATTCATTATTTTTAATGAGTGACTTAATTACATATAAGATTAGATAATTAAATTAAATTTAATTACATATAAGATATGAAGTTGATCGAAAATGTTTTTAATGTTATTGAGAAGGATGCCGAAAACGCAGGGATGCATAACACAATTCTCAGAATATTCGGCTTTAAAAGACACAAACATGTGCTATGTGTCATTTTTTTATTGCTGTAAGATAGCAGACAGGCTGACGGCGCGCTTAAAATTAAGCAGTTACCGTCACCTATGGGTTTTTGCAAACTCAGTGGCAACACGAACACGCTGCTGTCCCATAAGGGTACAAGAACTTGGGTCTCTAATGCCGGAACACAGCACAAGGTTATTATGTCGGCATACTTAAGACCAAAGGTGGTCGCCATCCAAACGGGCTTGAGGCCCTACCACGTAGCTAGGGTGGGTTGTTTTGTCGCCTTTTACAACAGGTCGACCCCGGCCGCAGAGGTTAGTATTCTTTCTCCGCCCCTGCACGGATAAAAATAACTTGCGCATAGAATATAGTGTATAGAACTTAAATCAGTACTATGCAATATGTTCGTTATCAAAGTAATTACATCTTCTACTTGTATTGTGTAAGCTTCATCTAACAACACATCGAATGGACTTTTGATGATTGCTCTACAATACTTGCACACAGGTTCGATTCCCGTCTCGCGTCTGGGTGTTTATGTATAATATGTATTTATTTACAAAAAAAAGTGCATATGTAGCCTGGCTTCATTTGCCTAGCACCCATAAGCACCCATAACACAAGTGCCACTTACTTTAGGACTAGATGGCGCTGTGTAAATTGTTCCAGTATTTTTTTTATTTTTATAGGGGTTAGTATTCTTTCTCTGCCCCTGCAAGGATACAGTATGTGTTTGTGTCTCTCAAACCTATTATCAAAGCACCTGCACATTGCTGCACTGCTGACTTTTTGGTTTCCAATGAATTCTCGGTATACAACGTGGTATTAAAGTCAATTCATGCCACTATAATGGCAACACATGCTTTGACGCCAATAATGTCAGGAAACCCGTCAATAATTACAAGTAATTCCTATGACTGAAATCTTCATATGTTTAAAATATAATATACATGAGAAAGTTCATGGTCGCTCGGAGGGCAATGGAGAGGGCTATGCTCGGAGTTTCCCTGCGAGATCGAATCAGAAATGAGGAGATTCGCAGGAGAACCAAAGTAACCGACATAGCCCGGATGATTGCAAAACTGAAGTGGCAGTGGGCTGGGCACATAGCTCGAAGGACTGATGGCCGTTGGGGCAGAAAAGTCCTCGAATGGCGACCGCGTACCGGAAGACGCAGTGTTGGTAGGCCCCCCACAAGATGGACCGATGATCTGGTCAAGATCGCCGGAATAGGTTGGATGAGGGCAGCGCAGGACCGATCATCGTGGAGATCTTTGGGGGAGGCCTTTGTCCAGCAGTGGGCGTCTTCCGGCTGAAATGATGATGATGATGATAATATACATATAATATAATTTAAGATTACCAATTTTGATATACGATATATCTTTGAAGTTCATTAAAGGCAGTGGTAAGATCAAGAGGTATGTGACATGGACATATTACGAAAGTTTTTAGCGTAATGAGTATAACTGTCAGGTCATGATGGAGAAAAAAAATAACGTAATCTCTACTGGAAGGACCAATTCCAGCAATGGGATACCAACAATGGCTAATTTATAAGATCCATTGTATGTATCCGAAACCTCTGTACCCAGGTGGATATAGTCGTACTTCAGGAAACATGGCTTATGCCTCATGATGTTCCGATGCACATTGCATTCTGATTTCACCTATAGTGGAGTCATTTTAATAGGTAACATTTGACGTCTGTCAGTTTTAAATTTATAGTGAGGTGACCTGCTTAAAAACATCGATTAAAAAACATTTTTTCGAAAACAAAAACAATTCGCATTCAACCATGTTTCGTTAATAAACACGACATTGTTCCAATCTGTAATTTTATTTACTTGACGTTAAAATAGCGTTCTAGCAGTATTGTCCGCTTGTCAGATTTTTTAAATCTAAAGCCAAACGATTTCAAAACCTTTGATAGAGACGATTTACCGCCAAAAAATAAGTCTGCCTCTTTTAACGAACTCATTAGCTTTTCCCGTGTAGGATATTCTTTTCTCGAGTAATATCCATAAATGTGGTTGCGAATTGCAGCAGCATCAAAATTATCAACGCCAACAATTTTCTTGTTCCTCTTTCTTTTTTCGGTGTTCGTAAAGTATTCTCTTCTGAGCCTGATTGCCCGTATATCTCTTTCAGAATTTGAGTTACTGTCCTCTTCCCGATTCCCAATGCTTCGGCAACACGTTCTCTCGGTTGTGTCAATGGTAAAAGAGGCCCATCGTTAACTGATTCACATTCAAAATAATTGTACAATTTCACCACTAGTTCGCGAGATAGACTGTTTAGCGTTTTCCCCCGTTTCGACATGGTAAAACTGTAACGTTGTTCTTGTTTACTAATCGTTAAGCAATCGGAGTCCAATTTATAGCCAGGTAAACGTAGTCAGTAAGATCAGTCCAATAAAAAAGCCGGGTCAGAAGAAAATGACAGAGAGCACACCAAAAAACCTAACCTGACCATCAATGATTTTTCTATTTAGTTATTTTTTGTATTTTTATAGTTAGTTAAAAGAACAATAAATATAATTATGTTTATTATAATCACAACGTGATTATTAATTTATGGTGATATTTCTTCACAAGTAACCATTGTATTCGATTTTACTTATCAGGTTTCGATTTCTACAGTAACATCCCTAGTGTTTAAAAAGAAAAAGGGTTAACTGACGCAACATTGTTACGACGTTCAGTTCTTTAGATTAGAAATTGTTTATTATGTTTAGAATGGTTTATTAGTGAAAGCAAATCGTAAAATTACTCGTATCGGTCCTTATTATAATAAATATGTAATGGTAATTGAATAAAGTTAGGCAATTGTGCAGTTCTAACAAAACGAAAAAATATATTATTTTATGCCCGCCGTTACAAGGTTACGTTGTTGAATTTTGTTGAATTGTCAAATGTTACCTATTAAAATGACTCCACTATACATAGGCAAATCTGCAGTTGACACATCAGACGGAGTATTTACTGAGAGACCATACGGCGGAGTTGCGCTTCTTTGGAGGAAGAATTTATTTCATACAGTAAATATTATACAGCGTCAGAGTTATCGTCTAGTGGCTGTTAACACAATGAACTCAGATCGGTCCATATTAATATTTTCTGTCTACATGCCTACAAACTCTGTTATTAAACGTAAAGGGTGACGTGCGTGCCTATGGGCTCAATATCAGAGATGACGAAGATCGTGCGATGTGGAGAAGAAAAGTCGGAAAATGAACCCTTGGCACCAAAGCGATAGTTGAGGTTGCAACCGGGATTTAGCGCTAAGATTGTAATGATGTTATTTCATGGGATTTAGATTATTGTAAGGTTCATTGAATACTTCTGGTTGAATCAGAATTAAACAAGGAGTTGTTGGCTTCCAAGCTGAGTACCGAATAGTATACCTCGTCTATCACTTAATAGTGCATTATGCTTGTCTGGAATGTTACCCACACAATACATGAATACACGTAGAATAGATGTGTTGCGGGGGAGTTTCTTTCGCCGTTTCTTCTCTCCCAGCTATAAGCACTCCGAAAAGGTAGTAGATTAGAATAGGATCGGTTTCACCGGTGGAGCCTATAGTCCCCAAATAAATATTATAAATAAATAATATTTAATGAATAATATTTAGTGTATTTAATTGTCCCCATGCAGCAGTCGAGCCGGAAACGCACCTCACAGGAGGCGCGTGACCGAGCACGCTGCCTTGGCTGATCGACCCCGCTCCCACGGGGTTGGAATGCCTTAACGTCTGTAGTCGCTGTCGAGTCGTCTGAGACAACAACAGCCTTAGCTTTAAGAAAAAAAAAAAAGAAAAAAACTGGAGGTGTAGACTACGAGAGTGAGACGTTCCAAACCAAACGTTAACTCCCCACTCTTCGTCTTAGTGTTAGAGTATTACTATGTTATCTCCAATCTCTGTGATCTGAATACTTGACTACATTCTAATTCAAGTGCGCGCATGGGTACAAATTTTATATCGATAAGCATGTATAATAATGTTGAGAACACTCATTTAATTGACGCCGCATTTACCCGGCCCTGGTTTGGTATAGCTAAGATTATTTTGGTCATTGTTGTCTCGTACATGGCACATTGGTTAAGGCATGATAGGCATTAAGGCGTAATACACAGTAAGGAATGATAGATATTAAGATAAATAGGCATTAAGGCGTAACATATCTAGCACAATATGACCTTTAGAACCTTATTCATCACATGCTCGATCCATTGCTTTTAACTCACAGTAATGTTTTAAATGTCATCCTAATAATCCCATTCCTCTCCTATCTCCGTAAAACTGTATTGAAGTTTAGTGTACGTTTTACCTCAGTGAAGTAATAAAAAAGTAGCTTTGATTTTGCTGGCTGTTGTTGCCACTTGGGTTGCACAATTATTCTTCTTAAGTTTATAAAGTGAGAATAGAGGAATTTCAATTTATCACTAAACTCTTAATTATCATAGCGTGATTAACAATCACTATTATGTATAAGGCGGTTTTGCCTGTTGTATAACTATAATCTATTACTTCAATAAAAAGGGATTGCTAGATCTGTGAGAGGTGTGAGTACGTGGCCTATAAGGCCGAACAAACACATACTATCCACAATGCCATTAATGTGCTGATTCGATGTAAGTCCTCAGCCTGACCACGAGACGCAAGATGCTATTTTCCTTGCAATACTTTAATTAGTTGGCCAGAGCCCTTTTGTTCGCCATTCGATGGGCATAGGCGTATTGCCAGTGGTAAATGTGGTATTCAATCTCCAACGTATTAGCGCTGTTCACAGCTTCGGCAATTTCTCGCGTTACATTATATAATTCACTTATTCCTCTTTTCCTCAAGAATTTATACCAAGAAGTTGTATTGTGGGAGACTAAATGTGGAAGGTTAGTGTTGCATTTTCGCGGGGTTTTGAGGTGGTGGGTGACTTCGGCGGGCAACACATTTTGTAGTAGAGCTTCGGTTTTACAATAAAATATTCCTGATTCGCGGTCGTGGTTAGCTTGGCACTATTTGTAGAAATAAAGCTACTAGAATTACTTTAGGCTAAAGTTTATTATAAGTAAATGACTATTAACTGATTTGCACTGTACTCGTTTGTTCCGGCTAATCTCTGAAATGGCTGCACCGATTTTGACGGGACTTTCACTGGCAGATAGCTGATGTAACAAGGAGTAACTTAGGCTATTTTTATTTTAGAAAAAGAAATAGTTTTTGTTAAAGTTGATAAGTTTCGGAAATTATATACCCAATTTAAGTTGACCTCAGATTTATATCATCAATCATATATAAAATAGGGTTCAGCTTAGGCTGGACGTTGTAGTTTGTATATTTCATTTATTTATATTTTAGGGTTTATAGGGTTTGTAATCTAAAATAAACCATAAGATATTTCATAAAATGCTGCCCAAAGTCACTATTCCACGCAGACGGAGTCGCGGGCACAGCTAGTTATAAATGAATTTAAAAAAGTACCTACCAGATATGCGCTTGATGTGCAACTGGGTCGCGAAGTTGTTTCCCATTTGAGAAACATAGCTATCCTTCTTGTTCGATAGTTGTATGCTGAAGCCGTCCGACTCCAAAGAGGCCCTAGGAGCTCTCGCCGCTTGGACAGCCTTATTGCACAGGGTAGCAGGTACTGCTTTTGCTAGCGCCGCTTCCTGCGAGCCGGTGCTGTCTCGGCGACGGCTCTTGTGATCCAGAAGCATGCTTGGGGTGCACCCCATTTTGGCACTACACTTTGGCACGCACACCGACACTTAACCGTGACATTTTACATCTGGAACAAATGAAAGATCCAGTTAGAATCATCATCATCATCAGTATCATCAAATAGAAGTTTAGCCTGTAATGTAATAATAATATACTTTTTACCTTTTCAATTTAGCTATAAAAATGTTAATCAGTATAATTAATAAATAATAAAAACAAATGTTTAGACGTTAAATCAAAAATTTAAATTGAAGGTTATTAAAAGGACAAGTGTGGCTAGAAATTTAATACTTAAGTCATAATAAAAGTAACTGTAATGGTATCTAAGAATCAATTACAAAGAACAAAGGAAGAAAGATAAAAGAAAAATGTAATAGTTTTAAGAAAGAATTGTATAAAAGAAAAGAAACATACCCGGAAAGGAACTGCCGGGCAAATAAGATAATTACCGATAAAATAACCGTATGAAATAAATAAAAGAGACCAGACAAATACCTAATATATATAAAAATAAAAAAAATACTGGAACAATTTACACAGCGCCATCTAGACCTAAAGTAAGTAGCACTTGTGTTATGGGTGCTAGGCAAATGAAGCTAGGCTACATATGCACTTTTTTTTGTAAATAAATACATATCATACATAAACACCCAGACGCGAGACGGGAATCGAACCTGTGTGCAATATTGTAGAGCAATCATCAAAAGTCCATTCGATGTGTTGTTAGATGAAGCTTACACAATACAAGTAGAAGATGTAATTACTTTAATAACGAACATATTGCATAGTACTGATTTAAGTTCTATACACTATATTCTATGCGCAAGTTATTTTTATCCGTGCAGGGGCGGAGAAAGAATACTAACCTCTGCGGCCGGGGTCGGACTGTCGTAAAAGGCGACAAAAAAACCCACCCTAGCTACGCGGTAGGGCCTCAAGCCCGTCTGGATGGCGACCACCTTTGGTCTTAAGTATGCCGCTATAATAACCTTGTGTTGTGTTCCGACAATAGTGACCCAAGTTCATGTGCCCTTACGGGACAGCAGCGTGTTCGCGATGCCACTGGCATTGCAAACACCCATAGGAGACGGTAACTGCTAAATTCTAAGCGGGCCGTCAGCCTGTCTGCTGTCCTACAGCATTAAAAAAAGCACTTGTTTTTCATTGTTAGTGAAGTGTTTGTTAAATTGGACCACCTATAAAGTGCTCAGTTGCTTATCTTCCAGATAACAATTAGATGTGGTTGTGAAATAATAGTGTTCTGTTCAATGTTTGAAAATTGCTCATAATTTAATATTAACCATTACTTAATGTATTTGCTGTGAGTATTCCTAGTGACACTATACCTTTAATAAAATCGCCTGTTTAAACAATTAAACAATGTTACTTAGTAGACTATTATTCTCTTCTTTCATAGATTGTTTCACTTTTAAAGCTACAATATAAAAATATTATATTCTTTACCACAAATTTTACATTCAAATAATACATCAAAGGAAGAAGGCGTTTTAATTTAAATATCGTTAAAGCCAGTGATGTTGGTGATTTTTATGGAGGCAACACTATTCAACTAAAAATATAAGCCTCTAAAAATGAAATACCTTTATTTCTTTGAAGGTATTCGAAAAGTTTTAAATATAACGTCTTTGTTCTCGTTTACAAAAGTTTATTAGATAATATTAATATTAAAGACTAGATATAGGTTTGCTACTGAGCCGTCAGATCCAGACCCTGGTTAGTTTTCGCGGTTGCCTCGCCATTGGGCACCGAAGGTTTTTACACTGCCTTATCCCTAGTAGCTCTACATTTGTTAAGACACTGTAGTTATTGTATTTTTATCTCTATCTATTAATAGTTTGATAATATAAATAGCGTTCACTATCATATTTTTATATTGTGAATTTAATTTCACTAATTATAAGACTACAAAAAAATCGTTGGGGACTTTTTTCGCCGTTTCTTCTCTAGCCACCATTTTGTGTAGGATCTATATTATTCTAATACAATAATGAAATAAATGTTATTGTAATTTATATAGATAACCTTCATAGAATAACGGATTCGCACATCGGTACTTCTGTGGGGGTCACTGGTTTTACTTGCTCTCTTCTTTGTAGTCAGTTGACTGAATTTTTTATTTATGTTAGTTCCATATATTTATTTGTATCAGTAATACTGCTCACTAACACCCTAAAACCAATATTTTATATATATTTTCGTCTTCTACAAATCTTTTCTATGATTCATTCTAAAAGAGTGCACGCTTGCTTATGAAAACTTAAAACTTCCGTATCACCTATTTTAATTAATTTTTTTCAAAATCAGTTCCTAGCCATTTTTTAAAGTCAAAAAGAAGAAGCGAACTTCCCAGCTACTACGTCTACTTTTAATATATTCTTAGAGGATTTCTCAGCCGAGGGGGCAGGGACATCGCGTGTTGTGATGACGTAGCAAGTAGAAGGGACGACGTTGCGTAAGCGGCGCGGTTTGCTGCCACGACTCACCCTTCTTGCTCGGGGGCTCGGATGCGAACTCCGAACGAACGAACTCTAGTTGTTTTCGTGTTTTGTGATTTTGTGTTTTTCGTTTAATTTAATTAATAATTACATATTTGATAATTAATAATTATGTAGGTCGATTTGTATTTTATTTTAAAAATTAAATAAGTTTCTGATACTAAAAAATACTACATTTTTTATTGTAATAATAATTAAAAGCTAGTTTCTATCTCGATATTTGAAGTAGATTGCTTGCGAAGAGCACAAAGTTATCCGTTTACGAGTGTACGCCGCCATTAATCCAGGCTTACGGCCACTTAGACACTTGAATCATAAGTTTTTCAATTACGGCGTTATTAAACTAGTTTCCCCACAATAAGCTCGCTTGTTAGTAGTTTTGTTTTTCTTTGTAATTGTGTATAATATGCTCATACCACGTCTTCATCTGATGGTATAATAGAAAAAAAGAATAAGTTATCTTTCTCATCATTTTGTTTTGTTTGACGAGACTGGAAACCGTGACCTCCACAAAGCCGTACTGCTTTGCCGTTACTTAACTATTAAAGCAGTGCATCGAGTAGAAATCTAAGTCGTTTTAATTGACTTTTTTATGATTAAATATTAGCATGTCAATTTTATTGGCAAAACATGTTGTTCGAAATAACTATGTAAAATCATTTAACCGTGTTTTATGCTAATAAAGATTACTATTGATTATTATTGACAGTGTTATTATTGATCTCCGATTATAAATAGCCCTTGGCTTAGACATATAGATAGGCCGCGGCCTGACTAGTTCGTCGCATCCCGCGGCTTCGGCACTCAAGGCGTACCAAGAAACACTGGGATAGTTTTAGCGAGTATACCAGCGACGTGCATCCCCTAGCCCAGAAAAAGGGACATATGAATGCATTGCACGTACACTACCCGGTGTGGGCAGAGCATTTTCACCTCCCAAAAAAAAACAACGTACATACGAGTATATGCAAATTGCATTCAATTCGTAAATTGAGCGAGGATAAAATGGCGTTCACACTTTAATCTGAATTCTGTATCTCTTCAAAATTAAACCCCAGCCCGGAGCCCGTTCATTGTTAATCTTTGTTATAACGTCTCCTAAACTCGGGAGTTATCTGCATGTCTAGACGGTCGGTGATTGTCTGAGTCTGCTGGGTTCAATAGAGGTGAATTTCAAACATTATTTCTTAATCACGGTAAAGTGTTTGGCGTGGTTAAAACGTATTGAAATTGCTTTTAGCGTGTTGCTGGTACAACTCTACAATCGATTAGCTTTGAGCTGAGTTGGGTAGGTTTTTATGTTCATTTACCATTTGCAGTTTTGTTTATAGTAATAACGTATTTAAGAGTAAATAACATACCAAAATGCCCCACTACCAGGTTCGGACCTACCCCACTATTATACGAACTGAATACGCGTCACGCTTCCACGTGGGTCGTTTACACATATATTTATTTGCGGGTTTACACACGTTTTTGTTCACATTTAGTATGTATGTAGTAATTCTATTGAGGAAAACTGTGAAAGGGTATATTATGACTTCCCGAGAACTCTGTGTTGGGCTTCAAGAATAATACAAATGCTTATTATAATACTATTGTTAGTCGATCATGAAACAGTAATAAGTTTTATGATCAACTAATACTAAGTTCACACTTAAACACGTGTGGACTTTATTTTTTAAATAATAATAAACAGTACAGCTTTTTATATTAACTTCTCTTACAATATTATAAATAAACTAGCCATCTCTGTCCGCTTCGCTGGTCGGATAACAGAAAAAAGTCAATCGAAAAATATGAGAAGTTTTCGTACATGCGTACACCGTTGTTTGTTAAAACTTTAATAACTTTATATTAAACTAGCTGTGCCCGCGACTCCGTCCGCGTGGAATAGTGACCTTATCACTAAGGGGTATGAAAAATAGATGTTGGCCGATTCTCAGACCTACTCAATATGCTCACAAAATTTCATGAGAATCGGTCAAACCGTTTCGGAGGAGTACGGGAACGAACATTGTGACACGAGAATTATTTAAATAAGATGAAGATTATCTCAATATTTTTTTAGATAAAGTGTTATGTGTTATTCTGATGATATAACTGGATGTACTGTGACAATTCACATTTCGTCAAATATTCTGATTATAAATAAAAATAAAATAATAAAATTTCAAGCTCAACAACTGTAATAAATAAAAAAATGCTCAAAGGCAAGCTTCGCGAACCGTAAGTGAAGCGGGTGATAAAAGTTCCATCTAATATTTCCATCATATACGTAATTTAGTCTTGTTAGGGTTGAAACACAAGTTTTCTACAATTTTCAAATAAAATATGTTCATGTTTCTTATTTATTTTAAATTGATATCCAGCAATCTATACTTGATATAAATAAGTGAAATATTATGTTTTACTGCCAAACAGTTTTTAATATTTGTCGAGACAGCATTCTACACAGTCTCGACAAATTTGAAATGTGTAAAGAAATAATTTCACAAAACAAATATTCCCCAAAAAGTCATATCTTACTACGTAGCAGTTTATATTGAATCAAAAAGATGGACTATATGGATTAACAGAGTGCCATCACTATGGCTTTAACGATGAGGTCATGACGTACCACAGCAGTGTGCTGTTGTGTCCGCATGGAATTCGGAGCACTAAAACCTCGTCCACACCGCTAGACAAGACCTGTCGCAGCCGGCCATCATCCATGGTTAGATCCGGAGTTCTATAGGATGGGAAGCTGTCACCTGTTTCATGAGTCAGTCATGCCTGCGAAGAAGTCGGTGTCAGAACCGCGTACTGCGTACACCCGCTAAAGTAGAGAGATAGTGTCAATTGATAAAATATACGTCACTTCTTACGACCCCTGCCCGTCATGTATGGAAAGGGATACTGCTGTTAGAAGGTATGTCAGTGACACGTTCTTTAATCAAACCTAAGAGAGTATCAATCGTCAATTCAATCGGCGGGTTAGGAGAAAAGAATTTCCATCCTTTAAAAAAACTAGATATCATCGAGAAGCAGACCCCAAATCAATCGAATAACTTAATTTAAAAGCAAAATTGATCTAATAATTCAATAGTTTCTTTTTTAACGAGCCACACTATACCGCTTTCTAAAATTTATAAATATCTTATATAGCCATTCAATATAGTCCATTGAAATGTTAAATGAGCCTTAAATTTTTTAGAGGACGCAATTTTATTTTTGGGACATGTGTGGGCGGTCAATAGAAGCTTAACTCCAAGTTTGTGGGGTTGCCGCCCTTGTCCCCTGGCTGCCATCTTGGAAAAAGGGGTGCAAACATCCTTTTCGCAACATCTCGGAAACTATGCGTCCTACAAAAAATTCATTAAGACTTAATTTGTAGCAAATTGCTTTGCCTACAAATATGTTTATATAACTTTTTGTCCTAAATTTAATAATATTGTACAATAAAACAATATTGTACAATTTTAAACAAAATGACGATCGCATTAATTTTATTATGAAGTGTTACTAACAATACTAACAAATTGTAAGTGAAAAATTGTTACTAATCCATTAACAAACTGTGGACTTTGTCCAAAATAAATGATTATTATTATTATTAATGTGAGTGGCGGTGTTCATACGCGCCCGCTCGGGGCAACTCCTTAGGGAGGGGGGATCAAGCTAAATCTTTCCAAATCTCACTTTGGAGGAGGGGGGGAAGGAGGGTCGAAAATTCTCAAAAATGCCTCACGTAATTAATGGACGCCCCCTTACGCGACACTGCGCATACGCGGGACGCGGCGTGCGCGGGGACAGTCTGAGGCAAGGATAAGGTGCGCGGGAACTGTTTGCAGTGGTACGCGCTTAGCTCTAACATAGATCCAAGTATGGTGTTACCAAGGAATAGCCTCACTTATATGATTTAAGAGTCAACCCTATTGCCCAATTTTTACCCTATTTCCAAGGCAATATAATCCAACGGCACTTCGCACAAAATGTAAATTGAATCGTGAATTCGCATGTCTTCATGGGATAGCAATCCGTCACGGAGTTTAAGCACACAGAGTGTGGGATACTATGTGGGATATATAAATTCTTTTTTTTTTGCAGGTAATACTTATTTCCGAGTCCTTCTGACCGCGGGGGAGTCAGTATGTGGGACCCACTGAAAAACCTTGCCGGTCTCCTATCGCCTAGTGCCTGAGCCGACGAACAACTGGCGGGCAGATCTCGTGGTCCAGAGAAGTATCGGTTTGCTACATATGTCAAGGCAAGCTTCTTCTACCGTGTGCGCTAGGGGGTAAGTGTTTCGACTCCTCGGTGGTGCTCTTTTGTGATGCTCCCGCTCTCGCTCCTGCTCAGCTGATTTCCTTTGCCTGACCATAGCTAGACCCAACGCCGTAAGTGGTCGATTCCGATGAGAGAGACCAGGGCGCAGCACTCCTCGTGGTTCGTTGGACATGTGCTCCTCGTCGCCTGCGCCCCAATGGTGATAGTCTAACGTCTCCTGGGAAGGGAGGGGGCCCACAAAGGGTGGGACCTATGTGGCGTTATTAAAACGATATTCATAAACTTATTAATAGGATTATGAGTGTTCGTGAATACAAAGCACCAAAAGCCAACAATAACAATTTAAATTCCTAGAAACCTGTAATAAACAGATACTGCAATGTGGCATTTATACGTTGGTCTAAGTAACAAGAGAGAGAGGTATTTAATATTTATAATTACAATAAGTCTGTTACGGTTGCTCTTTGATACAACGTTTTATCTCGGGTTGATATTATTGTTTGTGTTATCTTTGTTGTGCAGATTATGTATTATGGGATAATTTATAAGGTCTTCTGTGCACTTTACAATATAAGACCCTTAAAGATAATAGGGATTCAGCAGATTTATGATAGGTTTTTTTATAGCTAGAGTTCAGCAGACAAGCAACCTTTAAGCAGATGGTCACCGCCTATGAACGTTTGCAACACCAACGCGCTGCCGGCCTCTAAGAAATTTTATAACACCTTTTTAAAAAGACCCCATATGAAAGAGTGCGTTGAATAACTCTAGCACAAAAGTCAAGTCCCATACATCTGCAATATTATGCTAAACATCATGTTCTATATGTTACATATTTTGCATTAACTAGACAGTTGAAATACGTGAAGTTATTAACTCCTATGAATTGAATCTTATTTTCTCTTTAAGTTGAGCCTAAAATCCTTATCCGTGCAGGGGCGGAGAAAGAATACTAACCTCTGTGGCCGGGGACGGCCTGTCGTAAAAGGCGACAAAACAACCCACTCTAGCTACGTGGTAGGGCCTCAAGCCCGTCTGGATGGCGACCACCTTTGGTCTTAAGTATGCCGCCATAATAACCTAGTGTTGTGTTCCGGCATTAGTGACCCAAGTTCCTGTACCCTTATGGGACAGCAGCGTGTTCGCGATGCCACTGGCGTTGCAAATACCTATAGGCGACGGTAACTGCTAAATTCTAAGCGGGCTGTTAGCCGGTCTGCTGTCCTACGCAATAAAAAAAAATTCTTAGGGCACACAGTTTAAATATTACTTAATCTTAGACCACAGTGGTAAACATTGAGAGAGGCCTAGGCGTAGCTCTAGAATATAAGTATATACATTAAAATAATTAGAAAAACTATAGCGATACACCGGTTTTTGTTTTGTACTAGTTTGGATAGAACATATCGCTCCACATACTATACACGCCAATCGCTTATTACTTGCACAACACAAAACAATATTACAATCCGATAGCAATTCTCCGAATCATATTTATTTGAATTAGCTTTGCTGAAACTATACGAAGATTGAATCCACGTTACGGGGCACACATTACATGCATACACCTAGCGTCTTGTAACTTGTAGTCTTGTAGACTGGAAATGTTAATTAAATAGTGCGCTCATGCAAATTTATAATTAATTAGAAGTTAGTTCTGTCACGTGAAGCGTATTTTTTTAATTAATAGCAATGAATATTTGCAGTGTATTGTAGGCATAGTCTACTAGTGATTACCTGTGGAAATAATAGATATTCTCTAGTTTCGGTCACACGCCATATTCCCTTACTACCCCATAGAAGCTTCCATACCTTATATGGTTAGTCGATTATGACTAAAACCTGAGAACTTCATATATAAAAAAAATGACTTTTGTTTAATTTTTAGGATTAAAGACAAAGATATGAAGAAATCGATAAAATGAGAACTTTATTAATTTGGTAAAATCTCTTGGTTATTCAAAATTTAGTTTCAACACTTCAAGAAAATAATGCAATAATGTTTTTCTTTTTTAACGTGTTATCTTGGCTGATATAAATAAATGTTAAGCTTCGTAAGAGAAAATAATTTTTCACTTGTAATTAGTTAATGAAATCACAGCAGAAAATGTAGAAATTATTTTTCCAGTGGAGGGTTTATTTCAAAAATAAAATAGCGCAAGCCTTTGTAAACTGAGACGAAGAATGTTGTGAGTTAAATATCAAAGAGTTTATTAATGTTTTGTTTAATTTTTCTTTCATAAATATAATTCATAAGTCAGCTGATATGATTTTTTTACAGCTGTGAAAGGCTGACGGCCCACATAATAGTAAGCAGTTACCGTCCTCTATGAATGTTTGCAACACTAGGGACACCGCTAACACTTGGGTCACTTATTTCGAAACAGAACAATAATATAGCGAGATATTTAGAGACCGGGGGTGGTTATTATCCAGACATCCTTGGAGCCCTACCTCTTAGGGGGGGAGTGATTGTCGCCTTTTAGGACAGGCCGCCCCTGACCGCAAGAGTCAGGGGCCTTATTCTTACTTCGGCCCTACACGGAGAAGAGGATTTTTAATATTGTACCCACACATGTAAGCACATGTAAGCAAATTTACCAATCTTACACTGTAATGGAATGCTATATAGATCTCACGTTTAAACACGATTATGGTATCATCATCATCTTAGCATTAAATCCCGTTTGCAATCCAAACGTTGGCTTTGGGGCCCGGGGTCCGCTCACCGACTTTTTCTTCTTCACTTCGCACGGTCTTTGGAATTTTTAGTAGTACATCAATTAGTAGCATATCACTTTTTGCGACGTCAAGTAATCACTTTTGGGTCAACCCATCCAGCCGGGGCCTAGTGCTGGCGGCATGGCTGACACTTGTTCTCCACGTAAGTAGCGGGTTGCCGTAAAACGTGGCCATACAGCGCAAGCGACACTCTTGGCAAACACGAATATGGGATACGTAATTATATATTATGGGATGTTTGCTGAAAGAAAGGTTTTTATGGAGAACATCCACCAGACCTAGAACTGAGACTAAGTTTATACATAACAATAGATATTAAGTTTTTAAATAAGGGGCCTAAGAAGAGCAAAGTACCGATGTATGTAACGCGCTGAAGATGTCATGTTATGATACTATAGAGCATATCCGTGTAACCTGCCTGCAAACTGGTCTTGGTAGCGAATTGCGTCGGAGCGCCGCGCATCTGCACAGCCTACGCGAGATGAAGAAAAATGGCAGCGTAAACATCTCCTGGCTGGGGTATCTGATTTCTCTGATTGGAGACTGTTCGTGGGGACGGGCTCGCAATATTCTCCGGCACCTCAGATTTCAGCAACAGAGGAAAGTGATTTCCAACAAACAAAATGGCAGCCTTGAAGTTAAAGCTAATAAATACAACGGTAGTGGATTAAGAATAACAAAAAAAAGTTCACGTCATATTTAAATACAACAATGAATATTCAGCTGTATAATTCTCTTCTCTTATAATCTTACTAGCCGATCACGGTCGCTCCGCTGGGCGAATAACAGGCAAAAGTAAATCGAAAAAATGAGAAAGAATCGATCTAATCTAAAAAATACATAGCCTATAACCATCTACGAAAAATTTCGAATCGCCGAATGGTAATAGATCCATCCCTATGTGTTGAGTAATTTTGTTGTGATG
The DNA here is from genome assembly GCA_963693495.1 of Malacosoma neustria. Lineage (NCBI taxonomy): Eukaryota > Metazoa > Arthropoda > Insecta > Lepidoptera > Lasiocampidae > Malacosoma > Malacosoma neustria. The sequence continues at coordinate 5,969,555 of OY856389.1, forward strand.
GTACGTCAAAGGAACCTCATTTTCATATATATTTCAGATATTATACTAAACCACAAAACTATTAATCGAATAAAGCCTCTACGATGAAAGGAAATATTACCTATGTTACAATGAAAGCACTATTGTTTTCTTAATTGAAAATATTGTATGTATCAGGCAAAGGCAACAAAGAGACTGCTCTAGATGACTGGCGCCACTCCTGTAAAAGGAGGTCACCCGCTCATTGTGATGTGCTAAAGGGTTGCTTAATTAACTTAATTCATTATTGCGATCAGAAATTTATTTCAATCTCTGACACTGCTATTCAATTAGATTTGAACAGTTTTAATACAAATAAGTGATTCATTCATTTTTTCATCGTCATTTTGCTAGACTGTAATCCATCTGCTTCTTTTATGAAACCAAGTAAACTTTAAATGGATTTGGTAGTTTGATGTTTCGTGCAAGAAAACGAATATTAAATTGGGTGGACAAAAGAGAATGGATATATCAATAAGGTAAAGATTAGGAAAAGAGAGTCAGTGGTAATGACAGATAATAGAGGAGAATGGAAAGCGATGAAGTACATTAAAAGGAGGGTGATTGAAATATATATATTTTTAATATATAATATCATCCGCGCAGGGGCGGAGAAAGAATACTAACTTCTGTGGCCGGGGTCGGCCTGTCGTAAAAGGCGACAAAACAACCCACCCTAGCTACGCGGTAGGGCCTCAATTGCCCCTGGCGTCGCAAACATACATAGGTGACGGTAAATGCTTGCGTGTGATATAATTTTCTTGTTTATTGTTTTGAACATTATCTAAAATTGTAATATTATACGTGTTCTTGTTGATTCAGCATTCTCATACAAAATTTTTTTTTTATTGCTGTAGGACAGCAGACAGGCTGACGGCCCGCTTAGAATTTAGCAGTTACCGTCACCTATGGGTGTTTGCAACGTCAGTGGCATCGCGAACACGCTGCTGTCCCATAGGGGTACAGGAACTCGGGTCACTAATGCCGGAACTCAACACAAGGTTATTATGGCGGCATACTTAAGACCAAGGGTGGTCGCCCTCCAGACAGGCTTGGAGCCCTACCACGTAGCTAGTGGGTTACTTTGTTGCCTTTTATGACAGACCGACCCCGGCTGCAGGGGTTAGTATTCTTACTCCGCCCCTGCACGGAGAAACTTAAGTAAATAGTAAATGGGTGGGCTCCCCTGCTGTTTTTGATTTCCATCGCATATACACGAAGCCAAGCCAGTGGTAAACATGTTAAAGACATCAAAAGAAATTTATTACACCCAAAAGCAACCAATACTGTAGCGACATAAAAATCTCAGCTGAAAATCATTCTACTTGTTCAATATTCACAACAAAGGTATGGTACTTTTGTACAAGAAAAAACATCACATAATAGAAACAGTGTAGACAGTGCAAAGGGTTCGGACAAAAACGGTGTCTAGAAAACAATAAAGCACCTGTTGCTAGTTGGCATTAGTCCAAATTCACGAAAAACGGAGGAATATTTGGTCATGCCTTCGTAAATTCTTCGAGAATTGCCCCTTAACTGAATTTATTTGATGGCCGGAGACGGAGAAGGCGTGTTATTGATGCAAACATGGGTTTGCATACTTTCGTCCGATGTCAAATATTAGTTTCTTACGAAAATAGTTACTTTATCAATAACTAAATATATATAGTGGGTCAATTAATACAGCGTCATCTAGTCCTAGTGAGCAGCAGAGCGCTTGTGTTATGGAAATAGGCCAACTGATATACTACTTACATACTTTTATTTTGTAAATAAATACATGTTATATGGTGTATAAAAATACGCAGCCTCGGGACGGGAATCGAAAAGGTAACCTCTACAGGGTATTCCGACATGTGTAAGCCATTGTGCGACGGAGATCGTCCGGTATTTTTTTAAACCATATTGTGTATACAAAAAGGTTGTAAATAGAAATACAAGCAATACAATATATATATATATATATATATATATATACAGTATATATATATATATATATATACATATAATATTCGTGATAAACCAAACGAGCGCCAGAATTTATCGATAGATCGAGTGAGGGGCCTTCGGGATTACGAAATCAGGAATACGAAACTATAGACGAAATTGAAACAGGTAAAATATCTCAAGTTGATACGCGAGGCAATATGGACCCCCATAGTGTTCATAGTGATTTCGTTTCATACGACCGTCCGGATCATTATCGTACGCGTTGGCAGGCAGCGTGCTAATGATCTTCGTCTCGTATTTTTCGTATTTTAAATGTAATATCATTTTAAGTTTCAATTGATAAAAATAAATACATATAAAAAGGCGACATTAATTTATTTATAATTGAGACCACAAAAACGTTTACACGCAAAAAATGTTACGGTAGTGTAGTGATACTACCCACCCCGACTTTTTATGTTAATATCCGAGTGTTACCACTTAACTACTACGTACCTATATACTACTTCCCCAAACTATACTATATATGCTTATGACATGACTACTAACAAGTATTTTTCTTTATAAAATTTTTCCACATCTAGAGTTCGTGGAACATTAGAAAATATCAATTTACACGTGAATACACTTGTCAGCTAGTTTACCATAATATCGATAAGCGTTACAAATTCATATTTCACACTCAATCTTAACATTTGAATAGGTAATATTACGTAAAAAAAATGTACGCTACAATTTTCGTGTATTTTTTTACAAATGTATGTACTATTATATAATTCAAGTTGGTCACGACACTGCGAGAACATTTCCCTCTTCGTCGTCAATAGGAGATCAATTAGATTAAAGCCGTATACAGAAAGAAAGCTGGAAGCCTACCAGTGCTTATCGGCGCCGGTCCACGCAGGTAACCGGCGCTGGCATTTATATGAACAAGCGCCGATAGGCGCCGATAAGTGCCGAACGTCGCCGACAAGTTCCGACACGCGCCGGTCAACGCTGACGCCGCCCGCCATATAAAATATAGTATTAAATATATTAATATAAATTACTAGCTGTGCCCGCGACTCCGTCCGCGTGGAATAGTGACTTTGGGCAGCATTTTTTGGTTATATCTTTTACTTTATGTTTGATTACAAACCCTATAAACCCTAAAATATAAATAAATGAAATATGCAAACAGTCAGTGTTATCGAATGCAACTGTTACGCCATGCGCCTCCGGAATACGTGCGTTCAAACCTACAAAACCAGCCTAAGCTAAACCCTATTTCATATGATTGATGATATAAATCTGAGGTCAACTTAAATTGAATAACAACTTACAAAGTTAAACTTTGGTATATGTACCGTGTATACATCCAAATCCAAATTTATTTATTTGTGTAGATTATTATATTTTTTGTTAAATACAGAAATTTAATAAAATGTTTCTTGAGTCATTCTTGTATATCTATAAGATTTTTGATCATCAAATTTCGATTGTTTTACAAATAAATGATGGTATTCTCCGAAACGTTTCCTTTCTCTATTAATAGGATGTATAGCTCGTTTTTGCATTTTTAAATACACATTTTCTAACAAATCCAAATCATCCGATGAGTCCGACATTTTGCTCGCTCTGCTTCAATCCGCTTGCTTTATGTAGAATGGACCGGCACCGATAAGCGCTGGTAATCGGTGCCGATTACCAGCTTTTTTTCTGTATACGGCCGAACAAAAGAGAAAGTAATATTTGACGGACTCCATCAATCGCCAACGCATGCCGCCGGACAGCTGTGCAAATCACGGGTTAGATTCCTGTCCCGAATCGTTGTGTTTATGTTTACTATGTATTTATTTACAAAAGAAAAATATATGTAGTGTATCAGTTGTCTAGTACCCATATCACAAGTGTTATGCAACTTAGTTTGGGACTAGATGGCGTTGTGTGAAATGTCCCAATATATTTGGTTATAGTATGCTGTAAGCCTTGGCCATGTGATCCCGGCTAGAGTAGGGCTAACAAACTTTTCAAGGGAGTCGTAATAAAAGGGAGCAAATGAAGGTTGCGGGTACAGGCGGTAGCCGTTATTATTAAAAGCAAATTTAGTCTCATCTATTTTAACTTTTTTATATCATCTGAAATAGGCTGAAATGATAGACAGTTCTCTTTGGTTTTATGTTTGATCGAGTACGTGTTGTCTGCATAAATAAATTAATATTCATTGTATAACTGTATTTGTGGATTTCAACTTGGTGAAAAATATTGATAATACTGCGAGATTACGTGTGCTGGAAGTTAGTACTACATCTTCCTCAACAAAGGGAGTAATCACAGAGAGGCATAAAAAACGCTTTAAAGTTACAATCCAAAATGGATTTCGAATTTCTAAATGTAAGTACTGAAATCAAAACGCATTCTCATAAAAACTAAATTTAGTGATACCGATTTTCATATGCCATAGTTAACAGAAAGATGTGTAAAATGAGAAACTTTTCTCTATAACAATATGCAATAACTTCCCTCTTAATATGACCTAAAAGCAGATGCAGCCCTGAAGAACAGCTCGTAAGAAGAAGATCGGAGCACTAAACTCCGTCTTTTCCGGCAACAAAAAAGAGTATCGTCTCTTGCGGAATACAAAATGCACCGGACAGTATGACGCGTTTCAATTTGGCAAAATGTGTTGTTAATTTTTGCAATGAAAATATTAATCATTGTAAAACTAATTAAAATAAACCATACAAAAGTGCATTTTGACTCAACACCTCAATGGCTACCGCACGTTGGTACGGTTATGTACTATATATATTTATTTACAAAAGAAAAGTATGTATGTAGTATATCAGTTATATATTACCCATAACACAGCGCTCTGCTGATTATTTTGAGACTAGATGGCGCTGTGTGATTCACACGGTGTGAACTGTCACAGTGTATTTATTTAAGAAAACGAAACTTACTAATAACGTTGACACTTTCTTATATATATATATTTGCAGTCAATTCACATAGTACAAACACAAAAGCGTTGCATATTTCACAACACGTGTTTATCGCAATTGTTTCGTAATATAAAACGTCTGTTAGTATTAAAACTATTCCCGTTGCTTCTGGGAAATAATACGTTACTGTAAACTTTACGAGAACCGCATGCGCCTAGCCTTATATATTTACAACCTGCGCTCGTGACATTTATTGCTCACATTATTACTAGTGAATACATATTAGATACTGGACGTATAATTTTACAAAAAAACATTAATTTAAAAAGCTATTTTAAATACTATGACTATGTCGCAACGATGGCAAGAGACGGCAAGACATTGGTGTCCTGAAAGATGGAAAGAAAGACACTTTAATGCCTTCCAGTTACAGCTCTGGTTACCATTGCTGCTGCCGCATAACAAATTTTTCCATTGGTAGTGAATTCATATTTGCAGCTTTCGGGGTTGAGATTGGGGCTGTGCTCTCTGCATGCCTTTATTTTTATTGATACATGTCAATAAATTTTATTGATACCTTGAATCTCTTGACAGAGATTTCACGGATTCATAATCTGGTTTGTATCTAGGGCAAAGCATTGGCATCTAACGAGGTAATGCAGTCAGTGTTGGGTTGCGTTTCCGAGCGAAAGTGATCTGGAAGGAATTTTTTTTTGGTAGTCGGAAAATTCCGCAGAATAACAACGCTCAATTTGTGTATTGCCGTCATGGAGAGTTCCATCGCGACTGCGTCGTTCCGACTGTTAAGCACTCTACAAAAACGATGATTTGGTCAGTCATATGCGGCAAGGGTACTGGATGCCTTTACCTGGTAACAAGTATAATGAGATAAGATCAGTCTAAAGAAATCTTACAAAATCAATTGATACCGCAACTTAGAGGGTGGCTTCCAAACGGGGAACCATTCTATGCAAGATCCTTGCCACATAGCACGGTCTGTCAAAACTTTTTTAGAAGATCAAAATATCCTTTTGTTGGAATGGCCGGGTAAGAGCTCCGATATGAACCTAATTGAAAACGTGTAGCTAATGAAAAGTGACTAACGATGTGATCACTAACAAAACACAACTCTTAGAAAGGAACATTTATGAGTGAATTTATCATCCTCAAACAGCGCCATCTTAAGCATATTCTTCGCCAGGGTGCGGGGTAGTCAGCCTGCGCCCCCTCTCTTGTTAACCAAAAAAACGCAATATAATTTTAATAAAAAATAATTTTATCTTTGTGCCTATATCTTTATTTTGTGCATGTATTTGACGTAACAATGTTTGCAAAACGGTGCAATGACGTTGATATTCAATGAGTTACGAGTTTAATTAAATATCGAAATTTCTAGCGCTCGGCTTGCGTGCGCCCCCAAGGAACCTGCGCCCGGGTGCACCCACACCCCTTCAATCCGGGGCTTAAAGACGCAAATGCAGGACACGGACAGTACAGTCTTGAATCGATAGCATGCCGCGCAGAATTGAAGCTCTCACAACGACCAAAGGAGCTTAAGAAAATATTACCATTTAATTACATTAATTGTTTGTCGAGAGCTAATAATACATAATTTTTCTATTCCAATAATATATTTTATTTGTTAAAAAAGATAATTAAATTAGTAATAAAAATTTACATTTTATATAGTAAAACAAATCGTTTCATTGATATTGAGCGTCTAAAAATTTAGCCACGGTGTTATATTTAAAATTATTTATATATTAGCAAACTATATTCAGAGCAAACGATATTTTTAGGGAATAGGATACCTTAAATAGGCCCAGATGGATTTTACCAACAATCTATTTTCGGAGTATTTGACCTAATTTTCAATCCATGAGGCTAAATTTGGTTTATGCAGGTGCAACTGTTGTTTGCTCCACAACCTAAAAGAAAAATCGAATGGTTGCCTTTCCTATTTATGGACTAAACGTTTATAAAAAAAACGATATCAAACAGTTTATGTTTCTATATTTCATTTATACATTTGTGCGTTTGAATCACATTAATGATACATTTAGCAATTACCGTCGCCTATGGGTATTTGCAATGCCAGTGGCATCGCGAACACGCTGCTGTCCCATAGGGGTACAGAAACTTGAGTCACTAATGCCGGAATACATCACAAAGTCATTATGGTGGCATACGTAAGACCAAGGGTGGTCGCCATCCAAACAGGCCTGGGGCCCTACCACAGACGCCACGTCAAAAATTTTGGTAGTTCGACGTTAGTATGTGGTGGTTTAAGCTCTACTATTTATTCTACTGCATTCATTCAACTGTCTAGCAGATAATAAGACAAAAGAAAATCCTTCATTACCATAACCAACTCGGCTTTTCAACAGTGCTGTATAAATAGCTTCCACGTCACTGAATTACGTTTTAATCCAGACAATCCCGTATGATTCAGAAAGTTTGGTGAACTCAGCATCGGTACATGTTTAACCAGAATTGGCAGGTGTTGAGTTTGACGTCATGCGTTATCAGTGCGTTGCAAATAATTTCGATATGTGTATAAGAGATTATTGGGTGAACGCAAAAGGTTTAAATATGCATTATGGAATAACGCCTTATTGCGAACGCAACATAATATCGTTCGGATAAATTATCCGGAACGCAGCGGACGGAAGCTATTTCACCTTTTCAACGCTTTTATGTATTATCAAGAGACTACTGTAAATTTAATCAATATATGAATTATTCTTAAACGCAGCGCCTATTATTTGTTGTCCCCTACAATCAAGATCATGCCTTGTCTACAAAATCCTTGCTGAAAATTATATATAGCCTATGAACCTGTGAAAAGCTACCTGTGTATATTTTACCAAACCCAAAATTTTGTGTACAGAATTTCTTACAGCTAACAGTCATAGAATGGGAACTCATTAAGCCCAAAGCGGCTGCGCCGCTTCAGCTCCTTAGGTGCGCCAGGTACGACTTTTTCCAATTTCAAAAGAACTTTACCATGGCTGCCATTTTCGAATTTCAAAGAGTATACAGTTGTAAAGATTATTTTTTATGTGTACAGTTGCAGATGTTCTGTGAGGAGTTACAATCTTAAGGTAAGTAGTAGTAGCTTTGTGGTATCTTTTAAACATTATATAAATTTTTTTTACAGCGAGAGTTCAACAGACAGGCAAACGGCCCACCCTGACAGGTAGTTACCGTCGCCTATGGACGTCTGCAACACCAGAGGTATTACCAACGCGCTGCCGGCCTCGAAGAAATTTTATAACGCTTTTTTTGAAGAACCCCAAATTGTACCGCGCTGAGAAAACCTCAGCCGGAAGCTCATTCCAGATCCTGAGAGTACTCAACATGAACGTTCTTCAGAACCGTTTCATACAAGAAAGAAGAGGCTCCAAGAAATGGGGATGAACATCCAGCCGATGGCGGGCAGTGCGGTGGTAGAAAGACGACGAGATCACCAATCTAAATAGCTCGTCAGAACACTCCCCATTGTACAGACGGTAGAATACGCAAAGAGACGCAAAGTCTTTTCGAAGTCCAAGCGTGTCTAGACCGTCTGTGAGTATGGGATCGTCAACAACACGAACTGCGCGCCGTTGGATCGAATCTAGGGGATTGAGCTGACTATACAATATAGCTTATCTTTTATATATAGCTTGTCCAAGGTGTATAGGCGGGTTACACATACCGGTGATATCAGTCTCCAGGCTATTCTTCGAGTGGGATATCACTTAACTACCACATACTCTTATTTATTACTAGCTGATACCCGAGACTTCGTTCGTGTTGCTTGATATATTAACAAAGTTTTCATCACACGGCAGAGGTATAAGACTTCCCCTCTCCTATACTTGCGCGTTATACCGCTTGCCCCACTTCTCCGCGACAAGAAAACCCAACAATAAACACGTGGTGCTTATAAAAATCGTTGTTTCTTAAAACTTTATTAACTTTATATTAAATGAAGATATCTTTAGTACGTACGACGTAATAAAGAAAATAAGACTGTTAAAATGGCGATGGACAGGACACATGACAAGAGAAAGCAGAATGAAAAGGACTAAAATTATAACAGAAAGGCAACCACGTGATGGCAAAAGAAAAAGAGGCAGACAAGCTAAAAGATGGACAGATGATATCAAGATGATTGGAGGGACAATCTGGTCTAGAAAAGCTACCAATAGAGACGAATGGAAGTAGCTGGAAGAGGCCTATGTGTCACTGGACACGCTGATCACTGAACCGGGAAACCCGATGTATTAGATAGATCTAAGTTAAAACAATTTGCTACTGTGTGTGTGTGTAAAATTAATGTTCAGTATCAGCAATATAAGAAATAAAACTTAGAAAATTTAATTGCAATCTACCAGTATTAGTTTTTCCTATCTATATTACGGTCGATATATATTTATTTAATATAATAACACATATATTTATTTATATAGATTAATTTCCCTATATTCTTATTTCTGACTGGTACAAACAAAACCCTAATAAAGTTTAGGTGTGTAAGTCGACATTGCCGATAAGCGTCATCCCTTAAGCAATAAAGTAATGAGTATAGACACAGGTGACGCATTTATACACTTTACAGCCTTACAAATTAAAAGTATTACCACATTTAAAATATTAAAGGCGGAGCGCGTGATTTATGATTTATTTGCGTCAAAGAAATTATACATTTTTCAATTACTCCCTCCGGTATTATTAACCCTGTTGAAATGTAGCTCATATAAATAGTAATAAATAAATATACTAGAACAATTCATACAGCTCCATCTAGTCCCAAAGTTATAGTTATCTAAACCAAAGCTTAGTACTTGTCCAAGGATACTAGACAACTGATATACTATACCAAGTCAGGTCATAAGTATTGTCACACAGTAAAAACTTTTCTTTTAGAATGCTGGCCACAAAAAAGTTTATTGAATTCGAATTTCGAATTGTTCATGAAAATAAAAATGTATACTTTTAGAATTTTACTCATTTTTAAATATGGAGTGGACGCTTAAAGAAGACCGTGTTGCAGTTATTGCGTTGCATCGTTGCGGTTACGCGCCAATTCAAATTTTTAACATACTGAAAAATTTGAATATAACCAAAAGATTCGTTTATCGTACCATCAAACGATACAATGAAGACTCTAGTGTAGATGACAGGTCAAGAAGTGGTCGCCCTCGGTCTGTTAGGATTCCAGCAGTGATAAAAGCTGTGAAGGCACGAATTCAAAGAAATCCCAAACGTAAGCAGAAACTGTTGGCCCTTCAGATGGGGTTAAGCAGAACCACAGTGAAAAGGGTGTTAAATGAAGACTTAGGGCTTCGGGCATATCGAAGAAAAACAGGACATCGTTTGAATGCTCGTCTAATGGACCTGAGACTGAAGAGATGCCGCGCTTTGTTGAAGCGGTACGCGGGAAAAAAATATCGGGAAATTCTTTTTTCGGATGAAAAAATGTTTACCGTAGAAGAGAGCTACAACAAACAAAATGATAAGGTGTACGCACACAGTAGTGAAGAAGCGAGCAACCGTAGTCCGCGTGTCCAACGAGGTCATTTTCCATCCTCGCTCATGGTATGGTTGGGAGTTTCTTATTGGGGCTTAACAGAGGTACATTTTTGTGAGAAAGGTGTAAAAACGAATGCTGTTGTGTATCAAAATACAGTCCTGACGAACCTTGTGGAACCTGTTTCTCATACCATGTTCAATAACAGGCACTGGGTATTCCAACAAGATTCGGCGCCAGCTCATAGAGCGAAGAGCACACAAGACTGGCTGGCGGCGCGTGAAATCGACTTCATCCGGCACGAAGACTGGCCCTCCTCCAGTCCAGATTTGAATCCGTTAGATTACAAGATATGGCAACACTTGGAGGAAAAGGCGTGCTCAAAGCCTCATCCCAATTTGGAGTCACTCAAGACATCCTTGATTAAGGCAGCCGCCGATATTGACATGGACCTCGTTCGTGCTGCGATAGACGACTGTCCGCGCAGATTGAAGGCTTGTATTCAAAATCATGGAGGTCATTTTGAATAAACTTTAATGTCATAAGAATCTATGTTTTGTTAAGTTCATTTTGGTATATGAATTGTTACATAATGAATAAACTTGTTACAATTATTTTACATTAAACATGTGACAGAATTTATGACCTGACTAGGTATATATGTAAATAAATATATATTATACATAAACACCAAGACGCGAGACGGGAATCGAACCCGTGACCTCCGCTAGCTTACTGAAGAGCATTAGCCGCTACGCCACGGAGGTCGTCAAATATATCGGATATCAATATAGTGATTCGTCGTAGGGTCCCAAGCCCATTTGGATGGTAGCAATCCCTGATCTATGGCTGCATACTCATAGTATGCAGCCATAATAACCTTGTGTTGTTTCGGCATAAGTAACCCAGGTACCAGACTTCCTATGCGGACAGCAGCGTTTTCGCGGTTCCTGCTTACTATAAGGCCGTCAGCATGTCTGTTGTTCCTCAGCAATAAAAAAAAAGAATTATAACAATATTTTTATAATATTGAGGCTATATCATGAGGACACCGCTTTTAAACAACATCGCACATGCACTGTGTTTATGCAAATAAATAATATTTGAATATGAAGAAATAAAAAAAATGAGCTGCTCTACAACGATCAGACCAGAATAAATAAAAAGAAAGTCGTTTCGTATTCGTTGTAATGTCCAAAACACACACCGCTTTAACCATTTGACCAAATATAGTAGGTATATATATGCGTATATACAGTAATCAACTAGTTTTGTTTCATAGGAAATGCGGTAACGTATATTTCGTAGGAAACATACGTTAACGTTTCATAGAAAACGCGGCGTACTTTGGTACGAACTTTGGTCCAGTGTCATGAACGTGACATAGGACTGACCGTATCCCTGTAAAACCAAGCGGGCCGCCGGATCTCTTTACGAAGTGGACAGGTTTGGCACAACCAACTATCGTAAGTATTGTGTTAAGTATGCGATATATTTTGCTGTAAAAATTTGTGTTTAATGAACGTTTCTGTTTGAAAACAATATTTTTTTATAACTTAACTTTAAAATTTTTTATTCACATGACATCACAAAACTCATAAAAAGTAAAATTTTATTCATATGTATAAATAAAAAGAAATGAGGCTGCGGGTATACGTAAATAATATTAAACTTTTGAAAACGACGTCATAAAATGGAAAATATTTTATTTAAATAATACATAAATACTAAAGCAGCAGACATGCTTATTATTTAATATATAAATAATAAGCATGTCTGCTTATAATAATAATTTTGTTAAAATGTAAGTGTTTATATATTAAAACTCTCAAAATTCCAGTACCCATTTTGTATAAGTATATTAATAACAACGTGTGAGTACAAACGAGTGTTTGGTCGTCCATTAGCGACCATATAAAGCCCTTTTCAAATAGTAGTTCTGATAACAAATACAAGCATCTAAGCCCTCGTAAAATAGTTTAGACAGAAGGGTTAAAGGCCAAAATTTATTACATAAGCGGAGCGGATAATTAAACGTATGTCTGGTACAGCGTAATTTTACATTGTCTTGTACCAATGTCTTTTACTAAGCATATGATATGACTCACAAATGTGTTTAGAATTTACAATTCGTAGACAACTTCTACAGTAGGTACGTCTTATTTACAACGAAAAATCGGCTTGTTTTGATAAAAACTTATTATTAGACTACGAATATCATATTTGACGATCTTCGTGGCGGCGTTTGCACGTCGAAATATCTGTGAGGGCATGTATTATATGTATGTATTTGTATTTATTAACAATAGAAAAGTACCTAGTCAGGTCATAAGTATTGTCACACAGTAAAAACTTTTCTTTTAGAATGCTGGCCACAAAAAAGTTTATTGAATTAGAATTTCGAATTGTTCATGAAAATAAAAATGTATAACTTTTAGAATTTTACTCATTTTTAAATATGGAGTGGACGCTTAAAGAAGACCGTGTTGCAGTTATTGCGTTGCATCGTTGCGGTTACGCGCCAATTCAAATTTTTAACATACTGAAAAATTTGAATATTACCAAAAGATTCGTTTTATCGTACCATCAAACGATACAATGAAGACTCTAGTGTAGATGACAGGTCAAGAAGTGGTCGCCCTCGGTCTGTTAGGACTCCAGCAGTGATAAAAGCTGTGAAGGCACGAATTCAAAGAAATCCCAAACGTAAGCAGAAACTGTTGGCCCTTCAGATGGGGTTAAGCAGAACCACGGTGAAAAGGGTGTTAAATGAAGACTTAGGGCTTCGGGCATATCGAAGAAAAACAGGACATCGTTTGAATGCTCGTCTAATGGACCTGAGACTGAAGAGATGCCGCGCTTTGTTGAAGCGGTACGCGGGAAAAAAATATCGGGAAATTCTTTTTTCGGATGAAAAAATGTTTACCGTAGAAGAGAGCTACAACAAACAAAATGATAAGGTGTACGAACACAGTAGTGAAGAAGCGAGCAACCGCATTCCGCGTGTCCAACGAGGTCATTTTCCATCCTCGCTCATGGTATGGTTGGGAGTTTCTTATTGGGGCTTAACAGAGGTACATTTTTGTGAGAAAGGTGTAAAAACGAATGCTGTTGTGTATCAAAATACAGTCCTGACGAACCTTGTGGAACCTGTTTCTCATACCATGTTCAATAACAGGCACTGGGTATTCCAACAAGATTCGGCGCCAGCTCATAGAGCGAAGAGCACACAAGACTGGCTGGCGGCGCGTGAAATCGACTTCATCCGGCACGAAGACTGGCCCTCCTCCAGTCCAGATTTGAATCCGTTAGATTACAAGATATGGCAACACTTGGAGGAAAAGGCGTGCTCAAAGCCTCATCCCAATTTGGAGTCACTCAAGACATCCTTGATTAAGGCAGCCGCCGATATTGACATGGACCTCGTTCGTGCTGCGATAGACAACTGGCCGCGCAGATTGAAGGCTTGTATTCAAAATCACGGAGGTCATTTTGAATAAACTTTAATGTCATAAGAATCTATGTTTTGTTAAGTTCATTTTGGTATATGAATGGTTACATAATTAATAAACTTGTTACAATTATTTTACATTAAACATGTGACAGAATTTATGACCTGACTAGGTATATAAACAGTATATCAGCTCTTTACTACACTAGCGCTCTGCTGTTTACTTTAGAAATACTGTGTGAATTACTGCGATACTACAATGTACATATATACACACACATACTACATTGATCAAAAAGTTCCCGGAGTGACATAAAGATGGTGACACATATGCATAATCTATTATAGTATTCGATAGCGCCATATTTTATAAGGTATGTGTCAACATTTCATGACAATTGGACCCACGTGGTTCAATTATCAAGTTATTGTTGTTTGTGTCAAGCAACTTTGGTCTTTGTCAAAAGATGGATAAGAAAGAATTTCGTATGTTGATCAAGCATTGTTTTTTGATCGGAAAAAATGCGAAAGATGTAAAAGAGTGGCTTGATAAGCATTATTCGGACTCTGCTCCACGGAAATCAACCGTTTGCGAATGGTATAATGAATTTAAACGTGGTCGCAGCGACGTCAACGACGTTCAACGCAGTGGTCGCCCAAATACGGCTGTTAACGAAGAAAAAGTCAAAAAATCCGCAGAATTATTTTCACCGACTGCAAGATGAAAGTCAGGGAGATGGCTGAGGTTTCAAAGTTATCACATGGCTGTGTGCTTACTATTTTACACGACAATTTGAGTATGCAAAAGCTCAACTCAAAGTGGGTGCTGCGTTTGTTAACACCGGATCAAAAACAACAACGAATCGACGATTCGGAGGCCTGTCTGAAGTTTTTCAACCATAACAAAGCGGATTTTTTGCGTCGGTATATGACCATGGATGAAACCTGGTTACTATTACACTCCAGAGTCAAAGCGCTCGTCGGCTGAGTAGGTTGAGGCAGGTGAAAGCATTCCAAAGCGACCAAAGACACGACAATCGGTTGGCCAGGTTATGGTATCAGTATTCTGGGAGCCGCATGGTATTTTGTTTATCAACTATCTTGAGAAAGGAAAAAGGATCAATTCTGAATACTGCGTTGTTGAACCAATTCTGCGAAGAAATAAAGAACAAACGCCCCCACATGGCAAAGAAGAAACCATTGTTCCACCAAGACAATATACCATGTCACAAATCAATGGTTACGGTGGTTAAATTGCATGAATTGAACTTCCAATTGGTGCCCCACCCCCTGTATTCGCCAGATTTAGCCCCTAGCGACTACTGGCTGTTCGCAGACCTGAAAAGGATGCTCCGGGAAAAAAGATTTAGCACCAACGAGGATGTCACTGCCGAAACTGAGAGAGTGAGTGAGAGAGAGTGTTTGTCTTACTTAGTCCGGAAACTTTATCAAAAGTTAGACGCCATAACAAAAATCTAAAAAATATTAACCCAAACTATTGTAACGCCTAAGTAAATACAAGTATAAACTAATTATCCTATTTACATGTTCGTGATATAAATTAAGCGATCAGTTGTAGTTGTCAGACTAATTAAAATTTATTACTTCACGTTTTTACGACACCATATTGTTTTTCACGAAAGAAAATTAGTTACAATATGTCTTAATTTAAGTCAATGTTGTTTAATGTTTTTATTATTTTATGTAACATTGTTATTATTACCCATTAAAATTATTTACAGCAATAATTTGTGTCTATTTTGAAATTAAATACTAGTATATTAATGTATAGACTTAAATATTAATATAATAACTGTAATAATGTTGAAAAGTATATCAACTTACACTCCAATAAAAATGATTAGGATATTTCAAATCTTAAACGTAAATTAAGAAAAGAAGAATTCTTTTTAACAAGTGTCATTATCATATTATTATTGTTTATAAAGTATTATTGCCAACTATATGCTATGTGCTGGCAGATAAAAGATCTAGAACAATAACCTAGATGTAGACAATGAGGATGACACTCGTTCAATAACTTCATGTCGCTTAGCGGGGGCTGAAGCGAGCAGTACTAGATGTTTCTCTCATAAAAGATTCAAGATGAGTGATTGTTACGTGACAATAGGTGAGCCTGTTACATCTACCGTTGCATCCACGGACATTGAAGAAACAGAACTTGCAATAAAGACTACAAACATCTCACGAAACATCACGGCAAACGCGTGTGGCCGTGATGTAGGCCTTTACCTACACGAAAAAAAAAATCACGAGAATAGGATCTTCTTCTTCTTTACAGTTAAATTCTTCATTGGAAATTCTTCAAAGGTCGTGTCCTTGGAAATCTACCGTTGTCTGACTCGTAAGCTGTTTCCACTTCATCCAGTCCTCAGCTTCTCGAATAGTGGTTGCTATTGGGAGTCCAGTGAGGGCGGTTACTTGGTTACACCAGCGGCTAGGTGATCGACGATGGGGCCTGACTTTAATGCGAAGCTGGTCCAGAATAAATTTATTTGTTCTTTTGGCCGTCCAAGGTATGCGGAGCATTCGTCTCGAACACCACATTTCGAATGCATCTATTTTCTTGCGCTTTGATGCCTTATTGTCCATGATTCTGCTCCGTAGACAAAAATTGAAAAGACCAATGTTCGGACTAGTCTCATTTTTCACAGTCATTGCAACTTTGGCCATTTAGAATAGGATATGTAGCTCAAAATTGGAGATGCCAAGCTAGTGAAAGATAATTGACGATAACAATTACCTACTTAATTGCCCGCAATAACTAGCGGATGTTTCACCAAATTTATATGAGTCCTTGAATATTTTTGTATGTACTGCATAAAATGTTTTAAAACTTATATGAAAGTACTTAATTACAGCACGTCACACAGTTAAATAATGAACGGTCACGTATCAAGGCTTTTAAAGACACTCGATGCATTATTTTAACGCCTTACGTAATTATTTAATGTGTTATTCGATAGGTGCACCGTAATAGGAACACTGGTCAATATGGAATATTGATGACGTGGTTTAAGGTTAAGGAATTACGGCTGACCATCAGACATGACGAGATCTGCATATTCTACCGTCTCTGTAACGAAGAATGTTCTAAAGTAAATTCGTCGTCATGTACTACCGCACTACTCTTCATCATTTCCTCGAGCCTCTTGGTTCTTGTCCGCAATGGTTCTAGAACGTTCATGTTTCGCACACGTCGTATTTGGATTAAATGAAACGTTCTTTTAATTGCTGTAGGACAGCAGACAGGTTGACGGCCCACTTAGAACTTAGCAGCTACCGTTGCTTATGGTTGTTTGCAACGTCAGTGGCATCGCGAACACGCTGCTGTCACATAAGGGAACAGGAACTTGGGTCACTAATGCCGGAACACAACACAAAGTTATTATAGCGGCATACTTAAGACCAAAGGTGGTCGCTATTCAGACGGGCTTGGGGCCCTATAGTTTGAAAAACGCGAGATTCCCTTTACAGGATATTGACTCATCATCATCATCTAAGCGTACTATCCTCGTTACAACCTAAACTTCCGTTTCGGTGCCTGGGGTCCGCTTATTGACTGCGTAACAAAAATTTAAGCACCCCCCCCTACCCTCTTTTCCCTGTAGCCAAGTATTTTGAAAATTCCTTTCTTGAACAGGTCACGTAGTATATTCCGAAACACCTGAGAACTCCAGAGCGCTTGTGTTATGGATACTAGACAACTGACTACTATGTTACTTAACTACTTTGCTTTTCAAAAGAAATGTATACTGTACATGCTTGAACACCCACACTCGGAACCGAAATTCCGATATGTTATAGCCGCCATGCCAAGGAGGTCGTCTATAATAATCACTACTAACCAATATTAAAAAATTAAATATAATCGAAAGAAGTTTCCTCCATCCCCTTTACATTGTATTTCTACTAATAGCTACTAATAGCAACATTGTAAGCTAAACATTGTGTTCGACTTAAAACCGCACTTTAATGTTGCTAAATAAAGTCAGGGCGATAACATCTAAAGCCATTCGGAGTGCGCACAAGAAAGCGTTGTAGAATTGTTAATGGGTTGAAAGAACGACCTCAGATAATGGTGCAAGTCACGAAAGGCGAGCAATTATCGTAAATATTGACTTCTACATCTTTCGCATACCATTAGTAAGCAATTTTATTTAAATCATTTATTAGAATGCTAATAAAATCAAAACCTACCCTCAATCAATAAAAATAAATAAATGTATAAAGTACCTGAGACAAATTTCAATATTTATAAAGATCAAGCGATACTTTAGCTATACTCTATTTTTACTATAACTGAACTGGTTATGTACATATTTATTCTATTTGTAGTCATTAGGATTGCTTGTCCATATTTCTCAGCAAATCAGCGATCTGGGAACGTAGGTCTCTGGTAGCCTTGTAGTCATTGATCTGATTTTTTATATAAAACAATATGAATATTTATTAAGTATATGAGGTAGCCTGGAAGAAATTGCTTTGAGTAACAAGGCGTATATTGTATATTTTTTAAACGATGTGGCACAATAGATATGCTAACGGCCCACTTAACACGCACGGAGTAAAATTTATATGCCTTTAGTACAACTAAAATTTTAATTATTTTTAAGTGTGTTTTTAAAGTTTGTTTGCAATAACTATATATTTATGTATTAATGTAAATCACTCAGATTACTATATAAGCTTATCAATTGGGCTATCCACCACTAACACGCGGCATAGTGAAACAAATGAGTGATACCATCAAATGTTACGAGGTCCTTATGAGGTGACGGAAGGCACTAAGAGTGCCTTGTTTGAACTATTCTTGGCGTATGTGACATTTAACAAAGAAACAAAACTGTTACAATACCTTACATAAACGCTAGTGATGTATAAATGTTTCATGAATACAATATTGTAATACGTCTTTTTTAAATTTATTTAAAAAAATAATAAAATAACCCTAATACATATAGCTTTAACAATACTTGTATGAGTAGCTATATTTCGAATTTCACAACACTCTAGGACAAACATATGGGAATGTTATATGATGGAGTATAGTTTAATTCATATTTTCAATCATTATCATAGAAATCTTTGAATCCGACTGCATTCACAGCCTTATAATTTGTCCGGAGTTCAGTGATATTGGGTACAATCATAGAGCAAAATCTCAGAGCTCCTTTCATGGTATATAAAAAAGGAGACCGCCCAAACCCTTTCTTTAATCCGTAGAAACTAGTAAAAGGACTCGATCTTTATAGTTGTCTTTTACGATTCCCTTTAAAAATTATCCTAATCTATTTTTATTTTAGGAGCAACACGCATTTCTATAGAAGGAGAAAATGCTCAAAGAATATGAGGTGATCCGAATTAAAAATTTGGTGCGCATTATTTCATATCAACTGAATGAAAGTAAAACCTATGCAGCATAGACGTCGGAAATCTGGTTAAATAAGAAAACTTAAGTAATTTATAACGATTTGTAACGATTCGGGCATGCTGCGTGTACAAACTTCGCAAGCATGCGTGTAATTAGTATGTTTAATAGAATTGACAACTTCCCGGCGTAACGGTTGACGCACGTCGGCATGCTTGCGGAGGTCACGGGTTCTATTCCCGTATAGCATCTAGGCAAATAATATGTATTTATTTTATGTATAACATGTATTTATTTTAAAATATGTATAGTATTTCAGTAGTCTAGTACCCATAGTATAAGTGCTATGAAATTTAGCAGACTAGATGGCGTTGTGTGAAATGTCCCAATATTTATTTATTTAATTAAAAAGAATTTTCAAAAATAATGATTATGCAGACAATAAAAAAGGAGTTAACATAAGTGGCAAGTCATTTATCACTTCATTTAAAAATTAAAAATAATAAATAAACCAAATGTGAAAATTATAGTAGATGTTTGAAAGATTAATGCTATAGACTGAGTCATAATCAAATCTAGTTTCTATGAAATCATAGTTTATAAGTTTATTGCATCGCAACAGCGCCGTAAGCAAGGAATAGATTTCTACGAATCCCACAGTATGTATATCGTAGGCTTTGCAATGGTGTCAGACGTAAATATAAGTGGTTTCAACAAGATTAATAAGCTTATATCAGAAACTGAACAACATCTAGAACTAAAAAAGAAAAAAAACACAAAGATTTTATGTAGACTATTTACTGGTTACCGAACCCACTACCGCTGTGTCAGCAGTCACGTTCATAGCCACCAAGAAACAAACGCTTTAGCAATTAATCATAAACATAGTATTTTTGTCTGTGAATTACATACTAGTATTTGTGAAATAAATATCCCCGTGATACAGGTTTTCAATTAATGCAGGAAAATGTGTTAGAAATAACATATGTGTAGAAATGTAGTATGCAGAATAGATGCAAGTGTAGTTTTCTAACTTAATGGATATATTATAAAAATCATGTGTATTAGTGATAAACGAAATTATCGTGATAACATCTATTCGCGGAGATCACCGCCAACTCGCCTCTGACAAAGACATTCCGCTGCATGGTGGGTCCCACAAACTGGTCATTTCATTGTTCAGGTTCTCTAACGTTGATTGGTTTCCACGTTCAAGACAATTCACACAACGCCATCTAGTTCTAAAGTAAGTAGCGTAACTTATGTTATGGATACTAGATAACTAATAAACTACATATATACTTTTCTTATAGAGTTCTCCAGCTTATTATCCACAGGAAGATTGCCGGAAAGAGAAGCGTGGGCAGTAGAAGACACGTGGCTGAAGAATTTGCGAGACTGGTTCAACAGCAGTATCACTTCCTTGTTTAGAGGATCGGCCTCCAAAATTAGAATCGCCATGATGTTGCCCAATCTCCGATAGGAGAAATGCAAAGAAGATATTTTTCTTTTATAAACACCCAGACGCGGAACTGGAATCGAACCCTTAACCTCTGCTAGCGTACTGAAGTGTGTTAGCAATTACGCCACAGAGGTCGTCACAAATATGTTATACACATAATATGCACTTTATACTAGTGAAGGCTGCTTTGGAAATATAGCAAACTCGAGTTCGCATTCCGCCTCAAGTGTGCTAATAATTGGTAGTCAATTTGAAATTTCACACAAATATATAATTGATAGCATTTTATTATAATTTATACATAGTACATCATTTATTGTTTAACAGCAACGATAAAACTTAATGATATTTGTTATTTACGCCACATTCACAGCATTGACTTGCCAATTCGTAATTAACAATTTTACAGCCGTCGCTTTAGATTGTTTATTATTACAGATGTCAGTTTCAAAGGAAACTAGAAATGTAAGTGGGATTGCGTACATGTTTTTATGGCGCGCGTTAGTGGTCTCATATATATCACGTGGATTCCCACTACATACTTCCTCAAGAGTGTTTGTTTTATTGCTGAATCTGACAGACACCAATATTCGTAGTCATCGTCAGGCAATCACCGCCTACTGCTGGACCTTCCAAGTATAGCCACAAATCTTGAACAATTGCGTTACCCATTCAGCAATCACTGATTAAATTGCGCAGGTCAGCAGTCCATCCGGCTGCGCTGCATCATATACCCTTAATAGCTAGCCGAGCTGGGCGAATAGCATTCAAAAGTAAATTGAAAAAAATGAGAAAGGGTCGATGGAATTCAAAAAACTTGTGCGTCAAATGGTAGCAGTTCCATCCCGATGTGTTTAGTCGTTTTCTTGTGATGGTGCATTAAAGGAACCCCATTTTCCTTACATATGTATAGATTAAGGAGTGTTGTTTCGCACAGTGCAGCGGCGGAGTGAGAATACGGACCCCTGCGGCCGGGGTTGGCCTGTTATAAAAGGCGACAAAATGTGTTCCGGCATCAGTGAACCCCTTTGCAGACAGCAACATGTTTGCCATACTCTTAGCGTCGCAAACATCTATAGGCGACGGTAGCTATATACTTATTACACTGTGGTTTTATTGCCCTTGATATTAGATTGATTTCTGATATATTTATGTTCATTACAACGTTGTGGTCTGAAAGAAGATGTAGTGACAAAAATAGTATGGCCATGTCGAGAGAGTGAATGAAGAACGATTGACGAAAAAAGTGTATATGGCGAGTGTGAATGGAAGTGTTGGAAGCGGTAGACCTAGGCGGACGTTTCATCAGGGACGTCTTGAAAAAAGGCCAAGTCAAGAGTACCCTAAACCGAAGGGCATGTATGAAGGGAATAATGAAAGTGGATGAAGCGAAACAAGTATGTAAAGATCGTAGCAAGTGGAAAGAAGTGGTCTCTGCCTATCCCTACGGGAGAGAGGCGTGATTATATGTATGTATATATGTATTACACAGTTCATTAAACTATGAATGATTTTGGAAGATTTGCTCTAGATTATTTTTTAATATTTATTTTAATTTTACACTATAAAATTCTGAATAAAATATGAAAAAATAACAGAAAATATTTATAATGTATTTTTTAAATTATAATAGTATGCATCAAAGTAAAGAGACAGGAAAATGTTGAAAATCCATGTCATTCTTCATTGAAACGTCTTTTATGAACTTTTCTTCTACAATTTTTAGGGGAGAATCTCTTTTTAAAGACCAGCAGTAATCTGCCAACATGTGGCAGTCCCGTCTACCTTGATACCTTTCCTCCATTATTTTTAGATCCTTATGGAAGTGCTCGCCTTACTATAATTTCCCAAATTATCAGAAAATCTAGCCAGATGACTGTGGCGAAAATGCAGCTTTATACTCATATTTGCTCCTGAATTCTAAAAGCTTATCAACATATTTTGCACAATTTCTTCATAATTTAATGCTTTATGGTTACCTAGAAAATTTTCTACTACCAATACAAAACTCTTCCAAGCTTTACTTTCCGAAAATGTTATAACTGTGATAATAATTGCATCTTTCATCAATTGTCGAATTTGAGGAACATCAAATATTTTTAATTTTGTCATCAAATTTTCCCTCCCAGGAGGGGTCATCCGAAAAAGTGCTGGCTTGACGTCGTAAAGGGTGATATGCGTGCCAGTGGGCTTACTACCAGGGATGCTGAAGACCGTGCGAAGTGGAGAAGAAAAAGTTGGAAAACAGACCCCGAGCGCCGAAGCGAGAGTTTGGGCTGCAACCGGGATTTAACGCAAATATGATAATGATGACTTTTTAATTTTCCCTACCAAACTTAGAAAATTTTCTATATATATATACTTGAAACAATCGCCCTCCTTGTTATATATATTATGTGGATGAAGTTGCTTTGCTCTACTGTCCCACAGACAACGTATTTGCTACTGTCCAAAGGCATTTTGTATATTCACTTCGTTAACTAAATAAAAAGTTAATCATTTTCGTTTATTTCTTTAAAATATAGGATACGTTGAAATCATAAAAAATTTGAGCACATTCATTATTTTCGTGAACATATTCGTAAACTGCGCACTTGAAAACAAAAATTCGTACAGATATCCAGGGCAACAAAAAAATTATTTATTTTTGTAGAGTTGTGTTATTAAATGGGCTGTCAGTCAGCTTATCTGCTGTTCCTCGGCAATAAAAGAAAAGGTGGCCTTACCTTTACAAACAGTGACTACAATGGCGTAATATGGAACACAAAACATCGCTTTACCCACCAAAACCACCTTAGTATTACTCTTAGAGAGTAGGGAAATACTTTCACGTACACTCACTCCTCCTCAGGCGCCCTTTACTTATGAATATTTACAATATACAAAGTCCATTACCAATATGCTGACAGGAGACAAAAGAGGTTTCCTAGAAAAAAAATTGGGTACCTCGAGGAGTTCTGATTTTTCGTCTACTCTTAAAAAAGGTTTCTTCTCTTCAAAAATCTTCGAGTTTTATTAAGATATCGTGATTTGTACTACTTATATTACAAGACATAGTCATCTCAAAGCAAACTAAATATTCAACAATGAAATATTTGATTTTACAAATCGACTAAAATCAAGCGTTCTAATCGATCTCATTCAATGAGACCACATCAACAAAAGAAAAGGGGACTCCAATTACATGGTCGCTTAACCCGTCTAAAGGTTATAGTGGAAATGATGCCTGTCTACCCTCATTTCCTATTATTTTTCAAACTATATTTTATCACATTTTTGTTTAATGTCTATATTTACTATTTAATCATATTAGAAACTAGCTGTGCCCGCGACTCCGTCCGCGTGGAATAGTGACTTTGGGCAGAAGTTTTTGGATATATCTTATAGTTTATTTTGGATTACAAACCCTATAAACCCTAAAATATAAATGAAATATGCAAACAGTCAGTATTATCGAATGCAACTGTTACGCTATGCGCCTCCGGAATACGTACGTTCGAACCTACTAAATCCAGTCTAAGCTAAACCCTATTTCATATGATTGATGACATAAATCTGAGGTTAACTTAAATTGGAAATCCAAACTGCACTGTCCCACCTAAGCTGAACCCTATTTCGTATGATTGATGATATAAATCTGAGGTCAACTTAAATTGGAAATTAAAATTTCCGAAACTTATCATTTTTAACAAAAACTATTATTTTTTTCTAAAATAAAATAGCCTAAGTTACTCCCTGATACATCAGCTATCTGCCAGTGAAAGTCCCGTCAAAATCGGTGTAGCCATTTCAGAGATTAGCCGGAACAAACAGACAGACAGACAAAAATTGTAAAAAATGTTGTTTTGGTATATGTACCGTGTATACGTCCGAATGAACTTGGACAGTGAACATGAACTTGAAAATAGTTATTTTAATATTACAAACAGACCCTGTAATTTTATTTATTTGTATAGACATATGACTATACAAATCTCCATTTAAATATTGCACAGTTACGAAAATGGATATATCATAAGAAGTTTGAAAATAGCGCAAGTGATTAAGAAGCTGATAAGTAACAGACTAGCTTGGTATGGTCATATAATGCGTAGAGAAGAATACCGAGTGACAAGAAATGAGATGTGTTCTATTACTAGAGCTGTACAGTGTTTTATTAGGTCAGGCGCATGGACCGGGGTTAATAGGATTTGTATTTCACATGGTTAAATCTAGCTATAGTCTATCCGCTATAAGCTACAAATAAACGAAGATATGCTTCAATTATATCAGAATGTTCTGATATATTTAGTTCTGCTGATCTTATCTTCGTATAGCAAAGCTAATAAGTATTCTGATTGAAATTATTTGAAATTATTGATGATTATGGCTTAAATCCAATGAATAACAAATTTTGTTTTATATCTAGCCAGTACAAATATAAATTCTCGTCCCACTAGTCAAATAAAATATCGGGAACGTAAAACTCGCGATTTGGACTGGTGACAATTTTGTGCCTGATTTCAAAATGTTAGAAAAGATTTCGTTAGTTCAAAATATATGGTTCACGCTTTAATAATCTCGTACAATATAAATGTCATAATATATTAAAATTGTTTACACGTTCTCACCGCTTCTGAGACAAATTCTATAATAACATCTCATGTTCGCGTTTCCAAATTTATTAGCTATATTAAGTTTGGTACAGAATTGAAACTTATCGTAATGAAAGGCTTGAGCGTTTTGCACATAAGACAAAATATTTATATTGCAATTTTTTTATATAGTGCCACTCAAATATAACTAATGGTTTACTTTTATAAATAGATACATATTCTACAATTACCTGTACCTATAGGTAACACTACTACAATAGGTTATACTGTCCGTTAGTATATACTGTCCGTTCCATCTAGTGTAGGTCCGATCTCAGCAGTGGGACCATACCGGTGTTCCTTCAGTGTCAGTATGTGAAAATTGTGCTATAATAAATACATTAGACGAGACAACTGTTCTATTGATGCATTCCATCGTAGGATTCGAACCTGTGATTTCTAGGTTGGCCTCCAAATACGATATATTGACTACCTACCTTAAAGGCATTATATGCTTATGTGATTTTTTATTAACTGATTTAATTAAGATACATCTCAAATACTTTAAATTATTAATGACAAAGTACCCTACATTCTAATATCTCAAGTAAAAATGTGTTATTTCAACTCAACGCATACAAAAGCTAACATTTAGTGAAAAGTATACAAAAAATAGACGTAGATATATTGGAAAAACCAATGTAATCTCGATTGATATAATTTTAGTGAAAACCCGTTCAACTGAAAAATATTTTCTTTCTAATAAAAGGCGGTCGACAAATTTTGACAAAGACTAATGGATGTTACGAAAAAAAAAACATTTAAGTGTTATTTTCTATTCTATTTCAATTTTAGTTACAGTTTGATTGTATCAACTGCAGACGTTTTTTAATGATTAATCGACTACGATAATTATGCTATCTACAAAAATGAGACAAATTTTTTAACCACTTACAACGATATGTGTTATGGGGTTGGGGTTAGTATTTGTTGCTCTTAGTATATTTGCAGAATAAATCAGGAGATCGGACGAAATCACAATGTTTTCGCTTAGGTAAATACAAAGCATTTTGTTTACGTATAGTTGTTTGATTAAAATAATATTTAGTAGATAGATATACATCAGAAGCATGGACATATAGCCTTACTAGATATATTGAGGAATATTTACTCTATTAAGCATTTGAAGATCTCACTGAACAAGACGATATAAATTTGTTCCTTCCAAATCGCTTCAAGCTTAGTTCATTACGAGCAGAGAAAATTCGGTAACAATCATATCGATATTTCCTCTGAACTGATTCTGAGATTCCGTTGTCATCATCATCATCATCTCAGCGATGAATCCCGGTTGCAGCCCAAACTCTCGCTTCGGCGCCCGGGGTCCGCTTTCCGACTTTTTCTTCTCCACTTCGCACGGTCTTCAGCATCCCTGGTAGTGAGACCATTGGCACGCATATCACCCTTTACGACGTCAAGCCAGCACTTTTTGGGTCTACCCCTCCTGCCGGGGCCCGGCGGAAGCGGCATGGCCAGACATTTGTTTCCCACGTAAGCATCCGGTTGCCGTAAAACGTGGCCGTACCATCGGAGCCGACACTCCTGCAATTTATCCGCAATGTCACGGACATGAAGGCTGCCGCGAATGCGGGAGTTCCTAACGCGGTCCTTCCGCGTCACTCCACACATCCACCGCAGCATATTCATCTCCGTGACACGCAGTTCTTGCTTGTGTCGCTCTAACACCGGCCACGCTTCACAACCGTATAAAAGGACAGGTCTAATGATGGTCTTATAAACCTGTCCCTTCAACTTTACCGGCATCTTGGGGTCACAAATGACACCAGTTACCTCACGCCATTTGGCCCACGCGGCAGCAATGCGTGCCTTGACGTCGCAATCGATGTCACCGGATGCATGAAACACAGATCCCAGGTATTTCACAAGGTCCGTGCGCTCGACTGTGTTGCCGTCTATGCGTACGGGTGTGGGATCTGTGGAGTTACAGGCCAAGTACTCGGTCTTCGCCACATTGAGCTTCAGACCACCGTTCTCAAGCGACTCTTTCCACGCCTTCACACGTCGCACCAGCCTACCCCTGTCCGAATCTGCCAGCGCGATATCATCAGCATACATGAGCAACCACGGGGGCTGCTCATGTGAGTTTCTGATGCTGTCTGACAATACGTCTAATACCACGCTAAACAGAAACGGACTAAGGACGGATCCTTGGTGCACCCCGACGGTGATGGGGAAAGGTTTTGTGTCGCCAACAGCGGTCCGAACAACGGAATCGGAGTCACGGTACATGTCTCGGATGATGTCAACATAGGCCTCTGGAATCCCTTTGGACCGCAATGCCCACCAGATTATCGCGCGAGGAATACAGTCGAAGGCCTTCTGCAAGTCGAGAAACAGGCAATGCAGAGGCGTATTCTTCGCCCTGTATTTCTCCGCGACAGTCCTTAGAGCAAAAACAGGGTCCATTGTCCCGTGACCAGGGCGAAACCCATATTGACAATCCGAGACAGTGCACTCCTGTCGAATCCGAGAGTCGATAACCCTTTCGAAGAGCTTCATGGTGTGGGACATGACCTTAACTCCTCGGTAACTACCGCACTCCTGCACCGACCCCTTGCCTTTGAAGACTGGAGTAATGATACTCAGTCTCCATTGGCTCGGGATCGTACCGGTGAGGAGTGTCCGGTTGAAAAGGTCTGTTAAAATGCCCACACCACGCGAGCCCATCGCCTTCCAGGCTTCGATGGGGACTCCATCGGATCCAACAGCTTTCCGATTCTTCATGCGGCGAAGACAATTCTGGACTTCTGCAGGCGTTATCAGTGGCACTAGTCCTTGATTCGGAGGAAGATCAGGCGGCTGCACCTCTTTGTGCTGCGTGTTCAGCAGCTCGTGGAAATACGAGCGCCATCTCTCCTTCACCGCGAGGTCCTCGCATAGCAGATTGCCCACAGGGTCTTTTACACAGCGGCACTTGGAAATGTCCTGTGCCGCTTTGACCCTGGAGCGCGCCAACTTGTAGATGAGCTTCTGCCCCTCAGACGATTCCAACTTATCGTAAAGTGGTTGTAAGTGGTCTCGCCTGGCTCTGGCAACAGCTCTCTTAGTGGCGCGCTTTGCTACCCGGTATGCGTCGCGGTCTTCAGGAGATCTGGATTCCGTTGTATATTGTTCATAATATAATAATATATTACTCATAATATAATTATAGAATCATAATAAAAATAATATATAAATATGAATAATTTAGTTTGCAATATATGAGGTGCGAATCTTCTTCTCCTTCTTAAGGTGCCTCTCCTACAGGAGGTTAGCTGTCAGCTCTGAAAATCTTTTTCTGTCCTGGGCTAAGCGAAACAGTTCTTCTACGCTTGAGGTATTTGTCTACTCTCAGATGTTGCGGAGCCAAGACTTTTTCCTCCGTCCAACTCGCCGTCTACCGCAAACCTTACCCATCATAATGAGCTAGAGCGGCTGGTATCGCTCATGTCTCAACACGTGGCCTAGGTACGTCTTGAGGTGTGAATGAACCATTTAATATTTATTATGTTATTATTAACTGTATTTACATTGTAATTACGTCAAACTTTTCAATAACAAACAGCGGGCGCTTTATGTTTGCTGTTCTAAAACTCTCGGCGAGCAGCGCGTTCGGTCGTCTCTGAACCATCTCGCGTCCTAAGACACGTGCCTATAAGCTGTGCAACACTGTTCAGTATTAAAGTGTGATTTTGTATAACATTGTTTTCTTCATCCGATACTATTACCGACGAAGCTCACAAGATATTCAAGATGTCTGCGAACGACAACGCTGATGACCGACCGTCATCAAAAGTGGGATCCGTGTTGGAGAAGAAACAAATACCTGGCATGCTATATTCGAACAACAAAATAAGAATATGTAAGCGTTAATAGAGGCACTGCAATCTTCGAAATCCGTCTACCGTGAAGAACTACCTACATTCGATCCAGATAAACCAGACAACGACGCAAGACTAGGTGAAAAACCTGGGATCTATATTTCACGCGTCTGGTGACATTGATTGCAACGTCAAGACCTTTCCTTTGTCCTTTTACATGGCTGTGATGCGCGGCTGGTGCTAAAACGACACAAGCAGGGACTGCGTGTCACCGAGATGAATATGCTGCGGTGGATGTGTGGAGTGAAGTGGAAGGACCGCGTTAGGAACTCTCGCATCCGCGACAGCCTTCATGTCCATGATATTGCGGACAAACTGCCATCTTTTACGGCAACCGCCTAACTACGTGCGGAACAAATGTATGGCCATGCCGCCTCCGCCGGGCCCCGGCAGGAGGGATAGACCCAAAAAGTGCTGGCTTAACGTTGTAACGGGTGATATGCGTACCAATGGATTGACTACCAGGAATGCCGAAGACCATGCGAAGTGGAGAAGAAAAGTTGGAAAGCGGACCCCTGGCACTAAAGCGAAAGTCTAGGTTGCAACCGGGATAAACTACCATTCGACGCGGAATTTTTCGTAGATGGTTATAGGCTAATTATTTTTTTTAGTATTCTAGACCCTTCCTTCTTTTTTTATTTACTTTTGCCTGTTATTCGATCAGCGGAGCGGGCGTTATCGGCTAGTATATGTGTGTACAGAAATAATTACAATTAAATTGTGTTTAAAAAAATTTAGTTTACTTAATATATGTATAATTAAATTGTATTAAAAGTCAGTTTATTTAAATTTTAAAAAGAGTATACAGGCAGGTTTATCTATTGATAAGAAACTTCTGTCACCTATAGACATTTTACAAATAAAAAGGCCTTCCTTACGTGCTCTTTTTCTTACCTTTTTTGGAACGAAATTCCTTAACGCAGCTTACGGGTAGTGCGATTTAGTAGAAATCGTCAAGTAACTAAATGCCGTATGGGTGTGACGTATGCGTGTGATATAAAATCTCCGTAATCCAAAATGAACTGTAATATATTTAAATAGACTATAAATTGCAATGTGATAGATATCAAGTTTTCCGTTGCCTAGCAACGGAGACGACAGTCATACTGGTTCAATAAATTCAACAAAATACTGAAGTAAATCCTATATCTTTAAACGAGCAATTCTTGTATATATATACTTATATAATTGGAATCTCGGAATCGGCTCCAACAATTTTCATGAAATTTAGTATACGGGGGGTTTCGGGGACGATAAATCGATATAGCTAGGAATCATTTCTAGAAAATTTCATTTTATTCGCTTTTTTTATAGGAAGAAAAATAACAAAAATGTGACTCTTCCTGACATCTATCGGCAAATAATAATACTATTTTTTTTAAATTGCTTTAATGACACAACTCTAAAGCTATTCCAGCAGATGGCGTTGTTGTGTAACAAGAAGTCAATGAGTGTTTGCTTTGAGGTTAGACTAAGAAAATCAATTGTTGATTTCCAAAAAACACAATTTATAATAAAAATACCGAGCTAAGCTCGGTCATCTGGATATTTTATCTATATCTATACTACTATTATAAAGAGGAAAGATTTGATTGTTAGTTTGTTTGTTTGTTTGTTTGTTTGCTTTGAATAGGCTCCGAAACTACTGACCCGATTTAAAAAATTCTTTCATTGTTGGGAAGCTACACTATCCCCGGGTGACATAGGCTATATTATATTTTCAAAAAAATTAGGGATCCTTACTAAAACTCCAATAATGTAACCCAAAGTGTAAAAAAATTACCTAAAATATTATTTAAATCGCGTGCGTTGCGAAAACTATTGATGATAGAATAAAATAATGTACTACAACTTTGCAGAACACATCATTATTTACAAAAAATGTCGCGACAGCATATGTCTAACTATTATAGTTATGCCATAACAAGTGTTCTTTTATTTTAAAAATTTAATTGAAATGCCGCCCCTAGAAAAGGCTCTTTATTTGGATCTTGGTATTAATCCTTATCAAAATAAATTACTTCATATTCAAAACTGTTTCAATACCTTAATATAACTTTTTGAATTATTCAATTCGGATATTCCATTCGAAAGATATCACGAGTTTAAAAATGTAAGTATTAGAAAAATGTTGCGTGGTAGCCGCTCACCCTGTTCGGCTAGCTAGGCAGAGCAGCTCCGAATTATATTCGGAGTTGAAAATGAAATGTAAGGAACTTCGTTCCTGACGGGGGTCCCCCGACCGCACAATTTTTTAAATCTAAATTCGTGCTTCATATCCATTGGAATTTTCTGCAATTCAACTAAATAATTAGATATGTCAGAAACTATGGAATCTGTTCGTAAAACTTTGCGAAGCTCCCCTGCCTTAGTTGTGACATCTGACCTAATTTCTAGAGCTCTCGAGTAATGCGCTTAGGGCGAGATCAATAATCTCGGAGTGTAATATATTTTTTATTACGTCGGGGTTATGAAATATCAATGCTTGAGGTGAAAAATTAAACATTCTAAAGAAGAGAAACAATGTGCCATATGGCATTCGATATATTTTAAATAAATAATTTTAGTTTACATTAAAAGGGTCATCAGTTTTTTATCTCGATCATCAATTTTTGTATAAATTGTGTAAACGGAGTCAACTAGGTTGGAGACAATCGACTAAAGGTGGATTTATATTTGCCTGACGTATCGTGTCGTGACGCGTCAGAAGCATATCGGTTTCATACATTTAGGAGAGACGACAGAACGCGTCAGGACATAAAAATGTGTCCCTAACCATATTAAATGTATGAGACCGATATACTTCTGACGCGTCACGACACGACACGTCAGACAAATATAAATCGACCTTAATTCGAATTTTTAGAGCGTTCTCTTTTAACTTTCTCAATGGTTCTTGTTTCGAGGTGTGTATCCAACTATTTGAAAAGCCAAAACTACTCGATTATCGTGGGAACTCTGACAATTAGTGAGCTATCTGTGTGACCTTTGACCTTAGGTAAACTCCAGCACAAGTCTTGAGCACAAGTCCATTTCAAAATCAACACCCATTTATTCAACCAAACTTGTAGGATAAAATAAGCTAAAGGGTTGTGCTGCAGCAGATTAGAGAATATACTGCACTTTTAATACCTATCTGGATAATATATTTTTATACATAGTTTAAAAGTTATTTAAATTATGTATTTACACAGCCATTGGTCACTCAGTTTTATTTCTAAATGCTGTTCTCTCCCTTAAAATCGTTTTTCTGGAAACATTCCAAACGAATTTATAAAAAGACATAAAATTTTATATCTCATCGTACTGCTAAATTGCTTTAACTTGCCAAACGAAACTCTCACCGTTCAAATCTTTAGTAAAACAATTCTAATGGGTTTAACTGAACAGAGATATGAGGATTTTTTAAAGACAGTTCCCTAAACTATGTATAAATATATATATATAGCATGGCTTTCTTTACAAAGAGACTATTTGCTTGTATCATATACATATTTTTTCTACGTAAGAATCTAACACACTTTCGTTCCAGTACACTTGCTCGATTGAGCTAGCCTTATAGATAAGATGAGAGATACAGATCAATTAGAAATGTGTCTCTATTTGTTCTCTTTATTACTATAACTAAGAATAGTTCGTCAAATCATCTAGTTTTTAATCAACTATACATAGTTATATAACTATTCTAGTTTATTTTATATGAGGATGGCAGGACACGTACACAATGTTCGCATGGAATATGGAATGGAAATGGAAAGCCGCCAGTATCGCTTTTGTGGCATTGTGCGGCGTGCTCGCTGATGACACGTGCCGTGGCTACATGCCACGGAATAATAGAATTTCGATCAAGAATGGCCGGCTTCAACGGTGAGATGAGTGGCACTTTATACATTCATAGCTGTATTGCAAGTTATACCGTTCTCGTTGTTCAATTGGAAATCATCCGCTTCATCACTTGCTGATGGTGTGCTAGTCCGAAGACAAATATTGCATATGTGTCACAATAAAAATATATAACTTCTTCTTTCTGTCCTTATCCCACATTATATGTAGTTGGCACAACATGTTCTCTCCTTCCACTCTAAGATGTAATAAAATTACAATTACAAATAAATGAATATGTTACTATTAATTTCTAATAATTTGAATTATAAAAATACTTTTTTATAAATATATTGTACGCCTTAAAAAGGCAAATTGTTGATACAAAACAAAAGGAAGAGTTACCGAGGCCATGCTAAAGTCTCTGTGATTGTATTCAACTGTAGCCCACGATTGGACATGCATACTTTACAACCTAGATTTCCGATTAATGCGTAATATTCTGTAATAACTCCATGCGTATGTCTACTACAGATAAAAAAAATATGACACGAAATTAGACGTCATAAGAATACTCGTTTCAGAATAATTAGGTCAAAAAGGATGAAGCCAGAGTCACGAGCTTGACCTACTTGAATTTCGATATTCAAAATGGCGTCTGGTTATTATAAAATTATATGCATTGCGCTATATGTTTTATATCTGCCATTTTTTCTAATAGCACACCGTCTGGCACGCATACAGTTCATGATGGGGTTTGCTAATAGGGAAGGATTTATTTAATTTAGAAAATACGTATTAGTTTCCTAAGTTTGCTTCCTGTGTCAGAAATGAATATCACATCACCGTCTCTTTAAATAATTATATTATTAATAAGGGCTAAACCAAAAGTCGAAGTCTACCCAGCTGCAATCTTTATCCATATTTGAAATTTATTAATTAAGGAATATAAATATGTATCTAAAGTAATCTAGAATAATTTTCTAGTTATGGAGATTAGCGTGAGCAATTCATGGGCATCTATTTAAGGAGACAGTACGCTTCTAAATTTCTTTAAACAATCATTTTTTCCTTAAGGAATAATTTTCGAAATCGGTTTTTTTATAGCTAGACTTCAGCAGATAGGCAGACGGCCCATCTTGGCAGGTGATCACCGTCGCCTATAGACGTTTGCAGCACCAGAGGCATTACCAATGCTCTGCCGGCCTCGAAGAAATTTTATAACACCTTTTTTTGAAGAACCCCATATCGTACCGCGCTGAGAAAACCTCAACCGGAAGCTCATTTCAGATCCTGAGAGTAGACAGCATGAACGTTTTAGAGAACCGTTCCGTACAAGAAAGAAGAGAATTTATAGTTTTAAAGCGAAAGATGTCCAAAAATCACAGAAATAGAAGAAAATGTCAATTAATTTAATACGTTGACTTTGATAATACTTTTTATTGCTGTAAAACTTCAGACAGGCTGACGGCCCATTTAATAATTAGCAACGTCGCCTATGGATATTTACGACGCCAGGGGCACCGCTAACACGTCGCCGTCGGCGTTAGGGAACGGGGACCGGATTCCCTTATGCTGGAACATAACACAAGCTTATTATGGCGGCATATTTAGGGATAGGTGGTTGCCATCCAGACGGGTTTAGAGCCCTACCACCTAACTATACTTTATCCGTTTTACCAAAAAAAATAATTAAACAAATCGTAAAAAGGGTTTTTTTGGAAGTCGATTTTACAATAATCAACGTGATATAAAAATTATCATAGCAACTTTTAATTATTTATTAGAAATGTCTCCTATATTCTTATTTTTTTATCTTACTTTTAGAAAAAAACACATAAAATAACTTCGATCAATAATTGTGATCGAAGTAAGATAATTTTATTTTTACAATTATGAATGATAAATATAATGCGTATAAAATTTACATATTTACAACATTAATTGTAATAAATAACTTACATTATAAAGAAACTAAAAATACAAAGTTTCCAAATCTCTTACTGGTTTTATATGTTGGTAAATTATTATAAGTTGTTCAACGTACTACTGTCAATTGGAAGGAGTGTTTTATTATTACGGTCGGATTATACCCGCCATATTGTTATTAACTAATATTTTCAAGTAATAACCTCATAAAACATCTTTGAATGTGCAGTCGGTTAACAAAAAGGTTTGACAAATATTGGTTTGTTTATATTTTATTTATTGGTAAAGTGAATAGAGTATAGTTTTGTTTTGTCGTCTTTTACAACCGACCGTTCCCGGCCACAGGGGTTATCATTCTTACTTCGCCCCTTCACAGAAATGTACGATACATTATAATCTACGATATATTTAGATCATGTAAATTAAACAATACTTGTGTTTGCCTAGTTACTACGCGGTAACGTGACATACGTCGCATGTGACACGTATTGAAATGTCGGACATTCTAATAAAGTTGGACGGGTGCCGGTGCTGACAGCATATCCCCAAGACGGAATTAATATAATATTGTTCTTACTTCTAACCTATATCATCCTGTCACACTTTGATATATTGTTGTTTTAGTGATGGCTTTATGTTCCATTAACATGGAGTATAGTTTTTCTCGACCAGCTGCATGTGTAAATGTCCCTGCATTACAAGCGGTATGTTTCTTTCGAGACTTTGATTGACGAATTCCCCTCCTCATTGATGTGGGACTCTGGGAAAGATGATCAACATCCGACTAACTACTAAAAACCTTGGTGTTCTCCTATCGCCTATCACTTGGGCTGACGGAAAAGCTGTTCGCTGGTCTCGTGGCCTACCTATGCCATCATGGGACTCAAAAAGTTATGGATCGTAGAGGTTCCTTT
Organism: Malacosoma neustria; assembly: GCA_963693495.1. Lineage (NCBI taxonomy): Eukaryota > Metazoa > Arthropoda > Insecta > Lepidoptera > Lasiocampidae > Malacosoma > Malacosoma neustria. Next base: position 6,005,450 of record OY856389.1, read on the forward strand.
AATGGTATCAAAATGTGATACCATTTGGCGACCTATAATTTTGTAAATCGTTAATTAGTATTACATTAAATAACATATACAACGCGTTACATCTTAAGAGCCTAAACAACCATACTGACACGCAACCGGTATTTGAATCGAAACTTAATGAAACTAACTACAAAGTCGACTTTAGACACGGTGTACGTGCTTCGTCCAATAATATTTACATGTCGAAAATAGAATCGCTCACTGAGGCCGAGAACACAAAAGTGCGATATTCCAGAACTGAAGCTTATTGTTTGCATTGCAGTTTTGATACCTATGGTAGGCGATCGCGCTTCGTTTACTTGGTCAAATACAAAAAAGATATCATCATCTTATAAAAATTATCACGGTTTTTGAATTTACTAATAAACAATTTATATGACATTTTGATGGTCGGCAAATTTCAACTATACAATCAACTTCATACGCAAAACCATCGTCATTCACTTTCCAACAGAGGGTAATTATTAGTAGATGAGGTTTACTTTTTATCCCAGAGCGATTGCCGAAAATGTCAATACTGCTTCAACAATCAACCATTTCAGTAACGATCAAGAAGTGGAGGCAAATGGTGTTTTAGTTTGTATACTATAGTGGCTACTACTGGTATTGACCAGCATAACTCAAACTGGACGTCGTAGAATCTATTCTACGACGTCTGGATTGAGTTATGGTCTCTGGACCATATTAAAAAGTGTAGATCTCTCTTGGGCCGCTTACTCACAAAACTTCAAAAACGTATATTTATAGACGGTCGCGTTTTACGGCGATCGGGGTTGACGCGATGTTCGCCCAAGCACAACATACGCAGCTAAACTTCTTTACTTGCACAATTTGTGTCAGTAAGCGTAAGCTGAGCATTAGTCTTCTACGCGTACTTGCGTAGCTAAAGATAAAAAATCCATTAATCATAATTTTTCCTTATCAGACTAGGAGTTATGTATCGTGTCTCTTCCAATATATTTATGGTAATAAAAGTATTTTAATAGCTAGAATATAAAAAACAGGCAACCCAGCTTACATAGCTTTTTACATCCTAATAAAACCAGTTGGAGTGCTCCCGTCGAAGCCGATGTGATTATGTTGGGATTACAATCTTTACTTTACGGCAAAGGCGACGAAATACCGGCTGAAACCTCAATCACCAACCTGAGCCTAATATGGGGACATCGTGAGATTGATCTGTGGTCCATCCAACTCCATAAGGACCTGTCTCAATTGTTAACACAACGCCACATTTATATAACAATATATTTTATTCCATGCAGGGGCAGGGAAAGAATACTGACCTCTGCGGCCGGGGTCGGTCTATCGTAGAAGACGACAAAACAACCCAGTGTCTCAAGCCCGTCTGAATGGCGACCACCTTTGATCTTAAGTATGCCGGCATAATAATAACTTTGTGTTGTGTTCCGGCATTAGTGACCTAAGTTCCTGTATCCTTATAGAACAGCAGCGTGTTCGCGGTGCCACTAGCGTTGCAAACACCCATATGCGACAGTAACTGCTAAATTATAAGTGGGCCGTCAGCCTGTCTGCTGTCCTACAGCAATACAAATATATACATGTATATAAATTAGAGACACAGAGCTTTAAATTTTTTATTATTTTTCTCCAACACTGCATTATTGACGTACTTACAACGTGTTACTGATAGAAATATAGTCGATAATTATAATAGTTAAATAAGAATATACATATGAACAACTATATCAATTGTAAAATACCGTCACCTAAACTAGGTTGTGACAGTACTTTCGTCATGCGAGAAAACATTTTTAGTGTCAGGTAGTCTAAGGGTAGGTAGGGTAACTGAGCTAATTAAGGAATTCAAACCAATTAGACACAATAATATGTAGGCTTTAAAATATTTTTCGTAAAAAAAGTTGAAATAGAATAAAAGAGCTTCAATTAAATAAATGAATTTACACGTCTCATAGTTTTAGTGGGTTCTTTAAATAATTCAATATAAATCTAATGACTATTCTAAATTACTATTAGTGAATCTAAGGCTACGGATGTGTCTATGCTGACAACCGTAAACAGTTATAAACGTGAAAATGGTGTTTAAATGTCAAACTTCAACGTCAACATTGTCTAAGAATTAGTGTAAAAAGGACATTTCGCGGCCACGACTCTCCCGTCACACACATCACGTCACAAATCGTCCAACTATTTTAAGAGCTCGGTTGACCCGAGATAATACTTAAGTGCTCAGTGGTCGCTTATCATTATTTATCGTCATGATAACATAGTGATGAATACGCTTATCTGCACAGTACCTCCTCTAATGCTTTGCTTTATAGTTAAACATTGATAATTTTTAGCTGGCTTCTAATAAGAAACGAAATTCTTCAATGTCATCGTTATTACAACCAAAATAATCCTTATGCAGTGTTTCAGAATCCTCATATCGTACCTTTAAAATTGGAGAGCTAATAACGTTTGTTTACTCGTTTATATTCGATAACCAAATTCTGTCCAATAAGCCAAAGTCCCTAAAATCTGTTCTTTACAAAAACGCTTCAAACGATTTAATAAAAGACGTCCACGTTTTTTTATTGTTTTAGGACAGCAGGCTGACGGCCTCCTTAGCATTTAGCAGTTACCGTCACCTATGGGTGTTTGCAACGACCGTGGCATCGCGAACAAGCTGCTGTCTCATAAGGGTACAGGAACTTGGGTCACTAATGTCGGAACCCAACACAAAGTTATTATGGCAGCATACTTAAGACCAAAGGTGGTCACCATTCGACAGGCTTGGAGCCCTACAACGTAACTAGTGTGGGTTGTTTTGTCGCCTTTTACGACATGCCGACCCCGTGGCAGGAGTCAGTATTATTTCTCCGCCCCTGCACGGATAAGAACGCTGTTGGCAATGAACAATGCTTCATAGGGTCACCATACTTAGACAATTGTCAGTATGCAACAAATTATAGACTAAAAACATACGAAAGTATGTTTAAAACAATTTTTATCGTTTTCAATAATGATTAATAATAATTAGGTATATCTAGAAGTTGTATCCACATAATCAACTATTAGCACGTAAAAACCAATTGATCTCGTAAATATTCTACAAGAGTAAGATTTTTCTATTGTAAAGAAAATTTGATTATCAACCCGTCAAATATTGTCTCCTAGAAACGGATATTATTTATGGATGTAACATTTTTATCTATACTACTATTATAAAGAGGAAAGATTTGATTGTTTGTTTGTTTGTTTGCTTTGAATAGGCTCCGAAACTACTGACCCGATTTAAAAAATTCTTTCATTGTTGGGAAGCTACACTATCCCCGGGTGACATAGGCTATATTATATTTTCAAAAAAATTAGGGATCCTTACTAAAACTCCAATAATGTAACCCAAAGTGTAAAAAAATTACCTAAAATATTATTTAAATCGCGTGCGTTGCGAAAACTATTGATGATAGAATAAAATAATGTACTACAACTTTGCAGAACACATCATTATTTACAAAAAGTGTCGCGACAGCATATGTCTAACTATTATAGTTATGCCACAATAAGTGTTCTTTTATTTAAAAAATTTAATTGAAATGCCGCCCCTAGAAAAGACTCTTTATTTGGATCTTGGTATTAATCCTTATCAAAATAAATTACTTCATATTCAAAACTGTTTCAATACCTTTATATAACTTTTTGAATTATTCAATTCGGATATTCCATTCGAAAGATATCACGAGTTTAAAAATGTAAGTATTAGAAAAATGTTGCGTGGTAGCCGCTCACCCTGTTCGGCTAGCTAGGCAGCACCTTATGCAATGTAGGCGTGCGTCACTGGGGTTTTTACAAAAATTAGAATACTTATTAAAAAATAATGAAAAATAAATAAAAGTAATAACAAAAAAAATCATTAAAATAAAAGCTCATAGAAATAATAATATTCAAACTTTCTTTATAATTTTATTTTTTTAGTAACCCGACGCAAATAGAAGGGTTTGCCCTCAGGGGCGCTCCTCTGTCCGAGGAGTGCACGGGTGTGCGTACCCGAGGTGCCCGAGCATCCGTCGCTTCACTCCCCTCTCCGTTCGAGGCGACAGAGTCCTACCTTTCTTTCCGTCTACCTCTTACATCCTTTCCAACTTAGCTCTCTGTTCGTGGCGTGGTCCCCGGTGGGATGATTGCGAATACTGATTGGGGTCCCGGGTTCTACCCTGGGACCTGATTTGGTAGTCGAAACCATGCCTATTTCGACTGCGCCTGCACAGAGTGTTCCCGGGGCGGGAATTGCATCCTCGCTGTCGGTTGGTCTTGCTGGGCCGGCTACAACGTCAGGCGACTCTGCTTTTTCTGGAGTGTCGTCTGGTAGTCGTACCCACGCCTGACTAGCACGCGACGGGGATGCGAGTCCCGTCCGGAATTGGCCGCGGACCTGTCACTCCCGGCCCTGGTTCTGTCCATGGTCGGGGGCGATCCTGGATGGACGGCCGTCGCCTCCTTTTGCGAGGCAGTAGTGTCTGCAAGGGAGGCGGCGGAACGGGAGCGGGAGTCCGCCACCGCACTCCCCTCCCGCCAACGTAGTCCGCGTCGTCGGCGCCGGAGGGCGGGCAACGATCTCCGGCCGACGTAGAAAACGGCCGCGGGCGGCCCCTCGGGGGAGGATCCGCCGCCCGCACTATTGCCGCGAGGGAGAAGGCCGCGTGCTGTTCCACAGCCCCCCTCAACTCCTAGAGTTGTTACAAGAGAGCGCCGGGGGGACGAAACCCTGACCCACTGGCGCCAGCACTTTAGAAGGGGCCCGCTTTAAGACAAAGCGTGGGCCGGCGCCGGCCCGGGCCACGAGATCGGCAGGCCATATATCCGTGGGCCCGGGCGTAGACGATAGGAGAACAGCGGGGTTTTTTAGTGGGTCGAACATCTTTTCCGGAGTCCCTTATATCCCTCGGTCCCCCCGGGCCGGGATAACCCGTCAAGAGAGGTTTTTCCCGAGACCGAAAAAAAATAGAAGGTTTTAATTTTTAATTTTTTGTTAAATACCCGTGCGAAGCTGGGACGGGCTGCTAGTGGGTTTATATATGTCTAGATTTCTTTTTTATTTCTTCCTTCTTATTTGCTATTTTTAAGATTGCTTATACATATTTACACAACATTTACGCCTTGATGATGTGACGTGAGTATCACAATACAATTTATTCCGCTCTTCGGGGCGCGTATATAGTTCGTGTTGCAGCCGAAAAAAGTTCAGACTCTCTCTTAAAAATATCAGTGACGAATACATTAAAAAAGGATAATATTATATTTTTAATATGTCCAGTTTTTGGCTTGGTACTTTAGACGATGTGTAAAGTATATATCATCAGCAACATGTGTTGAAATTTATACAAGGTTATTAGTAATTTGACGTGTTTCCGTTAGGAGGTGACAGGGAAATTTTATAGAACGACCTTAAGTTTAGTTCGAATACGAATTTCCGCTTGCTTCCTTTGTGATTGTTTTTTTCAGTTTCTTTGAAATAAGTTCCTAGTTGTTATGCATTCTTGGAGAGCTAAGAAAATGTTTATGTTTTTAAAATAATCTTCATCCTAAGTTACATAAAGTTTTTGTATTGTTTTTATTTAAAAAAAACCTCTAAAAATATTGAAATAATATCGTTTTTGTCTTGCATTTTTAAATGTGGACAGATAATTGTTGTTGTAATATTTATAAATAAACAGTGATTAATCGTTTTTATAAATCAGAATAAAAAATGAGATTTATATTGATCCTTTTTTTAAATAAATTTTTGATGTTGAATTTTTTACTTATTTTGAAAAAGCTAAAAAACACGATAACTCAAAAATAGTTCACTTTTCCATGAGGCATATGGGGGTTAAAATTATCGCAAATAGTCACCCTTATCACTCCTTAACGGAAATACGTCGAATTACCAATAACCCTGTATAGTTATTACTATATATATTTTCTATTACTTAAAATTTTATGTCTACCTATTTTGAAGGGCAGTTTCTGTGCGACACGATTGGAAGCAATACTAGCATTGGAAACAACGCAGTACTAATGTTTAAAGATAAAAATATTTTTAGTTTAACTAAAAATTGGATCAGATTGGATGAAAAAGTGGATTGGATAGATTAGGAAAACAAATAAAAACATTTTTTTCTCATTAAAGAAATAAGGTTTTTGTTAAAATGATGATGTCAAATGTAAAATAAATTATAAAACATCTGTACCTAAACATCACGAGACATATAGTTTATTCGCAGCAAACTATGCGAACTGACAAAACAAATACCTCGGAACGTATTTACATAACATTACATACACAGATAAGTTTTGCGATAAACGCACAAAATACGTGGAACACAAAAATATACTTAATATAAATGTGCTCTATTTTACACATACTCTCGATATTTGCGCTTTGTGAACTGCGGGTTATGCAAAAAGGTGTAATACGCAAAATAATAAGTAACACGTGTTGGTGAATTTAATTGAAAAGTTTTAATAAATTTATAATTGATTTTCTTGAACAGTGTTCGAACCGCTAATAACGAAGATTAGACAATTTTATCATTCCCTCCCATCGTCTTTGTAAAGGCTTATGAAAGCAGGCTGTAAGATTCGCATCACGATATGCGGTCCCATCGTGACGCTCCGAATGGCCGAAATAACACCGGAGTAGTTTTAGTGGGAATACGAGCAATATACGTTCATTAGCCAAGAGTAGGGTGTATACGTGGATTGTATGGGAGTACCACACTACCCCATGCAGTTATCAATGTGCGAGTGTGAATCTTCATATCTGAACGCAGTATTCTGTGATAGATCTCATTAATTAAACAACATTTTATATCTTATGCCTACTTGAACTCAATAAAAACGTAAATAACAAATAGTTTTACATAATATGTGGAACTGGTTAGTGTAATCGTTGTTTTATTTTGCCAAACATCGCTGATATAAGAATGATGTTAATGGTTTTCCAAACAACTAAAGTAAACTAAAAATTTGTTTAAAAATATATTTTTTTTAATCTGGTATTTCTTTTTATTGATTCATTACATGTACAGCCATCAGCCGAGTTCCTGTCCCACAACAACAAAACAAATAGACATTACAAACAAAACAGCAGTGGCAAAGATAGAGGAACAAAATTATCTGATACGACTTCTGGGGTCAAGTGGTTAACATTGGTAGACCAATGTTAACCATTTTGACATATCATAGTATTTTTATTTTCATCTTTGTAATAGTAATGTAAACCTAAGCTTCCGAAACGGAAGTTTAGGTTGCAATCGGGATACTATTATCTAAATAATGATGATGATGAAGAATAGTAATGTAAAATTGGATCAATGTAATCTGACATTAAATAAATAAATAATCCCGTTACATACTTCTATCTAGGTGTTTTGGGATCTGTTCCCAAGACACCCCTTGCAGATAACTAACCAAGAAAAACAATTTTTTTTATTGCTAAAGCAATAAAAAAACAAAGGACAGCAGACAGGCTGACGGCCCGCTTAGAATTTAACAGTTACCGTCGCCTATAGGTTTTTAACCAATGTGTGTTGCCAGTAATGACTTACGGAACGCAGACGTGGTCGCTAACTATGGACCTTATGAGAAATCTCATGGTCGCTCAGAGGGCAATGGAGAGTGCTATGCTCAGAGTTTCCCTGCGAGATCAAATCAGAAATGAGGAGATTCGCAGGAGAACCAAAGTCACTGACATAGCCCGGATGATTGCAAAACTAAGTGGCATTGAGCTGGGCACATAGCTCGAAGGACAGTGGCCGTTGGGACAGAAAAGTCCTCGAATGGCGACCGTGTAATGGAAGACACAATGTTGGTAGGCCCCCCACAAGATGGACCGATGATCTGGTCAAGATCGCCGAAATAGGTTGGATGAGGGCAGCGCAGGACCGATCGTCGTGAAGATCTTTGAGGGAGGCCTTTGTCCAGCAGTGGGCGTCTTCCGGCTGAAATGATGATGATAGGTGTTTGCAACGCCAGTGGTATCGCGAATACGCTGCTGTCCCATAAGAGTACCTACAGGAACTTGGGTCACTAATGCCGGAACACAACACAAAGTTATTATGGCGGCATACTTAAGACCAAAGGTGGTCGCCATCCAGACGGGTTTGGGGCCCTACCACGTAGTTGGGTGAGTTGTTTAGTCGCCTTTTACGACAGGCCGACCCCGGACGCAGAGGTCTGTATTCTTTCTCTGTCCCTACACGGATAATACTATTAAAAGTAGTTTAAAGTTTTGAGTTTACAGGGACAATTAGGGGAGTAATCAAATCAATATCAAGGAATAATATAGAAAAGTAAACAGAGCTCAACTTTAAAGCAAATATTGAATTAGTATAAAAACAATTAAAAGCAGCTATAAACAATCATTCCAACAAAAGATTAAAAGAAAAACGTCCTGGGTTAAAATTTAGTAGACATTTTGGAACATAATTTAATGTTTATCTCTAAAGTCACACATTTGTAATGTGTTTTCACACAAAATCCCGTAAAACAAAGAATAGCACTATAAATCACTTGACATAGTGCAAAATTAGACGAAATCAAAAGCAAGGTTACGCAGTTACGTCATGCTTCATGACAATAAGAATTTGTATCTCTTTGTGATTCAGATTTGGTTGAAAACATAATGAAAATGAAAACTACATGTACAAAATATAATATAATTGTTTTTTTTTATATTAATAAAAAGTTAGCAAATACATCGCAAGAAGTATTAGACACTAAATTTCAACTCAATTCATCTATTTAGATCAAAGTATAAATATAAATGAGCTTTCTGGATCATTCCATACGTAAACGGTCGAGTTGGTAAGAAACAAAGATGACGATTATTCCCAAAAGATTGACTCAAATCGATGATTCGATTCAAATCGAAGAATAATTCATCGATCGGTAATAATTTATAATACTCAATAGAATTAATCTACATTTCAGTATATTTTGTTTTAAAGTTTTGAAATATTTTACGACTATTACAAAACATTTTTCCCCGTGTAGGAGTGGAGTAAGAATACTAACCTCTGTGGCCGGGGTCGACCTGTCGTAAAAGGCGACTAAACAATCCACCCTAGCTACGTGGTAGCTTGTCTTGATCGCAACCACCCGTGGTCTATAAGTATGCCGCCATAATAACCGTCTGTTGTGTTCCGGCAAGGGTACCCTATGGTAGAGCATTAATAGTTTCCTATTAAGTGGGCTTGTCCGCTGTTCTTCAGCAATAAAAAACATACTCTAAGTAATATTCGGTAAAAACAACTTAAAGCCATGGCCTAGTGAGCCCTAGTGTATATAACAAAACATATATTGCCAGCTATGGTCATAGCAGATTTTAATTTAAAATTTAAGGATCCCTTGACTCCGATATTACTTTTGTCACTACGTAGATTTGAATGGAGAATAAAATGTCACTTCGCTAAATGTGTGCATCGCTATACATTTTTGACGCCAAGTATTAGGGAGTATGCGCAGTTAGTGATGTGACATTACCATACAAATTAGTCACAAAACAACAAAAGTCACTGTTTCTAAAGTTACCCATACTCATGTGATCACTGTAAATTATTAAAACCTGGTAACGATTTTTATAGTAAATATGTGCGTTCTTTCTGACATTTCCAAGCGAATATTGACAAACAATTTGTAATTTATTTAATACAAAAATGTTTCACTAACAAAATACGATAAAATAAATAATTTTCAATATATTTTGCTTTCATAACAGGATTTTCCATTAAAACTTCAGACGAATTATACAAATTCTCCAAGTACATAAAACGTTGCGACAGAATGAATGAATGATATTGAAGATTTCAGTCTCAGTCTACAATATCATCCATTCTTAACAGATTAACTGCCAAGCTGCCAAGTATTTTGACGTGTATGCCCTGTATGTGTCGAGTTGGCCGTTGCAAGTTTAGATTGTACATAGTCAGTTATACATAAGCATGTCTAGAATATATCACAAAATCTCTACAACTATACACCCGATTGACTTGAAATTTAGCATAACTACTGATTTTGCGATGTAGACGCTTACTAAAACAGTTTTTACGAAAATTCTATCCTAACTGTATTTTTAACACGCTTATTATTAGCTTGGTATGTATCTATGTAACGGAAGCTTTGAACATGATTTTCATCCCTTTCAAAACGACAGATTGATTTGAAACTTTGCACACTTATCAAGGTCTGATGACAATGAAATAATCTGTACCGTTTGTATCTAATGATAATTCATTACCAGGATCCTCAGGATTAATGAATTTTTGGATCGGTTCTCGTCCGATCAGCGAACTTAAGCACCGTCGGGTGCGGTCAGTACTTGGATGGGTGACCGCCTGTGAACACTGCGTGACGGTGACTTTTGTCTCTTTTTCTTTTACACGCTTTATATTAACTTGACATGTGTATAACGGAATTTTCGGACTCGATATTTACCCACTTTGAACAATTAAAAAATTTCAAAACTCTGCCGAAACTGGCGTCTAATTAATAACACTGCCAGAAGATGGCGTTAAATTAATAATATATAGCCTGTCTAGATGGCGGCCACTTTTGGTCTTAAGTATGCCGCCATAATCTTGTGTTGTGTTCCGGCATTATTGATGGGACAGCAACGTGTTCGCGATACCACTGGCGCATGGCGTTGCAAATACCCATAGGCGACGGTAACTGCTAAATTCTAAGCGGGCCGTCAGCCTGTCTGCTGTCCTACAGCAATAAAAAAATATTAGTCCTATAGAGAATAAGAAGACCACTCTTTTATACACACGTAGCAAAAAGGTGGCATTAGACAACAGTAACGGAGACACCACGTCACAGCATGAATTAGTATTTATTTATTGTGAAAAACAAACATCAATCGAGGCCATCCGCTAAACATTCCATCATGCTGTGACACACTGCTGGACACTTCCTGAATGAACGGTCTCCATTCTTGAATGGGAACTAATGTGCTGAATATGACGTATTTAGTATATTTTTGTCAAATATTGCATACCGACATACGACTGCGCAGAAATTACCTATACCAAGTGCTTTAGTAAGGATTTTTTCACAAATCTACTATTGATGGACATATACTAGTACATCCAGACTAGAACAAACTATTTGCATCGTACAAATACTCTGTTCTCGTTGGGGATCAAACCTACAGACATGATCGTATCAGACAATTTGCGTAGTCACTGAACTGTGTCTTCAACATTTATAACAATTATCTCCTTACTTTAATGTCAAATGTCAGCTAGATATTCGAATGAAACCTTTATCATGAACTAATATTGTTTCAAAGTATCAAAAAAGTTATCCACTTGAGATGGATTCAACAGGTTCCCCGATGAGGTTCTTCGTACAATTTACGAAAGTTGGTATGGTTTCTATTTCGCAATATTTTCGATATTGTTTCAAGAAACTTTAAACATGTTTAACATTCTAACAACCTCTACGATAATACGGCTTTCGCAATGTTGGGGTCACGGGTTTGCTATCCTATTTTGAGTATTTATTTATTTACAAAAGAAAAATATATATAGGTACTATTTTGTAAGATTTTGATCCTGGCATGCCAAACTTTCACATTACATCCCGGGATATGTTAATATTAGAGTAATGTAAATTGTACTATCATACATGAAGTCGATGCAGATGAGAATTTAGTAAACCTAAATTCTATAAGTCAAAAAGCAGAAGTATATATTAAATTCTGTTTTTAAAGGGAGCGAGTTCCAGTGTCTGTTGAGGCCGTGGTAACACTCACCTAATAATCCGCGGCCCCGGCTATATAGGGGTACCGGGGTAGTTTTACTGAGTATACTAGCGACGTCATTCCCTTACTAATGGAGACGTACACATTGCACGGGAATTCCACATGACCTCATTACGCATATTTCAAGCGGCAACAAAAAAGAAGCTATATAACCCAGCCCTTAATGGACAGGACAGGCTGATGGCCCGCTTAATAAAAAGCAGTTACCATCGCCTATGGATACTATCGATACTAGTGGCACCACGAACACGCTGCTTTTCCTTTATTTATAAAGAACCTGGGTTACCAATACCGGAACACAAGGTTATTATTATGATATACTTATAGCCCAAGATGGTTGCCATGCAGACGCGCTTGGGGCGCCTTGCTTAGGTATTTTTTTTTATTTTATTGCTGTAGGACAGCAGACAGGCTGACGGCCAGCTTAGAATTTAGCAGTTACCGTCGCCTATGGGTGTTTACAACGCCAGTGACATCGCGAACACGCTCCTGTCCCATAAAGGTACAGGAACTTGAGTCACTAATGCCGGAACACAACACAAGGTTATTATGGCGGCATACTTAAGACCAAAAATGGTCGCCACCCAGACGGGTTTGAGGCCCTACCACGTAGCTAGGGTGGGTTGTTATGTCGCCTTTTACGACAGGCCGACCCCGGCCGCAGGGGTTAGTATTCTACTCTGCTCATACACGAAGAATATACCAAAAAAAGTATTTCGAGAAGAATTAGAAGTAATTCGCCGAATTTTAATATATTCTTTACGCAAGTCAGGATATTACAATTTTAATAAATTGAGTACCTAATAAAAATCGCAGTAAACGTAAATTTTATTAGAGAAGTCATTTATTAAGGAAAATTTTGTTATGATGACGCCAGTTGACGTCACGAAACACATTAGCAAGTGATTTTACATCACATCGCAAACAAACGTCGATTATGTTATGTCTGCAGGTTATTTGAAGTTCGGGTGTCTCAAAACTGACTACCCGTTTTAATTCAACGGGAGTTTTTGTCTCGACCCGGAGACGTCGTGTTTTATTGTGATATACATTTGTTTGATAATAGGTGTTAGGATGTCATATTAAGAATTGAGCAAGTTAGTTTCAAAATCTTTGTGTGAAAAGATCGCGCACGCGTGTGTTTGTGTGTGTGTGTGTAATGATTTGTATGCCGCATTGTCTGAATATTGATACATAATCATTTAATCACTTAATACAATCGTTTTCTTAAGTGTAAGATGAACGAACCTACGAGATAAAGGGAGATAAAGTTTTGCTTTTAAGCAATGTTACAGAACAAACCTCAAGAAGAGTTACCACTTCTTCTTCCAAGAGGTGCATTATATGTGCATATAATATGAGAAATAAATTCGACTAAGACTTATTTTAAAAATTGTCGACAGAACCTCAATCAATAAAAAATAAACGATAGTATTCTATCTGTCCAATATTTGCAATATTTTACGGCTTTTTAAAAATTATTATACATATGTTATCTCCTTAATTTTTCTGTAGGGACCACAAACTTTTGATATTAATTCACAATCGGATAATAAATCTTTGACAAACAAGACAAGAAGATGATATCAATAAATCAGCTGCATGCTCTTCTTATCTAGATATGTATATATATAATTTTTTATTGCTGTAGGATAGCAGACAAGCTGACGACCCACTTAGAATTTAGCAGTTACCGTTGCCTATGGGTGTTTAAAACGCCAGTGGCATCGCGAACACGCTGCTGTCCCATAAAGGTACAGGAACTTGGGTCACTAATGCCGGAACACAACACAAGGTTATTACGGCGGCATACTTAAGACCAAAGGTGGTCGCCATCGAAACGGGCTTAGGGTCCTTCCACGTAGCTAGGGTGGGTTGTTTAGTCGCTTTTTACGACAGGCCGACTCCGGCCGCAGAGGTCAATGTACTTTCTCAGCCCCTGCACGGATAAAAGTATGACACACCAATAAAATCATACTAAATAAAAGATATCTCTTTATATTTATTTTCATTATTTTAAGTTATAGTAGTACAATATGTTAAACAGGTTCATAAACGATTTTCTGTTTTAAATTAATGCCATCAACAGGCATTCGAAGTCAAAACAGGCCGAAAATGTATACGGTGGACTAAAAAATCTATTTACATTGTAGTAAGATCCAGAAGAGTTATTACGAAAGACCTAAATCTGGTAGTATTTCAAATGTTATTGATATATTAAATTTATGTTTATAGACAAGTACCAATCATCATGATAAAATTATCTCAATTATTTAAGGTGGACCTAATATGTAATTTTTTTACGAATATTCCGGTATGCTTCATGCGTCACCCGTCCATGTTGTTCCATCGCTTTTTAAGTGAAATATCTGGGATCTATATTTCATGCGTCTGGTGACACCGATTGCGACGTTAAGGCGATTGCTGCCACGTGGGCCAAATTGCGTGAGGTGACTGGTGTCATTTGTGACCCCAAAATATCGATTAAATTGAAGGGACAGGTCTATAAGACCATCATTAGGCCTGTACTTTTATACGGATGTAAAGTATGGCCGGTGCTGGAGCGACACAAGTAGGAACTGCGTGTCACAGAGATAAATATGCTGATGTGGATGTGTAGAATAACGCTGAAAGACCGTGTTAGGAACTATCGTATTTGCAGCAGGCTTCATGTCCGTGACATTGCAGATAAATTGCAGGAATGTCGGCTTCGTTGGTACGTCCACGTTTTTCGACAACCGGCTACTTACGTGGGAAATAAATGTCTTGCCATGCCACTTCCGCCGGGCCCCGGCAGGATGGGGAGACCCAAAAAGTGCTGACTTGACGTATTAAAGGGTGCGTGCCAATGGGCTGACCACCAGGGATACCTAAGATCATGCGAAGAGGAGAAGAAAAAGTCGGAAAGCGGACCCCGGGCGCCGAAGCGAAAGTTTGGGCTGCAACCGGGATTCAACGCTAAGATTATCATTGTGATGCTTTTTAGGTCCACTCCTGCCCTTATAGTAACGTGGTCTACATCCTATCTCATTAGATGCCTATGCCTATGTCAGTTTTTATCATCTCAATTTCCAAGATTAATGTTATAAAAAATACTTAATTAAATATAGGAAATGGATACCAGGTTCCGATTACATTTACATGCAACTACCACTTATCGTTAGAACGTCAAATTATTTACACGCTTAAAACAATTATTATGATAACGTGTATTGTGCGCGATATAAAAAAAAAAACAACAATAATCGGGTAATAATCTTAAAAATAATATAAATAATATAATTAAGCAATCAAATCAAAGAGGTATTAACTAAATGATCATTAAAAAGTTTGTCTTAAAATAAACTGTTGATTGTCATAACAGATATGTCACTTACCTGTCAGATCGCTGGACTTTGGCATAAATTAAACACAACACAAAACGTCAATTGGTTTTGGAAATTTTAATCACTAATAAATCCACTTTGTTATATCTTATAATATTAAATACACTCCTCCAATGTCCAAACCCGAGGGCTTGAGAGGCAAAGAGGTTAACTCATTACGGGTACGAAATATCGAGAGTAATTTATAATAACGCGACGTGCACCTCCACCGACGTCCGTGTCACGACTGACTGAAAACGAAAATTCTCCCCCATTTCCCTCCGCCCGCCCTATTCACCGCCACCGCCCAACAGCAAAAATGTTTGCATAACAACACTGTTATTATAGATAACCCTTATGACATTCTTTGTTATTCTTGTGTTTCAAACAAGCATAGTTAAGTTCATTAGCATGTATAGATTATGATGGTGTCGTAGAATTGCGTAGTTTGGTTGAAACGTGCATTTTTTTGTAAATACTATTCATATAAGTACATGATAGGCACACTTAGAGAATAACCTGGAGATCATCACCATCATCCAAGTTGCAATCCAAACTTCCATTTCGGTGCACGGGGTCCGCTTAAAGACTTTTTTTACTCCACTTCTCACGGTCTTCAGCATCCCTGGTAGTGAGCCCATTGGCACGCATATTACCCTTTATGACGTCAACCCAGCACTTTTTGGGTCTACCCCTCCTGCCAAGGCCCGGCGAAGGCGGCATGGCCAGACATTTGTTTCTCACGTAAGCATCCGGTTGCTGTAAAACGTGACCGTACCAACGGAGCCGAAAGAGAACAAACTGGAGGTAATGGGATCGATTTCTAAGATAGCATGTATGGCTTAAGCAGTTTTTCTCGCCTTATGTGCATATTTTAATATCAATTATTTGAAAATATGCGCATACCGACGATGAAGAGAAAATCTATAAACCGAGATCACTGATGTAATGTCTCTTCTTTTCAGAGGGAAGAGCCGTGAGACACTACAATAAGAATAAATCTTTTTTATTTCCGTACCTTCTTTCTTTCCAAGATATTAGTAGCTCTACTTACTATCTATATCTACCTTTATTGGGAGAAAGCCGCCTCGAACTTCTTCTAAACATTTTTTGGCAAACATCTGACAATAATCTGCGTTTTAATTAATTCACCACCTTTTTTTGTCTGCCTACTCTTCTTTTTCCTTTTGGTCTCTCTGATTTAGTAGTTATGGATGTCCATTATCCATATAACCAGTCTATTGCCATTTCAGTTTTAAAGACTGCGTGATAGCGTCTGTTATTTCTATTTTCTGTCTAATTACTTCGATTTTTACATTGTGTTTTTTTATTTTTTTTTATTGCTGTAAGATAGCAGACAGGCTGACGGCCCGCTTAGAGTTTAGCAGTTACCGTCGCCTATGGGTGTTTGCAATGCTAGTGGCATTGCGAACACGCTACTTTCCCATAAATGGTCACTAATGCCGGAACACAACACAAGGTTATTATGGCGACATAGCGACATAGCGACATGGCTTGGGGCCCTACCACGTGGTAGGTAAGCTACGTAACTAGGGTTGTTTTGTCGCCTTTTACGACAGGCCGACCCCGGACGCAGAGGTCTGTATTCTTTCTCCGCCCCTGCACGGATAGAAGGTAAGATATTTTCGTAACATGTATGACATTATGATCTGTAATAATTCATTCTACTTATGTCTATCTTGTCTATGTTTAGCTTAGCATCTGAGTCTAAAGCCTAACTTCCATCCTAAGTATAGTAGATTCGATTCCATGGCCTACTGATGACTGACATGATACACTGAAATGCGTGTTTTATAATAATAATAATAGGATAAGCAGTGTATTTTTCTCTTCGTAGCATGTTCTCCGTGCATGGGTTGAGTAAGAATACTGATAATAATCCCGGAGTCGCCTTATCGTAAAAAGCGACAAAGCAACCCTAGCTAGGCAGGGCTCCACGCCCGTCTGGATGGAAGCCACCCCTGATTTATGAGTATGTCTCCATAATAACTTTGCCTCGTATTTCGGCATTAGTGAAACAAGTTCCAGTACTCCAATACGGGCAGCAGCGTATTCCCTAGCGTCGCAAATATCCATAGGCGACAGTAACTGCTTACTATATATTAAGTGGGCCGTCAGCCTGTCTACTGTTCTCCGGCAATCAAAAAATGAGTTTATTCGTTATGTTTATTCAACAGATATTACTATCAATACAATAGTTATAACTAATCTAGTACATTATTAAAAGTTACAGCGGAAAATCATTTTAAATCCAGAAATTACATTGCTATCGTCGACTTGCTAAAGATTCCTCGGAAATAGCCATTTCAAGTTTTTATACAGCTTTACAAATATATAAATAATATAATGATTATTCATTCTTATAATGGTATATAACCGGTATTGCAGATTTCAAATTAGTTTACGATATTGAACCAAATCTGTTTTAATCTACAACAAAAGACGTCAGGATCTGCTTGTGGTATTCTAGCTATCGAACGAAGGGAATTTTAATGCAATGAGTGTGCAATAGTGTTTTTCTTTTCAATTCAATTAAATTCAATTTATTCATATTTATATGTAGTTAATATGTATTATAGATTATACAAAGATCCTCTGAGATAGTTATAGCATATGTATATGACAATTGTTACGATAATAAATAGTCATTTCTCGTCAATCATCAATTAAATGATCAAAATTGTCATTTAAACAGTCATTAATTTTATAGTAAGTTTTATTTATTAAAAACTAGCTGACCCGGCAAACGTTGATTTGCCATATAATTAATTTAAAAAATATAATTTAATTACGTTCACCCCTATTTCATGGAGTTCAATGGAGTCAATTCTCCATTCAAATTTCATTTTCGCGTCAAAAAGTAGCATAAGTCCTTCTATAAGGGGCCATCCATAAATTACGTCACACGAATTTTATGAATTTTTAGCCCTCTCCTCCCATTCTTGTCATATGTTGTCACATTTTTAGAATCCCCTCCCTCTGATGTGACGTCAAACATTTTTCAATTTTATGCATCTTTGGATGCGTTCAAGTTACTAATAGCAATTTGAAGTTGCGTTCACAATTGCAGAAAAAGAAAACTGGTTTTTAGGGACTTTCCGTGCAATTTTTCCAATTTTTCTCACCATAAAAACCTTTCTCAGAGTTCAAGGTATAAATAGTGCAAAGCACCCTCGACGTTGTAAACTTTGTCAGCAAACAGATCAAACTGTTCGGAATGAATTTACATTGTTCCTCGTTTTCAAGTTTGAGTGTGATTCATTCAGGATTAAAGCTATTGTGTCTCAAATAACGCTTACAGTTGCAAATTAAAGTAAACAACACTTGTTTTTTAATAAAACATAGTATAAATGTAGTAGAATTACAGTAGATGGTAAATGGATTGTTTGATTATTTCAAAAGTATTATAAGTAAGATATGCGCTAAAAATGCAAGAAGAAGCCAGGAGTATCAATTGTCCATGGTTGTTAGAAGATTTCCTCCTCCCGATTGATGTGTTCCGCGCCAGTTTGAGGCAGTTGTGGGTAGTTAACGCCACGTCCCATCATCAAGGACATAAGGAAAACTAAGTTGGAGCTTGGAGGATGTTTTTAGTGGCAATACGGTATGAAGCTTGAAAATGTGAAGGTGCGTGCGTTTCCAGCTGCTAGACCCACACAAAGCTGCCATGATCTTGCGCGGTAGGTATTTTATGTGAAAAGAAAAAGTTTGTTTTTACTATTGTCCACGCATTTTTTGTTATTATTAAAACCTTCCGTGTGCCTTAAGGAACATACGAAAAAAAATTAGCCGAATTGGTTGAGCCTTTCTCGATTTTTTTTTTTTTTTTTTTTTTTTCTTAAAGCTAAAGCTGTCATCGTCTCAGACGACTAACGACAGCGACACCGGGCGGAAAAGGCATTCCGACCCCGTGGGAGCGGGGTCGATCAGCCGTGGCAGCGTGCTCGGTCACGCGCCTCCTGTGAGGCGCGCTCCCGGCTCGAACGCTGCATGGGGATAATTGATAGCAGCCACGAATGGCAAGAATACTATTAATTGGGGACTATCGACTTCACCGGTGAAGCCGATCCTACTCTAATCTACTACCGTTTCGGAGTGCTTATAGCTGGGGGAGAAGAAACGGCGAAAGAAACTCCCCCGCAACACATCTATTCTACGTGTATTTATGTACTGTGTGGTTTGTGTGCGTCTACAGGCTATGGGGGGCGGAAGGCATCCCTAAACCTGTTTCGTCGGGCTGGTCCATGCCGGACTGGAGGGGATTGCGTCCGCGAGAGCATTCGCTTTAGCGTCCTAGAAATGGGGTCGCGTCTATCCGTGAGCACGTTACGCGGGCGACGACGTGCGTGGGGTGCTCGGCGGTTGGGCGTGTAATTGACTGTCTCCACCACCAGTGGATAAGAGCCTTTCTCGAGTTTTGCGCTTTATTCATTAATTTCATTGATGACCTCCCTGGCGTAGCGGCTAACGCACTTCGGTACGTTCACGGAGGTCATGAGATCGATCCACGTCTCGCGTCTAGGTGTTTATGTATAATATATGTATTTATTTTCAAAAAAAGTATATATGTAGTATATCAGTTGCCTAGTACCCATAACACAAGTGCTATGCAACGTAGTTTGGGACTAGGTGGCACTGTGTGAATTGTGCTAGTAGGTATTTACTACTAAGTGTTTACTTAAGCACCGAGTTACTTATTTTGGGAAAAGATATAAAGGGTTATTGGTAATTTGACGTATTTCCGTTAGGGGGTGATAAGGGTGACTATTTGCGATAATTTTAACCCCCATATGCATTGTGGAAAAGTGAACATGTTTTTTAGTTTTTTCAAAATAAGTAAAATTGCAACATCAAAAATTTATTTTAAAAAGTATCAATTTAAATCTTATTTTTTATCTTGACTTATAAAAACGATTAAACGCTGGTTATATATCAATATTAAAACATCAATAATCGGTCCAAATTTAAAAATGCGAGACGAAAAACGATATTATTTCAATATTGAGATTTTTTTCCACTAAAATGCCTTAAAAACAAAAAAAACGTACCAAACATAACTTGTAGATTATTTTAAAAACATAACCGTTTTCTTAGCTCTCCAGCAATGCATAACAACTTATTTCAAAGGACCTTATTTCAAAGAAACTGAAAAAAAAGATCTTATAGGAAGCAGGCGGAAATTCGTATTCGAACTAATTTTAAAATCGCTGTTTAATATCTTGCAAATAGGTTTAATGCGTACCTAAGCCAATGCAGGAAGCAAACTGGCAGGTTAAGAAAAGAAAAAAAAAACAGTTTTCAAAGAGTTCTTTTTTCAAAAACTTTTCACGCGTGCATAGGTTTTGTTTTACAAATTGGCACCGTGTTTTTAGAAGTAAATACACTCACGATTGTAGTTTAATTTTCAATTTGAATTGAAATATGTAAGAGCTTGATTAAAATGAACAGCGTATGTTTCAAAATCACACAAATAAAGAATACGCCGATATTGTGTTTTGTTACGGTTTTTGCAACGGTAACAGTGAAGCTGCTCGTCAAGATTATTCGCGCCGATTACTCCATGTATCAGTTTTTAAATGGAGTGTATAGGCGAATTCGAGAAACTGATAGTGTTGAGAGACGACAAATTAATGCCGGAGGACCCCCAGTCCATGATGTTAATTACGAAAAGGATATTCTGCAAGAATTTATCGCTGAACCAACAATTTCGACAAACACCGTCGCCACACGACTCTCTGTGATACAATGGAAAGCGTGCTCTACTGTGCATAATGCAGGATTCTATCCTTACCATTATACTCCTGTGTGACTGACGAATCCAAATTCGATCAAGATGGGATTACTAAATACCACAAAGAACAATATTATTTTATCCTAATAAAAAGAAGCCAAAGGTCGTTTTTCGGTCAATATGTGGTTGTCATCCAGACAGGCTTGGGACCCTACAATGTAGCTAGGGTTCTTTTGTCGCTTTTTACGACAGGCCAATCCCGGCCGCAGAGGTTAGTCTTACTCCGCCCTTACACGGATAAAAAATATGTAACAAGCAATTCACTTTCGATGATAGAATATTTAGACAAGCTGATTTCCTTTGTATTTTTGTTTCAAAGAACAAGTTAATATAAGTTAAGTTTAGAGGCCAACAAAGCCCCAATTAATACTAAGTAACAAAACTAATTTAAATCCTAAATAAACAGGGATTGTGTCGGTCCCCTCCAGGCAAGAGATCAAAGGACATCAAACAACCTAACCGACCGTAACAACTGTCTATTAGCTCTCTGACAAGTTAAAGGTATGGTTGCAGGCAATCTGGGGCCTTGACATTTAATGTTACATGCAAAGCAACCTTTTGGACGATGAAGATATTCGGAAGTGATTCAAAAGCGATCCACACTTCATAATCGTAAATTCATATTATCTTTCATGTGCTAAATCTTCGTTCCTTGCAAGCTGTATACCCAAGAATCTTGCGAAATAAAAGATAGGAAATTAAACCCCAGACCCTGAAGCGGAAGTTTTCTTTTTTGTTTAGGAAACTGCTTAATAAATGTAATATAGGTAGATAATATAATATCGCCTTTTATTAATGTCGGGTAGAGTAAGGGAACACTTAATTAGCCAGTTTTTAAACAATACCTACCATAACTACATGGCCAAAATATATTTTTTATTACGGGATGGCTAATGTTGTACACAGACTCGAATATTCTTCGCCGATATGCTTCAGGTAATTAAGAGCGTATAGTTTCAGTTGATGTTTCGCAGTGGAATGCGTTGTTGCATTCACTCTTACGTTAGGTAAAGAACTGTTGTAAATCTGTTGCAAATGCGGATCGCCCGCCTACAACAAGGCACAAAATAAAATCCTGGACCCGATATTTATTGGAATACAACTCTCAAGAAGACTTCCAAAGAAGAAATCTGCTTCAACCACAAACCTATTGGAGGCCAGGATCCCCTGCACCTCCAAATATCTTTAGCTAAAGGATGAAGTATGGTACGGAATTATTTTAAAAAATACCGATCAACCGGTCAAAAAAACATAGCCTCCTCACTTTTTTGCAAAAATGGGTTCCTTAAGTGTTGTTTAGTGCGTAAAAAAAATTTGGACGGGTGGACCTGTGTAAACACAGGGTGACTTTGACACACCGTTTTGACACAGCCGTTTAAGATGTAACGGTTTACCGTTACATCTTAAACGGCTTTGAAATATATCGTAAAACCACAACAAGACATTAGTTATCGTATTTTTTAATGATACAGGTTACTTATTGAAACTCAAAAAGCCCTAGCACTGTTTGCAAAACAAAATACTTGCCAGAAAAGAAACTCGCTTCACACGATAAAAAAATTGACTACCCTCATGTTGCTAACTTCGAGGATCGAACGAGAACGGTTTTTCGTAGTATCTTCTTCTTGTGAAGAAGTGCCAACTAGTGAACGTTGACAGTTCCTGTACCCCTATAGGACAGCAGCATGTTCGTGGCGCCCCTAGCGTTGGGGCGACCGTAATTGCTTACTACTAAGTGAGCCATAGGCCTGTATGCTGTTTCCTCAGCTATAAAAAAAACTTCTTCCGATCCTTGGCCAGGTTAAAAAGTTTCGCTGCACTTGTGATTCCAGTCCACTCTCGGATGTTTCGCAGCCAGGACTTCTTCCTGCGTTCGACGTATCTTTTTCCAGCCACTTTTCCTACGAACATCAATTGTAAAAGTTCGGAGTATAGCCAAATACTCGTAACCAAATATCTCGTAAAACAGGATATTTAGTCAGTCAGCCAGGGTACCTGGTAGCTCAGTACTATTAAACTTAGAGACCAATATAAAGGTCCCAGGTTGAATCCCACCGTAGCATGCACCGTTTAGGTAGTTTTTCTCGCCTTATGTGTATATTATTAACATAATTGCCATGGACCAGCGGTAATACAAAATATCGTGAAGAAACCTGCATACAGAGATCACTCGCGTGTGTAATCCGCTAATACACTTTGGACAAGCGTGGTGGGTATACTGTCCGTTACCTCTAGGGGAGAGACCCTAGACCAGCAGTGGGATGTTATGAGCTGTTATTATTATTACTTAGTCAGGAAAGTAAAACATAGAAACTTATTGTCAGAATATACGTTCACGTTTTCTATAACATATTATTCTTAGTATGACTTAAGTGAATTTAACTCAAGATGCCGTAGACAAAAAAAGGGCAATGTGTCTCTACTCTCTAATTTTGATCGTCTATAAAAATAAATTGTTTTATCAGTTTGATTCTACAAGCATTGTCCATTAGTTAAACAGTGACATCTATTGGAATTTCACTGTACGACAATTTACTGAAGTCATTGTCGGCTTAATTATTATATAGTTCTCGATCTAGATGGCGTAACTAAATAAAATAATTTTTGAAACTGTAACACAGATGGCACTACATGGTTATATCAATACTAATAAACCATACAATCAGAAACTTTATTATTATTCTAAACGTTTGATTCCCGGTGCGTCTCCAGCTTTCTTTTCGAATGTAGGTCTAGAAATTACGAAAATAATAGGTGTTGAACCCATGAAGTTCCGATGCTCCGCTCGGGCAATAGGAATGAATAGTATATTCGATAGTATATAGTACGTGACCCGTTTAGGGGGAGGTCTGCATAAAAGCACGCTTAGTCACAGGAAGGGCGGAGGGCTTAGGTTTTTTCGTCACGTAGTTAATAATCATCTAAAAGAAATGTCGCGTGATATTCAAATAGATATAGCGCGCAGAGTTTAGTCCAATATTAATAAACTTATAGAACTAAATTATTATTTTTAAACTATCTGTTTACAAAATTCAAAAATATATATATAACCGTATTTACGAATTACTAGATAAAAAATAGACGAAGGGAGTGCATTCTCATATACTATATGGGCACCAAGCGGAAAGAGGGAGCGGGGGAGGTTAAAAAAATATCAAAAATAGGTCACGGGTAGGTATACTTATGCACATCAGCGATCTCAATGTGCACTCAGCTACGATGTTTTCCTTCATCGTAAATTCATGACAGAATAAAGTTGAGCGACAATTTAATTAAGGAAGCTACAAAATACTTCACAACTTTAAACTTGCCACTGCCCAGTAACCTTTTTATTCTAGAAACTAAATTTTTCATCTGTCATTAATTTCTGTTATTTTTCATACACGTCGGAAATTTCGCTGTTTCTACTTCCTCTGTCCCATTAAGTACCTAATTAATTTATGCAGTGTCATATTATTATTTAAAAAAATGCTCCTCTTTGATATATATTCTATAATAATAAGAAATTTCTTCATGATCAAATTATGTTAACAAATTACTACAAACACAATGGAAACCCGTATGAAATAAAAATATTAATTGGTAACAAATGCTACTATACTACTAGAGGGTTATCGACTCTCGGATTCGGCAGGAGTGCACTGTCTCGGGGTGTCAGTATGGGTTTCGCCCTGGACATGGGACCATGGACCCAGTTTTTGCCCTAAGGACTGTCGCGGAGAAATACAGGACGAAGAATACGCCTCTGCACTGCCTGTTTCTGGACTTGCAGAAGGCCTTCGACTGTATTCCTCGTGCGATAATCTGGTGGGCATTGCGATTCAAAAGGGTTCCAGAGGCCTATATTGACATCATCCAAGACATGTACCATGACTCCGATTCCGTAGTTCGGACCGCTGTTGGCGACACAAAACCTTTCCCCATCACCGTTGGGGTGCACCAAGGATCCGTCCTTAGTCCGTTTCTGTTCAGCGTGGTATTAGACGTATTGTCAGACAGCATCAGAAACTCACATGAGCAGCCCCCGTGGTTGCTCATGTATGCTGATGATATCGCGCTGACAGATTCAGACAGGGGTAGGCTGGTGCAACGCGTGAAGGCGTGGAAGGAGTCGCTTGAGAACGGTGGTCTGAAGCTCAATGTGGCGAAGACCGAGTACTTGGCCTGTAACTCCACAGATCCCACACCCGTACGCATAGGCGGTGACACGGTCGAGCGCACGGACCGAGTAAAATACTTGGGATCTGTATTTCATGCGTCTGGTGACATCGATTGCGACGTCAAGGCACGCATTGCTGCCGCGTGGGCCAAATGGCGTGAGGTGACTGGTGTCATTTGTGACCCCAAGATGCCGGTAAAATTGGAGGGACAGGTCTATAAGACCATCATTAGGCCTGTCCTTTTATACGGCTGTGAAGCGTGGCCGGTGTTAGAGAGACACAAGCAAGAACTGCGTGTCACGGAGATGAATATGCTGCGGTGGATGTGTGGAGTGACGCGGAAGGACCGCGTTAGGAACTCCCGCATTCGCGGCAGTCTTCATGTCCGTGACATTGCGGATAAATTGCAGGAGTGTCGGCTCCGTTGGTACGGCCACGTTTTGCGGCAACCGGATGATTACGTGGGAAACAAATGTCTGGCCATGCCGCCTCCGCCGGGCCCCGGCAGGAGGGGTAGACCCAAAAAGTGCTGGCTTGACGTCGTAAGGGGTGACATGCGTGCTAATGGGCTCACTACCAGGGATGCTGAAGACCGTGCGAAGTGGAGTAGAAAAAGTCGGAAAGCGGACCCCGGGCACCGAAGCGGAAGTTTGGGTTGCAACCGGGATGAACGCTGAGATGATGATGATGAACAAATGCTACTATAATTAAATTATGATTTACCTAGTAAATTTTTGCATATTATTGCCAATACATGGTTATTGGTAATTCGACGTATTCTCGTTAAGAGGTGGTAGGGGCTTTCTTCTGATTTATAAAAACGATTAAACACTGGTTATTTATCAATATTATAACAATTATCGGTCCAAATTTTAAAATGCGAAACCAAAAACTATATTATTTCAATATTACTTTGAGTATTTTTTCCACTACAATGCTTTAAAAACAAAAAAAAACGTTATGAAACTTGGCTTGCAGATTATTTTAAAAATATAAGCGTTTTCTTATCCCTCCAACAATACATATAACAACTAGGAACTTATTTCAAAGAAACTGAAAAAAGATCACAAAGGAAGTAGGCGGATTATTCGCATCTTTTTCCTAATCGCCGGTTACCCTATGTATCTATCCGTGCGGGGGCGGAGAGAGAATACTAACCTCTGTGGCCGGGGTCGGCCTGTCGTAAAAGGCGACAAAACAACCCACCCCAGCTACGTGGTAGGGCCTAAAGCCCGTCTGGATGGCGACCACCTTTGGTCTTAAGTATGCCGCCTTGTGTTGTGTTCCGGCATTAGTGACCCAAGTTCCTGTACTCTTATGGGACAGCAGCGTGCTCGCGATTCCACTGGCGTTGCAAACACTTATAGGCGACGGTAACTGCTAAATTCTAAGCGGGCCGTCAGCCTGTCTGCTGTTCTACAGCATTAAAAAATGTATCAGTTTTTAAAGGAGTAGGCGAATCCGAGAAATTAGGAGAGTTCACTTCAGAGATGAAAAATGAATGCAGGAAGATCCCCAGTCCATGTTAATTAAGAAGAAGATATTCTGCAAGAATTTATCGCTGAACCAACAATTTGGACAAACACCGTCGCCACACGACTCTCTGTGATACAATGGAAAGCGTGGTCTACAGTGCATAACGCAGGATTCTATCCTTATCATTATACCGGATTGTGTAAATAAGTTTCATTGTGTTTATAAAATTGGTTTACAATAAAGTGTTATCTATCTATCTATCTATACTCCTGTGCAATTTATTCACGAAGAGGACCCTGAAAGGAGAGTTGCATTCTGTAGATTTATGTTAAATGCGGATAATTCTATGGACCGACGCATTAATTCGATCAAGGTAGGATTACTAACTACCACAATGAACATTATTAGAATGAGAAAATGCACAAAATTCTAATAAAAAGAGGCCAAAAAGGTCGCAACGCTATTTTTCGGTCAATATGTGGATGGGAATAATTGACGACAATTATTCCCATATAACTATTTAATGCATTGTTGTAGAGCTAAGAAAACAGTTATATTTTAAAATAATCTCCAAGCCAAGCTTCATAAGGTTTTTGTTTTTACGACATACTTAGTGGAAAAAATTCAAAAAATTGAGATAATATCATTTTCGTCTCACATTTAAAATAATTACAAATTTTAATATTGATAAATAACCAGTGTTTAATCGTTTTCATAAATCAGAAGAAAAAATGAGATTTAAATTGATGCTTTATTATAAATAAATTTTTGATTTTGCATTTTTGATTTATTATTTTGTATAAAGCTAAAAAAAATTATAACTCAAAAATGGTTCACTTTTGCATAATGCATATGGGGATTAAAATTATCGTAAAGTCATCACCCCTATCACCTCCTAACGGGAATATGTCGAATTACCAATAACCCTGTATTTTTTTATTGCTGACAAACAGCAGACAGGCTAAGTTTCCGTCGCCTATGGATGTTTGCGACGTTAGGTGCGATCACGCTGCTATCCGTATAGGTGTACTAGAACCTGAGTCACTAAAGTGATGTTTTGTCGCCTTTTACAAGACGGCCCGGCCGCAGCGATTAGTATTCTAACTCCATCCCTGGACGGAGGTTAGATATCCAAAAAGACTTACCACACATAAAACAAGATTAGGATAAAAAATCAAAATCTTTTAGTATATTTTTTTTATTTACGTATATTACATACAGAACAATTTTTCATGAACTGATGAACAGAGATATTCGCTAAGGCGTAATCTCCCGGGTAAATTTGGGCAGCATGTAGATTCTAACACTATTGTACATTATCAGGAATGTACTAATATCTATTAATACTAAGTTAGCCCGTATTCCACACTTCTGGCATACTCTACGCAATTCTAACGGGGCATTAGAACCTTATGCGTTCATGCTTTCATATAGGCCTATATGATTACGTCAATACACCCATTCTTGATACGCGATTATATTGCAGACAGCCTGCTGCTCCCCTTAATATAAAGTAGACCGTTGGCCATGGATGCGACCTAACTAGGGTTGTATTATCGCATTTTACGAAAGGCCAACTCCGGCCGCAGGGGTTAGTATCCTTACTCCGCCTCTGCATTGAGAAAATATTACACCAGTAGTAATCAATTATACCATAATGCTATGTGATTTAAAACATTACTCTAACATAATTATTACATTATTCTAATATTATAACATAATTCTAAGAGTGTCTAATCACGAAAGCATATTTATTGTGTATGATGAAGCACTTTAAAATTAGTTCGTCCCGCATAGCTTTTTGTATGTAGACACACGTATTCCTCAGTATCCTTAGCTCTTTAATACTTTTATGTTCAATACAGCTAGAAACAATATATTGATATACATACGCTATCAAATGTAAATATTATGTTCAAGAATACTTTAGTGCTTTCACTGGATTAAGCATAACTAGAAGTATGGAATAAAGTAATATATGAGTAAATACTTATTTAAAATTAAAACATTAAATTAAACTGTTCTAAAAAATCAGTCAGTTACAAATTACATTTTAAAATTGTTTTTACATTTTTTTTAATTGCACTACTATATTATTAAATATATTTTAAATTAAATAAAATATTGATAATAAGAAATGTTTAAGAAATATACATAATAAATTTAAGTCAAAAATGTTGAAAATAAATCAAAAATCATCTCGTCAAAACAGTGTATTTTGCTCCAGTTCCTATGTACACAAATTTTTACATATGATAGACAAAAACAAGCAAAACTATCATATACGTAAATTAATATAAAAAACATAAATTCTATATGTACAATCATAATATAAAATTAATAAAATATACATAACCATTAAAGAACTTAATAAAGAAATTACTGTCTCAAATAATTTCTCGTTCTTTAGGCAGTGAGTTACGGGTCTGTTCTGACACATCAGCTAATATTAATATCCAATGTCCTCTTCTGGAATAACAAAATATATAGGGAAAATTTGTATTATATATCTAACATGACTACGTTATTTCGTATTATATAAAAAAAGATAAAAAATTATGAAAAGTCCTTTATTTATACAAATTAAATAATATCTTACTTACCTTAACCTTATATTTATTTATAATGTAAACGTTTTTTTCACCGTTTACATGTAATACTTCAAACTACATATTAAACATCACGAAATAATTGTCAGAATATATATTATTTACAAAGTTATAAATCACATTAAAAGATATAATAAACTTAAATAAGACTTAACTTAAATTAGGTGATATACGTAGGTCCTAAAATAAATTAAAAATACAGTCAAACCTGGTTCAGTGAGAACTGGATAAGTGAGAAAACTCTACAAATGAGAGTAATTATCAGGTGCCGTCATTTTAACCCTCCAATACCTCTATAACTGAGAAACAGAAACCTCTTTATGAGAAAGTCGTTTTTCCCCATGTACCTCTATAACCAAGACGGCTACTTGTCTGTACCTCTATATGCGACAATCAATCGTAATTTAACATCTGCAATTTATGACCCATTCTTAAATTTCGCAGAACTGCTCATGTTTTCGAATTATGATAAAATTTGTGAATTAGAAAAAAGATACAAAACAAATTACAGATATTTTTAAGTAAATAAATATATACATTAGTGTAAGTTCTTTTTGTTTTCTTTTGTAAGCAGAAGGTTTCTTTTGTTTTTTTTTCATCCGTGCAGGAGCGGAGAAAGAATACTAACCTCTACGGCCGGGGTCGGCCTGTCGTAAAAGGCGACAAAACAACCCACCTTAGCTAGGTAGGGCCTCAAGCCCGTCTGGATGGCGACCACCTTTGGTCTTAAGTATGCCACCATAATAACCTTGTGTTGTGTAAATATATGATTGTGTTCATTAGAATTTGACATATATGCTTTTTTTTATTGCTGTAGGACAGCAGACAGTCTGACGGCCCGCTTAGAATTTAGCAGTTACCCTCACCTATAGGTATTTGCAACGCCAGTGGCATCGCGAACACGCTGCTGTCCCATAAGGGTACAGGAACTTGGGTCACTAATGCCGGAATACCACACTAAATTGCTATGGCGGCATACTTAAGACCAAAGGTGGTCGCCATCCAGACGGGTTTGAGGCCCTACCACGTAGCTAGGATGGGTTGTATTGTCGCCTTTTACGACAGGCCGCCCCGGCCACAGAAGTCAGTATTCTTTTCGTATACTTTCTTTTTATTTTTAATATTTTTTTATTTTATTTTATATTATTTATATATTTTTTTTATTTTTTTATTATTTTTTATTTTTTTTTCTTCCTCCGCCCCTGTACGGATAAAAATGCATATTTATCAATAATTACATAAGTACATATGTATTTGTTAACTTATATAAGAGAATAAGCCACTCCTGAAACTGTATAAACGAAAATCTTTGGTAAGTGAATAACCGGTCCCTTGAACTCTCGCATATCCAGGTTCGACTGTAAATGTGTCCTTGGTTATTGAAAATGTTTTGAGATCACTACGTAATACGAATTATTTGTGACGTAAATAATTTAAAAATAATTGCGACAGTAATAGGTAAATAATAGTGACCCTTAAGCACATAACAATAGACAAGAAAGAGTAGAAAGGAGTAGAACTTAGTATTAAAAAGTTAGTTATATTTTGTGACGAAATTTTGACAAAAATTGTTCTACTTTTTAAACTAAGTTATCCTTTTGATACAAAACTTTTGACTTATCTTCCCATCTTTCTTCTTTTGAATCATGCTTAGAGATAAATAGAATGGAAATTTATAATTATCTCTGGCAATGTCTCGTTCTATAATTATGTTTATAAAAAAATACTGTTCATATAGTTAATACCTAAAAGAAAACACTCTATACTCCGGACGCCGAGCAGGAAGAATTTCGGCCATTGACCTGTTATTATCTGTCTCTGTCATTCCGGCGTAAATATAATGCCGCTTTGCTTGCATAGAGCAATGACCACCGTCGGTCAGTGCTCTGTGCGAGGAAAGCGGCATTATATTTACGCGGGAGTGGCCAATTAGGTCAATGGCCGAAATTCTTCCTGCTCGGCGTCCGGAGTATAGATAAGCCAAAATTTCCATACCACTCATATTTTGCAAAATGTGCAAGAAAAACCAACTAGCCTCGGACATAACAAAATAAATCCTACATTTATTAAAATTAAACAGTGTTTACGACACTATTCGCCTGTGACCATTTTTTCTGTTATCATTTTGTGTTGGTAACAACACGCCCGCATACATAACCCCATTTAGTTCTATTGACACGACTAGCTGCTGGTCGCCTGTATTTGCATCGCCTGTAAACAAATAAATACATATATACACATTCTAGGATAATTCACACAACTTCATCAATTTCCCAAGCAAGTAACATTCTGTTAAGAATATTAAATAAATAATATTACAACACATATATTTATTTTGTAAATAAACATATAGATAATGACCCAGACGCGAGCCGGGAATCGAACCCGTGACCTTCGCAAGCGTATCGAAGAGCGTTATCCGTTACGCCACGGAGGCCGTCAAATAATGAAAAATATATTAGCTACTTTAAAACAATACTGAAATCGAAAGTCAAGAAAAAAAGTGGCTAAACTCGAGGTTCGAATTCCACACATATACCTAGTCAGGTCATAAGTATTGTCACACAGTAAAAACTTTTCTTTTAGAATGCTGGCCACAAAAAAGTTTATTGAATTCGCATTTCGAATTGTTCATGAAAATAAAAATGTATACTTTTAGAATTTTACTCATTTTTAAATATGGAGTGGACGCTTAAAGAAGACCGTGTTGCAGTTATTGCGTTGCATCGTTGCGGTTACGCGCCAATTCAAATTTTGAACATACTGAAAAATTTGAATATAACCAAAAGATACGATAAACGAGTACCATCAAACGATACAATGAAGACTCTAGTGTAGATGACAGGTCAAGAAGTGGTCGCCCTCGGTCTGTTAGGACTCCAGCAGTGATAAAAGCTGTGAAGGCACGAATTCAAAGAAATCCCAAACGTAAGCAGAAACTGTTGGCCCTTCAGATGGGGTTAAGCAGAACCACGGTGAAAAGGGTGTTAAATGAAGACTTAGGGCTTCGGGCATATCGAAGAAAAACAGGACATCGTTTGAATGCTCGTCTAATGGACCTGAGACTGAAGAGATGCCGCGCTTTGTTGAAGCGGTACGCGGGAAAAAAATATCGGGAAATTCTTTTTTCGGATGAAAAAATGTTTACCGTAGAAGAGAGCTACAACAAACAAAATGATAAGGTGTACGCACACAGTAGTGAAGAAGCGAGCAACCGTATTCCGCGTGTCCAACGAGGTCATTTTCCATCCTCGCTCATGGTATGGTTGGGAGTTTCTTATTGGGGCTTAACAGAGGTACATTTTTGTGAGAAAGGTGTAAAAACGAATGCTGTTGTGTATCAAAATACAGTCCTGACGAACCTTGTGGAACCTGTTTCTCATACCATGTCCAATAACAGGCACTGGGTATTCCAACAAGATTCGGCGCCAGCTCATAGAGCGAAGAGCACACAAGACTGGCTGGCGGCGCGTGAAATCGACTTCATCCGGCACGAAGACTGGCCCTCCTCCTGTCCAGATTTGAATCCGTTAGATTACAAGATATGGCAACACTTGGAGGAAAAGGCGTGCTCAAAGCCTCATCCCAATTTGGAGTCACTCAAGACATCCTTGATTAAGGCAGCCGCCGATATTGACATGGACCTCGTTCGTGCTGCGATAGACGATTGGCCGCGCAGATTGAAGGCCTGTATTCAAAATCACGGAGGTCATTTTGAATAAACTTTAATGTCATAAGAATCTATGTTTTGTTAAGTTCATTTTGGTATATGAATGGTTACATAATTAATAAACTTGTTACAATTATTTTACATTAAACATGTGACAGAATTTATGACCTGACTAGGTATATAACTGCAATAAGTTATTGTTTGCCATAGATTAATTAAAAACCGTCCATTTCTTTTCAAATCGGGGCCGGTCGGACGGCGATTTGCCATGTGATAATGAAACGTTAAATTGGTTGCAAATTAAATAAAGACACTACCGAATCAAACGTTTAAATGTACCCTATAGTTCTTCCTGCCCTTATCCCACATTACATGAGGTCAGCAGAACTTGCGTTTACTATCCTCTGTTAGCCATCATCTTAACATTCACACCTGTTATCACCTTATCATCTTTTACGCAATACCTAACTATCTTTTCTTTGGTCTACCCCACCTTCTGTATCCAACCACTATCATTCTAACATTTTTGTTGTCATGTAGCATTATTTTCTTCACTACACACACAAAATGGCACGCTTAATGCACCATATACCAAGAACAAAATTCAGATTTTTGAAGTGAAAACTTCTTTAGCATCGCTGTCATCTAAAACTCCAACTAAACTAAAGTGTTTCCGATATTTGTGGTTTCTTCTTTGTACGGTGTTATATTGAAGATTACATTTTTCAAGGTTTTTAAATTCTCTTACCTCTAGTAGTTATTTTGAAAGAAGCTCCATTGACATCGTTAGTGGTGGGTTCGTTGAGGCGTGGCTGGGGTTGCGGTTGGGGTGTCGTGGGCAGGCTGGACGATTGAGGCGGCGGCGACAGGTGAAGTGAGGGTGACGGTGTGCGCAGCGCTGGCGACGGGGGACGCAGCGCGGGCGACGGCGGACGCAGCGCGGGCGACGGCCGACGCAACGTGCGTCTCTTCGGCGGCGGAGGCGGGGACCGACATGCCTCGCGCTTGCCACCACTTGTGTTCGAATTTGGACTCTCACTTAGATTTAAAGCCTCACTGTGTACAAATTAAAACATGAAATATCTTATTATTCTCGTAGCTATGTGTATTATTATACCCGTTTGTAAACGTGCAAAATTATATATGTATAATTTTATTTGTAAGTGATAAGTTTTTGTATGAGTAAATATAATTTCCACTAAACTTTAGATTAATCACATTAAGTAGATTTCTCGTTAGTGTATAAGAAGTTAGAAATTCAAAAGCCATAATCATTTTAGTGTTGACATTCTTAAATTAGTCTAGCGGTTTTAAGTTTTGTCCAAGATTGATACATATCTCTAGGTTTGAATTAAAATAACAAGTCACAATTATCTTTAGAAATTTATAATGAACTTTTTATCAGTTCCACTGCAGACAAGCTGACGGCTCACTTTACAATAGTTATCAGTTCCCGTCGCCCATGGATGTTAACCACGCCAGGAGCACCGCGAACACGCTACCGTTCGCGAAGGAGTATTTGAATCTGGGTCACTTATGCTGAAACCTAACCCAAAGTTGTCATGGCGGTATATTTAGAAACCAGGAATGGTCGCCATTCAGACAGGCTTATAGCCCTACCACCTAGCTAGTAGTGATTTTGTAACTATTAGTGGTTGTTTAGTCGCTCTTATGACAGGCCAACCCTGGCCGCAGTCTTAGTCTTAGTTCAAGCTCTGCACAAAGAAATTGTCATATACAAGTATATCTATTATATATATTTTAGTATGTATTTTTGAATAATTGTAAATTAGAATTTTAAGAGAGTATTTAAAAGCACTACTAAGCGTTCGTGGCCTGGTGAGGATATAATATACATTTCAAACGGTTGTTTCCAATAGTGTTTTGAAAATACATACCGTTGTGGCTCGATGTCTGGTGGGGGTTCATTGGCGTTGTTTTGACATAGCGACCAGAGCGTCAAGTTAGTCACGTCGAGCGGATTCAGCCCGACTACGTCACGCGACGAGGACGCCGGCATCGGCGGCGGCACGTTGCTGCCCGACGCGGATTCCGGCACTGAAATTCAACAACAACATCAGGTAAGAGCCAAGCAACTCCATATAAATCATACCAGAGCATAATTTTAAAGTAAAAAGTATGTGAGTACAATTAAAACTTCATGGAACAAAAACCGTTGGTACAGATTGTTCAAAATTTAAAAAATATGTACATGGTGTTGAGGATAGATTTTAGATAATTATGCTACCGGTACGCTATGATGGCCGTTTTGACGTTTGTCCCCACTCATGAAGTTTCGTATTAATTAGTAATTATATTTGAAGGAACAAATTGCTATTCTTTATTGTGAGTAATTGCATGTCACTATTGACAATAAAGAACAGCAATTTACTCCTTCAAATTACTAATTAATACGAAACTTCATGAGTGGACAAAGCCAAACAGCCATCATAGCGTGCCATTAGTTTAGTATGTATAAGTATAATTATATTAGTAGGTAGGTTTCTATACTACTATTATAAAGAGGAAAGATTTGATTGTTTGTTTGTTTGTTTGCATTGAATAGGCTCCGAAACTACTGACCCCCTTTTAAAAAATTCTTTCACTGTTGGAAAGCTACACTATCCTCGGGTGACATAGGCTATATTACATTTTCAAAAAAATTAGGGATCCTTACTAAAACTCCAATAATGTAACCCAAGGTGTAAAAAAATTACCTAAAATATTATTTAAATCGCGTGCACGTGCGTATAAAATAATGTACTACGACTTGGCAGAACACATCATTATTTACAAAAAGTGTCGCGATAGCATATGTCTAACTATTATAGTTATGCCACAATAAATGTTCTTTTATTTTAAAAATTTAATTGAAATGCCGCCCCTAGAAAAGGCTCTTTATTTGTATCTTGGTATTAATCCTTATCAAAATAAATTATTCATATTCAAAACTGCTTCAATACCTTTATATAACTTTTTGAATTATTCAATTCGGATATTCCATTCGAAAGATGTCACGAGTTTAAAAATGTAAGTATTAGAAAAATGTTGCGTGGTAGCCGCTCACCCTGTTCGGCTAGCTAGGCAGCACCTTATGCAATGTAGGCGTGCGTCACTGGGGTTTTTACGAAAATTAGATTAAAAAATAACGAAAAAATAATAACAAAAAAAATCATTAAAATACAAGTTCATAGGAATAATAATATTCAAACTTTGTTTATAATGTAATTTTTTTAGTAACCTGACGCAAATAGAAGGGTTTATGTGTGTGTATATAATTTTTAATTTTGAAATTTTATTAAATACCCGTGCGAAGCTGGGGTGCGCTGCTATAAGAAATAAAGCAGTTCCTAACCGACTAACGGCCTTTTAGTACATAACATGCAAATGTAGAGTGAACTCACGCTCATTCTCTTTTTCCTATGAAGTCACTTTTCTAAACATTTTGATCTCATTTAAATACTCGTATCAAATAAGCGTCTAAATTTATCAGCTTTTTCTCGTAATTGAATAATTCTTGGATTAATTGTTGGTATTCCTGGAAGCTAGGATTTTTCTGAGGAGCAACAGACAGGCTCACGATCCACTTAATAGTAAGCAGTTACCGTCGCTTCTGGATGTTTGCGATGCTAGGGACACTGTGAACAAGCTGTCCCATAGGAGTACAGGAACCTGGGTCACTAATGCCGGAACACAACACAAGGATATTATGTCGGCATATATATAGACCAAGGGTGCCATCAATACGGGCTACGGTTTTGTCGACAGGCATTTTTTAGTCCGGCCCTGTACGGAGAAAGCTATATTTATCTTTCCTCGTGATCAATATTTTTGGTGGTGGTGGTTTTTATGGCAGCACAATATGGAGTTGCGATTCAGGTGGTAAAAATCATCTACAAGGGTCTCAGGAATAATGTCCCCGCTGTATGATTGTAACTTCATTTTGTTATCTATTAATAGCCGATCACGCCCGCTCTGCTGGGCGAATTACACGCAAAATTAAATCAAAAAATAAAGGAAGAATTCCACGTCGAATGGTAGTAGCTATATCCCGATATGTTCAGTAATTTTGTTGTGATGGTGCGTTAATATTATAGTCAAATATTTAGTCTTTTTTTTTTAATTGCGTAGGACAGCAGACAGGCTGACAGCCCGCTTAGAATTTAGCAGTTACCGTCGCCTATTGGTGTTTGCAACGCCAGTGGCATCGCGAACACGCTGCTGTCCCATTAGGGTACAGGAAATTGGGTCACTAATGCCGGAACACAACACAAGGTTATTATGGCGGCATACTTAAGACCAAAGGTGGTCGCCATCCAGACGGGCTTGAGGCCCTACCACGTAGCTAGGGTGGGTTGTTTTGTCGCCTTTTACGACAGGCCGACCCCGGCCACAGAGGTTAGTATTCTTTCTCCGCCCCTGCACGGATGATAGTCTATTATATTTACACAAGAAATATGCTTAAATTAATTTGAAATCTACACTATATTATAATAAGAAAATAAAAATACAAAAACTAATAATAATATATTGATCCCAAATAACTTTCTGCGGAAAAAGTTCCCAAAACGTTGCATTTGCCGCGTTAAATAGCAACACTTGTCCTGTTATCAGTATTAATACATTCGCACATGGAAACAGTTTAAAACATGTTAAATATATATTTATATATTACAGGAAAACTGAATGGTATGTACCAACTTTTCTCCTCCATTCTCTATTACCCCTGGTTAGAAAGAAAGAAAGAAAGAAAGAAAAAAGATTTTTTTAGATTTATTTAACACAAATGAGTATACATAACATTAACACAAATAAATAAATGTACAATGTGAAATGCACTTATGTTATTAGAAAAAGCAAGCAAATGTAGCTCTAAATTGGTCCCAGCTCAGCAGATTGCTGGTTGAGTTTACCAGCGCTGATCTTCCTCTAGGGCCATTAGAGTGGCATACACAGACACAGAGGCAGATAAAATGCAAGGTGAACAGATAATAATTAAAATATAAAAAGATATATAATATATATATATATATATATATATATATATATATATATATATATATATATATATATATATATATATATATATATATATATATATATATATATATATATATATATATATATATATATATATACCACAACAACTATTATAAGATCCAGTGCGTATTATTCATATGGATTGAAATAGTAATGTTAACAAGAGTACAGAGAAAACTTAAATTAGGAAATGGGGTACCATTATTCTCCACACGCTGTATAATTTTATTTATTAAATTATTTTATCCATATTATAAAATATGGATAAAATAATATTATATGGATAAAATAAGAATTAATATAAAAAAATTTAAATGCTCCTTACCTTGCCTCAGCAGTTCTCGTTGCTGCAGCTGTATCGCTCTAAAGTAGTCTTTAATACGGTCCATATCATGCTGCACCATGTACGGAGCATGCGATGCCAGTCGGTGTACTCCTACTGCACCAGCCAGAGGCAGCGATAGAGGCTGCATATGTGTGAATTGCGCTAGGGATGTTGGCCCGCGGTTAAGTGGTGGCTGAAATAACAATGAAAATTATCTAAAAAATCTTTCTCTCTTCAGTCGGTCTCTCAGAGCTGAGAATCGTGACTCCGTTACTACAATATCTTGGCCTCGACTTGAATCGGTCCATGGCTTGGTGTAGTGTCGCGCTGACAGGTATTTTTAGGTGTTCGGATAGGTATCCGGATTACTATTGACTAGGTTCGGATAGACCAGGTGGTCTAGCCACCTTTTTGGATAGCGTACTCCTAGCCTTTTGCCTTCCACCTTTTCTGTCACCATCAGTTTGCCCAGGTTACCGGGATTCCTTCGAGCAATATGTCCGAGGCACTTGAATTTTAGGTGCGGGCTGACACTGGAGTCACTGGGAATTTTTTAGCTTCAGCTGTTTTAGGATGGAAACATTGGTGCGATGAGCTGCCCAGGGAATTCACAACATGCGACGTGAACACCACATCTCAAACGCATCAATCCTTTGGCTATCTGTGACTTTAAGCGTTCAGGATTCGGAACCATAGAGGAATATGGAAAAGACCAGTGTATGGAACTATGTTAACTTTGTACGGCAAGTGATATTTCTGTCCTTCCATATCCTCTCAAGTTGAATTATCGCTCTTTTCACCATTCCCATGTGGCTTCGAATTTCCTGCTCACAGCCTCCTTTGTCACTTAATAATACGGTTTGTTGGAATGTCGCGAACGCACCTATATATTAAATAAATACACCTGTATATATAGGGTGTTCCTACAAATACATTACAAGTTTACCTGGCATATCAAATACATATTTTATCTAATAATAATAACAGTCCGTAACGTCCTAATGCTGAGCTTGAGCCACCTCCTAGAAGACACGGACAGTCGCCAGGACAACACGCTTGTCCAAAGCTCGATAAGCAGGTTTGCTCACCGTGTCTTCCTTCACCGTCGGTACATAACAACTATGCTATAATATACACCGTGGAATTCGAACCGCTAAGCTACCAGGTACCGTGCTATTCTATTATATTTCATATAGCTTGCGTTAAATAAATACGCAAATAAATTTATACAATTATAACAGTTTAAACACACAAATTTCTAAGAAAATGTTTAAAATTGATTTTCTCGTATGTATGTAAACACGGCACATCGACTGTGAAACCTAGTTTTAAATATAAATAAATATAAATATATTGGGACAATTCACATAACGCCATCTAGTCCCAAAGTAAGTAGCATAGCACTTGTGTTATGGATACTAGACAACTGATAAACTATTATACATATATACTTTTCGTTTGTAAATAAATAAATATTATACATCAACACTCAGACGCGAGACAGGAATCGAACCCATGCCCTCCGCAAGCGTACCGACATACATTAGCCGTTACGCTGCGAAGGTCGTCAAATTATAATCAATTAGTTTCGAGTTATAATCAACGCGTTCAACGTCATAACGGACTTTCCCTCGAAGCAAATATCAGTAACCGTATAAAAATTGGCATGTTTATTAAAAAAATGTGAACGCCCTTTTTTTACTGCTGTAGGACAGCAGACAGGCTGCCGTCCGTTTATAATTTAGCAGTTACCGTCGCCTATGGGTGTTTGCAACTCCAGTGGCATCGCGAACACGCTGCTGTCCCATGAGGGTACAGGAACTTGGGCAACTAATGCCGGAACACAACACAAGGTTATTATGGCGGCATACTTAAGACCAAAGGTGGTCGCCATCCAGACGGGCCCTACCACGTAGCTGGGGTGGGTAGTTTTGTCGCCTTTTACGACAGGCCGACCCCAGCCGCAAAGGTTAGTATTCTTTCTCCGCCCCTGCACGGATAAAAGCCCTTTCCCTTGCTGGTATAAAATCTATAGAAAAGTTTTTTCAGTCGTCTAAGAGAATTTGGCAGTGATATAGTGCAGACCACTGGGTAAGTCATAGTCGGTCTGGCGTTCAGTGATAATAAAAAACCTTTCTTACTAGAGATAGTGCTGCTTGTGCATCGTACTGTCCAGAGGCCCTCCTCCCCTCTCTTTTGTTGCCCTCAATCGCCACGTCCAGCTCACTGCGAGTGGACAGGTTTTTCCTCTCACATTCATATTCATAAAGATATTTCATATACCTGAAAAAAAAATAACACAACATCAGCAGCAAGTATAGTAGCATTAACAAACAAGTCGGCTTTTTGGCTTAAATTATTGGTATGAACAAATTTTATTAAAGTATTGAAACGCTTGCTAATTTAAAAAATCATGTTCAATAATGCTACGTGTAGGATCTTATTTTTTGAGATATTTACAGCGTATCATTACATTGCGTCAGTTCGGATATATCGACAATTTCTTAAGGATTACGAGCGATTTAATCTATTTAATTTGATCTATTTAAAGGGTAAATTATTATATATACTATATACATCACCAAGAGCGTTGTTATCCAGAGAAATATTGCGGCAAGCTTTTTCTCTGTGCAGGGGAGTAAAAACACTAACCCCTGCGGTCAGCTTGTCGTAAAATGCGACAAAACAACCCTAGCCACGTGGCAGAGCCGCAAGCCCGTCTGGATGGCAACCACCCTTGATCTTAAGTTTGTTTAAATCATTTTGAGACTATTTCCGAAAACTAACGATTTGTTTGAAACCTATTTTAAATTTATCATGTTTGTTTTCTATAAAGTAGGTATAATTGTAAATACATCTTCGATTATTTTTTAGATTGCAGCACATTTATCTTTATGTTGTCCGCATTTGAACCTCTAAATTTCAACTCATTTAAACGAGAAGCGGCTTTTTAAACAGATAAAAAGTACTGGACAAAATTAAAATGATTTGTGACGAAATTTATAAAAATCTGTCCGAGACACATCAATTTTACAATAAATCAGAAGATTATAAAGAGATCTTAACATTCGTCTTAACATTTTTTTCTTCTACGTAGAGACTCAATAAAAACCGCCGAATCAACGCACTCGAAACATGACAGCCTTATAAATCATATTCAGCCAAACCATATTATTAAATACCTATCATTCAGCCTATAATAGGCATTCTAATACATTCTTAATCCCATTATGGTGAAGATTCAATTTTATATGAGCATATTGTCAACCGCCCAACATAACTCGTCTCATAATTTAATTCTCAGCACAATGGAACTTTTTAAAAGCCGGCGACTAAAAGCTACCTTTCATACACTGTCGTACCGGAGCTAAATATAACACATTCGTCATTAACGTTCGTCTAATTTTACGACTCTAATGTCACCGTTGACATCGAGAGAAATATCAGGTAATTTTTATAAATTTCAATAATTTCATTAATACTTTAAAATTGGATTGAACTGCATTTATTTGGATTTAAACAAATTTATTATACAGGACAGATCCTGATCCAAAAGCAGACTTTTTGTCAAGCGAAAATTTCGAAAAGCACGGGAATCAAACAATATCTTGATGTATTTATAACTAATCAGAAGTTAAAGGTTGCATCTTGCATCAGGTGTAAGTCTACGTAGTACTCGCGTCATTATATCGATGGCGCGAGGAAGAGCGGGCACGGGGCTCGAGGCCGGCGCAGCGGCAAATTGCGCTGCGCCGAGAGGAGCTCCGTCAGGTCTTGGTGGCGGAATGGCGGCAAAGGCTTCTGCGCCCTACCGCCGGCCTCGCTACCGTACTCGACGACTGGCTCGGGAGAAGGCACGGCTCCCTGTCGTTTAGGGTGACGCAGGTGCTGTCGGGGCACGGCTGCTTCGGCAAGTACCTGTGCCGCATAGACAGGGAGCCGGACGCTCGGTGCCACCACTGCGTCCATTGCGGGGAGGATACGGCGCAACACACGCTCGCCGAGTGTGTAGCTTGGGAGGAGCAGCGCCGTGTCCTCATAAATGAAGTAGGAGGCGATCTGTCGCTGCCGGCCGTAGTGCGGAGGATGGTCGGTAGCGCAGAGTCGTGGGACGCAGTGGTGTCCTTCTGTGAGGACGTGATGTCGCAGAAGGAAACTGCGGAACGGGAGAGGGAGATCTCGACTCCCTTCCCCGGCCGCAGAAGGCGCACCGGGCGCAGGAGAAGGGCGGACAACGCCCTTTTCCAGCCCCCATGAATAGGTCCAGGGGCGAGGGACTTGGGGAAGTTCCCGCCCCCTATTCGATGGACCCGAGGTGGAGGCGCGCGCGGGTGTCGGCGCACGCCTCTGAGGCGATGCACGGGGTAGTTAAACACCTCACTACTCCGTGCAGGAGACGAGGCCCGGACAGACCGGGCCAGCACTAGTGTGGGGCTGCGGAAGAATTTGGATACCCGCGGCCCCGCGCGCACGTGTGAGGAGACACCGGGGTGGTGGTTTTAGCCGGTAAGAATCCGGCACGCCCCTCCGCCTTTCCCCAGGCGGAGGTAGTCCATGAGGATTTCCCCACCCCGTAAAAAAAAAAAAAAAGGTGTAAGTCTACGTGATCGTTTCATATGAAGAGTTACAATATCTTTAATATCAACTTCTACAAAAGTTACAGTTACACATTTACAATAATTCTGATTTCACCATTTACAGAGTACAGGGTTTTCCACAAAAAATTTGTTGAGATACCCAGTGTGGTGCTCCCTGGGAACTGTACCCTTATTAAGAGACACACGTCGCAGGTATACCCACTAAAACCTCCTAGTTAAGGGTCCTACGTTGTATCCTGCTAAACATCGACGCTGTTCCTTTTGAGCAACCTTTGAACTGACTAAATTTGGCCATATCTATTTTTTTCCTTATATAGAATATGTATATTTTCTACGTGGTAGGGTACAGCCGCAAACCCGTCTGGATGGCGACCACCCTTGGTCTATAATAATAATAATAATCTTGTATTGTGTTCCGGAATTAGTGACCCAGGTTCCTATACCGCTATGGAACAACAGCGTTTTCGCAATAACCCTAGTGTCGTAAACATCCATAGGCGACGGTAACTGCATAAGTGAGCCGTCAGCCTGCTTCCTGTTCCTCAGCAATAAAAAAATATCTCAACACAAGAAATGATAGGACGCAAATGACGCTGTTAATAGTTTTAAATTCATCATCATCATTCGAACTTCAAATCTCTGTGGCAGCCAAAACTTCGAGGCCCGGGGACGCTTTCCGAATATTTTTTCTTCACTTTGCAATTGCACGCATATCCCTTACTGGCACCGTACATACCGTAGAGGTTGGCACAGAAAATCAGCGCTGTATCGAAATTTCGATACGGATAATGCTGAATGCAAATCTATTATTGGTATAGGGCCGGCGAATATTTGCTCGTGTTTAAAATATTTTTTATATATTCGTCAGTCTTGGTCACCAATAAAATTTCTTTCCTTCTTCCCTTACGAGGTTTAGCGTATACTCCTTGGGTTTCTAAGTGATAGCTTTAAAATGATCGCATAACAATATCAAAAAGGACATACATTTGATAATTAAGAATAAGTCAAACTAAGTCAACATTAGACAAAGCGTCTCGTCGAATAATACACGTAGACGCGTATGTAATATTAAATAAGTACCAAAGAGATCTCAATAAGGCAGAGGTTGCATTGGAAATCATCGCTTCGTGCGTAACGGGGCACAGTTTGAATTAGAAATGTGAAACACCTTTATTGTGACCGACAAAAGAAGAGTTGAAGGAACTCTGAGATAAATGAGGAATTACATCTGACGAGATGAGCTAGAGGTTATTAATTATGAAGTTGTCATATTGTCGTTAGACGCTCACGTACACCTTTGTACTTGGCGTTTTGTCTACATCGTGAGAATTTGAATGAAGGTGGCACAAAGCGAAGACCGATATGGAGCTCCCGACTCGTTTGACCACACATGGCCCGCTTACCGATGACCTGAACTCATGCAGATTGAGTGAGTCCTGCACTCATTAGCTATGGATTATTCATGATGTGTAAGCCAGATACATAAATTTAATAAATCGGTAGTATGTTAAGTTCAGATATTATTTAATACTAGTGGTCGCCCAAGGGTCGAAAATCAACCATAATTCATTTAGTTGTTAAATATTCAAAGTTTCATTATATCTATGTAGTTAATTTGTCGTTTTTCTGCATCAGTTCGAACAGATTCAAACTTTAAAATATTTTGCATTGCAAAACC
Source organism: Malacosoma neustria (assembly GCA_963693495.1). Classification (NCBI taxonomy): domain Eukaryota; kingdom Metazoa; phylum Arthropoda; class Insecta; order Lepidoptera; family Lasiocampidae; genus Malacosoma; species Malacosoma neustria. The sequence goes on from OY856389.1 coordinate 6,049,983, forward strand.
TGTATTTTAAAACCGTTTCATAACCATATATTCGCATTTTGTAAACTTAATTCTCACAAATAGACAAGAGTAAATTAATTCAGATTACTTATACACCATTCCGAGGCCTACCACGTAGGGTTTTTCATTGCATTTTACGACAGGCCGACTCCGGCCGCAGAGCTTAGTATTCTTACTCCACCCCTGCACGGAGAAATATCTTACAACCAACTGAAACCGATTCAATACTCACTGAGTCCGCAATGTAAACGCAGCAGACGTTATAGACGAGGGCAGCCGCAGTCCTTTTATAATCTCTTGCCACAGTTTCTTATTGATCACCTCCACTAGACCACCTCTGGCTATCACCAAGTTGTACAATTCATATAGATCCAGCACGGATTTCGCCATTATCGGAAGACGATTTATCGGTGTACCTGCAACAAATAGACGAATTTATGTAAATCTCTTGACAATATTATTTATTTCATATGTAATCTCACATTCTCAATATTATTCATAGAACATTGAAGTTTTTTTTATTTTTTTTTAATATTTTATATACCTGGACAATTCACAAAGTGCCATCTATTCTTAAAGTAATCAAAGTCGTATGTTTAACTAGATGCCAGATGCCGCTGTGCGAATTGTTACAGTCCGCAGACGTTCCAACCTGCGTAAGTATTTGACTCACTGCAGTCATTAATTACGAAACTATAGTATTATTTACATAAAATTACTAATTTTTTAGTTGGTTTAGTTGGTGTATACATATCGCATGCTTAATCATAAACTGACCGATTACGATTTAAGTCTAAAGTGAGATAATAATGGGCAGCATTGTATCGACGCCCTCTATCGGCCAAACTAAGATTTGTTTCGATATCTCTTTCCCACACTGAGTTACCGCTATTTAGTTATAAGTCAATATATGGGATAAGTAGTAAATGACAAAACGTTTTTTGCGATTTCCCAAAAAACAGGTTTTTTGAGTTAGGTCAGTTTATGATTAAGCATGCGATATGTTTGTATAAAATAAAAGAAAAAGGCATACTGTCCTGTCCAAAGTAATTGCGATAAGCCCAAGTTAATATATTAAGATATATACAATAGCGAAATTAATAGATAAATAGATGAGGAACGGCAGCGACATGCACATGCCATGACTGATGACCCGCTTAATAGTTATCGTCGCCTATCCACGTATAAGTACAGGAACTTGGTGGCATTCTTATAGATCAAGAGGGGTTGCCATTTAGACGGATTTGGATCCCTACCACCAAGCTACGATTGTATTGTCGCCTTTTACGACAGGCCAACCCCAGTCACAGGGGTTAGTATTATTACTCCGCCCCTGAACGGAGATACTAAACAATCGGAGAACAACCTAGAGGTCTCGGGCTTAATGACGTGTACCGCTTAGGCAGTTTTTTCCACACAGGTAGGAACATACTTGCGATGAAAGAAAAAGCATCGTGAGGAAACCGGCATATCCAGATCACCGCTATATTTAACCCGCTAATCTACCACCAATCCAAGGCGGAAAAGTGCGGAGATATGCGGTCCGCTCCCTCTAAGAGGAGGCCTAAGCCCAGAGGCAGACGCTATGTGCTGTTATTATTAATCTACATAGCTCAAGCTTGACGGGTGTTCTCTCTATGGCAAAGTCGTCGCTAAACAGTGCGTTGTGGGCTGTAATTATTTATAATTATGCAGAAAACAGAATATTTTAACTAACTGTCAAATTTAAACTGAAAACGAAAACATGTATCTCTTGATAGTATACATAGTATACTAAACGGAAAAGCACGAGCATTGTAAAATCATGTATCGCATAATTGATGATTTATGAGGTGCGCAGACGCGTACCATTGCCGTTTTATGATTGCCTGGTACTTGCAGATTTAGAACACTTTTAGAGCATTATTTTAAGAATCTATTTTAATACAATTTCTGTCTTTGGATTAAACTCTCAGATGAAGAAGGACTTTAACATGTTTATACTAGCTGTTTCCGCCTGCTTCGCTGGGCGGATAACAGAAAAAGTGCTTCCAAAAAAAAAAATAACGGTCAATGGAAGTTATATATTGAAGTAAAACGTTCTAACTCCAATAAATTTGATTTATACTGAATGAAATTAAATTAAACTTTGGACATATTTTTTATAAAACTCAAAACTTAATAATGTTTTTTATGATTTATTTATTTATTTATTTATTTTATAGGTACACCAACAGCACCATGATAAACTGAAATCACTCGGACGATCAGATAAAGTATCTGCGTATAATTCAAGAAAAGCTCTTCGCCGATACGTTCCGTCATGTTTGTAATTTTTGGAATTAAATAATCAAACCTAAATATCAAGAAAAGTAATTTTTGTGTTATATCCGCTTTATAACCTAAACACGATACGCCAAGTTTTTGCAATATTGTATATCGCCTTGGGTGTCATAAATTGAAATAGATAATACAAGTACAGTGACGTGTTAACTCGCCACCGGTTATCAAAGTGTTAAAATCGTCTACAAAAAATTTCACGTCGAATCACAATTCCATTCCGTAATGTTCAGTATCTGTGTAGTTATTCGGTATTTGGATCCGATTAAGCATAAACGTAGAAGAGCATTCAATATATACCACATATAGATGGATAGATAGATTACAGAAATAAAATCAGGAATAATTCACTGGATAGTGGATCGATTAGTCTGTCACCTCAGAAAGATCTGATATTAAAATTACCAATGACAGCTTTCACCAAGGCTATTTAGCCTTTCTTTCATTAAGTCTCACCATGAGGCTACTTCTTGTTCAGTAAAAGCAATTGCTACGGAATTAACGTACTTGTATTTATTTACTGAATATATACCATAGCAAAGTTCATTTATAATACTCTCCTGGCGAATGACGATATTCTGGCGTAATGGCCTGTCTAGGTCTAGAGCCTGGGTGTTTATGTATAGTTGTATTTACGAAAGAAAAGTATTATAAGTAGTAGATCAGTTGTCTAGTAACTATAACACAAGACTAGATGGCGTTGTGTGTAATGTCCCTATATATTTTATTTATTTAATGCTATGGTGAATAATGATATAAGTGATAGCAAGTGGTCACCATCTCACCCACGAACGTTTCCAACATTAGGGGTTAGTGCGCTGCCGGTTTCGAAGAGAATTTAGAATAGTATTTTTAAAAACCTCACATCATACAGCGATCGAAACCTCAACCGAAACCGGAAGCATATTTCAAATCAGAAGTTTATTTTTAATGCTTATTTATTTGCTAAATAAAAGTATATAAATGATATATGAACTATCTAGTACTCATAACAAGTGTTTTGCTGCCTACTTTGCGACTAGATGGCACTGTTCGAATTTGACGGTTGACGACCTCCGTGGCGTATCGACTAACTTCAGTGCGCTTGCGAAGGTCACTGGTTCGATTGCCGCCTGGCATCTGGGTATTTATGTATAATATGTATTTATTTACAAAAGAAACATATATAAATATGTAGTTTATTAGTTGTCTAGTACCCATAACACAAGTGTTATGCTACTTTAGGACTAGATGGCGCAATATGAATTGAGCCAATATAATAAAAAATTACAATATATTATTTATAATACCATCATTATTTGTTGAAGAATTGAAATACCAACAACGAAAGATGAACAAGGAAATTGATGTTCGTAAATAAAGCGAGCAATGTATAGGAAAAACAAATCGCTCCTAAGCGTCGATCGTTTATTGATGAGAGAGAGGCATTAGCGAATACCTAAACGACTATTTGTCAATCCGTCTTCCTGTCTGTAGTTAATCATTCGCCGTTTATCTGTGCGAGGGATGAACACTCCCGGGGGTGAAAGGGTGAGGGGTTGAGGCAACCGTCACCCGTTTAGATTAATTGCCGCGTTTATGTTTCTCAGTGAAATTGTACTGCGATGAGTTGGAATTGGGTTAGGGCAGCCTTTGTCAAAGTGGGCGATTACACCCCGTTGTAGGGCCTTATGCGAGAGGCGCTCAAGCCTACCATCCGATTTTTATAATTTTTTTATTGCTACATATAGGTATAGAACTATGGATATTTGCAACGCTAGAGGCATCGTTAACACGCTGCCATCCGCGTAGTAGTAGTGGAACCTACCACTTATATCCTGAACACAACAAAGTAATTATGGCGACATATTTAAAAACCAGTGGTGGTTGCCATCCAGACGTGATTGGAGCCCTACCACCTAGCTTGGGTTTATTATTCGCCCCTTATGACAGGTCGAATCCGGCTGCAGATGTCAGTATTCTTTCTCCGCCTGTGCACGGATAGAATTACTATCATCCTGATAGTTTCTGTCATATATAAGGTCGATTGTTAACGTAAAATTATTTTGATCAGCACTATTATTTGAGACTTCGGACTCAAACGAATAATAAATATGTATATAAATCATAATACCTCGTGTGTCTCAAATTTGGATATTTTGAGAATGTATGTTTTTTCAAGTTAGTTTAAAACGTTCGACTAAATTATATAAAATAAATTATAGTAAACGTTTGGGAACCACTTTGTTGAGTCCTATTCTATTTTAAACCGTGCCTGGGATCGAATTGTATACTTCGTTTATGCTTTATACTGAGGAGAATAATTACTAAGTACCTTAATAAAGCGGGCTTATATGCACAGTCGACTTATGCTATAGATAAAATATTGTTTTCGATTGTAGTTAATAGTCTGAATTGGAATCCAATTATTAATTCAACAATTTTGTTCCTGTTGTAACATGGCTACGATTCGTCCATATTACTAAAATTTTCTTTATTTTTTCAACATATCGCGTGAAAGAAGGACTTTTCTGACACTGCATATTTAAGTATTAGCAGTAGCTGGCTAACGCTAATATTTATTTTATTTTATTTTTAAATATCCGTGCAGGGGCGGAGAAAGAATACTAACCTCTGTGGCCGGGGTCGGCCTGTCGTAAAAGGCGACAAAACAACCCACCCTAGCTGCGTGGTAGGGCCTCAAGCCCGTCTAGATGGCGACCACCTTTAGTCTTAAGTATGCCGCCATAGTAACCTTGTGTTGTGTTCCGGCATTAGTGACCCAAGCTCCTGTACCCTTATGAGACAGCAGCGTGTTCGCGATGCCACTGGCGTTGCAAACACCTATAGGTGACGGTAACTGCTAAATCCTAAGCGGGCCGTCAGCCTGTCTGCTGTCCTACAGCAATAAAAAAAATATGATAAGTATGTAATATGTAATGACTTTCAATTTGTAACTAATGAATCTACCATATAAATATAACGGAACTCGCTATTGTTAGAATGTGTATTCGAATTTTACGCTCTACTGCTCTGAACACATTACAAAAACCTTTGAAATCAGGGTAGACTTACTGAGCTTACTTAGTTTAGTTTCTACTCTGTAATATCATTAAAGCCAGAACTGTAATAATTTCTACGGCCTGTGTCGTGATGTATACATGACGATGTGCTAAATTTATACGCCACGCGGCCATTGACAGGGTCTTTACTAGAAACTAAGTTGCTTTGTATAACGCATTCGACATATATACCGTGATCTGTTGATCCTGAATGGTCGTTGTAAGTAACTTCTAAGAAAAGGGGCGGGATAGTTCAAGATATTTTGGTCTCAGTCTGTATTTATTCGATAATACACCTTTCCCTTGATATAATACAGTGTAGTGCTAAATATATGTGTGTGTGTATATATATATATATATATATATATATATATATATATATATATATATATATATATATATATATATATATATATATATATGATATAAAGTTGTTACAGTCGCTTTCGATCAAGATCCTAGAAATCAGTGTTACAAGCCTAGAATTCTGTGTAGATACATTTTAAATATCTATTAGTTACAAGTTTATTTATGCAGTTTTATGGTTGTTCCCTTAACCTGACTATATTCACTTAAAGGTATGACATTATTAACTTAAACGCAACACGTAATTGGTGATTTGCTCCGTGCAGTAAATGCATTGCAAAATATATAAACAAAATAACGACCAATTGAATTCAACATGGCGGTGATAAAGCACGATCACAACTATTCAAATTTCCTTGAAAGAGAAACAAACACTTATCGACCACGACATGTACCGTTAAACAACATGTCTGTTAGGACTTGGACAAAAGCTATTGTTTATGAAAGCAATCACCCCAATAACGATTTCCACAAAACGCGTTCCGTGTACGGCGCGGCGGAAAACGCGCGATTCGATGCGCGTGCGCCGGCCCGCTATTTACATAACCCCGCCGTTTGCGAAAGTCCCCTTGATCCAAAGTCTTGTAAGCACTCGTGGCTCATTCAATTCGGTCGTATAAAACGTAATTTACGACGTATGTCAAATCGGCGTCGGAGCCAATCTAATCGTGCCCAATTGTGACAAATTATTGCTTTTCCTACGAAACATCGACTAAATATGTATTCCGATTTTCAAGTGAACTTTGTAAGGATCGGATTAGTGTTGCGATTTGCACCTGGACTTATTTATTGGCAATCGATGTCACTAAGAAGGTTTAAGTATTTTGTGTGCGGAAATCATGAGCGTCATAAATCTTATTACGGACGCCCCTGAGCTGATAAAGGATTGTAAATTACACGCGATTAGCCGGCTAATCTCTTTAAAGTGTTGCACTTTGATTCGCACACCGTTTTACGGCGGAGATTGCATTCCAACAAGTTAATTTTATTACCACTAAATTGAACAGTCGTTGTATAAATATTCACACTTTCAATGCAAGTTCCGGAGCCGCAGATACTTAAATCTTATTTCTTAGTATTTTGTTCTTACAGGCACTGTAGGTATACATATATTTGCATCTGACATTTTTTTGAAGCTACTACGTCACAACACCTTTTCCCTTTAGCTAGACATATAATCTTATCAGTTCTTTATCAGAACATTTAGCATTAATATAATAAGCATAAATATGCGTCGTAAAGATTTTCTTAAGATTTTAATTATTGACTAAATTGAAATCTTTAGGACATATTGCCTACTAGAAAAATTCTTAGTAAATATAAATTCATTCGTTTACAGCCAAATTACCTTCATATATATTGTATCTAATAAGATTATTAATATCAATTTAAAATGTATACTGTAATACACAAAGTTATATTTTAATAAATATGTAGAATACGAAATGTAAATTGCTATTCTAATAATTCTCAAATATCAAAATCACATTTCGAAATGGTGACAGAACATGAATTTCACCTTGTTAAAGGCAATTGTTTAGTTTAAGAATGATAATTTTAATTCTCTTAATAAAACGTTAAAGAACAGCAAATCGCTTATCAAACTCATTTCAACAGTATCCTAATATTCTTAAAAGGTAAACAGCAATCAATTACATTTAAAACAAATTGGTATAAAACAAAACAATCGTACAAGAAATGCCAAGGTAAGATATGTATTAATTACAAAACAACCGCCTATCATATACCAAAAGACAATCGAGCGATAATCGATCGAATCGACATCAAACGCCTACCGCTTATCGAGAGTAGTATCAAGGCCCTTTGGTCCCCTCGACCCTGGCCCCGGCCAATGAGAGGCGGCGATGCGGTCGTACGCCGCCCATTGGCTTGATACGCTTTTGATTGCCCGCCCCACGCGACACGATCAATCTCAATTACCTCATGTTGGTAGCGCTCCAGCTAGTTCGAGTTCACGTGCATTTAATTGCAGAATTAAACCTAGAGAGCACGCAACTGCCAAGCAGTCATTGCGAATTATTTGAAAATCGAATGTAAGCAATTTTTGTATAATGGTGGTATCTGGAGCCATCTTGTAACTGCACTTCTATCATATTTAATATGTAAAACTTTGAACTTTTTCCGGTATATATATTCCATATACCGGAAAAAAGTTAAGCAGCGCAGATAACAGCTAGTTCAAAATATATTAAGGCGTAATATTCAATGCATTTTTTCTGTGTTTGACTGAGTTTTGCATTACACGACCAACTAGATTTTGTTAAATAGAAACAAACAATTGCAACGCGTATCAAAGCATATCATCTAATTATAGTTATGTACATTTCAAAGACAATTTGGACATCAAATTTATACGATAGAATTAAAAAAAATTGGATTACTGCACACTAATCTAATACGGTTTCAATTAATTAAGCTAAATTGGAATTGAATTGAAATTGAGAATGTCAATTTTCTGACAATGAATATTATTTGTCTAACCACTATCAGTTAAAAAAAGACAGTTTATAAATTATTTTTCGACATTATTGCCGACAATATGAATTCGAACGAATAATATATTCATTAATTCTAAATTTTGCATTAAAAATTGGTTGATCATTTAAAACAGGTGTTATTAAATATACGTAAGAATTATTTATACGTAATACGTACGTGTTAAAACGACAGCTAGTCGCTGTTTAGGCGGTCGTTACAATTTTATGAGCGGAAGAATTTATTGCAACTCAAAGGTGGGTATTAATTTAGAAACATCGTGTCGATGTTAATTTCTGCATGTCGCTGAGGAACTTTAATATTAATGGAATTATTTATTTCATCTTGTTATTACTTTATGTTTTTAATAAATTACATGGTGATAATTCCCAAATTAAGCGGGATACCTTATTATGGCTTACGTAAATATCCAAACTCGAGACAGAAGTCGAACTCGGGTTCGCCGCAGGCATTTCGAAGAGCGTTAGCTGTTGTGCCATGGATATATTTTTATGTCACGATATGATTCATTCTTGACTATAGACGGTTTAAGCGAATGTCGTCTTTGGTAACCAGTTGTCATCTACTAGAGGACAACAGGTTCATCTGAAGTTAACGCCACATATTCCAACTTTAAACTCTCCATTTTTCCTATATAATATTTGTATTGCTAAAGCCATTGTCGTTTTGAACATTATTTCCAGCAACCGTATTGAAAAGAAAACCATGCCATATTATGAATGTAACTTCGGAAGCTATTGATGATTTTCTAAAATAATCCTTATGTGCATATTTTAAACAAGAATGTTTTAGTAGTTCGAGCTTTCAAGGAAAAGCTACACGTGCGAACTAGTTGAAACAGCCGTAGAAAGAAGATTAACACAATAGAAGAATAAATTCAACATTATAATCGAACTCTCCCTCATAATGATCTTCAACTTCGCAATAAATCCGTAAAGTTACCATAACTCAATACAATATTTATGGCGTATAGTACAAATTCCAAGAGATACGGCGCGAAAATGACATAAGGCTGAAGATACAACGATCAATCATGAAAAGAGCAGTAAAGCTGAGAACAATCCAGCGTAATTCCGTTTGAGGAACATTAAAACAGCGGCCGGCCCTATCTGGCACAACATTGTTGCCAACTGAGTATGAATACGCTAAAGTATGTAAATACTCCGATTTATAGATGAATATTTTAGTATCTGTAATGTAGATACATTACATAACAAAACGAAATCAAAGTGATTTAGCTTATTGGTTGCCTTTCCAGCACGAATCTTATAAATCGAACATTTTTAATAGACACTGATAATTTAATTTAGAAAGAGTGCGAACTCGCACCACATAATGTTATTTGTCAATTATTCAGAAAATAAATCTCCCTCCTAAGACAAAAGCGGGTAGTATCCAAAGATGAGCCAATACCCATTATTATGCTATATTTTCGTTAGCTCGACTTCTCAGATATCCCATATGGTTACATGAGACGGCAAATATATGTAATTAAAGGTTGTAAACTTGATTTACAACTATGGTCTGAGTATCGAACCTTGGGGCACGCCTCGACCAATCACGACGCTTATGTGAGTTGCGCCGTGCTTGTATCAATTTATTAGAAACGAATGAAAATCGGAATGGTAATGCGGTGGCTTCGGCTCAGGATAATACGCGCCCTGCGGTCGGAGATCCCATCAGCGCGACGACGGCGGATCGCGGTGGATAGTATCGAACGGCTGTGCATGCTTTACGACCTCACGGGGACGGTAACACCGGCAATAAAATTGCAACAATGGAAACGTTCGATGCGGCTGAAAGAGGACGCAAGTACAAGATCACTGCGATGAATGCAACAATGGAATCCACGAAACGAAGGTGGCAACTATCAGTTGTCGTAAACCTGTAATATCCGATGCGACCTACTCAGAGATATGTAAGAGATACCCATCAGTACATTGGAATTTATTTACTAATCAGCGTTTGACATCTTGTTAATATGAAAACGGTTTGTATGGAATAAGTATTCTATAAGATTAAAGAACTACGTTTGCAATTAAAACTTACGTGCACTTAAGAAGAAATCATCAATATAGCACCAGTTGGAATACACAGGTCAATGAATTTATCAAATCCTAACTAATATTATAAATGCGAAAGTGAGTTTGTTTGTTTGTTATGCTTTACGCCTACTGCAGAACCAATTTTTATGATTTTCGGTATAGTCTTACATTGGACCTTAGAGAAGGACATAGGCTACTTTTTTTAATTCATATGGGAGAACAACGTTTGCCGGGTTAACTAGTCTCATGTAAATCCAAAGATAATGTACTGATTGTTCAGGATTAAATATACATCTTAACAAATAAGAAAGGAGTAATGATCTTAAACATATGTTCAATGAACGTATATAGAATGAAACGAATGTTATTTATTATAAAGGTAGTCATGTTTGTGATTTTTATGGATGTTGAGAAAATTGACCATCAAAACGAATATGCTGCTTCGCTTACAATGTTGCTTCAACCATAATTACAAATTGAGAAATGTTATTTTACTGCCTTCAAATCAATTTTCTTCCTTATCCTACAATGGAAATATATTATTGTCATTTTTATGGATTTTGTTTATGAGTAGTATTTGTCCTAACTATTACAATGACGGCGAAGACTTTGACTTATAAGGCCCTTTGCGGAACACTTACAATAGTTCAGGACATCCGAATATGTTTCGAAAGTAAAATTTAACTCATAATTATGTAATTTATTTTTTATTTAAGTTATATCTGATGATAGAGATGGAGAGATGATATTGCAATTAACGCCAGTAATAAAAATACTAAAAAATTATGAAGTAGACTCTAGAATATAACAAAAGAAGAAACCCATATTGGTAATAGAAGAGTAGGGAAATATCAGGAATTAATTTGGATAGAATTTAGCAGTTACCGTCGCCTATATGCCGTGTTTGCAACGCCACTGGCATCGCGAACACGCTGCTGTCCCATAAGGGTACAGAAACTTGGGGCACTAATGCCGGAACACAACACAAAAGTATCATGGCGGCATACTTAAGACCAAAGGTGGTCGCCATCCAAACGGGCTTGAGGCCCTACCACGTAGCTAGGGTGGGTTGTTTTGTCACCTTTTACGACAGGCCGGCCCCAGCCGCAGAGGTTAGTAAGTATTCTTTCTTCACTCCTGCACGGATAGAGTTTAGAGGTAAATTAGTTTTCTTAATTAAAATGTACACCTTAAACATTTGTCCAGTTAGGTCAAGACTTAATATTGCATATCAGAAAATCATTTCTATACTAAACATACATACTACATTGATATCAATTTTATACTTTTTGTTAACGTACAGAAATATGTCGATTGAAATAAAAGCTCTATGGTTTTCACCTTATTCGTTCTACCTATATTTATCTTTACGACCACAGCTTTGTCGCTCAAGACTATCGTAAAATATTATTGGCATGGAAACCTTTAATTTTCTTTATCATTCTTATGTCGGGTATACATTGTTGATAATTGTCGCTTTACATTGTCTGCGAAAAATTTTCCATTATTGTCTTATTCTTACAATTACGTGTAAAGTATCTTGGAAATGTTTATTTCTTGTGAATTATACATGAAATGCGCATCAATAATTTTTTTATTCGCTGTTAATTCATCATTAATGCTGTAAACTTTATCACTACGAAGATCTGATCATAATAAATTGATATCGTCATGTATAATACAAAAATTAAAAAAACACAGTTATTAAAATCACTACAGTACCCTATCTTTAATATCCGTCAATATGTATGTACAATATGTTTCTCTAAAATTTTCTAAAGCAAAAAAGCGTATGCAATGTAATGCATAAATTGACGTGCGTTTGTCTCGTCTAAGCGAAGGTGTCGAGAATGAAGTGCCACCGTTTAGGGTCCTCGGCTTAATTTGAATAACAATATAAATTACAATTTGGGACGGTGCGGCGTCCCGGTCGTGACTAGGCGGATTCGACGTCACTCCAACTTTATATGAGTATACTAATGATGTTTAGAAATGCCATTGGTTATGTTTGGACTATATAGCGAAAAAATCTTAAATTTTTAATATAATTTTACAATCAATTCAATTAATTAATTTACTACTAACAAAATCAGAAACTATATATAATACAAAATAGAACTAGGAGCACCTTTTAAAGACTGAACTGAAAAAGTTCTTTAGGCAAAGCAAAAATATTTAATAAATATCTGCATTGAATATCAAGAGAATGATAAGAAAAAATAAGAAAAGAATAGCCAAGAAGATGCAGACCATACAAAGACACTATAATTTATACTTAGGACAACTTCATGGTAGTTTTTTTAAATTATACATAAGTAACAAAAAAACGTAATAATTTCAGAAGGTAATTATTTTAATGTTGAATTAAACAAAAACACAAACAATTAAACAACAACTAGATATCTAGATCTATTTCATAATATAATAGGCACTATCAAACAAATTTGTTTACGAAAAGAAATTGAAGGTAATAATAAGATATATGAGACAACAAAGCCTACATAACGGAAATAAAATAATCCGACGGTAGGTGACAAAAAACATACAATAGAGCCAAAGGGCAAATGGATGACAATGCGTCGTGGCTGGCAGATAGAACAAATGAAGCATCCACCACAATAGCGCATTAACATAAATGGATTGAAGAGAGAATAGACATCAACCAATATATACGTTGGGGAAAATAAATTATTTATTGAAAACTAATATTTAATATAACTGATGCATGGTTAGTCCTGAGGTACAAAATATAAGAAAAGAATCAAAAAAGGATATATTGGAGATAAAGAAATGGTGATCATGTGCTCAAATCAAGCAATATTTCACTTAACATGGTAAAAGCAATAAAGCAATGGACTTCGTTATACTAAGTTCATATACATTCTTTAATAAAAGTTCTCTATGAATACAAACACGTGTTCCATACCATCATAAATATTTTTTAGTCTTATGTTATTTTTATTAACGAAATAAAGTGTATAAGTATTATATCAATTGTCGTATATAACACAAGTGCTCTGAGGCTTACTTGATGAATAGATGCCGCGAGTTAATATTTTATTGAATAATAATAGAATAATAGTACTTTTTTTTATCGCAGCAGACAGGCTGACCTCCCACTTAGAAATTAGCAGTTACCATTGTTGTTTGCAACGCCAGTGGCATCGCAAACACGCTGCTGTCCCATAAGGCTACAGGAACTAGGGTCACTAATGCCAGAACACAACACAAGGTTATTATCGCGGCATACTTAAGACCAAAGGTAGTCGCCATTCAGTGGCTTGTTTTGTCACCTTTTACGACAGGCCGACCCAGGTCGCAGAAGTCAGTATTTTTTTTCCACCCCTGCACGGATAAAATATACTATTTTCTGCATAACTTTTTAAATTAAATCGATGAAAATTTACATTTTGATGGTCTAACAATAAATATAATACTTTCAGAATTTAAACAATAGACAAGAAATTATGGAATTTTTTGTAAACTTTCATTTTAATAACTATTACGTGAAAATGAGGTCGCTTTCCAAACATTATCACTACAATAACACACAGCATTTATCTAAGTAAACATTTTTCTTTTCTATACGACGGCGATGAAGATCAGAATAAATATTTCTGGTTTTATATATGAACAATATTAATAATATTGCAATATAGTAATATCAATAACATATCGTGCAAGTTATTACCAAGACATGATGTGATGTCCCATATACCATAATATAAATGCGTAAATACATACTAACAAATTCAAATAGTCATTTAAAGGACATATTAAAATAGTAATATGAACCATCTTGCATCACAATTCATCATTTCAAAACTAAACTCTGACATTTAAAATAATCGAATTACAGTTCAATGGGTTCGTCAAATTAATCTTTGGAGTTATTGCTTTGTCCGGTAATCCGATGATCTGTGTATCAAGTTTAATTTAAATTATGCTTATCTCGATATTGTGTTCACTTCCTGAACGCTTAAACACGGTTTAAATGTTATATGATGTGACGATCTCCGTGACGTAATGGTTTACGCATATCGGTACGCTTGCGGAGGTCATAGGTTTTATTCCTGTCGCGCATCTGGGTGTATATGTACAATATGTATTTATTTACAAAAGTATATACGTAGTATATTAGTTGTCTAGTATCCATAACACAAGTGCTATGCTACTTACTTTGGAACTAGATGGCGTTGTGTAAATTGTCCCAATATATTTATTTTATTGGTTATACCTTAAGACAACCCGCTGCATTATTTACTATCTTTGTTTTAATAAAGTAAAAAATCTAGCCATTCCATGTCCGCCCAAAGGACATGGAATGACATGGTTGGACCCATAAAATGCTCATTCAAGGTCGTGAAACTGGTCACTACCAGAGATACCGAAGACCGTGAGAAGTGGAGAAGAAAAGTCGGAAAGCGGACCGCGGACACAGTGATTTAACGCTAAGATAAAAGTTATGAGGAACGAATGACATGTTATAATGAAACCGCACTGCGCAGCTAGCTAACGTAGTTACTAGTTTATTTAATCATTTTAACTCCACAGTCAAATAGAAGTTAATACGGTAATATAAAATGTAGAAATAAATTACTTTTGATTGCTAATAATGTGTCGTCATAATACTTTGATTTATAACGTATATGTTGTAGATGTCACGCGTCCTACAGAGGGCGGGCGGATATCTCCCATTCGAGGCTCTTTCCGCCCACCAAGCTATGTTTTCAGACTTTATGATTTAATACTTCATAGTTTCCAATCCGAAATAAACCACAAAGTTCTATAAATTTATAACTAAACTATATATTCCAAGTAATTAAACATTTAAATTTTACCTATTCAACTTTGAAATATTAAATTGCTTGATTACAAAAATTTTAAAACATCGACTTTCGTTCGAATTAGTATCTACTAAATATATTCAAAATCTTTAGAGACGATTAGGTAATTGTGTTTGCAAATCTTTGTGGGTGATAAGACAATCAAGATCCCAAAGATATGCCATTTCCGTGGGAACTGTACACATTATAAATCGTATGTAATCACTACAAAAGATAACCTACAGTACACCGCGCAAGTATTTGTCCCGTACTGGAAACAAAAGTGTTAGGTCGAAACACGTTTTCCACACACGATAAAGTATGGCCATATCCGGTCAGATTAGTGACTTATCGACGGAAATAGATCTACAAATACCTGAGTTTCGATTTACTAATAAAGCAAAATTTTTGTGTATCGTGTAAACATTTTTCAAATATTTGAGTAGGTAGGAAATTATTGACGCTATTAAAAGCACCTCAAGTTAACAATGGATTGATAGATAATTTCTTATCTGTTCGTTTCAGTTAGGCCAACCTCGAGGTATTTTAGCGACAAGACAACATAGGCAAAACACATTTATCGCCTTTTTTCGGTATTTGAATATATATTACCTTAAAAACTAGAAATTAACGACAACAATTAATTACTTTAAACACACAAGGATGTGATCAGATTCAGAATGTATTTTTAATAGCGTTTTCTATTCGCTTTTCTTTCATTAAATACCCTTCGGTGATACTTCCAGTTACTAGATATAAAAACTTATATCTAGTAACTCGTTCAAATAAATAAGACAATAAATGAATACTCGTACATAGCCATCCTTCCGCAACCACTGACAGAATCAGTTCGATTACTTATTGATGTAAAAGAGGCCTAAAGAAGAGAGAAGTTAATTGTTGTACTTTTTTATAGCTACACATTCTATACAAGAATAAGCTCTTAAAATAAAGAATTTAAAAATGCTAAATTATATTCTACCAGTGTGATACCGTTTTATTTCAAACCCAGGACCGTGAACCGAACGATTACACTTACTGTCTGTGAATTTGGGGAACACTAACGACTCACTACAAATTTACATAACAAATTTAATTTCATATAATTAAAATAAATATGAAAAATATCTGTCAATCAAGAAACAGCTGAATCCTCCGCCTATAAAAGCGGAAGTGCTGTCATCACTGAATATGTTACCCACTTCATCATTAGTCATAGACGCTATGATTAAAAACTCGTTGAAATCTTTGTAAATTAATTGGTAAGAAACACGCTTATTGAGAAGCTGAAAAGTAATAGGTTAGCCTCGTATGGCCATATAATGCGAAGAGAGGAGCGTCATGTAACAAGGAGGATGCTAGAAATGCGAGTGGATGGATACAAGAGGAGGGTAGACCAAACAAAAGCTGAATGGATAAGGATGATATGGTTAAAAAGGTGTGAATGTTCAGATGACTGCTAATAGAGGAGAGTGGAGGGACAGGACATGTTGTGCCGACCCCACATAGTTTGGGACAAAGGCAGAAGAAGATGACCCTTATCGGTTGTCATTCACCAAATATCGTAGTTTATTATTATATAACATATTTGTTACCCTTAACTTATCTTCAGAGTTTAACTGACAAAATGCGTTATTTATTTGATTGAAAATCACGAATTACTTTTTACTTATGATTTTCGTATTCCTTTGTAAATTTTTAATTATAACAGACTTTTTAATGATTATATAACTAAGGCTTGTTTTATTTATTAATTCAGTATTAAATAAGGCAGGGGGCTATTCTCACTTCGATAAACAAAGAAAAGTCAGACCCGCGAAAGTTTCGTGATCAAATATATTTAGTATTGATGAAAAATCTGTGGTACATTACATTCTTTATCACCATTTCGTAAAGATGCGTCACAGAAAAAAATCAGGATGGTCTTTTCATACAGTTTAGCTAGAGTTTCAACTCTTTTTAAAAAACTGAAACCTCGAATAATGTCTATTGACAGAAGTATAAAATATGTAAGTGTTTATTGAAAGACTCTACCTAATCTATGACAACCTCCGTGGCGTAGCGGCTAACGCACTTCGGTACGCTTGCGCAGGTCATGGGTTCGATTCTTCTCTCGCGTTTTGGTAAATATTTTGTATGTAAATGTATAATATTTATTTATATACAAAAAAGTATATATATGTATTTTTCAGATGTCTAGTACCCATAACACAGTGCTAGTGGCACTTTGTGAATTGTGCCACTATATTTATTTATTATCTCAGTTTAAAGTTAATTTAAATCTCTATCTAACTACAAATTAAATATAGGTCAGTGGAATAGTATTTAAAAGACAAACATAAATATATTATTACTTATAAAATTAATGATCATGCCAGATGTCACAAATAACTTGCATTTCGAATACGTGTAGGCCGATGGCGACAAGGCCGCAGTGCGCTTGCGCCGAATATCGCGGCATCACAATTTCGATCGAATTTTCGCGAATGACAGCCACCTCCGGCACATCTTCATATTAATATTCTACATATATTTAAATAGACAGCGGTGAGTGATCCGTGAGCTAATTACCTTCTAACGAGCGGTGATCAGTGACATCGCCTCGGTATATTTCGATGGCCGCCGGCCGACGAATGATGCCTTTTATTTTATAGCACGACATGGAGGTGGCTACTATTCTCGGCCGAGGAAATGGATACGCGTCAATCGTCCGCAGTTGAAGAAAAAATGGAATGAATAAAACAATGCTTGCTTCCGTGACTCGATCTATCTTTGGATAGTATTAGTTTCATTGAGAAATTAAAAGCACGCGTTGACTTTTGACCTCCGCTTTCCTATAATACAAAACAGCTGCACTGATACTAAATAAACACATTAACATGTTCTGTGATATGTTTCTGAAACATGTTCAAATTTTCAAGTAATTTTAAGGATAAATAACAAAAAAAAATTATAAATATAATATTTTCATTCTTAGAAGTGAAAAAAATTGTATATGTACCAATGAATGTTATCTTTTACACAAAATTCAAATATTAGTAAAAATAATGTTGATTTTTATTTCAAGAAAAAGGGAGATGCCATCAGTACATTAACATGGAAATTTGGATACCGGTAGCGTAAGGAACGCGAGCCAACATGAACCGCTACGGGCTCTTGTTAGCACCTCGGACACCCCGACACCTTGAAACGATCGATTAGGCCCGCGGCCGCTCACATTCAATTATTTATTTATTTATTCGTAATTAAGCAACACGAGTTATGGCCCCAGCATCGATTTACGACTCACCCGGATGAGTTATCAGAGATCGTGCAATTGCTTTAATTGCATTGGATTTTATATGGAATTAAATTTGGCAATGTTGTTTTACTTATTCAATATACATATAATGAGAAGTAATATTTTATATAGCTGGAGCTCAACAGACAGGCAAATGGTTCACACTACAGGAGGTGGTCACCGTCGCCTATGGATGTCTGCAACACCAGAGTAATAGCCGACGCTTTAGGTTGCGATTTCAGAGAACACGCTTCATGTTATTGAAGGAGCTGCGGGATATTTCGATACGGGTTTTTATTTTTTGTTCACTTCCCAGGATTTGTTTAACCACGTACCGAAGTACTTGTACTTCTTCACTTGCTCAAGTGTGTGTCCCTCAACAGATATGCAAGTATTCCCAAGTCGTCGACCTGCAATGACCATGACCTTTGTTTTGGCTACATTCAACCTAAGACCTTCTCTCCCACTACACTTGTTCATTCTGTCGACAGTTGTCTGAAGCTCTTGCCCTGAGGGTGCTATGAGCACTGTGTCATCCGCCTATCTAATGTTATTGATTAATCGTCCGTTAACTTTGACACCACAGTCCAGATTTTCAAGTGCTTAAATCATTATGGCTTCTGAGTATAAATTAAAGAGTGTAGGAGATAATATACAACCTTGACGTACTCCCCTTTTTAATTCAACTTCATTAGACTTCTCACCATCTACACGAATGGTAGCTCGTTGATTCCAATACAAGTTCTGGTTGATTTTGATGTCTCTGTCGTCTAAACCGATGTCCGTCAATATCGTGATGAGCCGATTGTGTAGGACTCTATCGAACGCCTTTACGTAATCGATGGAAGCACAGATAAACATTCTGTTGTATGTCCTTACACTTTTGCACCAAAACTTGTACAGCGAAAAGAACCTCCCTCGTGCCAACTCCAGCTCTGAATCCAAATTGGTTGTCCGAAAGCTGTTCATCACATTTGACTTTAATGCGCTCATGTATAATGCTGAGAAATAGTTTGAGTACTTGGCTCATTAAGCTTATAGTTCTCCCGTTTCGTAAATAAAGTTCATCAACTCAACCAGTGCGTCGATGTTATCCTCTGCTAACAGTTTCAGGATTTCGACGTGGATGCCGTCTGATCCAGCGGATTTACCAGTTTTAGCTCTTCGCAAAGCACTCCACACTTCTTCTTTTAGAATTGAGTATCCCTCGTAGATATTACTAGATGTTATGGAGGTTCGAAAGTCATCTGTATACATAGTCTCCACATATTGTTCCCATATTCGTTTCTTCCTTTGAACATCAAGAACTGGACGATCCATCTCATCCACGAGTCCATGCATCTGCCCAGCTGTTCTATGGATCGTATTTCCTTATGTAAGTTGAATGCATCGTGTTTCTCGAGTAGTCTCTCCACATATTTGCACCCATCCAAATCCAATGGGATTTGGATAGGTCAATGGATCGCAAGCATGTTGAACCTTTCTGCATATTTGTATATCAATGTCATTGTATCTTGTGACATCAACATTTTTGTAGATTCGCCGTTCGTCCATCAAGTCAATTTTGTCCGTCATCCATGCTTGCTTTAGGATAAAGGTTGCCTTAAAGTAGTAATTGCTGATGCAGGACACGATATTTTCTAGTTCTGACCAAGTCTCCTCGATGATTTTTGATGCTTGGTGTTAAAAGCCCATTAATAATCACGCTTGAAACCTTTAGTTTAATCTCTCAATCAGCGAATTTTCTAATGTTGAACTTGGTGGAACCAAACTTCTTTTTAATTGTCTTAAGCCGGCAAAATAAGACCCTAACCAATAGGTTGTCATCAGTTCTTACATCAGTACAGGGACAAGTTTTGATGCTTTTAAATGAGTTTTGCAAAAAAAAAATGTGGATATATCCGTTTTCCGTCTAGATAACGCTGTATCAATGGTCCTAGTATTTTATTTTATTTATTACTCTCAATAAAATCTAGAAGCAAATATAAAACAAGTAATGATAATTTACATATATTAAAAATAATTCCAATAGTCCGCTTGGCTAATAAATGCAAATCATTAAAAGCTGTTTCAAAATTAATTAGGAATAACCTTTATCCAATAATAAAATTTTAAATAATTATATTTTTATTAAATAGATGTAATTTTCAATAAATCTAATATTACTCTTAAGGCTGTGTAAAAAAGATTATACGAATGTCTTGAAATTTAGCATAAATGCAGTCAGCTGCCATTAAAAGTGCGTCCAATATCGATAAAATATATCGATATAAGTTTAATACAAATCGAAGTTATAAAACACGTCACAATATTTATAAACAGTCATATAAACTATGTAAATGCGAAACTCGGTTCTTATTAAAATATACAATGAGTTTACCATTAATAACCGCATATCGATATGTCGACGGCGATTTTATCGACAATCGATAACGTCTGACTTCACGAGACCAATTTGTAAGGCGCAATAAATTACTTTATTAAAATAAATCAAAGAGTTTATTGTTCTCTTCTCGCCTTGTCCGCCATTGTTGTTTTCGGAGCGCGAGTTTTTTATGTGTTGCTCTTATGTACTCTAATTTATGACATTAACTTTAATTTGATTTAAAAACTGATTTAAATTATTTTTGTTTGTAGGAAAAATATAATGGAATGAAGAGACGGACAGACGGTAAATCTCTAGAATCGTTCGCAGAATTGTTAAGACAGTAACTTTATTTCACAAATAGTGTTATTAAATTCTAGCCGAAGAAGGCAATGTATCCGAAGGTTATTGATAAAAATATTTTGTAATAAACAGGCTTAAGTTTGATGCTACTGTTAATAATATTGACTATAATATTATTATATTGTATTCATCAAAGCATTCAAAATCAATTCATAAAAAAACTTATAGCCAGCGATGAAGAAACTAAATCTAGCTGAGAATAATATACACATCTCCACCATTGAAGACGGATAATTCATTTTTATTTGTAGCTATTTATCTATGTATGTACACCACCAAAACAGAAAAAAAAACATTACATCATTCGTACACATTCAAAGATATACTAAATTGATAATATATACGTCAAATATTTCATCTAAAACCGCCAAAAATGTATAACGGAAAACGTGTTATAAAAATCGATTAATGTATGCTATATTTTTTCATACTCAAATAAATTTCAAATCCTATCACTAAATTAAACTGTCCTCGACAATAATGAGTGGTGATATAAGCCGCGAAACCCGCCAGCGTTAATAAACGATTATTAATAAGTTATGTTTTTAATTACGAGATGATTGTTGCTTATTTATTCGTATAATTTTATCGGACCCCGCGGCGGTTGGCCTTTCTCGACACAACAACAATATATAACCTTGAATAAATTCGATCTGTAACGAGAATCAACGATGGCACCATATATTATCCATAAATATATGTTTGCTCGATAAAGTTTCAAGCATTAATTAGATTTATCTGATATTACAGCATATTCATCTGTTATTCACAGTCTAAATAAGACTAATAATGCCTTCGTATCTTCCCTTAAATGTCGTAAATACCATAAAAATGGGCTACAAGCTAACTTAAATAAAAAAATATCATTAGGTTTTTCTGTCACAATAGGGAAGTAAAATTAAATTTTATCATGTAAAACCCACTGAAAAGATGATGTCTAGTGAAATCTTTATCTATTTTTAATAAGTTTAAAGTTTTTTAAATTTGTCATCGGAAAATAAAAAGTCTCGGACATGTCACTTTTCTTAGTCAAAAACTAAATTTGATACTACTCAAATTGTGTGACGGATCTTTAAATAACGGAGGAACTGTGAATTGTATGACAACGACACAGCGCATTAAAGATTTATTCATTCATTGAACCTTAGACGACGTACAAATGCCGTGCATATAAAAAAACTAGTAATATTTTTTATGCTCTCTCTTATCTTAACTCCGCAATAACAATAACATACACATTTCTAACCAATCAATTATTTTATTCCTTTTCTATACGTGGATATGACTTTATAAAAATAACACTAATAAAAATCGCAGTTTTGAATGTCGTCAGTTTGCGTCTACGTGGAGACCGTGAAGTACTGCTGGACTATAAATTTGTTATAATTAATAATTAATTTATAACAAATTTATAGTCCAGCAGTAGGTACTTCACGGTAGCAGTTGCTAATTGCCACAAATGCATA
Source organism: Malacosoma neustria (assembly GCA_963693495.1). NCBI lineage: Eukaryota > Metazoa > Arthropoda > Insecta > Lepidoptera > Lasiocampidae > Malacosoma > Malacosoma neustria. The sequence goes on from OY856389.1 coordinate 6,072,571, forward strand.
TATATTTTTAAAGAATTAGAGAATTGGAATGAAAATGTATGAACATAGAAACTGTTCTGATAAAGCGAATGACCATCACAGCCATTAGTTAAATGTTTTATACTATAAGAAATTAGTACAAAAAATTATCATAATATATTAACTTCAGTTGCTATTAAACTCAGTCAACACGTACGAAATTAATGAGTACAACCCAAAAAATAAAATTAGGTCAGAAAATACATGAACACTATCTTAAGATTTCTCATTTAGTTTTTTCATTTAAGCTTTTGTGCAATAAATATAAATAAAAATTTATGCTAATTATTTGATATAATAAAAGAATTTGACATAATAATTTATGTACAAAACGCGTGTCGTATGCTTTTCATCTATATATTATTTTGGGTGAAAAAGTGAAAAAAAAACATGACAACACTAGAAGTGGACTGACGTGTGTACCCACAACTATAATGACTTATTGTCTCGCCCACGCGTTCAATCACATGGACCGCGAGTTATTTCGAATCACAGAAATAATTAACCAAGGGCAGCAAATGTCAAAATATAATATTATAAATTTATAATAGATGTCTTGAAATATTGCAATAAGTGTCGACACTCAATGAATAAAACGTGTCAAATGAAAAGAGTATTTAAAATAAAAACAATACAAAAACAAAAAAGCGAAATAAAGTGCATCGTTATATTAGCATCTCTCACTATTTCTAATAATATGAACTCTATTGAGCTATGCAACAGACTAAAACTTCTACTCATGTTTTCCGTTTTCGTGATATATCCTAGATTTGTGCATAAAATTAGGCGAAAAAATTATTATTTTTACTGAAGCAACTGGCATCTAGTTCCAAACAAAAAACAAATCCCTTTCCCTTTGCGGGTGGGCTGGCAAAAGTAGTAGTTTGAGTTTTTACGCACCCTAGGGTACTGATTCAGGCATTATTCTTGATTCTACTGTACGACAAAAAAATTGACAACATAATAGCTAAATCCCACAATTTACTAAGTGATGAAAACTACAGAGGCGTCCATCAATAAAAAAAACTAAAGACCACAAACAGCATTTCCTATTGGAAATGCTGTTTGTGGTCTTTTTTATTGTGTAAGATACGGAATATGGCGTCTAAGTATCATCGTTTTATATTTTTTTATTGATGTAGGACACCAGACAGCCCACTTGGAATTTAGTAGTTACCATCACCTATTGGGTGTTTGCAACGCCAGGGGAATCGCTAACACACTGCTGACCGTGTACTGGAACCTGGTCACTTATGCCGGAACAAAACACAGTAATTATGGCGGCATATTTAAAAACCACTGGTTGCCACCCAGACGGGATTGGAGCCCTACCCGTCTAAGTTGGGTTGATTAGTCGCCTTCTGCACAGGTCGATAACAGGTCGATCCTGGCCGCAGAGAACAGTATTCTTTCTCCGCCCCTGCACATTAAAATGCTGTAAAAATCCTTATGATTATGTCAACTCTTTAACTCGCTTAAGTAATGCTAAAATATTTATGGTATATTTCCTAGTTGAAATACGAAAAATTAATCAATAAAGCGTTCAACTAATATGAATCACGCTATCGAATTCCATACTACACTGCGGACTTATTTCGTCTGCAGTAACCGCCAAAATATCGCGGGAACACGCGCAATAAATGGGTCAGAGCAACATTGTCCGACCTCTATGGTACATCATGAATGCACCGCATTCATGTTATTAATCAAGTTTTATATCCTCGTAAAACCACGGCGGGATTAAAAGTTTAAAAACCCACTCGAAATCATATTTTTATGGCATTTAGATCTGAGGTTATTATTTGAGATTTTTATAGTGGCGAGCTGTTTAGCGGTAAGTTTCCAATTTGTGGGGCGGTTGATTTACGAGCGACGCGATGGACGGACGCGGACGGGCGTGTCGCGGTAGACGCGCTCCAGACGCAATCGTCGCATCTCGCGACTCACTAAGTACGTAGGTGCCTTCCTCATTCCGTGTTTTGGGTTGACCTTCCAAAAATGCCTTACAGAACGGTTTAAAATTTAATTCCAGTGTTTAACCACTTTTTCAATAATTAAATACGTATTTCGTTAATGGACTTTGATACGTAGCATAACTTTACTAATTCTGATAAAAATGTTGCTTTTTGTCAATCAGGATGAATCTTCTAGGATTAGCTACGGATAAAACAGTCCTTAACCCAGTGTGAATGTTTAAAAGAGGTTTGGTGTTGCCAAATTCGTTTTACCATTTACGCGTATGCTAATGTCTAAATATTTAAATAAATTTACAAACAAATTAATACGATAAAGTTAATTGGTTTAATTATCTTTAGATAATTATCATAATTATTCTAATTTGTAGTAACATAAAGCTTTCGTTGATTTGTTAGACGTATTGACAACCAAATCGTAGTTCATCTAAATGGGTAAAAAAAAATCCGAAATTGCTATACAAGAAAAAATCTAGACGAGTCATATCAGCATTGTATAAGAAACGTAGACTAACAATAATTATCCTCGTACTCGTAGTAATTTAAATAACGTGTATACTAGTATATTATTAAAACCTTTCTATTTATAGTGCATGGGGACGTAGACGCAATTTTAAGCGAGCATAACCAATATTTGAGTACTCACATGCACTTGTGCATAAGTAAATCTATAAAACTATAAACAAGCATTTCTAATTAACGAAGACAGTCTTCCGGTGGACACAACTGGTCTCGTCTTACCAATCACGGATGCCACGAACCAATTCGATCTAATGTAATCCCAGAAGCATTGGCCGATCTCCCAGTAGGAATCAGGATACGACAGCTGATTTCCGGACGGAAATCTCAGAAAAGTGGGCATCAAATGCACTGAATACTATTTCATTCTAGACTTTATGGTTCACTATAACTCGAATAAGTAATTATTTGAAATTAGAATACTAGAGCATAGACAATTTTAGTTATACAATAATTTGATAACCTTTTGAAAGATATAAATTTTTAAAATGGTATATGAAGATATTTATATACTACAGATTATGCTTGGATTTGAATATAATAAGATATGTATGGTAACGATAGTGCATGAGTCTGTGAATAAGCATTAAACCAAAATTAGTGTTCGTAAACAGTGCAATTGACATTAAAATTGAGGAAGCAGAGAGGCTTAGGTTATAAAATGTGATATATTCATAGTAGACAGGTCGTTTTGGCAGCTGGTCTGTCTATTCACAACGTAATGGGCAGTTCGCACGACGTTAGCGGGTGTGCGGTGTGCCGGCATTGCGCTCCGTTGCTCTCGATCTAACACGCGTATAAAATGTTTGATACGCAGCACCGATGGAATCGAAATCCGATATTCGGCTCGCAAGTTTATTTATCGCGAAATGCGACGATATTTTCGTCCGTCCATCACTCGGACAGTTCACAGAACCGGCAAGATTAATTGTATTTCGGTTGAGTCATCAAAATAATTAGAATGACGCTATTTTCGTTTGTGGTGCTAATTTGACAGACGTCGCGGGAGATTTTGTGTATTCTTGTTTGATTGCTGAATTCTTTGATTTCTTCTTTGTTATATTAATAGTTAATTATAAAAGAAACAGAAGTAACAAAATCTATTACACTACTCTATACGTACTTTGAATCTGATAGAAGCTAACCCATAATGATAAATATACATATTTGCATTCATAATAGTGAATGCCCATAAAACGTTGGCTGTCTTCCAAAATATGACGTTTGCCTTACAGTGGTTAATGCGATGATGGTACAAATATCGGGGAAGTAAAGCTCTCAACCGGTTTATTGTTGCAAGTATTTGATAGCCACAGCTTCTAAGAACACGCATTTAATCTACAGCAGTTAATTCCGAATGCGACCGCAATAAATGTGTTTGATTAATAACATACCCGCGAAACAAATGTAATGGGCGCAATTTGCTTTGATCAAAGAGCGTGTAAATTATCATGAAACAATGGTAAAAGTAACCATTGATGAAACATAGCAAATTGAATATAAACATCGTCCCCGTGTATGAGTAAATGATATTATCTTTGTCTTTATTGCTTTACAGCTTTTATTCAAAATGTTTAATTAAAATTCAATTAGAGATAATCTTTATCATATATCATTAGCGTCTAAATAAATATTTGCTGTTATGGCTACAAAGCTAGTAGCAGTGATTCACCAAGGCCAGCGTGTGAGATGACACAAATGAAATCATTAAATAAAAAGGATAATAAACTTTTACCGGTATTTTATACACATAACTCATACCTATATATCTCTCTCATATCTATCTATATAAATATATACATACTTTCTACACCTAATTTTATAAATTTTAGTAAATACTGGTACCTAAAAATATTTTAAGTTTATATAAAATTCAAAAACGAGTTGACGAAACAACAGTTGAGGCTATAGAGCCTCAAGGATGGTGAACAACAGTCTCTTTTGTAAAAATCAAATTAAGCGAACTGTATTTCAACTATTTTCTATGCTATCTCGGGAGGTATGAAAAGTTTCAGGACATAAGAAAAGGACAGCAACGACCTAAACGACGGCTACTATGAGATGGGTGGGTAAACAACAGCATATCGTGGTCCTACTACTAAGAGAAGCTTAACTACTAAGACAGCGTAATACTTAAGCTCACCTCATAATAAATTATGGTGAATAATTTTCAAAATACAGTACGAAAGATTTATATACTTAATTAAAAAAGGTATATAATCCATGAAATGAATACCGTTCAAAATATTAGTTAAATAATTTTCACATAATAGAAGTAATAAATCATATTTTGATAAAGACCAAGGAATTCATGTAATAATGACATGGAACTGTGCCAAACGCGTTTCTCTAATCCAATAATAAATATGAGCTATTGTGGTTCGATTATGTAAAATATTTTGTTTTGTTTGCCGAGTGTCATGGAAATTTTAATAGTCCATTGCCAATGAAAAGAAATAAAACCAACATTATAATGAAAGTCCCAAAGTATATTATATAAATAGTATTTTGATAAAACCAACATATATGTAACGTAAAGTTGGCAGCAGCCTGTATTATGGATACTAAACAACTGACATACTTTTCTACATTCTCCTACATTTATATTTTATTTCTTTTATAAATTATTAAAATACATATTATGCATGAACAACTAGACTCGATGCGGAAATCTAACACGTTATGACGTACGAAACTGGTTCACAACTTAGAGCGCCAGAAAATGTGGTATATGTACAATTTCATATCAGCCTTAATAAAGAAAATAAAATTTAATCAAAATATGCATTAAAGCAACTATGCTTAGGTAGAATTCACATATATCAACAAGAAATGACAGAAAAATACAATTAAAAAGCAATTAGAATGAAAACTTACTAAGATGAAGTAAAAGTGATTTTAGGGTTCATTAACAACGGCGATAAAATCTTCTTAAGAAAAAGTAATAAAGTGAAAGCCAATCATTTAGATGTTTTAGACATACGAAGACCACATATTGTAAAATGAAACCATTAAAACTCATGCTTCCATTGATTTAAAAATTAACTTTAATTGAAGAAATTGTGACTGCCAAGGTAGAATATTAATTTGAAAAGCTTAATTCCGAGATGACTTAGATTAATAAGAAAGAGGAAGTAAAAAATAATAGTGAAAATTAAAAGTTCAGACCCCAAAAATTTTAATTAATATCAAGCCACTTTTTAGAACAAAACAAAGATCAGAGAGTGCGTAGACTTGTTGTGACACTATAGACCGAATGATTAATGTCAGAGACGCTAATCGCGGTGGTTTTTATTTATAACCGAGGCAGGCACAGGAATTAGCGTTTGTTAACATCGAAATAGGCCAGTGGGTAAAAAGACAATTCTGTGGATAAGCTAATTTTGACGACAGGTGTGAATTTTATTTCTAATATTGAAGTAGGTGTTGATGATATGGCCAAGATATAAATGGAGCTTACTAAATAATTACATCCTAAAAGAATAAAACATGTAAAGCAGCATTTATTTCACAAAATGTGGCAGATTATACTCAGCCAAATATAGCTCACGTACCCATGCACAAAATTTAAAAGATAATTTAATATATATAGGGATATCAAAAATAAAATAACAGTAAATTGTTTTTTCTATTCGAGTTCACATTAATAATTATCCAAACATGAATTCGACATATTTAATTTAATGCTATTGGAAACAAAAATATTTGGCCATATTTTACTTATCTCTGAGTTATAATTATGTCAGCCTGTAACCGTTTGCGTTGAGAAATTGACAGCACACATTTGGGTCTATTAATTATTTATTGTTAAGATGTAATCAAAACATACTGAGCAATAAACTAAATAAAAATGTAAACCTAGCAACAATCTTTGGTTGAATTTGAAATGATGATCAGATTCTTTATTTTAAAATATTAGAGATCACTATAAAATTTGTTGACGACTTCGTTTGTCTAATTAATAAGGATTTTGCCAAGAGAATGCATAACGACAATCAATAATATATATTATGTACATTAAAAGATTAATGTTGAATTCACTAAAAGTATCTTACAATCTACAATCTGTAATAAGTTAACTTTATCATGTCTTACTTTATTTATTTATTTATAGCACAAATCCTTACACACGAACATAAACGCACGTGCGTGCTCCCACCCCTACAAATACACACACACACACACACACACACACACACACACACACACACACCCATGTACGCGCGCACCCCCACATTTTCATAATTTCTCCTTATGTCAACGGTAAGAGAGAAGAGGCCAGGAGATCCATAGGACGGGCCTCTGCTCAGTTTGGACTCCTGTCTCCCTCTATTTCACTGAGCTACTGATAGTACTTTTATTACATACACACTTTCGACCTATTGCACTTTTATATGTATGTACTGTCTTGTAATATTTTGGGAGAAAATAAAGAATTTTTTCATTTTCATTTTTCACTATTAGATGTTTTTTCTGTTTAAGAAGAAATATTTATATCTCAAAATCTTTAAGGTTATTATTAGTGATCATATTATGGAGAATAAATATTTATTTATAATAATCATTTCTACGGTAGCTAGCGTGCATCAGCTTGATAAGTTGCAGAGTTTTAGTGCAGCTCTTATTGCCACTACTATGCTAAGTAATTTCTAGGTGTAGTTTCAAAACCTTTTTCTCACAGAAGATGATAACCGAAGCTGTAGGTGATTAGAAAACAACACAGTCAACTTGCACCTGATACAAAAAAAATACCTATAACGCTTATGTTCAAAAATTAAAACGTTCAGGGCCTGTGTTAAATCTAGTAGATTATAAATGAAATAAATTGACATGGTGATTGCGTATTGGCTCATCTCGCAATACGTCACAATACTAAAACTTCGCGATGAAATAAATATAACGTCAGATATTATATTACATGTAATGTACGATATTAAACAAATGGGTCCGAAGCCAAACGGGCGACCTCAGCACGATTATTCAATTTCTCTGGAATTAGATGATTACAGCATAGCACTATTTCGATTCTCTTTTTACATCGGTTTATAAATTCTGTGCGTTGTTTAAATAATATGTTGAAATTTAAATTAAAACATTATTGTTTATTATTTGTAATATTTTGTTTTGGTGACGCCAACGATTTTATGGTTTATATTTAGAAGAGTACTTTAACAATTATTGGTAGAACAAAAGGTCAGCCTATATTTCTAGTTTTAATGTTTATGAAGTTGTGATAAGCTGAACGTTATGCGGCATATTATGGTATGTGAATATCCTCTCCCTGAACAAGAGTTCATCGTCGCATAAATCCATGGGCGACAGTAACAGATTACTGTTAAGTGGGTCGTCACAGCCTGCTTGCTGTTCCTCTGCAATAACAATATAACTCGTCGCCAGAAAGTTAGTAGGTATCGATTACGAAACTGCTGAAGTTAAGTTTAATCAGACTTGAGGAGTTGGGATGCAATTAATTGTATCCTGATTTAGGGATTCATCTCTGAACTCTCCATCATTGTATGGAGCACAATAATATTATGTAATCAATAGAAGAAAAATTATATTCGCTATTTACAATTAATTCTGCGGCCGGGGTCGGCCTGTCGTAAAAGGCGACAAAACAACCCACTCTAGGAGGTCCTACTTGGTAGGGTCCCAAGCCCGTCTGGATGGACCTATGGTCTTTGTCAGTGACCCAAGTTCCTGTACCTTTATGGGACAGCAGCGTGTTCGCGATGCCACTGGCGTTACAAACACACATAGGCGACGCATATAGGCATAGCGAATTCTAAGTGGGCCGTCAACCTGTTTGCTGTCCTACAAATATGTAAAAATATTTATAGATCAACCCCAGTATGTATTTGCACAATATCAACGAAAACATCTTTAATCGTTTAAGAATAAAAGCAATGGAATTAGCAATAATAGAATATACAATACAATAAAACAATATGAATTTACTATTCTCACATACAACGGAAATCCCAAAGATCGATAAAACGGAGGAAAATAAACAATAAATTATAGGTATTTCGTCATTGCAAATAGAAAGTAAACATTTAGTAGTCTCTGCGATTTAAGTATCTTGGTTTCAATTTAATCAATAGGTATGTATGACTTATACGTCATATAATATAAAAAATCATCATGTAAATCAATATCAAATCACCAGAAAGCCTTATTTAGCTTAGATTCGACAGGAGCTACTACTGCTGCTGCGACAGAAAAAAAAGAAATTTCAGCAATAGAATCTCCTCTAATATTCAACTGAGGCTGGTACTAAATAGTAGTAGGAGAAGTTAATTTAGACTGTTGCTTTTTACATCCCAATACATAAAATAAGTAATAAAATGTTTTTTTTTATCAAAATAACCATCAAATATTTAATTTCATTCGATTAAACTAGCTATGCAAGATATACAACTCAACGATCGAGTGATTAAAAACCATGCTACATTGTTGCATGCTACATATCTCACACGCTAAGCAGCAAAATCGTTGAAATAAGCTACAAATTACATAGTAACCATATAAAAGCCAAATAGTAAGAAATAAGAATCATGTATTGCTGCCTTTTTGATACCTAGGGTAGTCAAATTTTGTCAAATCTGGTTTATGCAAAAGGTGTAAACGCGATAAATAAATTAGATATACTGTAGGTGTAAATTAAGTATAATTAGTATTTTTTATAGCTGGTAAATTGGATATAATCAGTATTTTTTACCGTTACCGTCGGCTATGTATGTTAGTAACACCAGAGGCATTAGGAACGCGCTGCCGACGTCTAGGAAATTGTAAAAATCCTTTTTTAATTCCTTACCGTACTGCGATGGGAAAAGGTATAATAATAAAATATTATAACTTTTTCAAGCAGTCATATGTGTACTCGTTATTCTCTAGATTCTGAGAATTTGCGAATACTTGCAATTTCTATCTACAGGTCATAAATGAATTAATTTTAATTTCTGCACTCTCTTTCTTTTGTGGTAATAGCGGGGCAGGCCCGGGGTGCGCGGGCGCAGCGTGACGCTGTACTCGGCTTCCGCGAATCCTAGAAATTGCAGCAAATTGCAAAGTGATCAACCGATCACGATTTATCTATACTACTATTATAAAGAGGAAAGATTTGATTGTTTGTTTGTTTGTTTGTTTGCTTTGAATAGGCTCTGAAACTATTGAACCGATTTAAAAAATTCTTTCATTGTTGGGAAGCTACACTATCCCCGGGTGACATAGGCTATATTATATTTTCAAAAAAATTAGGGATCCTTACTAAAACTCCAATAATGTAACCCAAAGTGTAAAAAAATTACCTAAAATATTATTTAAATCGCGTGCGTTGCGAAAACTATTGATGATAGAATAAAATAATGTACTACAACTTTGCAGAACACATCATTATTTACAAAAAGTGTCGCGACAGCATATGTCTAACTATTATAGTTATGCCACAATAAGTGTTCTTTTATTTAAAAAATTTAATTGAAATGCCGCCCCTAGAAAAGACTCTTTATTTGGATCTTGGTATTAATCCTTATCAAAATAAATTACTTCATATTCAAAACTGTTTCAATACCTTTATATAACTTTTTGAATTATTCAATTCGGATATTCCATTCGAAAGATATCACGAGTTTAAAAATGTAAGTATTAGAAAAATGTTGCGTGGTAGCCGCTCACCCTGTTCGGCTAGCTAGGCAGCACCTTATGCAATGTAGGCGTGCGTCACTGGGGTTTTTACAAAAATTAGAATACTTATTAAAAAATAACGAAAAATAAATAAAAAGTAATAACAAAAAAAATCATTAAAATAAAAGCTCATAGAAATAATAATATTCAAACTTTATAATTTTATTTTTTTAGTAACCTGACGCAAATAGAAGGGTTTGCCCTCAGGGGCGCTCCTCTGTCCGAGGAGTGCACGGGTGTGCGTACCCGAGGTGCCCGAGCATCCGTCGCTTCACTCCCCTCTTCGTTCGAGGCGACAGAGTCCTACCTTTCTTTCCGTCTACCTCTTACATCCTGTCCAACTTAGCTCTCTGTTCGTGGCGTGGTCCCCGGTGGGATGATTGCGAATACTGATTGGGGTCCCGGGTTCTACCCTGGGACCTGATTTGGTAGTCGAAACCATGCCTATTTCGACTGCGCCTGCACAGAGTGTTCCCGGGGCGGGAATTGCATCCTCGCTATCGGTTGGTCTTGCTGGGCCGGTTACGACGTCAGGCGACTCTGCTTTTTCTGGAGTGTCGTCTGGTAGTCGTACCCACGCCTGACTAGCACGCGACGGGGATGCGAGTCCCGTCCGGAATTGGCCGCGGACCTGTCACTCCCGGCCCTGGTTCTGTCCACGGTCGGGGGCGATCCTGGATGGACGGCCGTCGCCTCCTTTTGCCAGGCAGTAGTGTCTGCAAGGGAGGCGGCGGAACGGGAGCGGGAGTCCGCCACCGCACTCCCCTCCCGCCTACGTAGGCTGCGTCGTCGGCGCCGGAGGGCGGGCAACGATCTCCGGCCGACGTAGAAAACGGCCGCGGGCGGCCCCTCGGGGGAGGATCCACCGCCCGCACTATTGCCGCGAGGGAGAAGGCCGCGTGCTGTTCCGCAGCCCCCCTCAACTCCTAGAGTTGTTACAAGAGAGCGCCGGGGGGACGAAACCCTGACCCCCTGGCGCCAGCACTTTAGAAGGGGCCCGCTTTAAGACAAAGCGTGGGCCGGCGTCGGCCCGGGCCACGAGATCGGCAGGCCATATATCCGTGGGCCCGGGCGTAGACGATAGGAGAACAGCGGGGTTTTTTAGTGGGTCGAACATCTTTTCCGGAGTCCCTTATATCCCTCGGTCCCCCCGGGCCGGGATAACCCGTCAAAAGAGGTTTTTCCCCGAGACCGAAAAAAAATAGAAGGGTTTAATTTTTAATTTTTTGTTAAATACCCGTGCGAAGCTGGGACGGGCTGCTAGTAACGATTAAAGTAACTATTGAGTACAATCGCAATTTATAATATTTAAGTGATACGTTTTGTTTATCAGAAATGTTATAACAGTACATTTTGTTAATTGTGCTTTTTAGATCAATAATCTTCATGTCACCATCATCCGACAATTTTGTGAATTCTTAGAAATGTTTATGTTAATTTTTAAGCCCGTTCTGGCCATATAATATTTTTTTTTTACTTGAGAGATATCGTCCTTATTCCGAATACACTAAGCCTAACAATTATCACATTTACTAGTTATTACGTGATTATGATGTTCAATATACAAAACTGGAAAGTAGTGTATACTTCGAATAATGAAGTGTTTTTATATATAACATTATATTAAAGTGTTTTTCAAATATCATATTTATTATCTATAAGTTTGCATGTAAAATGTCTACAAATTACCAAAATATTGATTGGCTTCGTAATGAAGTAATTGAAATCAACGCGCCGATTACGTGTTCTATACAAAGTTGCAAATAATAACTGCATTCATTTCCTTATACTCAATGCCTCACAACGGCGACGGAGTGTTGACGTTACCCGAATGGTCCTTTGTTAGAAATACCTAAATTTCAACATAAGTACTAAGTCGATTCCGTCATGCCTTATTATTTTCTTAGCGAATTCTACTCGTATGGTCTAATTTCTATTCGGGATTCCAGAAACTTCATCTCCGTGCAGGGGCGGAGTAAGAACACTAACCCCTGCAGCTGAGGTCGGCCAGTCGTAAAAGACGACAAAACAACCCTAGCTACGCGGTAGGGATCCGAGCACATCTGGATGATAACCACCCTTGGTCTTAAGTATGCCGCCATAATAACCTTGTGTTGTGTTCCGGCATTAGTGACCTTGTTTGTATGTTCAGGTCGGTCTCAGTACTAAACTGCTAAAGTTTAGTACTGAGGTCTGTCATTATATCGATGCATAAATATAACATGTAAACATCGATAAAAATTTAACACACAATTTAATCTGCTGTGCTTTCTTGCTGTGTTATGTCTAGCCTTTTTAGTGGTAGTCCTGATAAGTAAATGTCAATCAAGTAATCATTGAATCTAAAACCTATACAAACACACCAAAACAAATATGTTACTGATAAAATGCATTCCAATCATATCGATAACATAGCTGAATCGTGAGTAACAACAATTAATCGAAATTTTACAAACAAAAATATTCAATCCCTCGGACTCGGACACCGTCATTGTTAATACAGGTAGAGGGACAATAATGAGACGACAAAAAAAAGAATTCGAAAGCAATTAAAACAAGCAGTAAGCCTTCTTGGCGTCAGCCAGATTACAAAGGACTTATCACCTTTTTTTCAAACTTTTTTTTATTTAAATCGTTTTCGACTTTAGTTCCACGGAATAGAATCGAATGTGGTACATCAGAACTACTGGTATTGTGTAGGTGGGCACGTATTTGTTTTTGTTAGATAACAAATTGGTCATTTTACAAGACCCCCGATGAAGTTGTCCAATGGTTACACCATTTTAACACACCTTTTGGAAATGAAACACTTTTTATTTAAAAATTGACGTATTCAAACAAAACTATTTCAAATTAAACAAATTGGTTCCTTTCACGCAGCATATTGCGTAGTATATTTTGCATCTGTATTTGCATGTATGAATCAAGTAAATTCAATTTCTTTTTTTTTAATCTCATAAAATCTAAAGCCTTTCCGGTGTATCTTTGTGCCACTTTTGAGCCCGAGGTATACTGGTTACTCCCACAGGTTCCAAGCATATTCATATTATATTTAGATATATCCATTCGTGATGCTTCTTTTTTCTCATTTTTGGTTACTTTTGGTTTTTGTGGCTCTTTAGCCAAAACAAATAGGTTCTATATGGGTAGGACTAAATTTGGTCATTATAGGACCAGACACCCCAATCCCTGAAAGAAAACTGAATTCTGCTGTACATAAACTAGTTATAGGAGAATCCATTTGTTTAAGTTTTCTAGACTCCCGAGATAAATACAGTCACAGAATTTTCACAGCGCCACTAAATGGCTATTTATTGGGGATACTTGAAAACTGATATACTAAATCAAAATCATTTATTTCAATATAAGATCTTACAGGTCACTTATTGAATGTTGAAAATCTACTACCGTTTCTAATAGTTTTGTAAATAACTACTTTTGTAAATAAACACATTTTATATTAATTTTTCTGTTGTAAATAAATGCATACAATACATAAACAGTCAAATTCGCAACGGGTATCGAACTCGTCAACCCCGTAGGGGTTGGATAAGGATAGGATGCTCTACTATTTTATTAAAAAGAAACGCCATATAAAGACCGTTAAGTAATAAAATAAGCATTCAAAACATGTAAGAGAGCAGTGTGACCGCATTATTACACTAAAACACGGCGGCGACTCTTTCGTAGCCCGTCTGTACATTGCTATTGTAGTCCGTCTGTCCGCATCCAATCAGCCCATATATCATGCATGTCGTAAATTTGATACGTCTTAACAATAAGATTTGTTAACGATAGGAAATTTGTTTTATGCGCATTTTAAAGTATAAATGAAATAAACTAAATTTGTGCTATAACACTATGGTTATAAGGTTATTGCCATACACATGTGTACATATCAATTAATTTATCATGAATAAATACATATATATACATATATACTTTTACGTGGTAGGGCCCCAAGCCTGTCTGGATAGCAACCACCGTTGGTCTATGGTTACCCTTATGTGAAAGAAGCGTGTTCGCGGTGCCCTTGGCGTCGCAAACATCCATACGCGACGGTAACTGGTTACTATATTAAGTGGGCCGTTAACCTATATACTGTTCCTTAACAATAAAAATATATAAATTTGTAAATAAATTACGTAAGATCAAAGTCACTGATAAGGGTTGAAATGGTTTTAAGATAGACAACCTTCGTTTATTCGAATGGTCGCAAAAGCAGCCATGCTCCAAACCATTAAACATAAACAAAAATTATTTAAATATAAATATCTAAGTGTATGAGAAACTTTGTCACAATTCTCAAAATAGCATTTCATAAATTACCACTTACAAAGTTAACAAATGAAAACTGCAAGAAGCGGGCGTGGATTACTGGCGATTTATTGAAAAATATTTTTGACGGAAAAAATAATTATAGAGTTGAATCACAAATTGCACAGTAGCTATTGTTGAGTGTGGCCCCACACATGATGGCATGTTTACACGACAAGCACGTTCCGTTTACTTTGTCGCGGCGACATCAGTGCTGCTTCGTCGGTCCTCCGTCCCATATATACTTGCAATATAACCTTATCCCCACACAATAGAGTTGATTTTCACTAACTTGATATGCATATGAAGACTAGTTCATCAAGTTGCATTTAATTTTAAAATTCGACGTGGGTCGGGAATTTTATCGGGACTTATTTAGAAATATTTCCAGACCCAGAACTAATGGAATTCACTGAAATTGAAAGGGGCGGATTGTGTTTTCAAAACAATCCTAAGCACCTCCCTAAGCCAACAATAGTTTGTCTTACAAGAGAAATTATACATGTAATCCGTTCTTTACAACACATCTTTCTCCTTTTTTAGTCTAAAAGCATTTAACATTTAAAGAACCAAAAAAATTGCATGTTCTAACTAGTAAGCATTTTATCCGTACAGGGGCGGAGAAAGAATACTAACCTATATAAAGAATACTAACTAGGCCGGGGTCGGGCTGTCGTAAAAGGCGAAAAAACAACCCACCACCGGAATAGCGACTGGTGTAACCTTTGGTCTTATAATAACCTTGTGTTGTGTTCCGGCATTAGTGACCCAAGTTCCGGTACCCTTATGGGACAGCAGCATGTCCGCGATGCCACTGGCGTTACAAACACCCATAGGCGATGGTAACTGCTAAATTCTAAGTAGGCTGTCAGCCGTTTTTTTTTTATTGCTGTCCTACAGCAATAAAAAAATGCAGTATGAATACTTCTGCGCCCAGGGTCGGCCCGTCGTAAAGGGCGACAAAACAACCCTAGTTAGATGGTATGGCTCCAAGCCCGTCTGAATCGCAAACTCCTCATCTAAATTATATGCCGCCATAAACCTAGAGATGTGTTCCATCATTAGTGACCCAGGTCCCAGTACCCCTGTGCGGTTAGTAGTGTGTTCGCGGTGCCTCTAGCGTCGCAAGCACCTATAGGCGATGGTAACTGCGCACTAATATGCTGTTTCTCAGCAATAAAAAAATATAAATACTCGAATTGTGTTAGTTCGCTTACCGTAAAAACTTTTTACCGTAATATTTTTCTTTATAAAAGGAAGTAAAACAACTATGGTGTAATATATCGTATAAACTCATTAATAAAATTTCATATTTCGAAGAATCAATTAAATTGAAAATCGATACTTAAATGTAATCGATTAAACACGGAGTCGTGTTAATATCGAATACAATACGCTTGCGAAACTTGAATTTCAGAGAGAATTAGGTTTGTTGAGGTCATGACTAATGTATATTCATTTAGGTTTTTTATATGAGGAAAAGGATACCTAAAATCACGTTCCATTTTTTAAATATTTTGATATACTTAATGATGTTTTACAAATATTTGATGGGAAGTTTGTTTCGCCGTTTCTTTTCTAGCCAGCGTTTTGTATTTGAAACAGAAGTTAATTCTTGACATTTAATAAAGGTCTATAAGTTCTATATTTAAATAAATTATTTTGATTTAATATGAATATTGATATATTAAATCAACTATTGCCGATACGTATTTAACAAATTACATACAAGAAATATATGTGACATGATAATCGAAAGCGAGTAGATGAAGCTGAGTGTGGAAGATCTTATACTGTCCAATAACGTTGTTATATAGTAACAGCCTGTAAGGTCCCACTGTTGGGCTTGGACCTTTCTTGTTCAACGCAAATTGGGTTACACGTACAATGATCTCAAAACACAGGCTTACTCTTGACATTTCACCGTCGGTATATGGAAAATATAATATATACATTAGGCAAGAAAAACTGCCTAAGCGAGTCATGCCA
The DNA here is from genome assembly GCA_963693495.1 of Malacosoma neustria. NCBI lineage: Eukaryota > Metazoa > Arthropoda > Insecta > Lepidoptera > Lasiocampidae > Malacosoma > Malacosoma neustria. Next base: position 6,089,073 of record OY856389.1, read on the forward strand.
TCGTGGGATTCGAACTCGTGACAAATAGATGTCTCCGAGTGATACTACAACTACCAGGTAACTACCATATCATGCCCGATCTGGCAGTATAAATATAGTGGTTTTAAGATAAAATTCCTTTTCATCTAAATTGATTTAAAATAATATATATATATATATATATATATATATATATATATATATATATATATATATATATATATATATATATATATATATATATATATATATATATATATATATATATATATATATATATATATATATATATATATATATATATATATATATATATATATATATATATATATATATATATATATATATATATATATATATATATATATATATATATATATATATATATATATATATATATATATATATATATATATATATATGCAGTAGCAACTCTTTTACGCGGACTCGTATAATATAAAACTTTGCAAACCATGAAAGAAATGCGGCCAAAATAATTAATTAAGCTGTCGTCAAATAAAAATTCACTATAACATGTTATTTCCTAAATATTAATAAATGTGAGAATACAAAACATTAAAAAGTGGATTCTTTTATATATGTTGATTTATTCGCGGAATTAATTTGGCGAGATGAAATATAACCGCCCACGTGTGCGCCACCGAAACAAACGTCCGGTGTCACAAACAATTTTACTACTGGGTACTTGATGACAGCTAGTAAAATTAACGCAATTTATTGTTCAAAGAGCATATATTAACAATTATAATAGAAATTATTTCATTATAACACTATAAAATTTGTACAATTTTTTACGTAATTTAAATAGGACAAGTTGTATTGACATTTTTGATTAGTGCAGAAAAGATTATCAGAAGATTGTAAATATTCTCAAAATAGACAAAACTTTTAAATTTTCAATGGTTTATTGATGAAATATAATCTATTGAGCTTATTTAGATTCATATGATACTCAGAACCACGCAATGTAAATATTAAAAGCTGGCCTCATCGGACAGGCGAGTAAAAACAGTGCGCCAGTTAGTTTTGAAAATATATTGTTTATTTTTTTAAAAGACAGTTATCTCAAAAAAGGGGGTGGATGTGATGACGATGAAAAGAGGACAGTAGAAGGAGCTGTTGTGCTGACCCAATACTATGTGGGGTAAGGACAAGAAGAAGTTTCCTGCACTAGGTAAAGGAGACAGATATAAGATGGATGATACTATCTAACGAATCCACAGAGACGACTGTATCAGGCCACCTGCGTAACAAAAATTATTTGAATATCGTAAAATTTATCCTGTATTCAATTAGAAAGTTTCTAAAATGTATCACTATCACGACCAAAAAGAAACACATCAATGACAAGATCAAAGAGATTCATCGCCACACTAATAAAAACAATTTTATTAGGATCAAAAACAAAAGAAGCGTTTAAGATGCGATAAAAATTATTAATAGTGCAGTAAAAACTGGCGTGAGACATTTTTAATTTAATTATAAAAACCGCAGAACATCTCCGACTTTGATATATTAATTTAAATTTCGATTTTAGCCGAGATTGTAGTGAATCCGTGGCTAGTGACATAAATGTCCGCCATTTTCTTTTAGTGATTGACAACTTCGGACTCGATAATATTTTATCGATATCCTTTTTAAGTTTAGACATAAATATTATACATCGTTAGTCTAATATTATAATATCAAAAGTAAGTATCCATTTTCAATACACCTTTTGGAATGAAATTCTAGAAATCAAATATGTCGAAGGAATACGGTCTTGACAATAATTTACTAACAGCGAATAACAATTTGAATTTATTTAATATGTACATATATTAATCTATCATTAATAAAACTTGTACTCGTTTTACTGAATAATTTATCGATTATAAATCAAACTGAATGAACGCACATAATTATCTGATTTTAGTACTTTTGTGAAAAATACATCGAATTATAAGTTTTTTTTTAAACTAAGATAATGCTAAATGATATTTTTTCCGTTATATATATATTGTGTAGGTTTAGTGTTATTAGTTAGTGTTATCGTCAAAATTATCAAAACGTAACTAAAAATTCATAATACCCACATGACTATTCTCAACTTGATTAATTCCACTTTTATTTGTATGAGAAGCACTTCAGGCAGCTGCGACTTACGTTTGATCCCGACACGCCGTCGGCAGCCGACGACAAAATGTCGTGAATTCCTACCACACGACAAAAACACGCGACCAAATAATCGATCATAATCTAGTTCGTTGAAATTGTGTTTGATTAACGATTATTTGTAAACCCAATTTAAGTTTATATATGATCTATTCTTTCGATCGGATGCATGTTTAATTTTTATAAAATATGTATAAATACGTATTTGAGTAAGTATAATAATTTAGGCACCTCTGTATTACACTTGGAGACCAGTCCTTTCTTTCTCCGTGTATGGGTGGAGTAAGAATAACCCCTGCGGACGGGGTCGATGTGTCGTAATAGGCAACTTAGCAACCCACGCTACGTGGTAGGTCTTTAAGCCCTAAGTCTGGATGCCAACCAGCCTTGGTATAGACCAAGACTTATAGAAATATGCCGCCATAATAACCTTGTGTTTTGTTCCGGTATTAGTGACCCTGGTTACAGTACCCGTATGAAATGTTCGCGGCGTCCCTAGCGTCGCAAACATCTATAGGCGACAGTAACTGCTAACTATTAATACTAAGAGGAGTGTCAGCCTATCTGCTGTTTCTCAGCGATGAAAAAATAATACTAATAATAATTTCCATGTCTCTCTGTAACTCTGGAGGAAAACATTGAGACGAAACCTACATACAGAGACCGGTAATCCACAAATCCACCTTGGACAAGCGTAGCGCATTGCCCCCTCTGATGGGAGGTAGCAGTGGAATGCAATGAGCTGTCATCATATATAATTATTTAATTAATTACTAGTAAATAATAAATATTTCATATTGTAAGAACGCAGTCACTATGTTCATATTATCACAAATTAATATATAATTCTTTATACTTTTAAATCCAGGATTTCAATTGTAATATTTAGTGCTATATCGAAACATAAACCACCATACACCTAGGAAATAACCAAATCGATTACACCGATGAATACATCTATCTGGGACAGCTAATAACACAAGATGATCCTATACGCAAAGAAGTTGAGAGAAGGATAACAAATGGCTGGAAGAAATACTGGAGTCTGAGAGAGGTCATGAAAGACAAAACTCTTCACATTAATGTAAAGAAAAAACTTTTTGACACCTGCGTACTACCTGTTTTAATGTATGGCAGCCAAACATGGGCTTTAACACAAAACACGACGAGAAAACTGGAAACCTGCCAACATGCAATGGAAAGAAGTATGCTGAACGTGAAAAAGTCGGACCGAGTAAAAAACTATGTCATCAGAAAAAAGGCGAAGGTCACAGACATAACATCCAAAATCAGAAGACTCAAATGGCAATGGGCAGGGCACATGATAAGAGGCCGAGAGAAATGGAGCAAAATTGTGACACAGAAAAGGTGGGATGATGACATTAGGCAAGTAGCAGGAGTAACGTGGAATAGAGTGGCTCAAGAAAGACAGGAATGGAAAAGGTTGGAGGAGGCCTTTGCCGATTGGCAAACAGACCTACAAAAAATAATTATTAGAATAGATTAATTTAGCTATAAAAAAAATTGTATATCCATACTTTTTGTATATATATAGTTTTTAGTTTTAGTACTTTGTAAATAGATACTAAGTGGGTCTGAATAAAGGGCTTTATTATTATTATTATATCGAAACATTAATGAATTTGACGATCTCGATACGCTTGCAGACGTCACGGGTTCGCGTCCAGCGTTTGGGTGTTTATGTATAATATGTATTTATTTACTAAAGAAAAGTATATATGCAGTATATCAGTTGTCTAGTACCCATAACACAAGTGCTATGCAACTTAGTTTGGGACTAGATGACGTTAGCTGAAATGCTCCACAATACATTTATTTGTTTATAATTTAGAATTTTCTAATGTAAAAGTAATTAATCAGTTAATAGCTGTTTTCGGCTTAAGTAGCAGTTGATTAATGATTTCTCTCATTTTTACCTCAATAAATAAACCCCACCCAATAGGTTTACGAATAAACAAAGAGCCATGTTGGTTTTCTTTAAATTCTGTAATCAATATACACTACGCAGGGAAAGTCGGTAAATTGGGAAAGTTGTCTAAATTAATAATGGGAAATTCATGAGTTTAGAAAATTTTAATTGAAGGTATGCGAACAAATAATTGCATGTCATTAAGAGTTGTTTACTTTTGGAGTTTCATAATACTGACAAGAAGGTAAGGTAGGTGGCACCTTTTACTTACCTTCTTATCAGCATTGGTTGTATTGCTAGTATGTAAGTTTGTTAATTGTATTAAGTAATTTTGCATCTGTTACCATACCGTACAACGTTAATAAATATATTTATTAAGACAATTATATTAAGGGGACTATTTATAAAAGGAAGATTTTACACAATGCCATCTAGCCCCAAACTAAGTTGTGTTATGGGGTACTAGACAACTAATAAACTTTTCTTTTTTAAATAAATACATATTATACATAAACATCCAGATACTGGACAGGAATCTAACCCGTGACCTCCGCAACCGTACCGACGTGCGTTAGTCGTTACACCAGGAGGTCGGCAATGTATTGGTCGATGTATTGGTACATACTCGAATGTTTGCAATTTACAAATAAACATTCTATAAAAGTTGCCTTCTAAAGTTGATTCAATAAAAGGCATAAGATATCGGCGTTTAAAACGGTGTATTTGCGTTTAACTCAGTCCAAGTGTCGCTTGAGCTTGTGGTTTAAGATGTGTGTTATAATTAATTTGATTCATAACCATACATTTCCTTTATATATAGTAATTGCATAACTGGAATAAGAAAAAGATCACCAACGTCATTTATGAGGATATTATATATTATGATCCATATTTTAATGCAAATAAAGATTATTTTAAGTTCTTTTATTTGTGTAATTATAAATTTCTTAGTAAAAGCGATATGAAATTATAATTATACAATATAAACAAATATATTAAGACAATTCAAATAGTGTTATCTAGTTCTAATGTAAGCAGCAGAGCGCTTGTGTTAGACAACTCATATATTACTGACTAATAGACAGTTTTCCTTTTGTAAATAATAATATACTTTATTGCACTCATTGAGATCAATTTTATAACAAGAAAATAAAGACAAATAAAGTACAATCGGCGGTCTTATCGCTGTGAGCGATTTCTTCCAGACAACCTCTTGAGAGGATCTATTATTAATGAATAGTGGGCAGGTTTTGAGTGCATACAACGTGTTACATTATATAACAGAAGTAAAATGAAACAATGCTTATATTAAGATAGATTAAAACACACATACAAATCATACAAATACACACATACATACATATACACACAAACACATATATATATACATACATTGTATATTCGATATTAAAATATTTGCATTTATTTACACTTGCACATTAACATTTACTGTTGTAAGATAATGCTCCTTGACTAACCTATTAAAGGACATAAGGGATTTGTCACTCCTTACATCAAGTGGTAACGCATTCCACAGTCTTACAGCTTGGACGGTAAAAGACTTGTTATAAAACTGTGTGGTATGCAATGGTGTAACGAACCGTAAATTTGACGATGACCTCAAAAGTCTTGGTGTATTGTCTTGAAAGAAATTAAACCTCTCTTTTAAATAACAAGGGCTTTGGGGACAGAAAAATACTTTACATAGCACAGAAAGAATATGAGCATTTCGGCAAAGGCGGATAGGGAGCCATATAAATACATATATATTATACATAAACATCCATATTCGGAACGGCCATCAAACCCATAACCAAGCGTTCCAATGTGCGAGGACCATAGCGGCATGAAGTCGTCATAATATACAAATACCTACGTCAGGTCATTAAATTAACTGTTGGGAGCATTTTGAAAATGATAGCAACATTGTCATGTTGCACGACTAAATCTATGCACTATGATTACACTTTGTTATAAACAAATGTACTAGTTGTGAACACAGTGGATTTCTTTAATCAAAATCGCTAATAGCATATAACTTACTCCACAAGATTAGACTAAGCGTGACTGGCGAAATTCATACCGTTATTGGAAAGAGATGACCGTCACATTGTTAGTACTCGACATTTATCCAATTCAGTTTTATTAGAAAACTCTTGATAATCGTGCCGTTAGAAACAAATTGAATATTTTGTTACTTCTAGTATTATATATGTAGTATAAATAGTGTTGGTAATAGTAATTGATCGCCAGTCAATTTCAATGATATTGTCGAATAGTATTAATTAATTAAAAGCAATAACGCTTTAAATTTAATGACAATTACAGCAATTAGACTTTCTAGTTGCGTATATGAGTATGTACTCGTATATGATCATTATGTTAGATTCATTTTTCAATCTATATTCCGAAATTTATCAAAATTGATATAGCGGTATAGACGTGAAAACGTAACAGAGTTACTTTTACATTTATAATATTGGTATGGATTATACCGCCATACATGTTTCTCCATAATCAAATAAAACCGAAAGGGCGATTACACGCAATGACGTGAAGTACGACACAGTTTCAAAGATCATCAATCTTCGCCCTTGATCGGAGGTGCGCATAACACCATCAATCTTTAGTTATTTAGAGCAGACTTCTGTCACACTACCCTCCCTTTGTTTTATTAAAACTTGTGCAAGCGGTAACTATATTATTAATTAGCTCGTAAGTTTAACTGTTTAAATTAAATATTGTGTGGTAATGACGAATTGTATTGATTATTACTACAGTAATATTTCAGAGTGTCTCGTCGTGAAGGCCCTATTACCTGAGTCGTTTAATACATACATAGTTGTGATTCTGAAAGTGTCAGTTCAGAGTCTGCGAAGAGTTTTTATTAGTGTTACGATCTTCTCATTCATTTGCTGTATCAATTTCTTATATCAGTTGTTACAAATTGTTAACCACCCCATTTCACTTATACTTTAAATTAACTATTGATGTGACGTAAATAATTGTACATAAATATAGCACTCCATGTCATGCTCAAAATCTCTTTAGACTTCAACTTCTACATATATTACATTTTTTTTATAGTTGTAGGGCAGCAGATAGGCTGCCGGCCCGCTTAGAATTTAGCAGACCGTCGCCTATCGGTGTTTGCAACGCTAGTGGCATCGCAAACACGCTACTGTCCCATAAGGGTACAGGAACTTGGGTCACTAATGTCGGAACACAACACAAGGTTATTATGGCGGCATACTTAAAACCAAAGGTGGTCGCCATTCAGACGGTTTTTGAGGCCCTACCACGTAGCTAGGGTGCGTTGTTTTGTCGCCTTTTACGACAGGCCGACCCCGGCCACAGAGTTTAGTATTATTTTTCCACCCCTGCACGGATAGAAAGGTGTTTTATTTTGAAATTCTTATCTTACATAATATTTAAAATAAATTGGCGAACAAACTTATATGTATATCATCTTCAGGATAATTTAAATAATCCGGAATTGCATAATTCTTATTTAAAACTAAGTTTATAAATTATTACTTTAGATGATTTTGCTTAAATCACCTCAAATAAAAAACAAAATATTTGAATGACTTTAGTCCTCTATTAAAAATGTATAATTAGAACCCTGATTATATCTAAAATTACTACGTCATACAATATAAATAATAATGGTTTTAATACTAATAACATCAGCTTCGACATATAATTAATTGAAGGAGATAATTTGTACTCGTTTAATTAACAGATTACAATTATCTCCATATCAAATACATAAATCCATAACCAATCAACTGACAATCTGCATAATAACAACCACAAACTAAAAGCAAATTATATTTTTTTGTTCATGTCAAATATCAAAAAGGTAACAAGTCACACGCCCACGAACCACGGACTCGATTCTAATCAATCAACTTTAGATTAACACTCGTCTAAACTACGTACAAACTTACAAACAGACAAAAATAAATTAGTGATGCTCGAACAAAAATCGAATTAACTAAAGCCTGTTTAAGGCACCAATTAAATCTCTAACAAAAGCTATCTTCAATGAGATGAAAAAAATTTGATAGATCAACTGTTTAACGTAATCTATCATCATTGAAATCACATTGAAATTTGAGCTTTATTACATCTTTGTAAGGTTAATTTTTAAATTATAAAGCGGAATAGAAATTCTAGAAGGCTGTTGGCACAACATCTTATATCGATTAAACAGATAATTAATCACGGGAAATGAATCCGAATGAGATGTTATTAGTTATACCACACTCGCTATTAACAAGTGAAACAATAGACTGGATATATACAGGGGGATCATGTTACCAGCTTATGTATATTGTTTTGAATTTAATTAGATAGATGTGTTCGGAAACCTACAACGTGATATATTTGATCTTTAAAACCTATCTTCATCATCCTAGCGTGAAGTTCCGTTTGTGAGCCCAATTTCGATCTATGTTCGCTTTTCAAGCCAGTACTTTTTGAGTCTAGTTTTAAATAAGGAAAAATCTATGATATCTGCTGATATCATAAATGTAAAGAAAGGTTTTTTTTAAGATGTACAATTAATTACCTGACATACTCGTATATACCGAGACCAGAAAAGTCGTAACACAAAATTGGGAGGTAATGTAAAAAAGGCCTTTACTTTCACTCTTACGTCAATATCGTCGCGTTTCATGACTGTGAAAGATATATAATTAAATCTATCTCTTATATCTATCTCTCTAGATACAATATATTAGTCCGTTTTTTTTTACTTATATTAATTATTTCAGTACTTCGTCAAGGCATTTGCCGTTCAAATTTATTTTCACTTTACTTCCCTTGGCATTCAAACTTAAAATTTCGAATCAACCTGTATATATTCAGAAAGAAGAGGGCCGATACCCGATCAATCAGTTGCTAACGAGGTGATCACGTGGCACTGTTCTTACCCCTTACATGCTCATTGACTGCAAGGATGTAGGATAACATCTTTTGACATAAACTAGAAGATAATAACTTTGATGAGGTATTAAGTTTGATATAATTTATTATATGTCAAGTACAATATTTGGTCATGATTACTTTCTTTTTAAAGGTAAATATTAAAGTAGTCTCTTTTGTCATTTTTTTCGATATTTTAATATTGGAACTCATAATACTCACAACTTTATAAATAAGACGTTTTATAAAATAACTTGCAGACCCGGCAAACATTTTCTACCATACTTAAAATAACGAAATTCATGATTGATTCAGCGGTTTAGCTTTGAAAACTTAATAAGGGACAGACAGATTTACTTTCACATTAATTTATAATATTAGTGGTATGGATAAGTAACAATTTAGGTAATTCGTATACTTTATATTCAATGATAATCGAAAATACAAAGCAGTATTCGCAATATATAAAATCTCGAATAGCTACTCGGTCAATTACTAAAAATCGATTACACCACCCACAAAGAATCAATAGCAAACATAATCGTTTGTCGCTCGCATCAAATTAAATATTCCGGAGAAAAAAGTATAAAACATATATATTTTTAATTTCTTTTTCCGAGACGAAGACTGAGTGCCGATGAGGCTCGGGGCGTGGTCGGCCAACTTTCATTACTCATGGGCAATAATAAATGATAAGACATTATTAATACCAAGAGATCAGTCCACTTGATGGCAGCTTGCGAGATTAACCTGAGCGGAATAAATTAATTCTAATAATTAAATGTTTTATGTTGCCCTCTGGCGGGATTAATTAATATAGTTTTTGTACATATTTGGAGTTTTATTCAAAAAACTCTAGGCTATCAGGTTAGAACATAACATAACCAGATTCAAGAATTCATTAATCAATTTTAAATCACTATAAATTACAATACAATTCACTAATATATAAAATTTAAAGGTTGCCATATACACAGATTTCCATATAGATTTTGTTAGTTTCTCGTTGTTAAGCTTAAATCGATCTTATAAATGTGAATACTAGTCATAAAATTCAAGAAATTTCAGTAACTAAACTGAAAAAAGCTTTGATTATAGTTAAGTATGTAAAGCGACTATATATTGGGTTATAAAATGTAAATAAACATTAATTATCATATAATTTATATTATAACCTAGATAAAAAAAGATCACATCGTTTTTAGCATAGAAAAGACTTCAACGCCAAAGTTTAATACTCAGCCAGATTAAAGAAAGTAAGAAAATCTCCACCTATGCTCAACCTACTGCCAATGATAACCTAAGGACTTAGCAAAGTAAAGCTTAAATCTGGATGTACTCAAAAGGCCTCAAGCCCGTCTGGATGGCGACCACCTTTGGTCTTAAGTATGCCGCCATAATAACCTTGTGTTGTGTTCCGGCATTAGTGACCAAAGTTCCTGTATTTTTATGGGACAGTAGCGTGTTCGCGATGCCACTGGCATTGCAAACACCCATAGGTGACGGTAACTGCTAAATTCTAAGCGGGCCGTCAGCCTGTTTGCTGTCCTACAGCATTAAAAAAATAGTTCTTGCTACTATCCTAATCACGCGTCTCCTCTGTACCGGGAAACTGTGTCAATAGATTTACACCTAGGGATGACAGTCAGGCCCCGATCTGGGCGGATCGCCTGACGGCCAAAACGACCTTTCGTGTCACTCCACACATCCACCGCAGCATATTCATCTCCGTGACACGCAGTTCTTGCTTGTGTCACTCTAACACCGGCCACGCTTCACAGCCGTAATTCAAAGATCAATAACAGTTTAATAATAAAATAGACCTCAATTTCAGGATTAGATTTGAAGTAAAGTGCCTAGTTAAGTTCCCAAGAACTACAAATGTTAGAACATAAACCAGATAATAACACGGAAAATTACTAATGAATGTTTAATTCTTAAATTCAGAACACAAACGAGTATTTCATTTTTCACGAGTATTTTATTTTATTAGTTTCATTGACGGGTCTAACAAGGCAGTCATAAGCTCATAAGCGACAGAGATGGCGCCATTTACAACAAAGACCAATTAATGTAAGAACAAGATAAAAGATTTACAAATCCAGTTACACAAAAGAGATGGTAAAAGTTATCAATCACGATTTGTATCCCGAAGCGATCTGACTCTTAATTATTTCTATTATGATATTTAAAAAATATAAACAGGCAAAGTGTGATTTTCTTTTTCAAACCAGTGGTTCAGTCTCAATCGTTACGAGTTTTTCGTTACAAATCTTACTGCAGTAAGACCCCAACTAAATGAAAGCAGTATATCCATAATTCACGCATATAAGATGGCAGTAGAGACTAGATAGATCAAATTATAATTCGCCAATCGCTTTTAAACTTTCGTTGTCATTCGTGACTTAACTTCCTCTATTACCTGCCTTCTTTTCAAGCAGAATGATATATACATCTCAAACGTTTTATATATACTATTGATTTTTAATTGCTGAGGAACAGCAGATAATCTGACGACTGTTTCAATAGTAAGCAGTTACCATCGCCTACAGATATTTGCAACACTAGGGACAAAGTTAATCCTGACGTTCACGCCGGGGTACTGAAACCTGGGTAATTAATTTCGGAACATAACACGTTATTATGGCGGTATAATTAAAAAAAAACAAGGGTGATCGCCATGTAGACGATCACCTGGTTACGGTAAATTTATCGCATTTTACGACAAGCCGCCCCCGGTCGCGGATGTCAGTGTTCTTAGTTTGCTACTAGTACGGAGAAGTATTAATAGAATAATTTAATTTTAATCATAATTTAATAATAATTCTGGTATCTATTGAATGTAGTTAGTGGTAGTCATTTTATATTTATAATCGTAACTAATATGTGTGTTGATATTTAAGAAAAGTCTGTACGGATCCCTTATAATGATTAGCTTGTATGAGTAGTATAAGCTTACTAGCGAATTCCCCCAATAGAATGTAACGCATAACCTTGTTAATTACATAGTAATTAATTGATTGAATGGGCTTTTTTATGGTACAACATAATACTTTTAAGGTCCATGAAGTGCATATGAGTAATTAATTACTTTATTTGAAATATAAATCATATTTATAATTGGATCTAAGTGATAAAAGGTTCCCCTGAATTCCTTGAGTAGATAACGTCAGCATATAAAAATTGACGAAATTATTGACAAGTAATAACATTAAATTTTCTTTAATATTTTAACTAACAAGTGAAAATATAACAAATAATGTTAGTTATATTTTCATTGCAACATAATTAGCTTTAAAGACCAACCGTTTATACTAACTACGATAACTAGGTTTATTTTTCCAAAAATTTCAGCTAGATTCAGAAAATTATTGCTCCTAGTCAAAAATGATATTCTAGAAATGCAATTATCGGAATAAATCTCTGTGGTCATGCATTGATACTCAACGTAGGATGTTGATTCGCTGCTTCTCAAATATGTCTTTATCTAATCGAAACCTTTATGGCCATTAATTTTATAATATTCAAAACTCCTCCATCAAGATCTTATCACATGACCCATAGAATAAAATGGTTATACCAATGACTGATATTGCTGTAGACGATCCGGATTACCAGTGATCACTGAGCTCTGTATGATCAGAAATTACTAAATATAAAAGATCTTGTACATTGGTGGTTGGTTATATGATATAGATCGATGATCGTGAATGGGGCATTTAGACTTATGATAAATTACAAGGCCTATCAATTGGTACAAAGGATCAATCAAATGTATAATAAAGTTTTATTTGTGATTGTGAGAAATTGGTACTCACCACGTTTCTGCATGAATAAGAAAAGGTCGTCGAGGAACTCCTTCCTTTGCGGATCATCGCTAATTTCATACAACTGAAACAAATATAAATATCAATTAATCGGATTAATGGGTCATAATTACGTATTTTAGGACAGCTCTATAAACTATATCTAAAATTATTAAGATAGAAGTTAACAATTTAAATAACGGTCAAGTTCAACCTATAAATTCGCATAATTTATATTAATTAATATATAAAATTAGACTGAGTCTGAAACGACATGCTTATATATGAGGTACATTTATTTGAAGATATTCTTACAACTATCGAAACTGAATATAAGGCAAGGGTAAAAAGCATAGTAAAAGAAATTATTAAATAATAATAAACTCACAACCTCAAAGATGGTTTAAAGACACATATATAGTTTAATGAAGATATTAATATTCTGAATAGGTAGCTCTAACGGTGTTTATAATGTTCACCACGTGCACCCGCATGTCCGGAAAATAAAACACAAGAATTGCATTACAAGCACTTATAGCTTCATAAATATTCAGCTTCCCACAGTACTATAAGGCTATCTAATAATTTCAAACGACTTGAAGTATATAAGCCTATTATATATACAAACCAGGGGTAACCAAGGCTATTCGCCTCGCAGGAAAATGTTCATGATGATAGAGGACCAACAAAAAAGGAGAAGAAATGAACCAGAAATAGTGGGAATGAATGAAACGAAATGCGTCTAGCTAAGGTCAACTAACTCACAGCACTTCCCTTCAAAATACTTTCGTGCTGTCTTGCATTAATAGTGAATACAAAATATTAATATTCACTTTGAAATAAAGACCTACTAGCAAATTATAAGAAAAATAACAACATTCTTACAAAAGCACCAGTAGCTACAATTACACTTGCATATGAATGTATTGATTATTGAACACAACCTTCGTAATAATGAGGGGCGTATTTTGCAAATTCGCGGGTCCCCGCCGCGAAAGGCGGTGCCGACAACGATTACAACGATATCCGGTGTGTAACTGCCAACAATTTAAAATGGCGATACCATATCTACCAGTTAGATAGTAACGCTTGATCGGCTCGAATGAAGTATGTCGTGTTTAAATGTACTGTGTTGCTTTATTTTTGTACTACCTACTCTTCGGTATTTTACAAGTATACTATTGTTAGTTGCGTTTCTTATCAACTGATACTGTTGGCACTACTGTCGAAAAAAATTACTACCAGAAGCAATTTTACATACGATGCTCTTGTGGCAATTTTTATCTTCTACACTGACTACAATTTGTCGATTAGGTATATCATGTCTTCTCTATTGAGAGTCACACCATTTTTATACTTGAGTTATAATCTGGCATCACTGCTAGAGGATCTGGAGGCAATTTAATCAAGATGCACCTCACATCTCTGATGGAAAGAGTAGTTTGTTCAATAATTAATTTGACAGCGTCGCGAATATTATATGAACAATCATCTGCTTATGTCTATCAAATAAATTTGTACAATAATTAATATGATTTTTACAGTATTAATACAGTTTTAAGGGCTCAAGGGTCTTCCCTCTTCAAATGAAAAAGGCAGTAATGGACACATGTATCCTACCAACTCTAACATACACTTGTCAAACACGGATAATACCTAAATGAAAACAAAACTAGCTGTCTGAAAGCTATGGAACAAAGTATGATAAAAATAATATTGATCCAAAAGATAAGAAGTGAGCATTTAAAAAAAAGACGAAGTTAATAAATGCTCTTATGTATGCTCTAACACAAAAATGGCACTGGGCAGGGTATACATATAGCAAGATTGAGGGAATAGAGGCTACAACATGGTAAGGACCAATAGGCAAAAGAATGCCGCCCAAGAAGTAGACGAACGGATAGTATTGTGAATATTGCCGGGATATATTGGAACAGCAAAGCCTTGGGTAGGGAAACTTGGAGAAAGTTGGAAAAGGTCTATACCCAGAGTGGGGTTTCAATATTAGATAATAATTAGTTTTAGGAAAAATGTAATAAGTTTAGTTTTTTTTTCTAAATAATGAGGCTTATTATTATTAATACCGTTTCGAAAGATTAATTATAGAAATAATCCAATTAATAATGCCGGAACACAACACAAGGTTATTATGGCGGCATACTTAAGACCAAAGGTGGTCGCCATCCAAACGGGCTTGAGGCCCTACCACGTAGCTAGCTAGGGTGGGTTGTTTTGTCGCCTTTTACGACAGGCCGACCCCGGCATAAAGATTTTGTAACATTGCAACAAATCAATCGAAATATTATATTCTATTTTATAAGTCAGTGCCTACATTTCTGCGTATTTTATACTATTTCATCATCATCATCATCTTTTCGTTAAATCCCGGTTGCAGCCCAAACTCTCGCTTCGGCGCCCGGGGTCCGCTTTCCGACTTTTTCTTCTCCACTTCGCACGGTCTTCAGCATCCCTGGTAGTGAGCCCATTGGCACGCATATCACCCTTTACGACGTCAAGCCAGCACTTTTTGGGTCTACCCCTCGTGCCGGGGCCCGGCGGAGGCGGCATGGCCAGACATTTGTTACCCACGTAAGCATCCGGTTGCCGTAAAACGTGGCCGTACCAACGGAGCCGACACTCTTGTAATTTATCTGCAATGTCACGGACATGAAGACTGCCGCGAACGCGGGAGTTCCTGACGCGGTCCTTCCGCGTCACTCCACACATCCACCGCAGCATATTCATCTCCGTGACACGCAGTTCTTGCTTGTGTCGCTCTAACACGGCCATACGACAGGTCTATAAGACCATCATTAGATGGTCTTATAGACCTGTCCCTTCAACTTTACCGGCATCTTGGGGTCACAAATGACACCAGTCACCTCACGCCGTTTGGCCCACGCGGCAGCAATGCGTGCCTTGACATCGTAATCGATGTCACCAGACGCATGAAAGACAGATCCCAGGTATTTCACATGGTCCGTGCGCTCGACCGTGTTGCCGTCTATGCGTACGGGTGTGGGATCTGTGGAGCTACAACGGAATCGGACTACCCGTCTCGGATGATGTCAATATAGGCATTAATTCCATCATAATTAAACATAATTTAATAAATATTCGTCATTAATAACTGGTCATAGTTGAACACAGGAAATGTGTAAAATTGAGTTATATTGTTTATTTTGCATATATGGACTTTGTCTGTACGAAATTATTGATATTTTGACAATATTAGTCATCAACAAAGGTGTGCGTCAAGTTTTTTTAAGATGAAACAATGAGATTCGTCATTCAATATACCTTACTCATGTAAAGAATTTTATTAAACTTTACTTTTTCACATTTACGGAAAATAACTAATATACTTATATGTTCTAATCCTAGATATACTTTGTACGTTAATACTCAGACTCAGAATGGTAATCTAAAGCGTGGCCCCCGCAGGCTTTCCGACATGCGAAAGCGCCACAGACGTCGTCATAAAAACATCATCAGGAACAATTAATATGTTTGCTTAAATACTGCTTTCAAACGTTTCATCTTGGTTGCATGTGTGTATTCACTATGTAGCCTGCACCATGGAGTAAAATTCCTGCATTTTTGCGTCAGTACCCTTATGTATATCCCACTTGCTTTGCTGTCTTTATGCCAAGATAATATGGGATATGTATAGTTAAATTTGCTTTTGAAATAGCTTCTATTCTCACTAGTTGGAACTATAAGACGTTTTAAAAATACTTAAAGATAAGTATTCTTTGTTACTTTCACAGAATAGTTAATTTATGAACATAAGGCACCAGAATTATAGAAGGTCAAGTTCTATGAATTTATCACTTTGCCGTTCTTTATTTGCACTTTCTCATTAATCAAGAACGTGTAAACCTATTAAGACATCTTTGATATCATCATAAGAGTAAACATAATAAACTTAGAAAACCGCAAAAGTGACATCACAGCAAATAAAGGTTTAACCCGTTAAACAATCACTAAATCATCCGGTGATGAGTCTTGGGCAAAACTGACCTGAATCTTTAGGATTGTTTCACACAGAACATCATGCGATATAAACCATATAAGGATACTTAAATTCCACAATACCTTTAAATAATGAGCATCCTGCAGTCAAGACGTTATATAACAAAACATAGTTAAAAAATACTTTATGTAACACCAACTTCTAAAGAGGTACCAAAGCACCTCATCAATACCCACATTTTTTTTATTTGATCAAGATCAATGATCAAGTCAAAAATTACTCATCAGTTAACGAAACCTGACTAATAGATTCAAAATACAGTCCAATCATTAATTACAACTGCCTTCTTTTGACTGTGTTATAAACGTATATCTCTCGCAGTGCATTCGCATCGCCTTGAATATGGTACTGACTTTAAAGTTACGGCGCCTGTTTTGATCAAACAGACCTATTTGCATTGGACAATTACACCGGGGCACTTAGCTGTACGAAGAACTGAGCCGAGCAGACAACGAAACTCCATTTGAAACTTCCTGTTTCCGGTTTTAATGTAAAATACGGCTCATTAAAGTCATGTTATTGTTGCATTCAGGTCAGGGTGCGCGAATTGTATTGTTTTATACGCAGGCTATTGTATATTTCTATACGGTCTTATTTTATCCTTTAAGTGCTACATTATCCTCATACTCGAAAGACGTGAAGTATCTAAAAGAAATTACTTCTATACGATTGAGCATCACAGGTGTAACTCGAAAATTTGAGGTATTTTACAAGCTCTCTGTTGTCTTATTCGAAAAAAGAAACCACTTATCATTATTAGTAAGTTGTCCCGCATAGGCACCGGAACCTGAGTCACTAATGCCGGAATACAACACAAGGTTATTGGAGCCCCCTACCTAGCTAAGATGATTTTGTCGCCTGTTACGATAGGACGACCTAGTCGCCGGGGTTAGTTTTCCTACTCCGCTTCTGCACGGAGAGAAACCTTGCTTCCTGAAGGTAGTTCGAATAGGTCTAACACAATAGTAAAATAATGGCCCTATTCTTATATCTGATTAGGACCACACGACGATACATAAATGTATGTTTTTAATTTGTTATCCTATCCGGCGCTAATCGAAAACGTTCGTCGGTGGTGATTAATCTAAGGGGGCGAGACTTCTCGACAGTGACGATTGCGAAGATTGATGCGATGAATGATCGCTGCGTTCCACTTATCAAGAGTCAAACAGTCAAAGGGCTAGAATATTAACGAAGGTATTATTAACATATAACTAATATTCATTTATCAAATATTAAGCTTTTCGTTAAATAAATATACAATAAATAAATATAATGTGACGGTTGATTCTGCGCCATCTAGTTCCAAAGTAAACAGAAGAGCGCTTGTGTTATCGTTACTAGATAATTGGTATACTACTTATGTACGTTTCTGTTGTAAAAAGATACAAAGTGCATATAAAAACCAGACTTGCCAAATTTCGCAACTTGATAGATTAAAAAGCTCGCTCAGTTATCCAATTGGGACTATTATCCGATCCTATATGTAAACCTATATAGTACTTTATCTTTCGCATATAAAGAAAGAATCATCGAAATTCGTGACACGAAAAAACCTTCCTGAAAAGAGACCCTACGATAATGCTCAACTTAATAAGTGACAATAATGTTTCAAATAAATATAAAAATTAAAAGTTTACTCAGATTTTTATGGTTTTGTAAGTGAAATGTTAACCTGAACTCTGGTATGTGCTTCGTTTCATTGTATTATTACCTCGAAATTATTTATTTATATTATAATATACAAACAAGAGTTATCTTACAACTCCTATTTATTCATATATTAGGTTATAAGCTATTCGAATGACCACAAAAAGTTTCACATAGGAAAACATCTAATTAATATAGAAAATATTTAAAAATTGCTAAAAAAAATCCTTTTTAAGTTATATAAAAAAGTTATTCATACAAAATCATTAAAACGAATAACTTTTGTCATTTAAATCAACAAGGAAGTTGTATAATTTTTATCTGAAAGTTAATTTCAGAGATATTCCACACAAACAGGACAAAGTATGAATATTAACATAACAGGCCGGTTTTGTACACTGGTCGTCAGTTTTGAATAACAACGAGTGTTAATCCACGTAATCTCTATTGTGCGATGCCAATTACGGTCTCCCTGTCCGCTTGAATAAATAACATTTTGAAAAACATGCTTTTTAATACCACCGTATGACTATATTTCCCATATTACTAAATTCAGCGATGCGGAAGTTTATTCTGCTGCACATCTTGCGTGAATTTATGTATATTATGTATTTATATATATTGTGTTTTTATTTTGGTAAGACTGTATTTTCAATTTTAATTCAGATATACTTGTTTAAAATAAATTAGATAATTTAATATTGTGTATTAACAATGTCTGTAGTTACAACACTATTAATAATATAATATAAATATTTGTTTAAACTACACAAAATGACGTAATCAAAGTTTATAGAGATGTCCATAAATCCTAGTCATAACAATGAGATTAGTAATTTTATAACTTATTTGCCTAATTAAGCTATACCATAAAACAAGCATGTGAAACAATGTTTTTCTAAGCTTTTCAATCCAATTGTATCTGAAGCTGTTTTCGGATCGTGAAATCTGTTGTCCCTTTATGTCATTTTTAAACTATCAAAAGCAGGTAAATATTACTAGGCAATTAATATTTTTTTACATGTATTCACAGGAATCTCATAATTAACAACATCTGAGTACAAATTAGTCGCTAAAAATTAAAAGAAAAGTTTTTTCATGTTCAAATGCGACCTGTATTGGAAAGGAAGAAACTATAGCCTTTCTCATTTCTGCGAGGATAATAAGAAAATAGTTTAGTCGCGGATTGTGAAATCAACAGTAATACATTCATCTGTTAGTTTTCTGCATAAACATATTTGAATTGTTTCGTGTAATATCTATATAATAAATAAATGATTAAATACTATAAAAGGCCACGGCTGGTCTTCGGTTTCCTTCTAAAGAGGACGCTATTCTTGTCAGAGCGAATTTGTGACACATGACGGGTGTGTTGTTTTCATCTTTTTTAACCATTGTCCATTGGCACGTGGCAAATATGCTATACATTCACAATTATCGAAGAAAATTACCTAATAATAAAAACTCGTATTACGTTTCTCAGTTACATACTGAAAGAAAGACAGACTGAGTATACAGTAAAAAACTTAATGAACAAATAGGACTGAATCTTTCAAGGGATATAACCGATATTTAATATCGATTAAGAATAACGATTATCGATTATTATAAAATTTAACGGACATGCCGAATTCATGGACGATGATTGTAAACAATGTAACTTGTTAACTTTAGTATGATTTTACGAGCACATTGCTTGTTTTACAACATATAAAATGGCCAATCGCCGTTCCCCGCAATGTCATCAAATGAATAACAGCCATCACACAGGTACGCTATTTTATCGATATGACCTCCCCAGTCAAGGTAATTCAATTGTATAGACAAGATTATTTCTGATGATTGTGAAATCAACGTTTCCTGTGAAATATTTGTCGTTGGGAGAGATTTTACTATACACGAAGTTAATAGAAAATATAATATATATATATATATATATATATATATATATATATATATATATATATATATATATATATATATATATATATATATATATATATATATATATTATATTTTCTATTAAATTCGTGTATAGTAAAATATATATATATATATATATATATATATATATATATATATATATATATATATATATATATATATATATATATATATATATATATATATATATATATAATAGAAAATCTTCTTTTATATAAAATTCTCGTGTCACAATGTTCGTTCCCGTACTCCTCCGAAACGGCTTGACCGATTCTCATGAAATTTTGTGAGCATATTGAGTAGGTCTGAGAATCGGCCAACATCTATTTTTCATACCTCTTATTGATAAGGTCACTATTCCACGTGGACGGAGTCGCGGGCACAGCTAGTATAATATATATTACACTTATTAGTTTTTCGACAGTAACCTAACATCGTTATTTCTATAAATAAATGTAAAAAATATCCTAAATTAATGAATTAATTCCCAAAATTCAGTGACGATTATTATATACACGAAACTCATATTTAAAGTTTATTACACGCTTTATTATTAACTTGACCTGTATGTACCTATTTATGTAACATAATTTTCGGACTCGATTTTTACCCACTATGAACGATCAAAAAAGTTTGAAATTTGGCACACTTGTCAAGATCAGGATCATCAGTATTAACGCTTTTTTTCCTTTTGCCGACATCTGGCGTTTAATTTATAAAACTGTCTGAAGATGGCGTTAAATTAATAAAAACATTTACCGATTGGGAATTGACAACAAATAAATTGTATTTTATAATTAATGTAACTAAAAACTTAAAAAAAAATATTTAAAAAATATTAACGCACTCTTATAATTAATCAAACTAAAAAGTAAAAAATATTTCTAAGCATAAGATTAAAATTACTGACGAGAAAATTATTGTCACTGTTCTAAAAGCGTGGGGTGCTTTGTACAATATTTTAAACTAGCTCTGCTCTGTATTTCGGAATGAAACTAGTAAAAAATTATTACGATTGATATCGAGCACCCCAAGCTTTCTAGCACAGTTAGGTACATTATTTTTCTCGTCAGTAAATTTATTCTTATGTTAAGAATTATTTTTTTACCTTTTCGCTTCATTAATTATAAAAACGTGTTTTTTAGATTTTTAAACTATAATTTATAATATCAATAAAATTGCAAGTTTCATTCCTAGAAATGTGTTGCTTAACTTTACAAAGTATTCACATCTGGTTATAAGTATCTAAAGTTATTTTAAGTAAGTCTAAGTTAAGAGGGCTAGATTTATGGCTAAAAGTTACTATTATATGTTGTTCGGCATTGACGCGACTAGAACGACCGGATACAGTCATTTATACGCATGGACTTCAGAATAACTCTGTTCTAGAAATATCTCATTTCACAAAACTGGTAAATATTTAATATCGGTTAGATATAAAATATTTATAAAAAGTTTTATTGAATTATGGCTTTTAATTTTTGCACCCTTAATGGATAAATATGAAACAAAAATTCTTTATTTTTAACTAAAAATAAGTTCATATTGGTGAAATATGCAACAATTAACGAATGTCAGCATAAAATTTGATATAAAATTATATTATTATCAGCTGCAGTCGATGTCAAATATGACCTGTGAATATTCATAACATAAAGTTTACTGGGTACACAGAAAAATATTTTAATTTAATTTAGAAAAAACCATTTCGCAGGATATATCAATTACATTCAACAATTTTGAGGACCATCGAGGCTTCTACTTACTAAAACATACATAAATAATTAAAACTTATTATGTCAACCAATCACAACTAGAAGTTAGACAATTTAAAGAAGACTAATTATAATAACAAAAGACGTTTCTAAAGACAAATCTCGTCTGAAAATCTATAGATTCACGTTTCATATCTCAAGTCCGCACTGCCCCAAGACAATTTCCAATTGCCAACAATAATTCATTCTTGTAATATTTAAGACAAGTATTTATAAATAAACCCTCGCGAGTCCCTATTGGAATAATAGTAACAGCATTTATGGAAATGAACTAGATTTATTCTTATTGCACTCGACGTTTTACGCGATAATTTTTAAATTATGATTTACTTGGAATATTTGTTTATGAATCTAAGTCCTTGTTTAGAAAAGATCTTTTTGGAGGACAGTCTTAGAAGAGAATAATAAAGTCTTTCACATGTCCTACACCAATGTAAATTACTTTTATGTTTTATATTTAAATATATTCGTTATTACTTAATATATTATATAATTACTGAATATTTATCCGAAACAATATAATTTAGTTTTATTAGCTACCGTGAAACATCATCAAATGATAAGGTGCGTAGTCTCCCGAATTTTTAGGGGGCTGTTTACATGTCATTAAGATAAAAAATCGATTAAAACTTCAACAAAAATTAATGTCACTTTATTGATGGTTGTCAGCCATATTGGACACCATTTTGAATTCGGAAATTGTTGTCCTATAGCGTACAGTTTTTTAGTCTCATAAATAATTGGATAAGTTCATACATACATGCTCGAAAACGAGTAAACTAAATTACAATAAACAAGATTTTATATCTTCAGTATAGTAATTATTAAATTTCAAAACATTTAAGGAGTTTTTGTAAGGTTCAACGCCATTCATATCAATGATAGGTATAACAGATAGTAAATGACATTACCGTTTCGAAGTAAATGTTATTTTTATTGTTACACATAATTATATTTCCTGTAATTTCCATTCCAATAATGTTACTTAGTATGCAATAGGTCGTAAAGCGAGACACCTTAATGTCTATTCTAATGTTGATAAGTCGACCCATTTACACAGCAAATGTTTTACATATTAGTTTTTGTATTTCTTACTAAATTTTACATCTTAACATTCTTAACTCACTTGTTAATTCTGTTTCTTCTTATTACTTAGGAATTTGATTAGCCGCATATTCGATTCAAAAATATGAGCAAGGTTATTTCTACTCTTTCCGAAATCGTAAGTGAGATTCCTGGTAGCTCAGTGATATTACACTGTCCTTCCCTCTAGTTATAGAAGTTCTTCCTATCGGAGAGCCAATCAGTCCGTCAGAACTGTTAAATTTAGTTACCTAAATTTCCCTTAATCTTTCATACTTATTTCCATAAGTCGGGTGAAAAAGACACGACAAAAAAATAGTTATTGCCGCCCTTTGAACCTAATCAACAGAGGGCAACAAAGTAAAATTTTCCCGTGTTACTGGGATGAAATGCTTATAAGAAAAGGTCAAGTCTATCTAGATTTATTAGATCTTAAAAGTAGAACAATTGTTGCAATTTGCTTTTATCCTTCCACTCTCCCCTGTTGGCAGTCATCTCAACATTCACACCCTTTTTTGCCATATCATATTGTACGCATTCCATCCATCTATTTTTGCTCTACCTCTACTCTTGTATCCATCCACTTATGTAAAGCTTCTTAAAATCGGATTTATCCCTTTGACTCCTGTTATTTATTAGGTCTATATATATTCTAATTGTACATTATATTATAGCGTTTTGTGTTTTGCATTCTAAAACGATAAATATGAGGCTTAAACTTTGTTAAATTAATTCAAAATCTAAATAAAAACACTTATTTCACGATACGATTGTCTATAAAGGCGGGCTGATTATCATAAACATAACTAAACTAATTATTAAACATTGTTTTGTAAACTTCATTAATGTTTATAATATAGATTATATTTAAAAGCTATTAAAATATCCACTTACAAAGTAAAGTCAATGTAACCACAAAATAATGTTGGTCACGACAATGCGTCGCAATCGCTCACGATTATAAGCATTTGCTCATATAATAAGTCATAGACTCGTTAAGTTTAAACTATCATAATAAAGAAATTTAATTAGACCGAGAAAGTGTTTGGTGGCAATCGACTGACTACAAACAAGATGTTAGGAAAACCTGTCTTATTAATAAACTAAATGTTCTGTTATTTTTTTATTGCTATGGGATAACAGACAGGCTGACAACCCGCTCAGAATTAATAGTCACCGTCGCCTATGGGTGTTTGCAACGCCAGTAGCATCATGACCACGCTGCTGTTCCATACGGGTACAGGAACTTGGATCACTACTGCCGGAACACAACACAAGCTTAATATGCGGCATACTAAAGACCAAAGGTGGTCGCCATCCAGACGGGCTTGGGGCCCGTACCGCGTAGCAAGGTTTGTTTTGTCGCCTTTACGACAGGCCTACCCTGGCCGCAGAGGCCAGTATTCTTTCTCCGCCCCGGCACGGATACGGTATAATGATATGAATGTGGATATTATTTCTCAAACTAACAAATTAAGACCTTATAATGCTTCTAAGTTAACTAATTAAGTACATTTATATAATAAATAATATTTAAATAAGTTGTTTTTTTTTTATTGCTGTAGGATAGCAGACAGGAAAAAATATATAATTTTATTACTATTAAAAAGACATGTTGCAACTACAAATTCAATGCGTGAATGATTAGATGAATGTACGCGAGAGCAGACAGGTGTCGCTCTTCGATTGAAACATTTTTAACCGGAGTCTTAATGAGGTAAACAAACGTTGTGTGTGTGGTTCAAGTTAAATTGTATTTAAACGGACATTTTCCGATTTGCTACAACTAAGTTTCTTACAATTTTGTTTCTAAATTTAAGAGGTAAATAGGATTGTATAATTGATTTAATTTCATTCAATGTTCAATATTTTTACATTTCCCTTTAATATAGATTTAGCTATATCTAAATAATTGCAAAGTCCAGATATGTACTTTGATGATATGTGATATTCTTAGAGTCAGAAATGATGAAGATGATGATGATGAAGCCATGCAAGAAGTCCTGCAAGGCGCTTTTATAGAATTTTTATTTCATAAAAATTTAATTAATATTGACCTCAGTTTATAAACATTATTCAAAAACATTAAGAGCAGATAACTTATAATTTGAAAATCTGTTATAAATGAAGAAAAAACGATTCGCGTATGATAATAAGTTGTTTATTAAAGCCCGCTAAATCTCGTCACTTGTGTCGCATTCTTATTGTGTTAAAGCAAGTAGCCGGGGGCCGATGGCCGGGAAACAAAGCCGCAATTGATACCGATGTCTTATGTCGAAATCTGTATGTACTTGGTAGTTTTAGCTAATGAAAGCACAGTTTCTATAGTATAGTTAGACAACGTAATGTGGGTTAAAACTGTTGTTTAATGCGACGCTCATTTCAGTGACTAAGTGGCTAAGGAGAATGTTTGGGAAGATTGTGTAAACGAAGCGGACAATTCTCATTCTGCCGTCTTATTGTTGCAGTTTTGGTTAAGATACATACTGATATTTTCGGAATAATGCCTTGCATCAATTTATTGATACCTTCTAACTATATCTATGATCTAACTTAAAAATAGTAATAGGCATATTTTTACAAATGAAATTACAACCTACATACGAATCATCAATTTCTGCAGTTGGGTACTTTTACTGAACGTAATTTTTAACTCGTTCAAACATAAATCAATATTCTCGCATTTCACAGGGAAAACACGATATCATATATTAAAAATACGATGGCAGATAATAAGTAACAAATGACTTAGTCGCAGCTCAGGCTTTACAGTAGCTAAATATTTATATAGAAGATATAGCAATGAAACGATATTATTTTCTTTCATTTAACTAATTGACCAAAAAATAAACGTAGGTTGTGAGCCATTTCAAATTAATTCGGAACGTGTGAATAAAAAATAACGAGCTACATTTTGAAGCATATCTAAATAGGAAACGTTTAACAGGTGTGTACTAATATTAGAGAATTACAAATATTCTCTTTTAAGTACTTTTGCACTGTATACGGAGATTCAGAAGTAAAGTGCATGAATGAACTTTTTTTATACCTACACTCAGCTATCGTCTTAAGCTGTTAAGCAAGCTGTATATTGTAGCGAATTTAGTAACTTTTTTTCATTAATACATTTTTATATTTATTAGAAAGGGGATGGAAAGAATGTTTGATGCATTATATGAGAGTTTGTGAAGTGAGAGATAAAGAATTCCTGGATAGAATAAAATAGAATAAAAAGACATAATATTGTGCCGACCCCAAATGATTGGGACAAGGTCAAGCTTATGATAATTTTTGCATTTATTAAAATAATTATTGTAGCCGGATAGTTTATTTGCCGTATGAAATAATAGAATACAAACATAATAATTAAAATGTTTTATCCAGGAGAGAATATTAATCATGTAAAACTCTTAGCCATGTTTTGCTTTAATGTAATTGAAAATTATTCCTGACATTTTTCTTGTATTGTTCTTCATTTCCTTTCTAATATACACTCGCTATATTTGTCTATTTTTCGGGCACTAACAGAATTATTGTAAGTTAAGGTTCTATACACAATATTTTGTGGCAGTTGGCTGTATGAATGACGCCCCCAATCTCCTACTTTGATAGGCGCAAGCGCACCGACCGCTAAACGATTCCCATTCTATATGTTTGCTTAAGAATTAGGGTTAATTTGTATCTTGGCCAGATTGATAGGTTAACTTCAAAGTGTGGGTATAATTCACTATATGCATTGTACAGATGTTTTAGTATAATTAGTATTGACACACTAAAATCTTTGAATTATATCACTTAAGTATAGAACGGGATGGAAACTGAGTTCATTCATTTTTGAAATATTTTTCTCGAGAACAGCCTGATTCTCATATTATTAATAATATATGTACATACTAAGACAATTCTCACAGCGACCTCCAGGCTTTAAGTAAGGCCCAACTTATATAGTTTCCTACCCTTAATCGTACCCGTTACCCCCGCAGGCTTGAGAATAAAATTAGAAATAGTTAACGTCGGTAATAACCGTACACTCATCTATTTAAAAGAAACAATATTATAAAGACCTTTTTTGCAACATACAGTAATCAAATCGTGACAAGATGAAGTGTACGCTTAGATCCATAATGGCTAAAACTAGTAATGAATCTGGTCAAAGCCTACTAGATTAGACGCCATTATGGTATATACATCTTTCTATATAGAATTCCAAAACATACGTTGTAATAATGAGGGTCCAGTAAATTATTCCGGGTAAGTAATCGCGTAATCGACAAAAACAATAACACTATGGTCATCAATGCATGGCTCTGGAGGAAATATAAACTTTCTAGATGTGGCTTATATTTTAATTAAACTTTTGTTGTTTTGTAAACGTTGGTTGTCTTCAAAATGAAATTTCTACGTAATTTTTCAAATAACATATATAACTATTTTTATTTCAAACGCGTTTATTTTGATAATTATAGACATTTTCACTAATATTATGAAGTTTTGAAAATATGTTAGAAAATAACCAACTGTTAACAGTGATTTTTTTATTTGAAGAAACACGTGTATATTTTTATCCCTCTTTTATACAAAATAACTGAATTATATTTATATTAGATCATCATCATCCATATATTGACATTAGATAACTAAAAAAAAATATTAAGCTAATATAGAATCAAATTTTCTCAGACAAGTATATGCTGGTTTTGTGAAATGAAAGTTTGCAGCTAGTTGTATGAAAGCTTGTTGTAATTTCAACAAAGATTATTTAATAATAGCTTAAATCTATAATGCCCTTGACCTTAACTGTATAAGAATATGGGAAAATTTACAGATAAACACTGTTTCTGAATGATAAATGAAAAAATAATTACGTATTTCTATTTTTGTTGTTTCTGTTCCGAGATGTTTATAATATTTTTATAATAATATGTAATTTTTATTATAATTGTTTAATAATTTTTTTTTTCTTAAAAATTTGTTTAATATGTTCTTGTATTATACTATATGTAGACATATAGATACTTCCTTTTTTGTCGAGAAAATAAATGAATGCCTGACAACCCTAGGTAAAAATATTACAATAATGTCATAGTGATAAAGTGGCTTCTATAATGAACATAATTTATAGTTATTAAATATACTGGAATAAATCACACATCGCCATCTAGTCCTAAAGTAGCACAGCACTTGTGTCATGGGTACTAGATAACTAATATACTACATATATACATACTTTTTTTTCCATACTATTATACATAAACACCCAGATGCGAGAAAGGAATCCCACACGGACCAAGAAGTTCGAATAAAAGAAAGCTAATTTCAATAGCACATCCAGACATATTTATATCTTTAAAGTCTTTACTATCCCGAATACATGAGTATACACGATTACACGCCCTCTCTTTGATCTCTAATTAGATGAACATTTTGGGGTTCCGCATTATCTGCCCCTGTATCATAGGGGAGGGTGACGATTGCTCGTAAATAAATATGTTAGGTGTTAGGCCTTTGTTTGAGCATTGGGGATGCCGACGAATTACTGGCTCCCTTCTTAAATTATCCTTAATTTGTAATATAGATCGCATAGTTTTGGTCTTATAAGACCAATAATTACAAATGCTAATATGAAACTACCCACCCTCTTACAATTATGTTGATTAATGACACCCCTGGTTCATTGGATTCGGTAATGAAAGTGGCCTTAAGTCATGTAGGTACTAGGCAGCTTTTTATTGTTACATTCGGTGATACCGAGATTACCGGTATGTGTAGCCGGACAATTTGCCTAGAACTAGTGTGGCAGGTATATGGTCCATTTCTAATATGAGAAAGCCCGAACTCAGCAATATAAGTTAATAAAAAAGTAAATAATAATTAAATATATTAGGACATTTCACAAAACACTAACTAGTTGCAAAGTGACACACATAGCACTTGAGTTGATACTAGACAACTAATATACTATATATATCTTATGTAAATAAATATATATTATACCTAAACACGAACACGGGATGGAAATCGAATATATTACCTACGCAATCGTGTGACTGTGCGTTAACCGTTACGTAGCGGACTGTGTTACTATCATTTTACAAATATTAAGAATCTTACTTTATCTGAAGAAGTTTTTCCAATCAGGAGTCTTTCAAATATATCCCTGTGACACAAAAATCCAATTGAATAGTTTACACTCGAGTGAATTACTTCGGTTCGTAAGCTGGTTAATCCCCACTGAATAATTGCTTGTAATATACGCTTTGCCGACGCCCCGGATTAATTTGCCCCCGCCCTACACCGCCCGCCTTACAAATTGATTTTATGAATCACGACTATAAGTTTATGACAATTTTAGTTAATATTGTTGTAAGAAACACGAAATTTAATTATTTAGTTTTCTTAGAACAACATTATTATAAAATAAAAAAGAGAGACAGCAAATATAATTCAGCAAATTAATTTACTATATTATATAATAGTAAATATTGTGGTTAAGCATTGTAAAATATATAAAAACACAAAACTATTCTATTTATTATTAATAATTAATAATGTAAAAACTGTAAGGACAAACTATATTGTAACTGATTTACACCTCTAGAAATCATAGGATTTTAAAATAATAAGGACAATTTTTCAACAGTTCTGAATTTCCTAAAGATTTCACAACCTTACAACAGCCGTAGATATAAAAGGTGACTTAGTCTTTCGAAACACTTTGACCGATAAATTGACAATTTCAACTGAATTACTCCGCTTTTACTAAAAAAAAGGCTCAAAAAACCCTATATTTTACCAACTCTCGATATTTTCAAAATGATTTCGTCGTAAATCTCACACCGTAAAACTGTCTGCTATTATTTGAAAGTACGATTCCAATAGTTAGAAGATTTTAAATCCGATAAGATCTAGAGCTAGCTTCTGGAGCTTATTTCCGTTATCTAATGAAAGGGTTCGATCATTAACATTTATCCAAAGAAAAAAAATTATATACAAATAATATTAAATTAAATAAAAACAAAATTAATCGAAAACTGATTAAAGGACCGACCGACCGCCTGAAGAAAGGATGGTTAAATGGTTAGAAAATTGCATGCTCAGGGAAACTTAAATTTGGTAAATTCGGTAATGATCTAACACATGAAAATTTGGTATTTTTAGATTCGGCCTTAAAGATTTTACGTCGTATATGACCCATAAGACATGCATATTTCTTTGGAAGTGTTGTAATTTGAAAGCTCTTTTAAATTAATGTTAAAATCGATTCATAAGTTCATACGAATACATAAGTACGAATAAATGAAAGTTTTTGATGTCAATCTTTTTACCGTTTACAGTACATTCATACTAAACTTATTCGCATCGTGGTGTAAATCCAAATAAGCATGATGCGTTAAACGTGTGTGGATTCATGTGCGGATGAACGCTAATGCCTCAAACACGCGGCGACCGTTTGTGTTTAGCACTAGACACATAATGATCAATGGAAAGGCGCTTAATATATCTACAATATATATCTAGTAAGTTAAGATAAAACTACCAAAGGACATATTGATTATTAAACGATATATTAAATTTTAATTTGGTATAGATACTCTTTTCAAAAAAAATTGTCAGGTAGCCAGGGCTCCCTGTACCCAGGGGTACTATAGGTGCCAACATATCCCTCCTGTGCGTTGGGCAAAATAGAAATACTGGTGAGGTTTTAGTTTGAATACCAGCGACGTGCGAACCCTCTGGGGGTGCGCGGGCGCATTGTATCCCGCACCACCCCGCCGCGAGGCTCTGCTTTTGGGATGGGCGTCAAGAATTTCCACTTAAAAAAGGCGTCCTGATTTCCGCAATGAACGATTATTGACCAGCGATGACCTTTCCATCGTTTCTTAAACCAATTAATTTTTAGCAACCATTACAAAAATAAACTGTTCAGTTTATTTATAGTCGTTACAAACAATAATTTCGTGAAACGTTCTTATTTGATCTCAGATATTTTAATATAAAATTGAAATCATACAAAACAAGTTTCGTTTAAAAAAATCAAAATAAATGGAATAATGTAGTCAATGAAAGGAGGTATTAAACTTTGAGACCGAAGTAGAAATTATTAATACGCTATTTGTCATTTGCTGAATCGATCAAAATGAATGTAAGTAACACACAGAAACAAACACACAGTAACCATAATAATCAATAAACACGCAGACATAGTAACGCACATTTATCGGTACTCGCAGCTCGGACTGTTTATTTGCAGGTGTAACAAACGTTCGGTCAACGATCTTTACGTCAATGTGTGCCATAAGCCCTTACAGGGCTGACAAACTATACAAGTTAATTTGATGTAAGAATATACAAAGTGTAAGCAATTTTCATAAATTTTAGGCATTAGAAAAATCTATAAGTTTTACAGGCCCAGAGTCAATGTACGGAGGCTAACGATTTCGAGCCATTAGAAGGATTATATTTCATGTGTTTATTTTATTTTTCCGATACAAAATCTGTTCTGAAGCTCGCAAAGTTTTTAAAATTAATGATTAATTTCAACGCTTCAATATCTAATATTACAGCCTCAGTTTTTAACTAGAATACTAATTAATTAAGTAATAATTCTATAAATGCCATACAAAAATGAAGCCACTTCTTTTATTATCAACTTAATAGGGAAGAAAGATACTAATAATTTTTTTTTTTTGTGAATGGGTAACGCCATTGCCTATATAAAAATATATTCACTATGTACTTATTGTTTAAAAACAAGAATTGTCAGGAAGAAGCATTCAAAAGTAAGATGCTACGACCTTGAACATACTTAGACTCAAACTTTTTAGTGAAAGCTACTTAACTATGAATCTATTTATTAATATAAAAATTATGAAAGGTTCTGAGGTGGCCCTGCATATACAGAGCTAATACAACACACGCACGCACACAAGCATTTACGGGGGATGGCCACACTGAGTCCAGCGACATGCTAATTTCTTAGCGAGCCTAACAATCGTTGCAAACACATTTATACATTTGCACATGGACTGTAAGCTAACATTCATTTCTTCTAGAATCTATCATTACTATAGACATTTATTTTAGCCTAAAAACAGCAAAGAGAAAGTAATCTTACAGATATACCCTATAATGTTTTTCTGATTTATGTAGATTTTTAACATACATTCTAAGTCTTTGTATTGAATTGTACGTAACATTAATATTTTTTTATAAAATAATATTAAAAAGTAGATCTAAGTGATTAATAGCTTAGGATTTAATGCGGAGTGAAGCTTAGAATAGAAAAAATTGGCGTTAAAAAACTTATTCTATTTTTTTTTTGCTGGAAATTTTCATAAGTAACAATTAAAAATAAGCAATATAAAATAGAATTAAAAACCTATGAAAATTATAATTAATATGGTACTGACACAAATTAGATTATTTACCTGTTTCACGGCTTCCATGGCGCCACAGTTTTCACAAGTTAAAACGCGTGCGGAGTCTACGCGTTCGGTACCTGTCCGCAGTTTGGGTCGTTATGGATAAGAAAATTAAAATAAATTGTAAGTAATTGTGATCTCAGGGGGGGGGGGGTGAGTGGGGGGGTACAGATTACAGGGCGGAGGGTAGGGGGAGGTTTATGTTCTCATCACATAGCCAATTTTTTCTAAAGGAAATATCGCGCTTCTTCGAGATACATTTAAATATGGCCGTTTAGCAGTCGTTTACTAATTCCTAGTAGACGTTCCTATGACTACATGAAAACTAGAGGGAGAGGACGGGGTCTTCTTATATGCTATGAATGGTCACCAATAGGAAGACAGCAGAACGGCACGTTCCTAAGTTGCCTGCTTAGATCTGACAATCTCTAAATGTTTAGGTTAATAATTTGAACTAAAATGAGTCAGTCTATGTATGGCTTGTAGCTGGTAGCTAACAAGTCTAAAACCAGATATCACAAACATTTCTAAAAACTGCTTTATTAATATGAACAAAAAGCACTAGACTAGTGTTTCAGACGCGACAGTATAAATCATGGTTTAATTTTAAATAATGTTAAATACGTGACCGTAATTTAATGGTGGTCCTGTCATGGCTGCCCTTGAAACGACTCAAACAATGACCCGTTTCACAACTTAAAGATTATGTTTAACTGTTCCCTATAAAAATGTTGAAGTGATATGTAAGAATAAATCAAGACGGATAAAAGGTATTTAATCCGATCATTAAGATACCAAATCGGTAATAATAAAATGATCCGTTTCAGGCATTATACAGTAATAAAATTGAGTTGAGTTTTAAATATTAAATAGAGATCGTTGGTTGACCACCCCTGATGAACAAGAGATTTCATCCAAAACAGTTTAAGAGCAGACTCGGGCAGTATGCATGAATATTGCAAGCTTTTCAGAATATTCTTTTGCGTGCAAATTGAGAGAAGGATTCCCTTTTTTCTACCTGGATCTCATAAATACTTTTAAGATGTAACTGAAAGAATTTTAAATGGCCTTGATATCCTCAATCAAAAACCTGCAATATACGTTTATGTATTAATACGATGATAAATATTATCGTTTGTTCCTTAAACGCCATGTTAGATATACTTTCTAGTATGAGTACATCAAGAGAGAGAAAGAAAATTAGTTACTATTAAAAGTTAGATCACCATTAATTGGTTAACAAGAGGAGACGGGGGAGGGAGCTCTTGAAAATAACACATTTGGTAACAGGGTAGGAAAATTGAGTTTTCGTCACGTGGTCAATTTGCGCTTTTTTTAGTTGTATTCAAAATGGCGCGTTTGGCCTTTGCGTGTGACCAAGCGTGGTATTTTAAAGAACCCCCTCCGCATCCCTGATTTCGTCACGTGGTCAAATTGCGCTTTTTTTTAGTTGTATTCAAAATGGCGCGTTTGGCCTTTGCGTGTGACCAAGCGTGGTATTTTAAAGAACCCCCCCTCCGCATCCCTGATTTCGTCACGTGGTCAAATTGCGCTTTTTTTTAGTTGTATTCAAAATGGCGCGTTTAGCTTTTGCGTGTGACCAAGTGTAGTGTTTTAAAGAACCCCCCCTCCGCCCGCCCCCGCATCCTTGAGACAGCGTGGAATTTTCGAGACCCTGAACCCCTGAACGGGTCTCGTGTGTGCGTATGTTTCCTTATACACAATTTACTTTACTCTTCTTATATACCTACCAGCCATATGCCTATTAATCTACTAACAGTTGAATATAACTTTAACGCAACAATATATTATTTAGAACAAAATATTTCCAAGTGAAATTCAATTAGAAATTAATAACCCAAATATTTAATTCAAAAATCCATACGTTCACAAGTCGGTAAGTATAATGGTAAAACGACACAAAATTAAATGGCTCATAAATAACACAAATTTATATCGAATCCATATATTTTTAATCTGCCCGCTTCTCGTTATTAATTTGGTAACGTATTATATTAAAACTATAATTAAGTCCCACATAAAAAGGTCCCTTAAACAGATCGCCAGTTTTTATTAAGCAATTTTATATTCATATAAATCTTTTACGCTTCATTATTCTATTTTATTACTAACTGATTTTATATTGTTTCTCAGATTCCGACTCAGGCTTAGGTCACACTGCTTTTAATCCTTTGTTCGACGTTTTTGCGAAACGACACTTTACGTAGGTTTACTATTAAGGCTAAATTTGTGGCGATATATCCCCGTGTCTATGGGTTAGATTTAATTTAATCAGGTATTTATAAGGAGATTGTTCTGATCTGGATGTGGATATTGTCCATTTTTAAATTTAGAACTATCTTTAATACATTCAATTTTTCTACAATAGACTAAGAAAGGAATGCCGTAACGGTCGTTTAAGGTTTTAAATATTTTTTCTCTTTTAATTTATATACTTGGTAGATTCATTTTTTATTTCATATAATTAAAAATTTGGCTCTTATTTGTATTTAATATTACAACACAGCGCCACAGCTCCATAGTCGTGATTTACTAAAAGTGCATGCATACACTAAAAACTGAACGCCATATTTGAATATAACCTGAAAAAAAGCACGTTTTGACCACGTGACGAAAACTTAAGACCCCCCTCTCCCCTCCCGTTTACCAAGCGTGGTATTTTCAAGATGTCCCTCGTCCCATCCCTATTGAATGTATGTATGTACCCTTTAGTTGAATCCAAGCCCGTAGGGCTACTCGTACATAATAGGGATGGCCTATTGATATTTGTTGATTAAACAAATTATGATAATAATATTAATGAAATATTTATATGACTGAGTAATTTGGAATCATTACAATAATTAAACACCATTAGTATTATGAACAAACATATTATAAACTGATTATAGTATATAAATCAAAGATTACATTATAATCTTTATAACCAAACAGAATAATTAGACGCTAATGATTTATAGCATTCTAAGAAATAAATAAAACTATTACATTATGAGTAAATAAAATTTCTAACCATACATATTTCAGACAGACATCAGACTTATGTTATTTTAAAAATATATTATTAATCAAAACAGGAAACGTTTGAAATATTAAATTTATTCATAAATGTTTTTAAGGATTTAATTATCATTGTTAAACACTAGACGCGCAAAATAACAACGATCCATCC
This sequence comes from Malacosoma neustria, assembly GCA_963693495.1. Lineage (NCBI taxonomy): Eukaryota > Metazoa > Arthropoda > Insecta > Lepidoptera > Lasiocampidae > Malacosoma > Malacosoma neustria. Next base: position 6,124,998 of record OY856389.1, read on the forward strand.
GATCATGTTGTTTCAGAAATACACCTGTTAAATGTACTTTAAATCATCATCATCTTTGCGTTGAATACCGGTTGCAGCCCAAACTCTCGCTTCGGCGCCCGCTTTCCGGATCCGGACTTCAGTATCAATAACCACCAGGCTACATAATTCTCTATCAAAAGCAAAGTCACCTGCGAGTGTGAATACAAGTACCTACTTATAAAAGTTCCGATGTAGTGATTCACTATTAAAAGTTCATAATTAAGTGGTCTCTGCCTACCCCTACGGGAAAGAGGCGTGATTATATGTATGTATGTATGTATTAATTTTATATTTATAAATTATATATAATAAATACATATTTGCAGATGTTACTAAACAAATTATGTAAAATACCGCAAGTTGTTTTTACTAATGATTTGATTCAAATTCAGAACAAAGTTCCATAAAACCATAGTAACTAAATATAACAATATCCTTTACATATAAATTACTAATTAAATTAACATAAGCATTTTAATATTCAGATTTAAAACAAAATTGCGTTTTTAACGTACCTTTTTCTTATCAACCTCGAAAAAGTTCGGCATTCTAGGAGGGCCGCGGTTTGAAGTGCTGGGTGGATTTTCTTCTTCAAAACTGTCTAGGATGTCAGCAAAATCCATTTATTATCAATTTAAAGTTGCAATAAACTTAAACTTGTGACAAGTCAATGAGAGCGAATCTTCAAAAAATTTAAAAAATAAATACGCGCGGCACCTCCCGTGTGCGTTAGGCAAGGCGAAATACTAATCGTCACGTCTTACTCTTGCCAACATCCGATATAAACTAAATTGAAAATTGGAAACAAAATGCAATGTTCAAATCTTGATATGACAATAATAGTTGAGACAGAGATAAAGCTAAGTATACGAGTGTGAACGGGATGGTAAATAACAGTAAACCGCCCCACCCCTTCGACATTGGCAGCGCAGGGGTTGTCGCCAGACGAGATACGAAATTTAAAATTCCTACCTGCTTAGACCTAATAAACATTAATCCAGTCAAGCCAATTTAGCCTTTATTTTTCAATCACAAAGTATCAGATTTATATGAACTAAAACGTAATATGAGCTTTTACTCTTTTGGATATTTTAATTTGTAATTATAAATAGCAAATGCATGAATACAAAGCGCAAGGCTATTCTGAGAATTTGTCTTGTTTTATAATAATATTTCTATGATAATGTTATGAGGTATTGGTTAAGAAATAACTAAGAAACATATTTTGTATCTTACAACCGCATTTAGGTTAATAGTATCGTAATTTTAGCGATGTTTATGCCTATTCGACACTTGTAAACACGAAATTAGACAAATTTTCTACAAACACAAGTTAAGAAAGTGAATGGATGGCCGATGAAAATAATACTTTTAGTACATTATACAACTTCTCGTTCCCAATTATAGCCTTTAACGTCCCACTACTAGATTCGCGCTTCTACATAGGGGCAACAGACAGCATACCCTTAACGCTTATTGTAAATTGGCGAGTTACACATAGCTACCTACCTGCGATCTCAGGTTTTCAATGTTATCCTTTATCGTAGTTACGTGGTAATTATGCAATAATATACACGATCCGCGAGAAAATATATCTAAGCGGTACATACCGTAGTCCTTCTATAACTACTTGTTCCTAAGATGCCGGCCGTAACTTACAGAGGGAAGAAAAGAACACGCGATTTTTCATTTCCGGTTTAATGACTCATAGGGCATTCGCACTTTAAAAATTAAATTCAGTCAATCCATCACATCTAGGTATTCTATTTTCTAGCGTTTCTATCGAAAATATATGGATAAATCGCGGATATATTCGTATTATTAAACATATTCGACGGCGTTTAAAATTTTATTGAAAATTTTTATAAAGAAGATATACATAGAAAAGTAAAAAACGAGTAGACAGAGTGTAGACTGAAATTGGGTGGATTAAGAGAATATGGACAAAGAAGTTAAAGAAATATATTTAAAAATCAAAAATATTGGCAAATTTAACGAAAATTATTACATTACCTTTTTAAGAGTAGGAATATATAAAATATAACCTGTAATTACCATAAAATAATCCAAAAGGCGCGGTGTATGACCGTTTACAAAATTTTAATAAATACAACGTTTCATGTATTTACGTATAGAACTTAATTAATAATTATAAAATTCCTGCAAAATTGTACATTCCTGAATATTTTAAATGAAAACAAATTACCAATTAAACGCTATATTTGGCTATATTTGGCCCAACAACGAAAATTTCCCCACAATCAACTGAAATCCAAAAATTTGCCATAAAATTGTATTCAAAATCAATTATGATCAAGCTATTGAAAATGTCATGCAATCACATGGGGTGTGTAACATGTTATTGATATCTTTATAAATGGGGTAAAGTGGGCAAATCTGGACATACGGGCGCTTGAATTTATACGGGTAGTTTTGGCTTGTTGTTATGACAGGTCTATTGAAGCGTCTAAAGGGTTGACAATCGACGGGATTAAACTGTGTTATGAATCACTTAGATCTTAATAAAATATATAGAAATATATTTAGCAAATATCCATTTAATATAAAACATACAACAATATTCAGATTTTTTCTCCGTGCAGACGCGTAGTAAGAATACCAACTACTGCTGACGGCGGCTTGTCGTAAAGGGCGACAAAACAACCTTAGCTAAGTTGTAGGGCCATTATAGATGGCCACCACCCCTGCTCTCTTAATATGCTGCCATCATAATCTTGGGTATAAATGCGGCATAACTGTTGCAAACATAGGCGACAACAACAGTTTACTGTTAATTGGACCGTCAGCCTGACTGCTGTTCCACAGCATTAAAAAGTAAATTATCAAAATAAAAACGTTCTAGAAAAATTCCACAGAGCGAACAGGATGAATATCGGAAAGGAGGCGCCGATGACGTCATTTCATCCCTACGAAGGGCATCATAACGGTTCATTTTTTGCTTTGTAAACTAAATTGAGTTTCAATATTTTATTGGTGTCGGTTATTTGTTCGTGTGACAGATTGTTTTATAAGTCAAATGGTCAAATAAATAATTTTAAATAGACGTCTAATTGTAACAATAACTTTAAAATTTTGTAACATCTTTTATTTATCACTCAAGCACAAATGTAGTTTTAATTTATTATCATAAATCATCATTTGAAAATTACAAAGGTTTTCATTTAATTTGCAAATGTTAAAAAGATGAGGAACCCCGCATTCCAGCTTATGAACACAAGTCAATAGTAATTGAAAATTAAACCCTTATTCACGCTCCCACCATAAATTTAAATAGCATGTTGCAGTTTTCTACGAAGAAATGCTTGTAATATTCACAGTATTTTCAGTATATTATCCTCAAACAAAAGCCATTGCTGCTCAGGTAATTTTAGCATGTAACTAAAACTAGCAATTGATTACTAGGAAATAAAGAGCAATCTCCTATCACCGACTTACGCCCAAATAATATCTACCAGCCATAAAGAAACAAAAGCACGGGCACAGTACAAATACTGGCAAAAAAGATACATTGTAATGACGATTAAAAATTAGTTTTGTAAGTACAAACAATAGAGCTGTCGAAATCTTTATTATCACAGGAAGTGAATAGATAAGGGATATTATTGACCATGTTTCTAGGAATCTCGAAATACCGAATCTATGAGAATAGAGAATACATTATTTTAAAATGTTAATATACAATGTACTGTCAAATTTTATTATAATCTGTAAAATATGGCAGAAAATGCCTTTTCATCAGTAACAACTAATACATCGTCTGAATACAGAATGTTCATATAACACCTGTCTGTTCAGAGTAAGTAAAGTCTCGAAACACTCATCAAATTTTGTAATAACAAGACTAGAATAGACAACAAAGAAATTTTTCATTTAGGACACATATAAAATACACAAATGTTAAAATAGTGACAGTTGATGAAGTCCTAAATGGGTCCTAGCTCAATACATGCTGGTTTTATATAAAACCCGCGCTGATCTTCCGCTAGACCCATGGACTGACACATATATATTTAAGTTTTTAGATCTACATATTTTGCTAATTTTTCTATAGTATTTTGTAAATTATGAGTGTTATTATGGTATTATGTATACCCATATAATATATGATAATAATATGACCGAACATTGTTTTAATTGACAAATCCAATAATTTACAAAATACCCTAGAAATATTAGCAAAATATATAGATTTAAAAACCCAAATTTCATGAATATGGCATTTGCAGAAAATGGTGATGACGGTGAAACTACAGGCGTGATACCTTAGCAAATACACACATTATTAAAAATCCTTAATCTACCAAAGAAAAGATAAATTATGATTACACCTATCTCCCAATTTACACAAAAGATGGTTCCTAACAAAACCGTGTAAGATGAAATTTCTAATTTTGCCATGTAATTTCGCATTTAAAACGAAATAAATTCCCAGTACGGGCTCAATTCATTCAATCATATAAAACAAAGGAAAATATCTAAAAAAATACCTATTGCATTCACTGTAGATTTAAGAACAAAAAATAAAAAAAGAAATCTTCAAAAAAAATTAGCAACATCCATTACTCTTACTCTATAACGAAAAGTTCCAATATTTAATCTTTGTTCCAAAGAAAAGTATTGTTTTAAAAATAAAAGATGTCTTTTAATTTTTTGTCGATGTTTTTGAGAACATAAAAGCTTGAAAAATTGACACAAGTTATACAATAAGGATCTCCAAGAAGGATGAAAAATTTATAAATTACCTTACATAGGCTTAATGTATAATACGAGGTAGCTAAGGTATATTATATTTCACAATACAGGCAGTTCCCAATCAATGAGACCCAAAACTGTTTATTATTAACGATGTTATGTTTAATATTTATTTCTCTTAAGAATTACAAATTCGATTACAGTGAAACTTAAAAATAAATACCAATTTTAAAAGTGTGTTTTTACAATTTTTAAATTTTACCAATTTTTTTAACTAACTATTAACATATCCTAATATTTTATTATCTAAATCATAATGTAACAATAAAATATATACGCAAACAGGTCATCACAATAAAAGTAGGTGAACACTCATCGCAAACTACATAAAAGGGGGTATTTTGTTTACGTTTTTTTGTTGCATATTTACAGAGGCGAGTTTAGCTTGTGGTAATATTAGCTTATCGGAAGCGGGTTTTATAATTCCTTCTTTTAGTAATTTCTGTCAGAAAATCCGTACAGGGGCGGAGAAAGAATACTAACCTCTGTGGCCGGGGTCGGCCTGTCGTAAAAGGCGACAAAACAACCCACCCAAGCTACGTGGTAGGGCTTCAAACCCGTCTGGATGTTGACCACTTTTGGTCTTAAGTATGCCGCCATAATAACCTTCTGTTGTGTTCCGGCATTAGTGACCCGAGTTCCTGTACCCTTACGGGACAGCTGCGTGTTCGCGATACCACTGGTGTTGCAAACACCTATAGACGACGATAACTGCTAAATCCTAAGTGGGCGGGCCATCAGCCTGTCTGCTGTCTTACAATAATAAAAAAAAAGTAATATAAATTGCAAGTAAAATAAAGAGGACGCCATAAGCTCTAGTCATAATAAATTTAGTAAAAAAAAACACCTGCATAAATAAATTATATAAAAATCAATAGTATACAGATCCTTTCGCGATAGTTTCCTTTGCTGTTGGTACGAATCATATTATAATATGTAACTTACGCAAGTAAAATTGTGTAGTCTATGGTCTCCAAGCTTAATACGTTTAACTACGTAACAGAATGAATCATCACATAAAAAACCAGTTAATACTCTGCTTAGAATTCTTTGTTAATCTCTTAAGTAATAATCAAATCCAGCTGTATACATATAATCACTTTTAGGAAAAAGTTATTGTTCGCTATCCTTGCTATGCTATGCTTTGTACTTAACATTCCCAGATATTAATGCAACTAACAGCTATAGATTATTTATTTATGCGTCTTTAGCAAAATATCAATATAACTTGTGGTGAAAAACAAATAAAAATAAATTATTATACATTTTACCAATTCTTAAAATTATCCTAGTTTCCATATACTTATGATGAACGAAAAAGAGTTTTCATCAATTAAGTATTAAATTATTACAGTACTGAAAGTTTTTGAGAATTGGTTCAGTTAACATTGAATATACTACGTAAATGGTTTTTAGTTGTTTGTGCATCCCCACAGAGAATAACTTATTTGTATAACCCGTTACATTTTACCATAGTCTGGGTGCACGCCCGTCTTTAGTATGAATATTGTACAGAGCAGAAAGCCTTCAAACTTTCATATCGTACAACATCCCCCCACTGGGCTTGAGTTTTCCCCAAACAGAACCGACATACCTTAAGAGGTATACATACTGTCGGCATGATAGGTAAACGTGAGCGCTTTCAAAGGTAAATTGGTAGGTTATATACAGAGGTGGTCCTGGTGTTTTTTTATTGCTGTAGGACAGCAGACAGGCTGACGGCCCGCTTAGAATTTAGCAGTTACCGTCACCTATGTGTGTTTGAAACGCCCGTGGCATCGCAAACATGCTGCTGCCCCATAGGGGTACAGGAACTTCGGTCATTAAATCTACCACTAAAAAAAACTTTCACTTGGTGCCCGGGTCCACTTTCCAACTTTTCTTCTCCACTTTGCATATTTCTTCGGCATCGCAGTAGTAAGTGCAGCAAGTTTTCACTACAGGCGACGTCAAACCAGTACTTTTTGGGTTTAATACTCCTGTGTGGGCCCGGTGGAGGCAGCATAAACATTTGTCCCCTAGGTAAGTTGGGAATATGGTATTCATACCATGCATTCATACCACCTTCAGGTGAGAAAAATTATTTAATCGGTGCACGCTGTCACGTGAATTAAATCCATGACCTCAACACTTGGCTAGTATACCTCAATACATACAATATTGATTGCTAGCAATCAATTTTCTAACAAAAGACACCCTACGAACAATTTGAAGTGCATCCCTTAACACGTGGTTTTTCGCACGAGGCGTGAAGATTTATTGATCTACGATTTTAATTATCACACTACATATATGAATTGCCAGCAGTCCGAAGTGCATTATCCCCTGCGAAAACTTTAATTACTATCATGATGACTATATTCCGAAATAGGGGAGGCTTAATTTGCAACACTCGGTAATTATGAGGATATATTTATTTGCTTGGTGATTGATTAACAAAAGAAAAGTATATGACTAATCTATCAGTTCTTTAGTATCTATAGACCAGAGCTCTTCTTGCAGTGCGATTTAGTCTCTGGTATGCATTTACTGCCTATGCTGACTCATGTGTCATGTGTCACTGTCAGGACGCTAGAGCCACGGGCGAGTGTAAGCGACAAACAGGTGATATTCTTTTTACCGGCTGAATTTTCTTTCGCTTATATAAATTTCCGTTTATAACCTGTCACTGTCTAATACACTACGACACTGGCAAAATCAATGCCAAAAGAGTTGGTGCCAAATAATTAAAAGAAGAAGAAGGTGATATTCTTGTACATCACTAAGTCAGAGAAGCACCCCTAGGAACACTATACCTCTTCTTACTTCATTGGGATTAGGTTATTTATTTATTTATTTAGTTATTAAATTATGAAAGTAAATTTTTTACAACGCGGGATAATGAAGTTAGCTGAAGACTGTCACTCAAACTGCCGTATAAACTCGTTACTATATTCACAGTAGTTTCTCAAATATTCATAAATCCACGTGTATGCAGTTTATATAAGTGGAGACAAAAATATTATAATTATTTTTATCGTCTTAAATTATTTTTTTTTTTTATTGCTGATGGCCTACTTAGAATTTAGCAGTTACCATCGCCTATTGGTGTTTGCAACGCCAGTAGCATCGCGGACACGTTGCTGTCCCATAAGGGTACAGGAACTTGGCTCACTTATGCCGGAACACAACACAAGGTTACTATGGCGGCATACTTCAGACTAAAGGTGGTCGCCATCCAGACGAGCATCAGGCCCTACCACGTAGCTAGGGTGGGTTGTTTTATCGCCTTTAACGACAGGCCGACCCCGGCCGCAGAGGTTAGTATTCCTTCTGCGCCCCTGCACGGCTATCTTTTATGACGATTAGATGCCTTGCATCTCCAGCAATCCGTTTCAATTGCTTTATCTTAACAATAATCCCGTGAATGACTTTTCTTCAGACGGTTTTATACTTCTTAAACATATATTTTTTTATACTTATACAAATTACTAACATTTTGAGTTATTACCATTTAGATGTAAATTTAAACAATTTTTCTTGTTTAAACCCATGCCACGGTGCAGGTAAATCGACATTCATTAGCCAAAGCTTTTCGTGTAAAGTAAAATTTAGGTTTCACTTAATTAAAGCTGTCTGAAACAATAAACTGCTAGTAAAGCCGTAATGGAGTGCCTTCATTAAGTTACCACGCCTCTCCATGTAATGCGGCCGTGCCTTATTTGCACTAAACATATTTCTAAAAAAACATAGAAAGTAATACGAGCTTATAGTATTGCTTAAGATTTAATTGATTTACCCAATTTTTATATTGGTGTTGTTTTACCCGTTCCTCCCGTATCATGGATAAGAACTATTATATTCTTTAATAAGAAAAATAAACAAGTAAATGTACCTATCACGTTGTATTACTTTCTATTGCTGTTATTACAATTTTGATACAGAATGCTTGCATAATCGGCCTTTTACCCACCATCAAATCAGCGATGCTTTCTTCGCAAAATTTCGTTGCAATTGCTGTTCCCCTGTCACTTCTACAATCGTTTCAATCTATACTGTCATCAATTATAACAAACTATATACATATTTAAAATATTTTTAAGGGTCCTCATTTACTGGCTGTTGCTACACATAACATTCACTCTTATTATATATATCTTCTATATATATAAAAATCTTGTGTCACCATGTATGTTGCCAATAAACTCCAAAACTACTGAACCGATTTCAATCAAATTTCACATGTACCCGTATTTTGGTCTAACTTACTGGATAGGATAGTTATCATCTCAATTATTCGCTTATATCGTGAATGTAAACGAATAAAATGTATCAATTAACTGTTTCTTTAGCAAGTGTTTATTTACTGTTTAGTTTTATGAAGTTCTCATAGATGGCGGTGTACGTTGATTCATCGATAAAATTCTTCAATATTGTTTGACATCTAGGTTGCAAATACTGGGTGTATAAATAGATGGCGCTGTTCGATTTTACCGGAAGGGTTTTATTTCCTCAGTTGCGATTAGAGAAATTATGAGATTAGAGAAAAATATGGTGGTACGAAGTTCGCCGGGTCAGCTAGTTAGCAAACGTTATTCTGCCATATAAAAAAAATGTAGCCCCATATCCTTCTCTAAGATCCAATCTATCTCCGTATCGAAATGTATCAAAATTGTTTCAGCGATTTAAGCGTGACAGACAGAGTTACTGTCACATTTATAATATCAGTACAGATACTTCTTAAAGAAAGAGAAATAAGAGCAGAACAAACTATCTGTGAACTTGCTATGGTTTAATTCCCTGACTTCGATGTACCACGAAGTGCATAGCGCTCCACAATAAATAAACACGTGGAGTAATCCCATACTCTGAATTCTTAAGACAATGCTTATGTCAAAACACGGTACCCTTTGATCAGTGCTTAATTATATTTCCCTTGAATTCACTTTATGACTTAAGCGAAAATCGGCCTTTCCTCTATGCCATATTTTGTATCCCATAAATATTATATTATATTTGTTATATGTATAAACTTCTTATCTCAGTAGTATACTGAAGCAAATTAAAAAATTTATTATTTTAAATAGTTCAAGTAACTCACGAATCATTAAATATTTTATAATACAGGTTTCCTGATCGAAATTAATAAACAATTGCCAATTTTTAAATATATTTTGAGCAAAATCGCACGTGCATATACTCCACACAAACCTTTCGATGAAATCAGAGTTCATACTAAAGTTCTAACCTGTATTGGGTTAGATATTATTTTAAAATGAAAATTTTATTGTTGCCTCTCATGATTCTTTAAATTATAAGTCTATTTATTTAAATAGGACTAGTTGTCGCCCAGGACTCGAAATACGACCATAATTCATTTGATTTTAATTTCGAACTTTATTAGGATTCTTTTCTCAAAGACTTATACCTCTATATTGCAAGGTTTTATCATAGCTACTCAGTTAGTTTACCATTTTTTTACATCAGTTGGAACAGCATCACTGTGAAGCTTCAAAATGTTTTATATTGCAAAACCTGCATTGTGAATCCTTTTGTAAACACTATTCTCACAAATATGCAAGAGTAAACTAATTCAGATTACTTGTATACCATTTTCATTATGATTGAGCAAGATGTAAGTATTTCACAAATTGTAATATAAAAAAATACCTAACTTAAAACAATTCCAAAGTTTCATTCCTTGTTATAACGTTCAATAAGAGCAAAGAGAATTTAATCACTATTCATGTAAATGTATTATTAATAATTGTTAAATATTATTATGAATAAATGAATGAATTAAGTATCTACTAATGTATATTATGAATTTACTATTATAAAATTAACCGTAATGACGATAACGAGACCTCTTTACCAGGCCAATAACTCTTATAAAAAAGAAAAAAGTGTAGTAAGATATGTATATGTGTGTATGTTGTGTATCATTCGAGCAGTAGTGTGTGTAATGTTTATTTTAAATAATTTGATGTATTTCTAAGGAATTTAGGCAAAAACAAATAGCTTTCCGCACTTCTCCTCCATATAAACTTTAACTGTGCCAAATTTCATATTTAACCGTCCGTGCAATTTTCTTAAAAAGAAGTACAAAAATTTCGCTTCACGTAATAATATATAAATACTAATATGACATTACATAATCAAGGAGTATTAAGTTACATTCGAATTTTTTTCAGAATATAGGTGAGGACTGCATGCTGATGGAATTCATTGCGAAGACATGATAAAATATAAATTTAGAACGATAATAAATATAATAAAAATTGTCCAAAACCGGCTATTGGCTTTAGAAATAAATTAATTTTACCGTTAACTATATAACTATAGACATCACATTACCGAATAACTGTTTTTATATAACAAATCACATTATGATCCCATAAATGGTAAAATAAAAATGTGTCAATGAAGCTTTCGTCATTGAAAGCTGCGGTAATTGTCACATAAAGCGCTAAATAAGCGCGTGCTCTGTATACGATATCAAGGTTGCCAGTCATCACCATTATAAAATTCCTTATAGATTTAAATAAGTTTATATTTGTTTAAATATCAATAACATTTTATTATTGTTTTAAATAACATTAAAATTTGATTAGAGAAACTCAATGAAAGAAACATGTGCATGAACGGCATAAGAATGCTGACCCCTGCGACAACAACTCTAACTAGGAGATAGGGTTCCAAGACAGTCTGGTTGGAAACCTTCCCTGGTCTCCAAATATGCCACTATAATAATAACTTTATATTGTGTTCCCGCATAAGTAACCAAGGTTATATTTCCTTTAAGAAACGGCAGTGTGTTAACAGTGCCCTGGCATTGCAAACATACATAGGCGATGGAATATTTTTTATTGCTGTTCCACAGGAAAAAATTCTGTTTCATTATCATTTGATCTTATAAAAGCTCTTTAATTATTACTAAATATCTAAAAGTCTAGTATGTAATTCTAACAAGATTGCCAGAATATTTTTTTAAATTACATTTAAATAAGTACAGTGTACGAGGCACTATAAATGAGTGACATCACTCCTGTAATATTAATTTTTATATTTCATAATTAAAATATTATAATAAATTCAACAGATGTAATCCTTAAAGTTCCTGTGCTTGAATGTATTTACTGATTGATATGAACTTTAAAGCCGTAAGTTTTATTTTTATTTATTTTTGTTAATGGTTGTGTCTATTACTTTCTAATCTTCATCTCTTTCGTTTTTCTCTTGAGCCGTCCTGGTCACGTTGAATCATCCACCTCTCCCTGTTGGCAGACTGTCAGACACACGGTTTCCCACTGCGGAGTTCACTTGGTCAGTCCAGTGCATAGGTGACCTGCCGCGTGATCTCGTTCCTTCTACTTTTCCCTACACTACCAGCCGCTCTATGAAATCGTTATCTCGCCTAGAGACACTTTTTAATAGGACTAGTTAAACGTTATACAGGGTAAAAAATCGTAGTCGGTTAACCGTGTCTAGAACTTGCCTTTGCCTTCTATTTCCGAATAATTTGATTCACTGGATTTATTCGAAATTATCGTATAGTTTTTGTGCACTGACAACACCGGCTGGCGTGAGTGCGCTTGATTTGTTTAGACAGCGGCGATCACAAAGCGGCCACCATCGCCTGCAACGTTTCCTCTTTACGACCTCACCAACTGTGAAACACTTTGTATAGTTAAATCTCATTGTTTTATCAATTTCAATAATTTATCACTTAGCTGAAAACGGAACGCATCACTCCACACTAACGAAAGCACCAATCTTGTGATTCTTGATCTTCCAAGAAGTAAACATATACGAATTTAGATTTTTTTATTATTGTTGTAGTATTGTTGAAACATTTGGTTATCTTATTATATGTTATTGTTATTGAAAAACACGGATCTTGAACATCAAAAGAATTTAAGTCAATAAATTAATATTTCACTCGATCAGGTATTTTCCTGATTGATAAGGTAAACACATCGTTTCCTAGGAATCGTTTTTGTTCACTATGTAATTAACATATATATTATATTATAATATTACTAAATATAAGATAAAATATGTTTGCCAACAATCCAAGCGCAATAATTTGGGAAATACCATAAATTGATATATAACCTTATATAAAGCTTTCTAATTTCGTAACTAGCTATCACCAGATATTGTATAAAATGATTACACGTAACTAATTGTACAAAGTGTTTCATTATCAATATGGGTACTGCTTGATTTATAGACAAACTATACATTGTGGCACTTTAGGTAAGGTATCTTCCACCGCCAGACATAAATGATATGTATGATAGACAATAAAGGTGTAGATAATTAGTAGAACGTACGAGTACACCAAATAAACTTTAAACTACTTTTGTTTAATAGTGTTTAGTCAATGTCCTTTTGCAGGGACACAGCGAATCAAGTCGTTACGGCAATAAAGCCTTGTGTAAGCCTATAAATCTACTTCTGCCAAAGTCTAAACAATTAGTAAAAAAAATTGTATACTAGTGGACCCGGCAAACGTTGTTTTGCTATATGAATTAAAAAGAAAAATAGCCTATGTCCTTCTCCAAGGTCCAGTCTATGACTATACCGAAATTCATCAAAATTGGTTTAGCGGTTTAGGCCTGAAACCCTGAAAGTTAGGATATTGAAGTATTGAACAATATTTATTTATCGACCAATTAGCGTAATTGTGCTAGTCGCACTCATTTATTCAAAAATCTGATTTCTCATCATAGGTCCAGTAGGATCATGAATAAAAAAACATAACGTTGCTACATTAAGTACACAAATGTATATATATATAAATATAGTCATCATTTATTTAAGAGCTATAGGTACCGCTCTTTTTCTCTTCTTCCAATGTTCTCTACAAAGTGCTTTTCCTTGACTTCTTGATACGATACGACATCCAATCTTTTCTTTACTTGCTCCGTGAATGTCCTTCTTGGCATCGATCATACTTCTTGGTCCGTAGCTCTCTTCCGCTTTTCTTCAATTTTTTCCCTTCTATGATGGTTTTGTATAAATCGTCGTGTCGTATCAAGTATCCTAGCACCTGTCCTCTTCTGATAAATACCAAAGTAAAGGCACTAGTAATTTACCTAAATAATAATAATTCATGGCGTGTTTTTAAGCTAATTTTAAATTAAATAGCCGATCCTACCATCTAGTCATCGAACTATATCAAATTAAGTATCCTATGTTTTTTAATATTCCAAATGACTATCAATTGTTTGACGAATGAAATTGTACAAGTACAATTGGTATTTTCTTTAAAAAATTTAAGAATTGCAAATCTTTAAAGTTAGCTGTTAGCAACATTATTGACCTTAATAATAGTATTTTTTTTGTTTTACTATTTGTTCAGGGTTAATTAAAGTAACGAATTATATGAAAAACGAATACTTAGATATTTACAAAATCGACCTAGTAGGGTAGTCCACTACTGATTCAAACGTATTATGATTTTCTAGTAATTAATCGGAATGGCCAACTTTTGATAAAATCGTCTGTTATATGAATATACTATGCAAAATAATATATTGAGAGCAAGTTAATTTATTTTTACAATTATTTACTTTGATTTAGTATTTGACCACCTTTATTATAAAGGTATGATTAGTTCCTGAAAGCAATTTTTCACCTCATAGGTGTCTGAGAAATAGTGCACATTTCTGAATTATGCTGCAATGCTCTCTCGTGAACCGTGAACGATGTTCGATAAGACGAGTTTCATAAGTCAAATCTGTCAAATTCTGACTACGACGCTTTACTGAGGAGAAAACTTGAATGAGTCAGAAAATGACACTGACCAATAATATAACATTATAGGTCTGGAACCTCTCCATAAATTAGATGATCAGTAAAAGCATCTTCATTTTCATCATGATGATGAAAAGCATCTAGATGAGCTAAATTTAAATACGAAAATAAATTTTATTTTATGAAATAAAACATTACAATCTGATATTGAAATTGAGTAATTAATTGCTCAAAAAGGAAAAAATACCAGTTCAACGAGAAATATTCCAGAGACGTTCTTTTATATAATTTTATACTATTATTGATATGAATTAAAATGCCAAGTGAACAATTTGTTTTATATTTAACAAATAACCGTAAACATCAGGATGATCATATACTGGTGCAAAATATGGTCAACTACTAAATTTTCGTATTTGTTAGATGGTCAACTACTGAATCTCTTATGTTAGTTCTTTTTTTATTTTATTTTATATTTTATTAAATCAATATACAAGGAAAAACACTAATTGAATTTCGGGTGTAAATTAAGGTTAAGTATTAAAAAGGATATTCTGTACCCTTAAGTGGTCCACTATTGGTGCTCTTACCTGATATAGAATACCTATTATTTAAAAGTTATGACAACATCGAAAATTTTTACACATAAATATTTTTATAATAAGCATTTATTTAAGTCATACGATAATAAATTTCAAGATCCTGAGCGATGAGCAAAAAATATTATGTTGTAAATTTTAAATAAGAACAGGAAATGATAACCCACGCGGGTCGGGTGCGCCACCCCCGCTTGGGGCACACATGCAAATTACCACACAACCATACCACACAACATTAATAAAGTCGTAATTAAGTTACCCACGCACACATGTTAAATAAAAATGAAGGACAATGTTAAGATCTTCAAAATGTTTTTTTTTATTTCAGAGGAACAGCAAACAGACTGATGGCCCATTTAATAGTAAGTAGTAATCGTCTCCTATGGATGTTTATGACACGGCGAACACACTGCTGTGACCTTACGAGATAGGGGTATAGAAAGAACCTGTGTTACTAATGCCGGAACACAAGACAAGACTATTATGGCGGCATACTTCTAACCAGGGGTGGTTGCCATCCAGACGGACTTACCACGTAGCTAGGGTTGTTTTGTCTGCTTTTACGACAGGCCGACCCCGGCCGCAGAGGTTAGTGTTATTACTCCGCCCCGGTACGGAGAAACATCAACTGCATAGTATGGAAAAAACATCGTCGCAACTCATCAAAAGTGTTTTGCTCAGTAAAATATTTAAACCACCAACCGAATCCAAAGTGCGTAACTAGGCTGCAACAAGTTCGAGTATGTAATTCGTTTTACGAATATATCAAAAAGCCACTTCAAAATTAATTGAATAACAAAAATAGTCCGCCATAACCGAACCCTCAGTAATATATTTTGATAAAAAAATGCTTTCGATTATTTTCAAAGCATGTATTCTCCGCATCCAGTACGGTGCTTCGATAACTGTAAATATGTTTGAATATTTCAAGGGGATTGTATTCATCCAGTCAAGGATTGGGACATTTTTTGTTCGTTACGATTTATTTATTTTTTTGCCCGGGGTGGCAATGTGGAAATTTTAGAATAATCTCTCGTGAAGGGCCGCCACATGTGCGCATGGCGGTGTTCAGCGATAAACATTTTATAGGAATGTTTAGAGCAAAAAGTCCTTCCTTACCAAATGTTCGTATCAATTTAGGGAGATTCAAGTAAAGGAAGTCGTAATGTAAATAAATTCGGATACTGACTTACAATCTAAAGAGGATAAAATAACTAACCTTATTTAGTAATACGTATAGATACATAGAGACTGAGTAAATATTTAAATTTAAACATTTCATTTGAAATTATATAAGAATTTTAGTGTTGTGTAACAAAAGAGCGCAATTCTATATTCTGCTACAGCATGGAATTCAGTTTAGCTGATCTAGTTGTGTATATTACAATCCAAGTACGGTGAAAGATAAAAAGCTGACTTAATTTAACTGTTACATCACAAGTGTGAAGTAGAAGAATCAAAAAAGACCCAACACACTTCTTCAAGACTGATTGGGGGTTACACACTGATAATTTGTTTTTTTTTTAAAGCTGGAGTTCATCAGACATACAAACGGCCCGTCTGCTAGCAAGTGTGACCGTCGCCTATGGACGTTTGCAATTCTGGGGTTACTTCCAACGCGCTGCCGATTTAGATTAAAATGTGATACACAAATAAGATTTATTATCCGTGTAGGGGTGGAGAAAGAATATTGACCACTGCGGTTGGGGTCGGCCAGTCGTAAAAGGCGACAAAACACCACCCCTAGCTACGTGATAGGATGCCAAACCCGTGTGGATGGCGACCACCTTTGGTCTTAAGTATGCCGCTATAATAACTTTGTATTGTGTTTCGGGATTAGTGACCCAGGTTGCTGTACCCTTTATGGGATAGCAGCGTGTTCCCGATACCACTGACGTTGCAAACACCCATACGCGACGGTAATTGCTAAATTTTAAGTGGACCGTCAGCCTGTCTGCTGTTCTACAACAATAAAATACATTATTTACTATAGTTTATAATTTGGAAAGTATTAAATAACTGTCATAGAAATATCGTAAAAAGCTACACCAGTTAGCACATTTTAGAGTAGAATTCTTTTTTAAATTTTGAACAGCCTTTTTTTACTATTGGCTACTTTCTTTACAAAGAGTTATTCGATTTAATTGCCACTTAATATTTAAAGATGTCTTCTATCACTTTACTAAGACTTTTCTCCAATTTAAGTAATCCCTCAAATTTAACGATTTCACGGTTCAAACTCAAACTCAGAATCGTTCATTCTCAAAACCTGATCAACAGCGACCATCAAAGCAAACACACTATGGATCATATGTTATAAACATGCGCGTCCTTGATACTACATTGAGGGTTCTATTTATATCTGGCAGATGCTCCCAGTGTCCCGTGCTATCTATTTCAGGCAGTATCCACCCTTGGGCAAGCTTAGCGTGGCCCCTTGCGCAACTACGTCGCTGGGGTTACTTTTTGAACGTACGCGTGACTTTTACACCACTCAGATCAGTGATTTTTAATTGTGTATCTTATTACATCTCATAATTTAAACGTTCAATGAGATTATTGCTGATGTAATAAATTATTAAATATGTAAAACCTTTTAAGATGCCAATCCTAAACTGTGTAATAAAAAATATTCGAGTCGTTATTATTAACTGATAAAATTAAAAAGCGCTTTTATCCGCTATTAATTATATTAATTAAAAGTCGTCGTCGTTGTCAGCCTATTGAAGTCCATAATTGAACGTAGGGCTCTTCTGAAACAAGCTACAGAGCTCTATCTCCGGCTCGTGGCATCCAGACCTCGCCAACCATTAAAAGAAATAATATTACAAGGATATACTAAAATTAGATCAAAATGTAGTAGCGTTGAAAATTTATAAGTAAGCTTAAAAACCCGATTTGATTATATGGAAGATCAGTGGGGTAGTTATTAATAGAGTTGCACAGTGTGCACTCGGAGTGACGGGGACGAGCCACCCGACACGCTAATGTGCGCTGACTTGATACATATGGCAGACATTTCGAATGAAGATCGCCATTTCGTATAACTTACTCAATCATTCTATTTGGCCTGATTTCGCAAAAGGATAATGCTCAATAGGGATTCCTTTTATGAAAATATTATATTTATTTCGTTAAACGGAAACTCTAGAACGAAAAGTGGAGATCCAAAGGTTTACTAGCCCTGTTATAAAATAATCGTTACCACAGGTAGTACTGCAACTATAATTCCTATAACAATTAAAATACTAGAAATGAGAGTGGATTGAATAGGAAAGATACCTAGACCAAAGAAAAAATGGATGGATTGTGTTAAAGATGATATTGTAAAAAAATTTGTGAATGCTCAGATGATGGCTAATAGACGAGAGTAGATGGAGAGAACATCTTGTGCCAACCCCACATAGTTGAGGTAAGGACAGGAAAAGAAGGTAATTCTCTTACTGTTGTATACCAATGTCTTAAAGGCTTTCACTGTGCTAACGCTATGTAAAATTATAAACAATTCATAGAGAACGCACGTATTTTTCGTCTGAAGTGAATTATTTTTCAGTATTTTCATGAATAACTAGAGTTAAGCAAATATGACTCTATGCAAAGTTGCTAACCCTGTTGCCAAATCGGAAGACAGCGAAACAGTCATCCATAAAGCAATAAAGCATATTTTGTAACATTATTGAATAGCACAAATAGTACGCGTTGCGTCATTCGACGGATCATGTTGATAATAAAACACAGCAATCAATGTATTCGCTGAAACAATTTATGGACGTCAATCGTCGTTATACAGAAATTGTAAAGACAATACCAACAAAAGTTTTACGTTTCACACACAACTGCGTATACGAATAATTAACAGTTTGTCATTGATTTTTACTCATATCTACGAAATTGTCCAAAAAAACCTTTTGTTTTTGATGTAATTTACCTTTGTCTCGAAAAAAACTGTATCTCTTCCAAAAATTGTCCAATTTTAATAATTTTTCGGTGTTCTATTAATAAAAATTTGTACAAGGATAATAAAATACAAAGAACCTTATGGAAATATATATTGTGAATAAAAATTATAAAAAAACTGAAATCAAAAGTAAAAAAGTTCACATGTTTCCTTTACCGCAAAGATTCCATGGAGCCCCTTCTTACAGCAGGCACTCCGTATCAGAAAAATAACTGTTATCTTCGTTATCATCACAATCATTCAAAATTTGCATTACGCGGTGTGAGCGCACCACAATGTCACTCCCACTATCAGTTTCTTCACAACTTGAAGAACGATCATTTTCACTCGAATTATTTTTGTATTCTGACATTATGGGTTAATAAAGTATAATAATATTACAATTTTCGTACGAATCTCCCCTACAGCGAGCTAAACAGCAACTGATTTGACAATTTTAATTAAAATGTGCACGCGCGCTATTGCACTCGTCGGCACTGTAACGGTTAAAGAAAAAATATAACTACAAAAACTTATAAACGGTGAAAACTTTCTATGTAAGACGTGTATAGTTAGTTCTGACTTATGATAAAAATTCTTATTCGTTATATTATTAAGAATTGCTAATACGAGCGTCTAATTGATAGTGTATAAAAATAACAGCTAATAACTTCCCTCTGCTGAGCTCAATCCCCCTAGGGTACGTACAGTACACCAATCTTGTCCAAAGCGGATTGACAGGTTACACATCGGACATGATTTCAGTATGCAGTTTTCCTTTACCGTCGGTACATGGCAATTATGCTATAATATGCGCATTAGGTGTGAAAAATTGCTCAGGCGATGCATGGTGCCGTGGAATTTGAGAACCCGGGACCACTAGATTGGTCTACAAGTTTACACTTGGAAACCTATCTGTGAGAGACTAGTTATTATTAGTTACCAGGTACCTGTAGTATGTGTATGTCTAGCTAATATATAGGTGATAATATTAGATTATTGTGATGCAAGATTCCACAGCCCCCAGGAATTAATTTCATGAGAAACAAATTTCTCACTGCGAGTCACGGAGATAAAAATGCTACGGTGGATGTGTGGAGTGACGCGGAAGTTCTGCGTTAGGAACCCTTGCATTCGCGGCAGCCTTCATATCCGTGACATTGCGGATAAATTGCAGGAGTGTCGCCTTCGCTGGTATGGCCACGTTTTACGGCAACCGGCTACTTAAGTGGGAAATAAATGTCTGGCTATGCCACTACCGCCGGGCACCGGCAGGAGAGGGGTACACCAAAAATGTGCTGGCTTGACGTCGTACGCGTTAATATGCGTGCCAATGGACTGACCATCAGAGATGCTGAAGATCGTGCGAAGTGGAGAAGAAAAAGTCGGAAAGCGGACCCCGGGCGCTGAAGCGAGAGTTTGGGTTGCAACCGAGACTCAACACTAAGATGATGATGATTTTTTAGTTCAAATCGAATGACATTTTACTCCGAACGAAGGAGTTTATTATACTTATTTTGATACTAAATGTAATCATATCGACATAATGTATTCACATACAAGCGTTACAAGAGGACGTTAGACGTATTAGGAGGAACGTTATCCAACGATACTAAATTAAACACTTACAAATACAACTCTGACAAATGATTCAGTCAATTAAAATGGATTTTATAATGTGTGAATAAAAAGGCAATAAAGTGTAGCACACGTGCGAAGCGGTGCACTCCCGCTGCTCAAGCATACCATGGCTCAAGTTATAAGCTAATACGTTTTTAAAATATAAATCCTAATTATGACAGTTATATTGATAAATTTATTCAAAAATTTATACATTATATGTTTGTATGGAATTAATCATTGTAGGTCAAACATTGATTTGGTGTAAATAATCGTTTTAGTTTTTATTTGTTTAAATCACTATTCTAATTATTAAATTAAGACCAAATAATATATATACAGTTTATATATTCAGATATTATGAAAACAAAATATTTGTTCTTTGTTCCTAGTTATATTTAACACAGCCAATTCTAAATTAAAAATATTAATAGGAGATTCAATAGAAAGCCATATATTAGCGATTAACATAAGCCTAAATTTCTAATCAAAATTAGAGATGGGGTAATACAATGAAAACATTGCAAAATGCTCTAAAATCTACGATAGAAAATTCTACGATAGTATAATAACATCGTATTTCTCTTTAGTAATTTGAGTAAGACATATTAAATTTATTTAAAATCATTATAAAATCAAAATACTAACTCATTTCAGGGATAATTACAGTACCATTGCAATTATCTATAGCTGATATTAAGTTCTACTTAAGTGAAATGTAAATTCTCATAGTTTTGTTTGAAAATAGTGTCGCTCATGAAATTGGACCTCATTCACAACGCACGCACCAAAATAGCTAGTCAGTTGGGGTGCATCACTACTCTGATATTGTTTTAATATCGAGTTTGCGTGTACGCAGAAGAGATATAGAAATATAAAGAGTCTTAATATATTGTGGTAGCTGGCGCTAACAAATTCTCTGATAACGGTTTAACGCTGCTATTGTGATAAGACTTCGCGATTTTGCTTCGATATACTTCCGCGACATCTGATTGGCGTGGCCAACTTGCTATTAGAAACACATTCATCTAACCACCTTATTCTGAAGTAAAACCTTATTAGAGTATAAGTAATCTATCTAAAAAAAATTGTAATAAGTTCAAGCATAATAATTTGGAACCTCATTAAGATAGTTATTAATATAAATGAAATTTAAGTATCCCTACACTTCAAAACTCTACACTTAAAATATTTTCAAATTCGCATATAGTTTCATGTAATCCAGTCCACAAAACAATCGTATCAATGGGTTCAAACCAAACGAAGAACTAAACATTTAGTATTATCTGCAAATATTTTGCTTTCGTCTAAGTGTTCGTGACCATTAATTGGTCAAAAAAGCATCGTAAGACAAGTTTTAAACTAATTCAAGGAAATTGTTACAAAAATTAGGATATGAGTCCGTTAAAAAGACAGAACAAACATTTTGGAAGCATTCATAGTTTAAAGTCTTTTATGTGAAACACCATTCATCATGAAATCTCTAAAACTGTACACCTGATTATCTTGAAATTTTTCATGCTTGCTCATTCCAGGACGTAGACACTCATTAAATTAGATACTATGGATCCTCAGATAGAATATAATAATAGCTAAGTAACATTAGATAAAGAGCACAACAATACACAAACAGGCTTAACTATCTTACTTACTATTTAAAAAATTATTAAAATACGACTGTAGTTAAAGAGAACAATTACTGTAACAATAATGTCGGACGACGATTACTGATGTCCAGTACATCGTCAAAATGTCATTATTCAAAAGCGAATGACATTCAATATCGGTGACCAATCAGTATGCCTGTCAAAGAATGTAACATAATTGTAAACATAAGGGTACGTCCATATGAATCTATGATTAGTTAAATGGCATTTAAATATTACCATATTACCTGAATATTCCAAGCCCCAAAAGTAACCAATTGGAACAGATAGCTAAGTGAATCTCTCTTATGGTATAACTTGATTCATCTGTTGCGCCATAAACTAGGAACGCCTCGTCCTTTGCATCGATGGACTATAAAGTTTCTAAAGAGTTTGGTCTATTTTTTATCTAAATTAGTTCAAGTTTACTTGAATAGGTCGCAAGGCCCGCAACAACACACTTTTAGGAGTAATTATAGTCAAACGGCAAACTCATATCTTCTTCTCCAGGATCTCTATGGAACCTAGCTACCACTTCGTAGACTAGGATAGCGGTTTATTACTATAAAATCATAAAACAAAACTTTTTGGTTTAGCGCCCTTTCGTTCTTTTCTTGTTGTTTGAATAAATGTGACATTTGATTTTTATACGGCCTCTTCGATATCCTCCCCAATCGTGACAAGGCGGTCTAACAATATAGCAAATGGTTTAACCATTATTTGCGTTGCATAATACTCCAGAATTGAGGTGAATTATTCTTCTTATGAAGCGGAGCCACATTGTCAAGTACAAAGAGCAAAAAGGTACGTGTACGCACACCTTTAAACAAGTTAACAAACAATTACAAATACGAGATAAATACGTCGTCGTCGATAATGAAGGCGATAGACATAATCGTACCGATTTATGTACAACGAAACATTTTAAGGTTAATTGCAACTCAAATCGGCTATTTAACGATAATGGCCGCATCGGAATCGAAAAACGAATGAGTTTGAACACACCTTAATTGGGATCGGAAGTCTCAGTTTATATTTATTTTGTTTGGATTCATGTAACAATTAATTAATGTATCTAATAATTTTATTTCCAATGGAAAATTAAATGAACTCGTTTTTTTCCATTTTCAGAAAATTATAAAATTCTATATAGCTGTGATGGTGACAACAAACAACAATTGCTTTTGCGTTTACCTTTCATATCTCTAATCTAGTGGTTCCTAATCTTTTTTGACCTTTAAAGCTTAGGAAATTGTTTCTAAAAAACACTGTACTCATACAAATATCAAATACTGAAATTAAAATAACAGCAACATCGTTGCTAACTTACGTAGTTATATACACATAAATAGAATTGTTTTATTTTTAATTGGTTATTTACACTTACTGAATATATCTATATTTATACCTATATATAATAACCAGTCCTCTTAACAGAAATATAATTTTCATAAAATAAATTAAAGAAAGAAAACGAAATAAATATCATTACAATCCTTCCAATTACCTATTAAAAACTTCATAAACATATCACAATAGCAACCAAGCTTTAAAAACCAATTTCAAGTGTATAAAACATTCCACCCCGCGATAAACGATAGCAAAAGCATCCAATAGATAAACTGTCTAGACGATATAAATATTCGAAACACTCGAATACCAGCTCGATGGCTCACTTGGCTAATCGGTTTGAAAAAAAAAACCTTTTTTACCGAACACACCCAACCTACTGCCACTTTAAAAGGTTTACGGCGAATCTAATAGGACTCATGCATTAAAACATTTAAAACAAGCATGCGTGTAGATTAGGGACGCTGGGTGCGGTAATGTTCGACGGTTTACGACTGTTCACGCCTAGGGTCAGAGTTTACAAAGTCTGTTGTAGAAATATTCATCAGTTATCAAAGAGTCTGAATGTCGCTCTGTGATATTCTACTCGGAGACTTGCATCGCTTAGACAGTTTTTCTCGGCTAATGCGCATATTATAGCATAACTTCCATGTACCGACGGTGAAGAAAATAACGTGAGGAAAGCATGCCAAGATCACCGGTATATGTAGCCCGGCTTCCGGCAATCCGGCTTGGTCCGTTCCAACTAGGGGATGCCCGAACCCAGCCGTGGGACATTATGGACTGTTATTATATCAAAAAGTCTATTCAAAAATCGACTCTTACTGTCGATAATATTTTGATGGTATTATATTATCCAATTTATTCCAATTCGTCCTATTATCTATGTATGCAAAGTCTATGGATCTGGGTATTCTTCCCACAGTCTGTTGTTGAGGGATTTGGGGCCTAGAGTTACTAACACTCGGCAACGATCCCCTGGTGACGTGGATCGAGCTGCGGAAGCACACATCCATGTTGACGTGGCTTCACTGAATCTATGTTGGCTTAGCTTGGCATGGTGGACCAATCTTGGTTTTCGGCGGTCATCGACGGCTTGTCTGTGGCCTATCTGTGGCTTGGTGATCTCATGGTCTAAATTACCAATCTCGCAAAATCTATGCTTAGATCCATAAATTCAACTTTTAGTTTTCTATGTTTATAAATAAATAGAACAAGCTCACTATTTCTACAAATTACGCCAATATTATAACCCTCGTATTGCCTCGGTAACACATTAAAATTGTCCGTATAAATAAATTGTATAAGATCAAACGTGTCGTACATAAACATGCGCCCCCTAGCGTGTGTTTTGCGCCGTATGACAAATGTTCGTGCGGCGTGCGCCGGCGCATGCGAACCCGATACGTGATGGCAGTGAATAAAATGTGGTTAACGGAACAAAAAGGGCGGATAATTTAAAAGCAAATCGTAAATACTTCTACTTTAATAAGGTGTTCGATAGTGCCTTGTGTCAGATTTGCTTTAAGAACCAATTTGTGTTGTGTTCCGGCATTAGTGACCTAAGTTCCTGTACCCTTATGGGGAAGCAATGTGTTCGCGATGCCACTGGCGTTGCAAACACCCATAGGCGACGGTAACTGCTAAATTCTAAGCGAGCCGTCAGCCTGTCTGCTTTCCTACAGCAAAAAAAAAT
Organism: Malacosoma neustria; assembly: GCA_963693495.1. Classification (NCBI taxonomy): domain Eukaryota; kingdom Metazoa; phylum Arthropoda; class Insecta; order Lepidoptera; family Lasiocampidae; genus Malacosoma; species Malacosoma neustria. The sequence goes on from OY856389.1 coordinate 6,150,384, forward strand.
CATAGTAATATTAGTGAAAAAATTTAGGGATTCAAAGGGTCACTAAGACCTTTGGGGCCCTGGCAAACTTCAACTGCAAAACGCACCCTATTAAGAAACGAGTCTCTCTTTTAAAAATCAAGTTTAACCAAATAACATATTTTTACTCAGAAACAGAAGTGTTACATAAAAGACTCTCAAACGCCAGCTTTAATTCAATATGTATTGACCTCTAGCATGACAATGATGCAAATAGTTATAAGTTAGTACATAGCCAAGAACAAAGAGACGAAAAATTAACAAAAATGCTATAAATACTGTAGATTAAGTAAACTTTCTCATTTCAAGATCATACTCATATCAAGATAATTCTAAATGAGAATTCAGAATTTATGTATTTTAGCACAGGTTGAACCAGTCGTTTTGTTTAAAATTGATTATAAGAAATAGGCGAATTATAATATTTTTTTTCTAATATTTGAACTTCAAATCACTTTGCTGGAAAGTTCGCTCATAGTTGCTCAGTAAAGGTTGGTAGATTCGAGCGTCGATATACATATAATATGTACTTCAGTATTATATTTATTTTAATCCTGGACGGAAACATGCAGCGTGGTAGACCATTCTAATCTGCAGACATTAAATCCAGTCCATAAATAACGAACAATATCTAA